>CAMTDV010000027.1:45415368-46651960 GCA_947069175.1 Scalesia atractyloides
CAATGTTGAATTATATTTGTGTATGTAATAGCCACTTCGCACGACGTGAAGTCAGCACGTGCGAAGTGAAAGGCTCTCCTCGCACAAATTGAACATTGTCTATATATAAGTGTGTGAGGGTTTTGAGTCTAGAGAACGTTTTTGTCGGTCAGGAGGCGAAGCACTGTCAAAATTATCACAAGACCGTGAAGTTAATAGAAAACATTGAAAATTGTGAAGTCTTGTGTTTCTGCCTACTTTTTATGGATTCTGCACATCTGAAATAATTAGTACTATTTTAGATCAACCTGCCACACATCCCCGTGGCCGTTGTACTTGCTGTACTATCCCAGATATGCAAATCTGGAAGTTGAGCACGGCCCGTGCCCAAAGGGACATGGCGTCGTGTCTCTTGTCTGCTTCTGTTTGTCTTCTTCTGAATGTAGAATCATGAAGTGCACGACCCCATGCCGACGAGGCACGGTCCCGTGCAAGTCTTCTGACTTGTTGTTTTTGTCTTTGGGTTGGAGCTTTGTGGGTTGGTTTAGTACGTTGTCTTCCCGTCTTTCATATTTATACTGGATTTTGTTGTTAATTTGTTCCTTTTGTACATTTGAGCTCTTTAATTCTGAAAATCAAAAGTAAACAAAGATACACACTTTTTCCAACATTAGTACTAAAAAGGTTGATTTGATACCGTATTTGATATATTTTGCAATTGACGCATATCAATGGATTTAAAAATAAATAAATAATAAGTAATTAAATCCATAGTGAAAACGCCACCACAAGGTATCGTAACCAAACAAGCTAGTCAATGGAGAGGAAAACAAACAAGTCTACTATGGTTCGAAGCAGATGAAGTACTTGTTAAGATTATTTTGAATATGATGACCTTAATCCATCATATGGAACCTTGAATTGAATGTATGTTGTGAGCAAGTTCAAAGAATTGAACATGATTTGAGCACAATCCAACAATGAATACATGTGTCAACGAGGAATTTTCAACATGGTTACAACGAAAAACCCATGTGTAACTCGAAAAGAAAAAGGAGTTTCAATGAGTCCGTTGACTCGATATCAAGGAGTCAACGCTTACAATAATGCAGGTTATCAAGACAACAATAGCACTAATTGAATATAACGAAATAATACTTGAACTATGACAAAACAACCCTTTGATGTGAAGTCCATGATGGCCTCCACGAATCAAGCTAACCACATGCGTAACAAACAATGCATCTGTA
Organism: Scalesia atractyloides; assembly: GCA_947069175.1. Taxonomy (NCBI): domain Eukaryota; kingdom Viridiplantae; phylum Streptophyta; class Magnoliopsida; order Asterales; family Asteraceae; genus Scalesia; species Scalesia atractyloides. The sequence continues at coordinate 45,416,598 of CAMTDV010000027.1, forward strand.
ACATTTGAATTTGTCAAGAAGCAAATGAGTGTTTGCTAACATGAAAGAAACTCTCGTGATACAATGACCACTAGGAGGAGTAGGGGTGTGAAAATCTACTCACTATATGCAAAATTTGGAATTTCAATAAAAGAAATATGAGGATTTTACCTGGAATTTTTTGTGATGACCGGTTGTTACGTGACATTACCACGAACTGTTGAATATGGCATAATCGTTGTTAATGAAGTAGGGGGGATGCAGAGACTTATGACTTCCTTTTCGATGTCACTAATTGTGATTTCCATTAGACTACGTATCGCTGGTTGCAAAATCTCGTTTGAACGTATTCGGCATGATTCATATCACTTATAGGGGCTAAGTGTCGAGTTGCCGCATCTTGGTCGGTATTTCTCCCACTGACGGGATCCGCGTAGTTGTACTGCCCAATTGTGTTTTCTCAAAGGCCTTGCCTCGAAAGTCGTGTGAGATGTATTTCAACATTCATTGTTGTATCGGTTGAGTTTCACGTATGTTTGCGCACTAGTATTTCGTTATGCATAGGTTACCTTCTCGGGTAAATAAAAATAGTATAGACAATATAGATAATGGTGTTTGCCTGAGTTATTAGCCACAACTCCTACCTAATTACCTTTAATGAATTTCGACACAAGTTTTCCAAAGGTCTTAAGTGTATGTTACCAAAACTCTCAAAGCTTTGCTTAATGTATGTAACTATTTCGTGTATCGGGTATTAAATTCATATCAAACTCAACACTAGTGTATGATTAAAACTAAAGTGTTTACTTATTGTTTCGGCCACAGTTGGAACCCCTATTCGAGTGCTAGGTATTCTGTATGTATTCAAAGTCTGAATAATCTAAGTCCCTAGAGGAAAGTGAGGTTAAAGCCTAGGTATCTCCACAGAAACCTAATTCGCTGAAACATATGGCTCCGATACCAATCTGTTACACCTGCTAAAATCAGAGTTGGGCGTGATCTGACTGGTATCTTCATTACACAGCGGAAGTATTTAATGTTAAAACTTCTAGAAAGTAAACACCCACTAAGTACCCGAATCCCCATGGGTTCTCCTATTCCAACCGTGTCATAATTTGAATATGTAACCTGAGAAAGAACATGCGAAAATCAACATAAAGTTGGCGACTTCATGGTTTGTTTGAAAAGATTTAAAATAAATCTTTTTGATAACCTGTTTAAATGATGTTGAGAAAACGTAACAAAACCATTTTCCTTGGCATGTTTAACTGAAACCTTTGTACTTGTAAAACTTGTATAACTGTCAATGTCTGCGTCGCATTCATAGTTTGTTATATAAATGTGGTATGTAAAGCGTCAATGAACTTTATGATCATTAATGTTTTGCCAAGACATTAATATGTGTTTTGACATAGGAAGCACTCAACCCTAGATGATTTAATACCGGTCCACGGCGGGGACAACAAAAGCAATACATGCGGCCACACAAGGACCCATGAGTGGGGCTCGCCTACACCCGATAGATCTACCACTCTTGTTTCGTGGTCTTATAAAAGATTAATGGCACTTAAGAGATACCCTATTCACACATGATCTAATATTTCATTCCATAGCTAAACCATACTATCAAAACATGTATTTCCCCAGAGAGTTGTAAATCCGAAAATGTTTAAAAGAAAAAGGGGGCATGAACTCATGGAGTCTTTGTGTCTCACACAATGAGCCCATTTTAGTCTATAAGCAGGTCCAACTAGACCCCTTATGTTGTATGCAAGACAATCTACTCCCGTTGTAACTAGTACAATCCCATCACTAGTCATTAAACTCATTCACGTTTCGAAAATACGTGTGTGTTTTGTAAACTATTTGAGTTTATTGAAATCCATTTGCAACATGGTTTAGAAATATGAATTTTCGTTCATCGAAATATTATGTGCTTTTGCAAAACTTGATTGTCTTTCCACCCCCAAAAACATCTATAAAAATGTAAAACCGTAAAAAGTGGGGGTTATGAACTCACCTCGATATCCAGTGCAAAGTTAGCATAATATAATCCGAAATGTCATTTCCAAAACATAACCCGCTAGATGCAATCTAAAACATTCCTATCAAGGACTAACCTCATAAGTTTCTACTAGAAGCGTAGCTGAACTACGTGTCATCGAGCTCTACCGAATCGTTAACAAAACGACTCTATGGGAGTGTTATTATCTTAATTTCAGATAACCAATCTATGGTTGTTCGATCCCATCTATAATTGGGATAAATACCAGGTCTTGGAAACGACTTAGATTTCGAGTGATTTAGAATATATATTTATATATAAATATAAATATATTTATGAAATCGTGTTTGTGGTCTTGAATAGGTAGATGGATAATGGTACGACTCGTTGTAGCTTTTATAAGACGTAAATATATGTATACACGTATACATATATATGTGTGTGTGTGTGTGTAAAATGTTGCGTATCTGAAATAATTGTCTTACATCTGGTTATAATTAATAAAATAATTATATAATTGTACACTCGTTAGGATCGAGTTACTGTAATATCGTTTGTTTCTGTAATAACTCGGATAATATCGTTTCTTATAATCTTACGATAATGTGTCGTATTTCTTGTAGACGTTTGAAATAATTATAAATAATTGTATTTATGTTATAAAAATATTTGAATTCTCGATGTTTAAAATAAATAATTATATTTATTTTATAAGATTTTCGAATACTAGACGTTTGGAATATAACTTCCGAATTATGACGTTTGAAATAAATATAAACAATTATATTTATTTTAAAAAGCATTCGCGTTTCGTTAACTAGTAAACTATAATCGTTTGAAGGGTTACAACCTTGTTTCGTAAGTTATAAGTGTCGTCAAAATAAATATACATTTATATTTATCTTAGAAAAATAATTGCACTTCCGATATGTTTCGATCGGTTTGAAGTAATAATGTACATCTTTATAATTTAACCAAAATCAGGTAGAGTTTCCATTGTTTCTAGGATAACCAGACAAATCAAGTTGTCCATATTTCATCAAAACACAACATTTTCGACATAAACATTATACAAAACGAATATTATTATATGCCAATATTTGGATAACAACGTCAAAGTTATATGTTTAGTACAAGTATACTATATATATATGTATATATATATATAAACAAATTTTGCATAATCATTCCATAGATGAAATATTTGATGCAAGTATCCTAAAAAATCGACAATGTATAAACGTTAGTTGCTCGGGTCGAGTTTGGCTTCGCATTTAAATGATATTTATAAAATATAATAAAGTTTGCGTCGTTAATGTTTTACAGAGTCTCGTGTTGACTGCATTGGCCAGTATTTGACCAGTAGACTTATGTTGACCGGGTTGACTCGGTGTTGACTTGTGTTTATCCCGAGCCCAAAATCGAACCGTTGAATTATGTTGACCCGAACATCGAACCGAACCTCAAATCTGACATGGTTGACCATGTCGACCATTGTTGACTGAGTTAAACCCGAACCCAATCCAAACGAAACCCGAACCAAAACTTAACCCGAAATAACCACCACCACTTCTGTCGCCGGCGACGGCGTCGCGGCTGTTAACGTGTCTCAACACCACCACCCCTAGTGGTGTGGTCATCACCACCGCCACTACTCAGTTCAAAAGTAACCACCACTGTCATTCCACTTCCAAAACCACCACACCACCACCTGAAACATCACGTATCCGGCCGGTGTAAACTTAGATCTAGAAAGATCTTAAAAAGAAAGAGAGAGACTAGGGTCTTAACGAAGAAACCGCGGCTGTCAGAGTCCAAACCGCCACCATCGTTGCTTTGATCGGAAAACTAATGCTGAAAATGGGTACAGGAGGTTCATTTTGATGGGGGTACGTCGTGGCTCCGCCGTCTCCGCCCCACCGGACCACCACACATGGTGGCCAGCTACCGTAGTTACCTGGGTGTCGCTGGAGTTCGGCTCCAGTCACCCAGTATTCTAGAGAGAGAAACAAGAAAGAAAGTGAGGAATAGAGAATGAGAGAGAGAGAGAGAGTTGTGTGTGCATTTATGATGTGAGTGTGTGTGTAACTAGCTATTTATAGCTAGGGTTTGTTGTGGGGTGGGCCCAAGTCACATAAGCCCGTTTCTTGTGTTTTGAGCAGCCCTAGTGCATCTACGAGGCCCGTTTTCAAACCCGAACGTCGTAAAATGTCGTATCACATTATTTTAGGGTCTAATTTATGTAGACTGATGTCGGTAATCGATGTTTGACGCGTTCATTCGTGGTTGCGTTAAAACGCGTAAATTGCTGCGGTTGTTGTTTCTAGTCTGTTTTTCGACCCGATTTCGACTGCGAATATTAAAATTCAATTACAAAGCTAAATATATCATATTATTTCAGTTTTGAAGGTAATACACGAGTCCGATGCTTCCGTTTCGTTACGGTGCGTTTCTACAGTCGTGTTTTTCGTTAACGTATGCGTTTTGTGACGTTCGGAAGCGTGATAATTTTGCAAAACCAACTTCATGTGCATAAAATATATGTATAAAACTCGTATTTGTCGGTGTTGTCAGTGTTTTACCTGGGTCAGTTCGTTACCATTTAAATGCGCGCAAAATTACCGATATTACCAAACCGCGTAGCGTACGATTCAAATAGACGTTGCTACACATTCCAAAGGCCCATTAACTTAATTTTTTTCTTAAAAAAACTTACAATTTTCTTAATGTCTGTTTTGCACGTAATTATAAACCAGAAATTACTGGTTGTCACATTTTAATCTCACATTAGTTTATGTTGTGACATTATTTTCTTACTCACTTTTAACCAACTTTTGTTATACATTTTCATTCTTATCAACTAACCCAGAAGTGTCAACCTTTTTAACAGTCGAATTTAGTCCACTCGATCAGGTTCATTAAACATAATAGTTCGAGCTAGCAAATCTTGATTTAACACCTGAATTTTCTCTAGGTTTGTTAGGATCGTGTAGAAGGACAATTAAGCACCCGGTGACATCTATTCTTCAATATGGAGTGTGGAATACCACATACAGAAGTAGAAACACAAGAATTCTTCAATTTTCTATCTTTCCATTAACTTTTAACAAGTTTACATTGAAAATGAAAATTTGACAGACTTTCGAATCAAAGTGAAGAAGTTAACCTAGACTCACACCTCAACACTCCTTTTTATAGACATTGCTAGGAGCTGTTGGGACGAACTAGCTAATCCGTGCGGATGACCTTATCCACACGGATGAGCAAACATACATACAAAATCAAATCTTACATTTAATCCTATTAAATTAGACGACACGTTACCAAGAAGTAGGTAATAGACATTATGCAGCAACAGGCTCCCCCTTGGATTTTGCCACACTCTTGTTCGGTCTTCAAAACACACACACAACATCACTAGATCGATCATAAAGAGAGCTCTTAGAATGAATTAGATTGTAATCAAACTCTGTCCGGATTGAGCCTGTTATGTAATAAAACAGAATTGATTATATTTAAATCTCTTGTCTCGATTATGGTTCGGTTTAACTGATTCAACACATTAAACCGAATTCAACGCAAAGCTTGTGTTCTTTGGGGAAGAATAATGAAGCCAAAGAATCTACCACGTTTTTCACGGAGAAGTCATGTTCCGAACCGGTTTGCTCAAAATGTGATGAAAATTTAAAAAGATATAGGACTAAGTCCTGAAAGATTTGGAGAATTTGTTATTGGAAAATAAAAATTTAACACAAAATGAAAAAAGATTCTAAAAATAAAATAAAATTTTAGAAAATGAAAAACAAGTTTTAAATGAAATATTTTCGAAAAAAAAAACAAAAATAAATTATCATCTCAACAAAATAACTAAGCTAGAAAAAGAAATTTTAATTGCAAAAACTGAAGCTGAGAATGCGAACAAGAAATTGAAGGGTTTTGTTGGTTCATCCCTAGTGCTAGATCACATGGATCCAAAACTAATAAAGAAAATTGAGGAAATTGGGGAGGATGAATATGATTATTGTCTTAGTAGAATTGGGTATAAACTTAATCAAGTTGATTCCGTAATGGTTGTACCTAATAACACTAAAATCAAAACTCTCACATTTAAGATTCAAATAAGTGACAATGTCACAAATTGTGACAATCTCATAATTGAAAATTATGATGATGAAAATGAGAAAAAAGAAATATTTTGAAATTAAAAGAAAAACATCATGAAATAATTCCGCCATTTGCTGGAAAAGGTGAGTGTTCTACACAAAAATCTTGTAAGGAAATGGGGATCAAAAACAAAAACAAATTTTAAGAATTCTAAAAATTTTCAAACAAAAATAAAAGATCACTAGTTAAGTTATCCAATCATTTTCAAAACTCAGAAAAATTTCAGAATACGTGGTGCAAGTTTGACCATAGTGTTTCAAAGACAAATCATTATAACGGAATGAGGATTCTTCAGAGGTAAATCATTACTATGATAGAAGATGGAGAAGTGATGATTATTACAATTGAAATCAATGTTACGATCTAGGAGTATGGTTTGAAAGGAAAGAATGGTGCGATAACAAAATGTACTACTGTGACAATTGGCAAAATTTCGGTACTTCTGTACAACTATTACATTGTCTATTTACAACACAACTTGACTTAAATTATAATTTGAAGTCTTAAAGTCTAGGAATTTAACCAAATCATAGCTTGGTATGATAATGGATACGTCACAATCACGAATATATAAAACCATATTCTAGACGGATGACAAAAATGCGAACACGTAATAAATATTAGTATTGGTTACGGTATAGTCTGATTTTCAGAATTAAGACATAAGATATGTCTTTACTGTTATACCATAAAACTTTATTTAAAACATCAAATTGTCTAAGTCTGCAGTAAAATACAGCATTCTACAGCAAAATACAGCATTCCGCAGCACAAAACAGCAAATGTCCGAAAACCCAAAAATAAATATTTTTTGCTAAAGAATAATAAAGAGTGTTAGAAATAGTATAAAACATGTATATAAATCCTATTATTTAAAGCTATACAGTTCGTTCAATAAAAACTGACAACAAAGCCGGTACAGGAACTGAACTCAAAATGACAAATTTATTAGTCTGAAGAGCTAGATTAATTAACGGGGCAGTAAGAATTGTACTAGAACTATTGTGTAAATAAAATTTATAAGTAACACAATATGTCAGTATTTTACCCGGTACAAGACCCGAACCAACTTTATCAACCAAACAACAAAACAATTTAAAGTGTTGGGATATTAGTTTTTATAAAAACTTATATATAAAATTATTAAAATTTATAAAAGCTTATAAAATTACACATTATTTATAAATATAGTGTTGGGGGTGTTGGTTTTATATATATATATATATATATATATATATATATATATATATATATATATATATATATATATATACCAACACCCCCCCAACACCTCACGGCTATAACGGGGCTTTCCCCATGCCACTAATCTTTTGATTATGTGTTGGCAAGATTATGAGCATGGTTAGTGTGAATGTGGTGTAAGACTTAAACCAACACAAACCAAGCTCATTTCCATTCATTTCATTTCTCAAACACAAAACAACACCTCTCCTTCCTTTTTTCCCCTTGAAATCGGCCAAGCACCATCACCTTCAATTTTTTTTAAAAAACCAAACACAAGAACCTCAAGCTTGCAAGATGATCTAAAGAATTTGCAAATATTAGAAGGCACACTTAGAAGCTTGAAACTCTTGATCAACTCATTTTCTTCATCTTTTAGATCATCCTTAGCCTTGTGCTAGTAGTAAGATCCTTAACCTAATCTTATATTTTATATTTATAAAAATGGACAAGATTATGTGGTTTAAAAACATAATAAAACTTGGATTTTCTTGATGTTTAAAAACCCACTTTAAAAACACTAATAAAACTATAATCACTAACATAATTATGTGGTTTTCTTGATGTATTTGGATGATCTTGAATTTATCATAATCTAGTGAACTTGAATATTGCTATTTTATGAATAAAAAGATGATCTAAACATATGCATGTTTAGATTAGCAAGATTCATTAACAAAAATAGTAATGAACATGATTTTATATTTGAAAGATGTTCATAAAAGTATTAGATCATTAAATAAAAGTTATGATTTAGAAATTTTGTTAAAAAGTGATAATAAAGTTTTCATTTTAAGAAAGTTTATGACTATAACAAGTTCATGACATTTGTTTTAATACTTTTGTATAATCTATGTGATTTGATGATCATTTGAGTTAGAAAAATGATTTAAAACATGTTTATATAAGCTTGGGAAACTTATAATTTAAAGGAAACTATGGCAAAATTTTTATAAAAATTAATCTTGATTAAGATGTGATTAAACTAAAGATTTTATAATTAAAAGTGATTAAGAACTTTAATCTTGTTTAAATAAAGGTTTGGATGAAAAAGCTAACAATATGATTACTTGTGTTTTCTTAAACTAAAAAAGAGAAATATATATATATATATATATATATATATATGTTGAAATCACCTAATATGTGTACATATATTTTTGTATAAAGATATATTTTGAACATGTTAAAATAAATACAAAAATATATAAGTGTTCAACTTTTGATAAAATAATATATCGGACAACTTGGACAATTCGGACAAAATAAAATATATGGTATAAACGAACCAAACGACAAAGACAACACAAATAAAATAGTTGCCGCGAACATAACGGTCAAAACGAACAAATCAACCTTTACATTTTATATTAACTAGAATATATAAAAATCTAACTTATAACTAGTAGTTTTTAAAAATAAATTTTTATAAGTTATAACATTCACTAGTAAATATTTTAAAAACTTGGATTAAGCCTATTTTCATAAAAATTATATTGAGCTAAACCTAGTTTTATAAAATATATAGACTAACGCATTTATATAAATTAGTTTCGGCTAGGCCCACTTCTATAAAAAAATCAAACTTTGGGCTAAGCCCACTTTTATAAAATTTACATGGGCTAAGCCCACTAATATAAAAGTTAACCTTGGGCATAGCCCACTTTTATAAAGAAAATAAATTGGGCTAATCCATTTCTATAAAAACTGATGTTGGGCTAAGCCCACTTTTAAAAAAACTAAAATTGGGCTAATCCATTTTTATAAATTATTTTGGGCTAGGCCCAAGCTTTCATTTTAACTTGGACTAGACCCACTTTTATAAACCAATTGGGCTTAACCTACTTTAAATAAAACTAGGTTGGGCTATGCCCATTTACATTTAATCAATCTAGAATATATATGTATATGTGAGTATGTGTGTATATATATATATGTTTATCAACAAAGAAAAACCAACAATTACAAGTATGAAATTCAAGATAAAATACTTATATGAAAACTGAAACGAAACCCTAAGTGGCTAATAGATTAGAACATACAGTAGGTCGAGAAACGAACAAAATATCAAGAATCGAATAGAGATTTACACGTAACGCAAATCAGTGAGTTCATGTTTCCCCTTTTATTTTAACGTTTTATGGTTTTTAAATATGCGGGGATGTATACTTGTTACATTTAGTATAGCTGGGAAATGAAAATATTTAGATCACATGTGAATAAGGCTCAAGCATTGGGACCATTAATGAATAACAAGTACCGAGGAACAAGGTGATAGATCTATTGGGTTTAGGCGAGCCCCACTCTATTACGACAATAATAAAAGATCGTATTAGAGTACTTTTGTGTCCAAAACAAGTGTCTCAAACACAATAAATCGTCAAGGTTTGGTTGCCACCTTATTTAGCATACATATTAGTGTCCTTGCAACACACTAATGATCTTAAAAGTTTCATTAAGCTATATTAAACGAATTTATTATTTCAAATATTTTTGAAGATTCATTTGATATGAAAATTTATAACATGAATTCACCAGCTTTTGTTGACGTTGTTTTCAAAATTAACATGTATTATAGGAAAATAGTGGATGGCCTTCGGGGAAAACTTGTTCGTATGTTTTGAAGTCAAGACGTTATGTTTCATCCAGACTTTTGTTGTTATGTTTTATAAACTTATGTTTTAATTTTAAGTAGTGTTGTTAAACTTGTGGTATGTTTTAAAGACAAAAGTTATTATGTAAATTTTGTGTTAAATAAAAAGTATGAATGAACGTTTTGTACTGTAATACAATTGTCGTCTACTTGGTTGAATGCAACGATTGCAGCTCTGGCCACACCTCGCACACGCTTTCGCTACATCAAAAATCGGGGTGTGTAGACCTAGTATCACAGCTTCAATTGTAGTGAACTAAGATTCTTTCGAGTCTAGTCTACAATTTCAAAATGGTATTTTTATGAAAGTCATAAATTGTTTGCGAATTGTAACAATAGTTTTTCCCCACGGCAAGTATACGAAGGTCCACTAGTACTAAACGATAAATCAAAACAATAATGCAAGGACATTATACGAGATAGTCTTTGAGGATTAGACACGATAACAGTAAGATGAATCAGAATGATACTTGACATGACTTACAATGAAATTGAAATATAATTGCCTGAAATTTTATTATAAGTTGTTCATATATATGACTTGTACGGATTATTTTGCCAGGACCATGTCTTCCGACTCCGACACCGATTCTACGGGACATGCCTCGAACACCGATTACATACCACTAGATGATCCTGCCCCACCCGTTATCATCATCATCTTCGATGACGAGCTTTCGATGATGTGTGGATAACATCGACTTCCAGCCTTTTGCCTTACATGAGCCTGATCATGCTGATATTCCTTTAAAGGATGATGTATTGGTTGTGCCTCATTTACATGAGATGGTCATATTCGGTCACCCTGAGGGTGAACATGTTGCCTACGTCGCCATACCACTTAATGTGGTAGATCCGTTTGATGATATTGTCGACGAGGACAAACACCCCGTACCTCCTATTGTTAATGTTGACGATGATGTCATTCTAGATATACATGTTGAGCATCATGAAGATGACCTTGGCATTGGTGAGGATTTTGACATTGCCATGTTAGAGGTAGCCCAACCAGAGGCCACAGTTATTGACATTACATTATCTACACCTTCCACACCTCTGACTCTATCACCTATGCCTACACCTGATACTGTTGTACCACCATATTCAGATATCTTACCTATGCATGTTGATACCGTTTTACCAGACACATTCTACACCGATCATTATCTGAGTCTGCACCACCCTGCATCCTTTGGGAGATATCACACATCACACTGATCACCTGATACATCACCCTTATGTTGGACCGTCTCGTTATACTCTTGGTAGTACTTCTCAGCTTGCTGATCATGTACCTCCTTATCCTTTTGCTGGAACTGTTTCTACTACGGTTACCCCGACTTTCAGTTCTTACCAAGACCCATTTGCTGCAGGGTAGTCACATGTTCCATACAGTCATTCTATGACTGAATATCCTCCTTTTATTCCGATCCCCACTACTGAAGATCTGTCTCATCCCCCACCACATATGCATAGTACTGTTACATACCCTTCACCTTACTTTACTATTTCACATGACTAGCCACCTCTGGGTATGAGCCCATCCAATCCGTACCACCAGAACCATTTGCCACTCACCACCACCGAGTATATACTCACATCCACCGAGATACAGCTCGGTATTTTTTTGACGATTTCATGAGCTTAATGCTCAACTGTCTGCTATTCGAGCATCTCAGAGTGCTCCATCATCATCATCCCAGCCACCACTACCCACATCATCACCTCCACCACCACCATCCACATTAGTACCATCACTTACATCATCCCATGCCACCTCTTCATCACTTGAGAGGCGCATTAGTGCCATCAAGGAGGTGACGCGTACTTCCGCGTTGTAATCCGTGCATCTGCACCCCCACCCCCACTGCCAGTCTAGTTTGGTATGTAATTAGGTTTTGGAGGTAGTACCAGTATTAAGTTAGTAGAAGATTGAAGGATTTGGAAGATATATATAAGTCAACTTGAAGACTCTAAAGAAACGATGCGAAGAAAATATCTACTTTTGTTTATGTATTGTATATAACTTGTATGTCGGAGTGATAAAACTCCGAGTTATATTTTTGTACTTCGCAAAAATGATGTAACAAGTTGACAATATATATATATATATATATATTTGAAAGTTGATTATCCTTCTGTTATCATGCATTGTTGATTATTCAATATGTTTATGTCATGACGATATTTGTATGAATATCTCACGTGATATATATTATGATACATTTTATTCTATTTGGTCCATGAATGATAATATTTATCTGAAATATTTGTCAAATTTCTTCTATATGATTTTACATATGAAAATCATGCCACCAAGAAGAAGGAGCATACATCAACTCCAAACTCCCCTACCCACTTGTCAAGCTGAGCTTGATGCTTTGTTGAATCAACGCATTGCGAATGTGATTGCTCAACATGAAGCAAATCACACCAATTTGAGAAATGGTCCTACGGCTCAAGCCCTACCAATAACAACAAATCCTACGAACGGTTGGTTACTCATAACCTTACAAGAAATTTTCATTAATATTTATTTGCAAAATAAATATTCGTGACAATTTCGAGAACCAACATTTAAGGATGCACATATAAGCAATTTTTAGATTGTAAACCATTGAACCTTACGGCACAAGCGGAGCTGTAGCATTTGTTCGATGGACCAAAAAGACAGATTCTGTAATCCGCATGAGTAATTGCTCACCTAACCAGACTGTATTTTATGTTTCGGGATTGTTCATTGATGAAGGTTTATCATGGTGGAATCTGCAAGTACAAATGTTAGGAGATGCAGCAGCATACGCTATCACTTGGGAAACACTGTAAGAAATGGTGCGTGAGAAGTATTGTTCAAGGGTCGAACTACAAAAGTTGGAAACAAAATTTTGGAATCTAGCGATGGTTGGATCCGACATCTATGGCTATACTCAGTGATTTCACGATCTCTCACGAGTCATTCCATATATGGTAACCCCTGAATTTAAAAGTATCCAACGATACATTTGGGAATTAGCTCCAGAAATCCGAAGTGTGTTTACTTCGTCACATCCAGCAACCATCACAGAGGCAATCATGATTGTAGTAAGCCTTACCGAAGAAGCGGTAAGAACGAATAAGTTTTTGAGAAAGAATGCGGAGATGCCCAAAGAGGCACATGTAGAATCAACCTCACATGGGAATAAGAGAAAGTTTACCCATTTCAAGAAAGGTTCCCAACCGAGTAATAAGAAGAAGGAAACCCCACAGCAAAAAGAAACAAAGCATTTATGGCGACAACAGAGACAGAACCGAGAGGTTACACAGGAAATGCACCTAAGTGCAACAGGTGCAATTATCATCATTATGCTGGATGTCGAACCACCAAATGTGATAAATGCGGGAAGTTGGGACACGGCACCGAAAATTGTTGGAGTAATAACAAAGGAAATAGAAATGAAGGCAAGAAAGAAGGGGGCTATGGAAATGGAAACGAACGAGGAAGGAACCAAGGTTGCTATAATTGCGGTGAATTGGGCCACTTTGGAAAGAATTGCCCAAAGGAGAACAAAGGCCACGGGCGAGCCTTTGTAAAAGGAGCTCACGAGGGACGTCAGGATCCAAATGTGATCACTGGTACGTTCCCTGTCAATAATCATTTCCCATCTATATTATTTGATATTGGCGCAGATTTTAGTTTCATATCTTTAGAGTTCAAAGATATACTTGAACTAAATTCAAATAAATTAGAGATTCCATTCACTATCGAACTAGCGAATGGAAAGATAATTGAATCAGATGAAATTATTAAAGGATGTTCTTAATTCAACATCAATTTGTTACCCATCCAGTTAGTAGTTTTGATGTTGTAATCGGTATGGATTGGTTATCCAATAATCAAGCCGAAGTCGTGTGTTGCGACAAAATTATTCGCATTCCTCTTCCTAATGACCAAACACTTCTTATTCATGGTGAGGAGAATGAAACTCCATTATGAATTATTTCTTGTATGAAATCCCAAAAGTGCTTGCGAAAAGGATGTATAGCATTCTTAGCACATGTTGTTGACAAGAAATCCAAGGAGCCAAAACTTGAGGAGATCCCTGTTCTGAAGGAATTCCCTGAAGTCTTCCCAGAGGACTTGCCAGGAATACCACCACAACGACAAGTCGAATTTCGCATAGACTTGATTCTAGGAGATGCACCTGTAGCGAAATCTCCTTACCGATTAGCTCCTTCGAAAATGCAAGAGTTGTCCACACAAATTCAAGAGTTGTTGGACAAAGGATTTATTAGACCAAGCTTCTCACCTTGGGGAGCTCTAATTTTATTCATATAGAAGAAAGATGGAAGCTTTAGAATGTGCATAGATTATCGAGAATTGAACAAACTCACGATCAAGAATCGGAATCTGTTACCAAGGATCGATGATCTGTTCGATCAACTTCAAGGATCAAGTTTTTACTCTAAGATTGACATAAGGTCAGGATGCCACAAGCTTAGAGTGCAGGACAAAAGTATTCCAAATACAACATTTCGAACCCATTACGGTCATTACGAGTTCCTTGTTACGTCATTTGGTCTAACTAATGCACCGGCGGTGTTCATGGATTTAATGAACCGTGTGTGCAAACCTTACCTTGATAAATTCATGATAGTATTCGTTGATGACATATTGATATATTCACGAAATAAGAAGGATCATGAACATCAACTTAGGACCATTCTTGAGTTGTTAAAGAAGGAGAAATTGTATGCAAAATTCTCTAAGTGCGAATATTGGCTTCGTGAAGTCCAATTTCTCGGACATGTAATCAACGAGAAAGGCATGCATGTCGATCCATAAAAAATAGAAGTCATTAAGAATTGGTACGCACCTAAGACACCCACCGAAGTACGCCAATTTTTAGGATTGGACGGTTATTATGGAAGATTCATTGAAAATTTTTCGAAAATCGCTCAACCACTAACCTCCCTAACTCAGAAAGATAAGAAGTTCGATTGGGGAGAAAAGCAAGTAAAAGCTTTTCAATTACTTAAGGATAAACTTTGTGATGAGCCGATTTTATCACTTCCGAAAGGCATAGATGACTTTGTAGTTTATTGTGATGCTTAACATCAAGGTTTAGGATGCGTATTAATGCAACGAGAGAAAGTTATTGCATATGCATCACGCCAATTAGAAGTTCACGAAAAGAACTATACCACACATGACCTAGAGCTAGGTGTAGTGGTATTTGCGTTAAAAATTTGGCGCCATTATCTTTACCGCACCAAGTGCACAATCTTTACCGACCACAAAAGTCTTCAACATATATTTAATCAGAAAGAGTTAAATATGCGCCAAAGACGTTGGCTTGAATTGTTGAAAGACTATGATTATGAAATTAAATACAATCCGAGCAAGGCGAACGTTGTCGCGGATGCACTAAGTCGAAAGGAACAAGTGAAACCCCTTCGTGCACGATCATTAAGACTCACCATTCACAATAACCTTACCTCTCGAATTCACGATGCTCAATAGGACGCCCTGAAGAGCGAAAATTTTAAAGCAAAAATGCTTATAGGTATGGAAAAACATTTAAAACCAAATGAGAACGGAGCTTTGTACTTTGCAAACAAAATTTGGGTTCCCTTTTTTGGTAATCTGCGAAACCTAATTCTAGATGAAGCTCACAAGTCCAAATATTCGATACATCCCGGAGCGATAAAATGTATCACGATCTTAAAGAATTCTATTGGTGGCCTAATCTCAAAAGGGATATTGCAACTTATGTTGGAAAATGTCTAACATGTGCAAAAATTAAAGCCGAATACCAAAAACCTTCAGGATTATTATCACAACCTGAAATTCCCACTTGGTAATGGGAACAAATTTCCATGGATTTCATAACAAAATTACCCAGGACCTCATGCGGTCACGACATGATTTGGGTAATTGTCGACTGACTAACCAAATCAGCTCACTTCTTGCCGGTAGTGAGAAAGATAAAACCGAGAAGTTAGCCGAACTTTATCTTAAAGAGATTGTGGCAAGACATGGAGTGCCTGTTTCTATAATCTCTGATCAAGATGGTCGTTTCATATCAAGAATTTGGCAATCATTTCAAAAGGCTTTTGGATCTCGCTTAGATCTAAGTACGACCTTTCATCCCCAAACAGATGGCCAAAGTTAATGCACCATTCAAACCTTAGAAGATATGCTTCTTGCTTGCGTGATTGACTTAGGTGGAAATTGGGATACTCACTTGCCTTTAGTGGAGTTCTCATATAAAACAGTTATCACACGATATTCAAGCCTTCCATTTGAAGCATTATACGGACGTAAGTGTCGATCTCCGCTATGTTGGGTGGAAATAGGCGACAAACAAATGATAGGTCCAGAATTAATTCAAAAAACTACGGATAAAATATATAAAATCCGAGACCTTATTAAAGCAGCTCAGGATAGACATAAAAGTTAGCGGATAAACGCCGCAAACCATTATCCTTTGAGATTGGAGACAAAGTGCTATTAAAGGTCTCGCCTTGGAGAGGCGTAGTTAGATTTGGGAAGCAAGGAAACTTAGCCCAAGGTACATAGGACCATATGAAATCTTGGAAAAGATTGGAACAGTTGCATATAGGCTAAAATTTCTTAAAACACTTAGTAACGTTCACGACACATTTCATGTGTCAAATCTTAAAAAGTGCCTTTCAGACGAATCACTTATCATTCCCACGGACAAAATTCAATAGAAGACAGACTCCATTTCATCGAAGAACCTGTCGAAGTTTTAGATTCGAAAGTTCAGAAAACAAGGAGAAGTGATGTCAAACTAGTCAAAGTCCATTGGAACTCAAAGCGCAGACCTGAGTTCACTTGGAAATGGGAAGAAGAAATCAAAAGAAAGTACCCACAACTGTTCAAGAAATCCTACGCAAAGAATGACATGACTTAAATTTCGGGACGAAATTTTCTTGAACAAGGGGAGAATGTAACAAGGCAAAATTCCGGTAATTCTGTACAACGTGAACAACTATTACATTGTCTATTTACCACATAACTTGACTTAAATTATAATTTTAAGTCTTAAAAGTTCAGAAATTTAACCAAATCAAAGCTTGGTATGATAATGGATACGTCACAATCACGAATATATAAAACCACATCATACACGGATGACAAAGACGCGAACAAGTAATAAATATCAGTACTGGTTATGGTACAGTATGATATTTTAGAATTAAGACATAAGATATGTCTGCACTGTTATACCATAAAACTTTATTTAAAATACCAAATTGTCCAAGTCTGCAGGAAAATACAGCATTCTGCAGCAAAATACAGCATTCCCAGCACAAAACAGCAAATGTTCGAAAACCCAAAAATAAATATTTTTAGCTAAAGAATAATAACGGGTGTTAGAAATAGTATAAAACCCGTATATAAATCCTATTATTTAAAGCTATACAGTTTGTTTAGATAAAACCTGACAATAAAGCCGATATAGGAACTAAACTCAAAATAATAAATTTATTAGTCTGAAGAGCTAGGTTAATTAACGGGGCAATAAGAATTGTACTAGAACTATTATGTAAATATAATTTATAAGTAACACAATATGTCAGTATTTTACCCGGTACAAGACCCGAACCAACTTTATCAACTGAACAACGAAACAATAAGACTAGTGGGTTATTTTGACATATTATAACATCTATTTAAAGTGTTGTGGCATTAGTTTTTATAAAAACTTACATATAAAATTAGTAAAGTTTATAAAAGCTTATAAAATTACACATTATAATATATATATATATATATATATATATATATATATATATATATATATATATATAAAACCAACCCCTCCCCCCAACACCTCACGGCTATAACGGGGCTTTCCCTATGCCACTAATCTTTTGATTATGTGTTGGCAAGATTATGAGCATGGTTAGTGTGAATATGGTGTAAGACTTAAACCAACACAAACCAAACTCATTTCCATTCATTTCATTTCTCAAACACTAAAACAACAACACCTCTCCTTCCTTTTTTCCCCTTGAAATCGGTCAAGCACCATCATCATCACCTTCAATTTTTTTAAAAACCAAACACAAGAACCTAAAGCTTGCAAGATGATCTAAAGAATTTGCAAAGATTAGGAGGCTCACTTTGAAGTTTGGAATTCTTGGTCAACACATTTTCTTGATCTTTTAGATCATCCCTAGCCTTGTGCTAGTAGTAAGATCCTTAACCTAATATTATATTTTATATTTTATAAAAATGCACAAGATCATCTTATGACATATTTAAAAACCCACTTGAAAAACAATAATAAAACTATAATCACTAACATAATTATGTGGTTTTCTTGATGATTTTGGATGATCTTGAATTTATCATAATCTAGTAAACTTGAATCTTGCAATTTTATGAATAAAAAGATGATCCAAACACATGCATGTTTAGATTAGCAAGATTCATTAACAAAAATATTCATGAATATGATTTTATATTTTAAAGATGATCATACAAGTATTAGATCATTAAATAAAAGTTATGATTTAGAAATTTTGTTAAAAAGTGATAATAAAGTTTTCATTTTAAGAAAGTTTATGACTATAACAGTTCATGACATTTTTGTTAATACTTTTGTATAATCTATGTGATTTGATGATCATTTGAGTTAGAAAAATGATTTAAAATATGTTTATATAAGCTTGGGAAACTTATAATTTAAAGGAAACTTTGGCAAAATTTTTATAAAAATTAATCTTGATTAAGATGTGATTAAACTAAAGATTTTATAATTAAAAGTGATTAAGAACTTTAATCTTGTTTAAATAAAGGTTTGGATGAAAAAGCTAACAATATGATTACTTGTGTTTTCTTAAACTAAAAAGGAGAAATATATATATATATATATATATATATATATATATATATATATATATATATTTTATTTATTTATGATAAAACTATATATTTTGATCATGTTAAATCAAATACAAAAATATATAAGTGTACAACTTTTGATAAAATAATATATCGGATATTTCAGACAACTTGGACAATTCGGACAAAATAAAGTATATGGTATAAACGAAACAAACGATAAAGACGAAACGAATAAAATAGTCGACGCGAACATAACGGTCAAAACGAACAAATCAACCATTACACTTTATATTTACTAGAGTTTTATAAAAATTTAACTTATAACTAGTAGTTTTTACAAATAAATTTTTTATAAGTTATAAAATTCACTTGTAGGTATTTTAAAAACTTGGATTAAGCCCATTTCATAAAAATTATATTGGGCTAAACCTATTTTATATAATTTATGGACTAGCTCATTTATATAAATTAGTTTGGGCTAGGCCCACTTGTATAAAAAAATCAAACTTTGGGCTAAGCCCACTTTTATAAAATATACATGGGCTTAGCCCACTTATATAAAAGTTAACTTTGGGCCAAGCCCACTTTCATAAAGAAATAAATTGGGTTAATCCATTTCTATAAAAACTAATATTGGGCTAAGCCCACTTTTATAAAAACTAAAATTGGGCTAGTCCATTTTTATAAATTATTTTAGGCTTGGCCCAATCTTTCATTTGAACTTGGGCTAGACCCACTTTACAATAGATTAGAACACTTGTAGGAAAAACGAACGAAATCCTAAGTTTCTAATAGATTAGAACACTTGTAGGTCGAGAAACGAACAAAGTATCAAGAATCGAATAGAGATTTGCACGGAACACAAATCAGTGAGTTCATGTTTCCCCTTTTATTTTAACGTTTTTATGATTTTTAAATGTTCGGGGATGTATACATGTTACTTTTAGTATAGCTGGGAAATGAAAATATTTAGATCACATGTGAATAAGGCTCAAGCATTGGGACCATTAATGAATAACAAGTACCGAGGAACAAGGGGATAGATCTATTGGCTTTGGGCGAGCCCCACTCTATTGCGGCAATAATGACAGATCGTATTAGAGTGCTTTTGTGTCCAAAACAAGTGTCTTAGACACAATAAAATGTCAAGATTTGGTTGCCACCTTATTTGGCATACAGATTAGTATCCTTGCAACACACTAATGATCTTAAAAGTTTCATTAAGCTGTATTAAACGAATTTATTATTTCAAATGTTTTTGAAGATTCATTTGATATGAAAATTTATAACATGAATTCACCCGCTTTTGTTAATGTTGTTTTCAAAATTAACATGTATTACAGGAAAATAGTGCATGGCCTTCTGGGAAAAAACTTGTTCGTATGTTGAGAAGTCAAGACGTTATGTTTCATTGTAATGTTGTTAAACTTGTGGTATGTTTTAAAGACAAAAGTTATTATGTAAATTTTGCGTTAAATAAAAAGTATGAATGAACGTTTTGTAATGTAATACAATTGTCGTTTACTTGGTTGAATGCAACGGTTGCCGCTCTAGCAACACCTCGCGCATGCTTTCACTACATTGAAAATCGGGGTGTAACAATTTTTAACAAATATACATATTTGTGACAACTATATATACAAAGGACGAAATGCACATGTAAAGGAACAAATATATACTCAACAGAAGAAATACATATACGAAGGAACAGATGCATATACAAAGGACCAAATGCATGTGCAAAGGAACATATGTATATACGAAGGAACAATTGCATACACAAAAGAACAATTGCATACACAGAGGAACATATATATATACAAAGGAACGATTGCATATATAACGGAACAATTATATATACAAAGGGAGAAATACATATACAAAGGGATGAATTACATATGCAAAGGAACAAATACAAACACAAAGGGAGAAAACATACATATACGAGTGAACAAGGTTAACCGTACTTCAAATATATATTGGAGGAATATATATATATATATATATATATATATATATATATATATATATATATCATAACAACGAACTTATACCATGCGTGACACGGATATGCTTATGTTTTAGGCCCACTCACAACATGTGAACACGGAGACTCAATTGGGCTAGGCCCATTCTTACTTGTGCGAGGCATAAAGACACTCATGGGGTAGGCCCACTCATACTTCTGCTAGGCACGAAGACTCATGAAGGGTGAGACCCGTTTATACACATTACGGATGCAAAATATATATAAGAAGTATAAATATATATATATATATATATATATTAAAAACGGACATACGAACCAACGCCAACATATTAAAATACACAAGGGTTCAATACAAACGCAACAACATACAAGATGAGCAACGCGTACACGGTCTAGTAGAGACCTAAGTGTCTAATGAGTTTGAACACTTGTAGGTTGTTACGCGCATTTGGATACCCCGCTTTGCTAGCACGCACGTTTTTGGAACGCAAGACTGTGAGTTCATGTCCCCCTTTTCTTTTAAACATTTTCGGTTTTACAACTCTCGGGGGGAAATACATGTTGCGATGGTATGGTTAAGCTATGGAATGAAATAACTAAATCATGTGATTATAGGGTAAAACTTAAGCGCCATTAATCTTATATAATATAAGACCAAGGAACAAGGGGTAGATCTATCGTGTACGGGTGAGCCCACTCATGGATTTTTGTGTGGCCGGATGCAGTGCTTTTGTTGTCCCAACCAATTGCGGATCGATATTAAATCGTGTAGGTTTGAGTGCTTCAGTATGTCGTCACACATATTAATGTGCTGGCAAAACATTAATGATCAACAAGTTCATTGATGCTTTACATACTACATTTTATATACGAACTTTCAAATGTTTTTAAGATTCATTTGATGCGAACACAAAACACATGATCTCGTCAAATTTCGTTGATGTTTTAAACTTACATGTATTTCAGGCAACTAAGTGGATCTTTGCTCGGTTGGTTACAAGATGTCGAGATTATCAAGAATGCGATGGCATCCTATTTTGGAGGGTTAGGTACATATATTTCGTCTTCGAACAAGATATAGGATGCAAAGCCTTTGGGTTTTGAAAACTATATTTTGAACAAGTATCTTTGTAAAATGTTATAACTTGTGTTGTCTTTTGTTATTAAACAACTTATGACCTGTACTTTTAATTATGGCAATGGATGAACATCGTGCATGTTTTATTTCAGATAGTTGTTTACATATATCATATGCGATGAAAATCGATCAAGTTCACACCATGTGCTTCCACCTACGACCGGATGTGACATCAAGTATACGTAAAACACTTGCTATCAGGTATTCTTTTATTATATGATATGTAAAATTTATATTGTTTGATATAACATATAGTTATGTATAATTCATACGTACAACAATGTTGGCTTGAGTGATTCGTGTATTGTAGGCTGAAGCTACTATTTCAACCATGGACTTCTATAGAACATCATCATTCTTTGCTAAAGTGACTGATTATCTTTTAAGATTATTTGTTTACTTTCCCTTACATCCTTGTTTAATTTGAAAAAAAAAAGTGTTAAATGCAATTTGCCTCAATGTGTTTTAGTGGCGAAAGCCAAATGCGCCCCCTAAATTAATTTTTTTGCACTCTACACCGTCATGATTTCATTCTTTCATAGTCTGCATCCCTGCCTCTAACGGCAGTCTCCTACACCGTTTGATTTCGGGTGAAATAATCAAACTACCATTTTTTGGTCTTGTAGTATGTACCACTATGGTTTCATTATTATTACAATTACCAACTACCACCGCCATCATCCCCACCATCCACCAAAACCGCTAGTGAACCATAACTTCATCTCTTTTAGTACTTTCTAAGCACCAAGATTATCTGCTCTTTGACATAATCCTTTAATAAGTGAAGTTTAAATGACCACATTTGGGTTACAATTTTGTTTCACCATACCATAAAAAATTACAAGGCACCATCAATATCATGGTGTTTCACGTACCTGTCCATGATTGAAGAATAGCTAAACTCATCTGGTGAAATATGTTCTTTAATAATCTTTTTATGCAAGAAATCATGTGTTCTAAGTTACCATTTTTGTGGTAACCCTTAATCATTGAATTATACACAACAACATCAAGATTCATACTTTCTTGAATTGCAAGTTCAAAGAGTTCCCTGGCCTCATGAATCTCTTTATGTCCAACAAATCCATCGATTAAAGTTGCATAAACAAATTTATCAGGGGGATCTTTTGATCAAGCATCTTAGAAAGCAACTTCTTGGCAGCAGGGAGTTTACCATTTTTGCATAGTCCATTGATCAGAACATTATATACCCCTGCATTAGGGATACTCCTCATTCTGTTATCTTTTCCAAGATTATTATTGCAATTTCAGTCTCGCCTAAAATAACAATCCCGTGAATAAGAGAATTATAGGCTAACCGGTCAGAGTTTTATCTATTATTAGCCATTTTAACAAACAAATCTAGGCCTCACAGTGGTTCTGCTGGTGGTGGTGGTGGGTGATTGTAATACTAATGAAACCATGATGGATACTACAAGAATAAAAAATGGTAGTTTGGTCTTTTCACCCAAAATCAAACGGTGAAGGAAATGGCCCTTAGAGGTAGGGGTGCAGATTGTGAAAGATTGAAACCATGAGGGTGCAGAGTGCAAAAAAAAGGTTTAAGGGGGGCATCTTGCTCCCGCCACCAAACCACATGAAGCCAAATTGCAATTTACTCTCGCTCTTTTATATATTTCTTTTTAGTTTTGTGAATATCATTATGTGTAAAAATATATGTAAAAAATATATTTTTTTTAATAAACGAGTTGACTCGACATGCCACAAGCTGGATCGAACTTTTGACGAGTCAAGCCCGAGCCCAACGTAATACGGTTAGGCTCTCCTCCTTTACATCCCTACAAACAAGAACACATGTTAGGACACTATCAAGCCAATTATTTACTAATCAAAACAACTAAGAATAATCACACTTTTAACTTTAATGCTCGTCAAAACACAAACAAATAAATGTTTATAACTAAAACAAGGTGAGAGTTACAAATGAGATATTCTAATAGTAAAAATCCAATTGAATACACCAACTAAATTCTATACACAAGCATGGTCAAAATAATTTTACCATTCATAATAATAATAAAGAACTTACATACGAAATTCTTTTTTTCTTAAACGATGAATTTTTTATAACCCTTTTGTCATATGTGACTTGAACCCAATATCATTTAATCGCAAAACTTGGTGTTTAAAGTTTTGTCTTGCCAATAAACAACCAGCCATAGATGCATAATTCTTCTATTAAAAATTAAATAAAATAATAATTTTATTTTAGTTTATTATTCCTTCTTGTCTTGGTTCTCATGCCCTATCCCCACCGACCAGACCAGACGGCATGCCTTTTATTCTCTAAACTCGAGGTGCACAAATAACCCACATGCCTTTTATTCTCTAAACTCGAGGAGCACAAATAACCGGTTAATTAACTGTAACCTGTTGTTAACGAAAAAACATAACTAGTTAATAACCGATCGAGGAATAACCGGTTAGTAGTTAATTTCACCTTAGGTTAGTAACCGGTTATTGATATTCAATGTAGGAACTGATTATTAATTGGTTTTTTTAACCGGCAGATCAGTCAACATAAAACGCAAAAAACGAGTTATTAACAAAAAACCGGTTAATTAACTGGACCTGTTAAAAATAACCGGTTAAAGCATTAACCGGTTAAAATCAAAAATTCAAATTAACCGGCAGAACCCGTTAACCGAACCGGTTAGTAAAATTATGTAACACCCCAAAATGCACATACGTGATTATTATAATTTTCATAGTATATCCTAGTAAGAAGTTATAAAACATAACCAAAAACTAATAAGTTTTGGAACGAAAATAACACAACTAAATGATTACATGTAGTTTTTTGTAAAAAGATGAAGATGTTTAATAGAACTTAAATATGGATCAAACATGAAGGGCCAATTATGCCAAAGTGGAAAGTTGAGGTTTATAGATAAATAAAGTGCAGAATTTTAGTGTGTTGGGTGTGTTCTATACGTGTTCTAGAGAGAGAGAAAGGGAAGAACACATTCAAGAACAAAAAAAACTCAAAATTCAGCAAATTAGAAAAGAAATTGATGGTTAATCTCTTGGATGAGCCCCAATACATGATCATCTAAGCTCATTTAACAAGTGGTAAGTTGTAATTTTAAATTTGGATGATTATGATATGAAGAATATTGTGAGGATTGTTTATCCATAGATAGCTCAGGTAATATCTATTAACCTACTCCATATTGTGCGGAATCCAATTTTAGTTAGGCGACAATAACAAGGTTACTTAAATTGTTTTCATTAACTGTTTAAACGTTTACATGACCCTGAAAACATTTCGACAGGGCTTCCCAATCGTACAAGCAAAATTACTCTCTAACCCAAAGTCCACACATCAATTTATACTACAAGACACCTCCGTGCGGACTAAAGGACTACCTCCGTACAGACAAATACCTCTGTGTGGACTAACTTCCTCCGTGTACACTAGTACCTTCGTACGGAGGTAACATTTACAAAACAAAACATAATCTAACATTCAAGCATATTACAGACTCGACATGACTCGTAGACGCAGGCAGCAGACATATATATCAACAAACTCCCCCTTTGATATGGCCACAGTCTCGATCGGTCTTCAAAACTTCATAACTTTAGCATATTCAGCGTCCAAAGAAATATTTTTTAACTCTTTGACGTTTAAGTTCAAATGCTAACATTGGAGTCTGATATATTGGACGCACATGCTTCATCAATTGATATATTTTAATCGAAGTCTTTTTCACTTTAGCTGCGACCCTTTCTTCCTTTTTAATCTCTTTCAGAAACTCCACTCTTTCTATCTCCCTCTATTTAGTATTCCATCATTCCTGAGTTTATCTCGTAAGCATAAGAAACTCTAATCACATTCTAATATCTCATAGCTTAAACTTTATCCAGTACTTGGTGAACTATCTTGTTGTAGCATAATTTCTCCACATCTTTCTCTGATAAGTTCACAAGCCACATAGGATCAAGAATCCTAATCGCTCTCTATGAACCTTAAGTTTTCAATACAATGACAGCTTCACAAGTTTCAGCATCATACTCCCACCATCTGAAAGCACCATAAAAATCTTGTTCTATTTTCGTTAGTGGCATGTGTTTCATTGCTCGTGGTGGTTTTATAATCAAAGTCACATTTGGCAGTTGAGATACAAGATCAATATGTGTCATTTTCTTCAAATAATGTGGCTTTCAGTTTGGAAAATTATTACGCGCCTCATATCTTATCAGTTTCCCTAACTTTTGATCACCCGACTTCATTTGAAAATTGAGCAGCTTTGTCTTGTACAATTATAGCACATCCCACCGGTAGTGTTTGAATATCTTGTAAGTATCTAAAATACTGCACACCATACTCTCTCTTAATTCCCCAAACATTCAACTCTGGAATCCATCCCTAGCTAATAATGTCACCAAGTGAAACATCAGCATGCCGTGTAAAGAACATCAATGGTCGTCTGAATTTTCTTTCTTTTGGAACATCTTTGAACCATGCTTTCTCGGCATTTCTTATCTAATCTCTATCTACCATTAGAGATTCTCCATCTTTGATCGTTTCTTCAATTTTACGCTTTAGCAACTCATTCGTATCCTTATCAAACATCTCTTGAAATGTTGGGAAGTCATTAGTTCCATCACCAAAATATTTAACCATTTTATCGTCTGAATCATCCTCCACGACAACATTGTTGTAGTTATCAGCCTCTTCAACATATTTAAAAATATAGTCTTCAGGCTTTAAAACTTCGATATTATTCAAATCTTCTTCAAAGTCAAATTCAAAAGCATTCTCAACCACTCCCATCATCTTGGCAATCTCTTCTTTAGAGTAGTTATGGATAAACTCACCTTCCTCAACATCATGATCAAGATACACTGTTCTATTTTGAATTGCAGGAATAGCCGTTAAAGGAAAAACGTCTGTGAAAATTACTGAATTCTCTTCATCGTGTAAAGGATCATCTTGCTCCCCCTTTCAATAAGAATCATCTTCTTGATTAGCTACATCATTCATGTACTAACACTTTTCATCAGTTCCAAACGATTTATCCTGAAATACAACCAACTAAGTACCACCTTGGTTGTTGACATCATCATCACCCTTATCACTATCATCACCATGATAAGAACCATCCATATCCAAATCTACTTTATCATCTTTCTCTTTCTCTTTCTCTTTCTCTTTTTCTTTTTCGGTTTCATATGGTACATCTTTCACACCACCGATAAGAACGAACTTTGAAATATCAATCTCTGGCTCTATCTCTTCCTTGTCTCTGGTGTAATAATAGGAACATCATTAATCTTTCCCTTGCCTTTATCTTTACTCATAACCTTTGCTTCAGCTACAGCTTTTCACGCTCTTTCTACAGCTTTGGCTTTAGCTTCATCTATTTCAATCCGGTTGAAATCAGCCTCAAAGTCTATCCCCATTCTCTTTTCCATAGCTTTGTATAAATCTCTATGTTTCGATCCTTTAATTTCTTGTCAACTACTGGATCACTTGTTATTTTTCTCAATCTTTCATTTTCACTAACCAGACTTGCTATCACTCCTTCCATCTGTTCTTTTCAGTTTCTAAAAACTTGATTCTACCTTCCAACTGCTTAATTTTTTCATCATTCGGATCATTCAAGAATCCAAGTTTATATTCTATGGGAATAACTGATCATCTCCAAACATAAAACCACTATCTTTGAATGACGGGCCGGTTGGATGTGTTTGTTTACGTGGTGTAGGTCATGGTGTAGAATGAGATTGTGATTGAGGTTGTCTTGGTGATGATTGTGGTGTTGTTTGTTGTTGTTGAGGAGAAGTAGGTGGAACAGGTGTTATTGGAGGTTGCTGTGAAGTTGTTGGTGGGGTTTGAATCGGAATTACATGCTCAACTTCAACTTCAGCTTCTAGTGTTGGTATCACGTTCTCAATAACTACTCATTCAGTTCTAGTAGTTGTTGGTTTCTTTGAAGACTTTTCCTTCTTAGTTTCTTTGCCAATGGTGACCCTGTCTTTTTCTTGCTCATATCAACAACTTTTCTCTTTACTCTTTTCGCCAGTTTTTTAACAATTTCAGGATCTGATGGCACATACGGTTCATCATCATCAGCAGACCGTTTCTTTCTCTTAGCAGCTTTTAAATCAGCCATTGCTCTTGGATCATTTAAATAAGTTGGTTTCTTGATCTTTGAACCATGTTCCTCAGCACTTTTAGTTTCTTCGGAATCAGCATCATCTCTTGAACCTCCAAATGCTTCTTTTTCAATATCGCCAACAATTTTAGTTGTGTTTGTGATGCTTTTCTCAGCTCCATCATGATCAGAAGTTGTAGAAATAGCTTCATCTTCACATTTACATTCAAATTCACCTCCTCGTCAACACTACTTTCATCACGAAGCAAAGTACGTGCAGCTTTCTTTGTTGAGAGTTCTTTGTTGCTTCTTGCCTTTTCCTTTTCTTTTCATCTTCTTTTACGAATCACTTACTTCTTTTAGCCACAAACCCTTCTAGCTTCTTTTATTCATCATTCTCGACGTTTCTTTCATCTTTACTCCACTTTCCCTCTGGTGGTGCAACATAATCTTTATCTTTTATACATCCAAAGAACTTCCTTAAAGGCAGCTCAACATCCAAAGTACTGTTGTATTCGGTCCAATGACAAATTCATCATATGTTCTAATGGCAGCTTATCGGACTCTTCTTTCTCAAGATTAGGAATTAAATCATCTAGCATCATCTTCACAAAACCTTGGATATTGTAGAATTTTTTCTTTAGTTATGTTTGCCTTCATTTGCTCGAAAATCAATCTCGTGAAGTTGTAAGGAAAGTTTAAAGTTAATGCAACAATCATGCACATCTGATAATCAACCTAAGCATCAAATCCACCCTTTCTATGTCCCACGACATGAATCACCGAGTGTACAAAGAACTTCTAGGGCCTTGAGAAATTTTCTTTCGAAAAATTTGTATCATTGACGTAATCAACATAACCCATCCGGTAGAAACATCCTTTGACCATTCTTTCAGGATAGCCTGTGGGATCATCATATTTGTCTTTAAAATCACATACCCTTCTGATTAAAGCTTCAGTGATTATCACCTCTTTGTCTTTGTTTCTGACTCGAGCAAACAAATGAATAGCTAGCGGATTCGGAATAAACTTTTCATTCTCCCAACATCTTTCAATATGAGATCTATAGGCCTTATGTTGATCCGATAATGCCTTCTTTATACTTATACAATCCATAAACTCTGAAATTGATTCGAATGGTTACATTTTGTTAGCTCTTTATCAAGCACACAACAAATATTGTGCTTTGGATAAAAGTTTGATGCTTTCGCCTACACAAAGACAAGAAATCAACACTTAGAAAAATTTTACACAACTTGGTACCAAGGTTTTCATGCGAAGGTACACTAATTTGGTAAAGAGATGATCATCTTCATACGAAGGTACAACAAAATATACCAAATACATTTACCTTTGTGCGAAGGTGAACAAATTGTCAAAACACTATTACGTCTTACGAAGGTATATACATATGAAAAGCTTTGATCAATTCAAGTGATATTTTCATGTTATGTTCAAATTGATGATACTATTATGACCTAAAAACATCGATTTACACAAACATGTGTTCAAGGCCATTGCTTACGCAAAATCAGAAGAACTTGTATAATACCCCAGATATCAATTATCTATAAAGACCTAGTATCTCTGAATCCGGCAATCTCTCAAACGATATTTCGGTGTACTAAGAGCATATATCCGAGAGATGTTAACTCGCTAATTAAGAAGTTTTGCGTTATGTTTATATCTCGAAAACAGTGTACTGAATGTGCGAAGTCTAGTGGCACATCATCAGTGAGACCTATTTAAACACTTTCTGACACTATATTTCTTTACTGTACATTAATAGTCCACTGATATACTATCATTTCCTCTTTTATACATGAAAACTCTTTTTATCTTTTTGTAAGTTTTGTACTTTTCCAATTTTTATATGTTTTTGTATTTTCACAACATATTTCTCCCCCTAAAAACAAAAACATATTTTTTGATTTTTTTTTGTTTTAACGAAAGAACTTGGAAAACAAAAACTGTGACAAACCGATGAGGATTACGTCAAATCGTCATCCATCTTGGCTTCAGACTCTTTGTCCCCCTGATGACAAATCTTTCATCTCGTTTAATTTCAAAAGATATTTGAATTTTGCTCTGTCAAACGATTTTGTATAAAAATCTGCTTTTTGTTCATCAGTGTGGATTTTTTCAAAACGAATCAACTTTTTCACGTAGTGGTCATGGGTAAAGTATATCGTATCTCAATATACTTTATTTTAGAGTATTGAACCGGATTGTTAGTTATGTTAATGGCATCCTCATTATCTACATATATAGGCGTGTTATGAAACTGTAAACCATAGTCTCTCATCTGTTGTTGTATCCACAAGATCTGCGAACAACAACTAGAAGCTAAAACGTATTCTACTTCAAAAGTTGAGAGAGCGACTGTAGTTTGTTTCTTACACTTCCACGTTACCAAACGTGTGCCAAAAAGGTGGCATCCAACAGTTGTAGATTTTGCATTGATTTTGCAACACCCAAGTCAGAGTCGGAGTATCCTGCCCGGTCAAAGTTGTCATTGCGAGGGTACCATAAGCCGGTTCTTGGACAACCCTTAAGGTATCGAAGGGTCCTCTTGATAATCATTAAGTGAGACACTCTGGAACTTGATTGGTAGCTTGACGATCATTAAGAAAGAACTTCATCTCCCCCATAGAACTCATCTCGAACTTTTTCTTCATGACTCTTTAAAAATCTTTGCACAATACATCGTTTGTCGAACAAAATATGATGTCATACACATAGATTTGTACAATTAAGATGTGTCCATCCACTTCTCGCGTGAAGAGGGTGATGTCTAATGTGCCTCTGATAAATCTGTTGTCTAGGAGATGCTGTGAAAGCGAATCATAACAGGCTCTCGAGGCCTGTTGTAAGTCATAGAACGAATTATCGAGCAAGTAAACTTTTTCTTTATGAATCGGATCGACAAACCCCAGTGGTTGGCTGACAGAAATCTCCTCCTTCACCTTGTCGTACAAGAATGCGAACTTGACATCTAATTTGTATGCTTTGAATCCTTTCCATGACGCGAATGCGAGGAAGATTCTGATTACTTCTAATCTGGCTACGGGAGCATAAATTTTAGTGAAGTCTATTCCCTTTTGTTGATCAATTCCCTTAAAAACGAGTCGAGATTTGTTATGCACAATTACCCCTATGTCATCTATTTTACATTTGAAGACCCATTTTATATTTGTGGTCTTCTGGCAAATCAACGAGTTTCCACACACTAAGTTATTTGAATTGAGAGAGTTCTTCTTGCATGGCATTTATCCAACTTTACTCTATCAGTGCTTCCTTATATGTTTTAGGCTCTACCTACGAAATAAAACATCTGTATGAGATCCTATTTTGTAAAGGTGCTACTTTAGAATAAAAACAACTAAAATCCTGATTAATTTGATGTCGATTTTTAACTCCACTCTCCAATTCTCGAATAATAAACTCTGGTCGATGGTACGACAATGTTCTAGGCATAACTTCCTTGGATAGCTCACTTCATGTTCTAGATTTGTAATATTTTGTTCAACATTCTGATTAACAGTAGATGTTTCATTCTGAGCACTTGTTCCTTCAGTTTGATTATTGAGTAAACTTTCAATCTGAACTTCACCATCATCAGAGGTAGATCTATTGTATTCATGTTTTGGTTCAGCTTCAGATTCAGAGTCATTAGAATGATCAAAGTCGGGAGCTGGTTCATTGACCTCTGGTCAATTGCAAGTTCATTTGTTCCCTCAGTTTGTGATTCAGGATGTTGGCAACTTGGGCCTACTTCAGCAACAGGTGTGCCAACGTGTGTCTTAGTCACAGCGATTGGTCTAGGAACTTGATCTTGTGAAAAAGATTTTTGTTGCTGGTAAAGCACATCAAGTTCCTATTCTGTTGGTTTAGCTGGCAGCTCAAACGAATCCAGAGACTTTTATAATTGAATAGCCATGGATCTCCTAGTTTCTGTGTCGGAGATGTGTATCTTTGACAATCTACGTGTTGAGCTTGGATAACCCGGTTAATGCTAGGAAGATAAACTCTCTTTAGCTGACTTGCATACCCCACAAAGAACCCTTCTAAGGATTTAGCCCCAAATTTGCCATCCAAGTCGATAACCGTACACGGTGACCCAAAAGGTTCTAACCATTTTAGATTTGGCTTTTGTTGATTAAGCAGCTCGAAATACATCATCTTATTTGCATTGACCGTCAATACCCTGTTCAGTGTATAACATGCAGAGGCCATAACTTCGCTCCAGAAACTAACTTTGTAGTTTTGAATTGGCAAGCATGGTGCGTGTAGTCTCTATCAACGTTCTGTTCTTTCTTTCAGCTACACCGTTTTGCTGTGGGTTGTACGGTGCACTGAAGTCATGTAGAATTCCTTTCTTGTTGCAAAACTCTAACATCCTGTTGTTCTTGAATTATGTTCCATTATCGCTTCGAATGCGTCTAATTGGCAAATGGTACAGATTCTCTAGTTTCTTGAACAAGATCATTAGACTGTCGAATGTTTCGTCTTTTCTTTGTAGGAACATTACCCACGAGAACCTCGAGTTATCGCTAGTAAAAACTAGACAGTAAAGATCTCCTCAGATATTTCAAACATTTGCTACTCCAAAGAGATCCATGTGCAGTCTTTCTAGAAGGAGCTTTATTGAGTTCAGAAGCTTCCTTGGATGCAAATTTTTGTGTTGCTTTCCTTTCTTCCAGCTAGTACAGTCATCATTCAACTGAAAGCTTTTCAGATTGTCACCATCCACTAGATCATTGTGTACTAAGAAATTTATCTTCCGGCGATGAATGTATCCCATTTTCCTATGCCACATTATTGACTCTTTTTCTGTCGCCTTTGAAATGAAACACTAAGCAGTTTTCGTTGTTGTGGTTTTAACGCTCATGTCTAAGACATACAGATCGTATTCACGAGGAGCGCGTATTAAGATCCAGTCTTCCGGTATCTTGAACCCTAGCTTAAGGATTAAAAACACTTTGTCGGTGAAGTGTGTTGTGAACTTTTTATCACAAATCTGAGAGATACCGAGTAAGTTGTTCTCGAACTCAGCTATGTAGTTGACCTTATCGAATGACACCACACCATTGGTTAATATCCCTTCTCCTACAATTCTACCTCCCTGGATCCCTGTAAACCCGACGTAGCCTCCTCTAATAGATTTGATGTCATATGGGAGAGCCAACATCCCCGTCATGTGTCGGGACGCTCCGCTATCCATGATCCACTTTGATATGACGGATCTTGGGAGCCCCTACACATTTACTCAAACAATATTTGAAGAGCGAGACCCAAGCCTTAACGGTGTTAGGTAGGTTTACGAATTTTGGTTCACACATTATCACTTTTTGTTCAACTTTCTATTCAACCTTTTCAACAATCCCTGTTAACAGATTGTTTTGTCTCCTCAGAAGATGTTTGCTTCTTTATCACCCATGTTTGATTTTTCAAATTGGTTTTCTTGGTATTAAATTTTGAATCATTTTGTTCAACTTTAGTTGAAGTTTCAGCAGTTTTATTAATTGAAAATTTGGAGTTTACTGGTTTCACTTCTTTTGCAGATTCATTGTTTCGTTTTAGGATTTGAGTTGGAACAAACATTGGTGATTTTTGTGGAGACTTTTTAACATTGTAAACAGCTTTATGGTTCTTCTGTGGACATCGACTAGCGATATGCCCAACTTAATTCCATCGAAAGCAAGTCTTACTGTCTGTTACAACAAAGGAACAATCAACCTGTTCACATTGTTTTCTTTGAGCAAAAAATTCTTCATTTGACTGTTTTCTAAACCAACTCTCTTTATCACTTTCTGAGCTTGACCTAGAAACAAACGTCATTTTCTTTGTAAATTTCGAATTTCCAAACCTATTACTATTCTATTACCGTATCCTAAACAATTTCTACCATAATAATATTTTTCTGTTGATATTTGTATAGGAGTTTTTCGGTTTAGAATAGTAAGATTTATCATTCCTAAAGTTTGAAAAACATTGATTTTTAAGAAATTTTTTATTTCAGATATTTCGACCTCAACTAACTTGAACACTTTTTCAACTTTGTTTATGTTCACATTCTTAATCGGAAATTCTTTATCAGAGTATAGTTTGTCAGATCCGCACATTTTATAAATAACAATATTTGGATCATCATTCAAACTATTATCTGAGTTTGGAATGTATTGTTTATGAAAACTGTCATCATCTTCAGAATGCGAACTCGAACTTGTTTTCTCAAGCTTCGACTAAGCACTATCAAAATCAGTGTTATCATTGTTGTTTTCCAAAACCTTTTCAACAACGATTTTTACTACTTCTGATTCACATTCATTTTCAGATTAGGTATAGGTCACATCGAGATTGTTAGTCAACTGGTCTTTCTGTTCAGTTTTTAATTTTAAATTCAGTGTCTTTTCCACCCCTTTTGGTTTCTTTCTTGAATAACTATTCCACATAGGGGTGGAATTCGGTGAGAACCCAAACCTTTGTTGTGATATCCATACACATCGTCCCCATTTTCATCTTTTCTTATTGGTTTGGGAAGAATGTGATCCAAAACATAAGATGTAATTGAATAACTGATCAGTTTCTTATCAACCTGTTCCGTTTCGATCCTAATAGTTTCTAAATCTTGTTTTAATTTGGCTAGTGTGTCAATATGATTATTTATTGCAATTTATTTCTCCATGACAATGCCTTTGAGCATACAAAGCGTAGCTTCATCTTCTCTACTGGCATCACGGTATTGGTTGAAGTTCTACTCAGTTTATCATAAGCTTCTTTTGATTCTTTTAAATAATTTGTTAGGTTATATGTGTGTCTTTTTAGCTCATTATACTTTTCATATTTTTCAAAACAAGATTTGCACAGATCTAAAGATTTCGTGCATTGTTAGTCTGTTCCTATTTTCTTACTTTTAACCTCTACCTCAACTGACTCAACCACGACTTCCTGAACTTCCTCAGAGATTTCAACTACCTCTTTTAAATGAGCCATAATGGCTTTCTTAGTGGTTTAGGTTTTCAGCATTCATCTCTTTTGTTACATCTATAATTTCCTCTACAGGTTGTTTCCTCTCTTCTTCGTATTGTGTGCTTGCATAATTTCCTTGTTCACCGAAGAAACCTACAAAAGAATTAAACATATTAGGAGGGATGATTGATTCAAATGCACTATGGAAAATGTCTTGTGAAGCTTCTGAATCACAATAATCATCATAATTTTGGATTTGAGTTGGATCGAGAGTGATCTCAGCACAAACTTCACCAATGGCTTCTTCACCAATCA
This sequence comes from Scalesia atractyloides, assembly GCA_947069175.1. Classification (NCBI taxonomy): domain Eukaryota; kingdom Viridiplantae; phylum Streptophyta; class Magnoliopsida; order Asterales; family Asteraceae; genus Scalesia; species Scalesia atractyloides. Next base: position 45,452,041 of record CAMTDV010000027.1, read on the forward strand.
CTTCTTCCATAGTCGGTTCTGGTTCTTCAATAATTTTAGCTAAGAGAGTAAGACTTTCGATCTTATGAATGTAGTTGTTCCAATTAAAACGTTCATCTTCCTATGTAACGACCATAGCCTTCTCTTTCGACTTTGCCGAACCATCCTCAATAGTAATAGGTCTTGTCGCTGAGGATGTTGGGATGTCTTGTGAGAAATTGCTTTCTTGTAGTAATCATCACCAAAAGGATTTTGATTCACCCAAACCTCTCTGTTCGGGCACTCTCTCTTGAAATGGCCTTTTTCTTTACACTTGAAACATGTCACTTTAGATTTATCCAATCCTAGCTTTGAGTCAGGACCTCCGAGACTATTCCTCCTTGTAATTTCCATGAATCATTATGCTCTTCGAACTATACTCGCCAAACACCATTTAATATCTATCGGTTCTAGCTTCTCGGGATCAATTTGATCGTAATCCTCTTTCGTCATGTTAAGATTCCCAATCCTTCCTGCTACCAAACTCTCATAAGACTCCAAGACAGAAGCGAGTAACCCCATGTGTACCTTGGTTGTCTTTTTAGTGAAATCTTGAGCGTTTTGAAGATTTACAACAATGTTCTATCGTAGGATGTGATGATTAGAATTGTTCTGGCTGTTATTGTTGTTCGAGCTTTGTGATAACTGATGATTCTACATCAGGGTATTCGGCTTGAAACTTGGATATGATGAGAAACCAATTCCATTGTTTAAACTATTTGATAAAGATCTAGATAAATTAACTGCACTGAAAGCCTTTGATCAATTCGAGTGATTTCATAAGCTCATGCCCTTCAAGCTTCTCGATAAACTTCCCAGATTTAAATCACTATACTCTTTGTTATTTTTCAGAATCATCAAGTAAGTCAACCATTCGCCTTGTGGCAATGCGTCGACTAGTTTGTCAAACCACTCTTCATCTTCCTTCTCAATACCCAACCGCTTCATCTCCACAACCAAATGACAATATCTTTCAACAAGCTGTTTCATCGATTCTCCTTTCACGCTTTGAATATGTCACACTCTTTCTTGATTAAAGCCTTCTTACTTTTGAGCATTGACAAACTTCCTTTGAATTTTACTTTTAGCGCATCCCATATAGTTGTGCAATTCCTTTGTGTTGGAAAAGTGTGAAAATATCTTCTTTATCGCTTGCTGAAGAATATTTAGCATTTTTTTCTCTCTAACAAATTTGTCTTTCTTAGTTGGAGTGAATTGTGTTAGAGTTTTATTTAAACCATTTTCTCAGACCGGGTACTTATATTTTTCTTCAATTGAGTACAAACAGTTAATTGGCTTGAACCCAATTCTCAAACCTTTCATGCCAACCTTTGATTGGTGGGAAGGAAGACTCGTGCAAATTTAATTAACAAAAGTTACTTTGGTGTGAATGTACCCTTGTGCGAACTAATCACAAAAAAAACAGATTTTAATTATGTCCGTGCGAAGCTAGAAATATCAAACAATCTGCTCTTTACTTCGTGCGAAGGTAGAATTTTCAATAGAATATAATTACGTCTGTGCGGATATACTTAGTTTGTGCAGACGTAGTTCCTTCATGCGAAAGTAAAAAATTCAAGTTATCTCATTTTTCAACATTTTGATCATGATTCTAATTGAATTATGGTCTAATTTTCAGAGGCTTTTGACGTGTGCATATATATACATAATTTTACAATGTTTATAAAAATGATTTATACGATAACATTAAAACACACAGAAAAGGACAAGTGTACCCTATCATATATGTAGTAAACTACAGGTAAGAACCAGATGTCGATCCATGGACGCAGGCGGATGCATGAGTACTAAACCATTATCACTGGTTTACCGGTATAAAGATAGGTGAATGAAGTTTTTAACTAAACTAATCGAAAACTATATTTAAAACATAAAAGACTCCAGATACAAAAATATATATTATCTTGTTTTACAAACAACCTAAGCATGTTAACTAAGTCAGAAATGTCACAAAGGCACTTGATCAACCTTCCAATTATATAGACAATTAGTATACCTTTCGAGAATCCTAACATGACAATCCTTCGGAAAGCTAATGCAATAGACACACTTTAGCCACCTAAAATCGTTCCTTAGCGTGCTATTGATATATTTTCATGTAAATCTTCTAAACATAAGTTAAACATCCATTAAGAGTTTTCTAACCTCAATAATCAAGGAAAGTAATACCGATAACACAATACAACCACCAAGACAAGCATAAAGTAGATCATATCACAAAGTATTCCATTCTACAAACCTTGAACACAAATCTACCAAGATAGTAATTTCAACCAAAACCACTAAACAAAGATCATAAGTCGTGTCAAGAACTTGTAACAACACCATCTAACCCATTAGGGTCCTTAAGTGCAAGAAAGTACTCTTGATTAACATTTGATTTACCTTTTATTAAACCAATACCTATTTCTAGTTTCATGGTGTAAACATATTAACAAGTTAATAGTTCACTAATAAGTGCTTAATCAAGGGTTTTTCAACATATCTTAACTAAACATTCATTAATCATCCAAGATAAACAAGTATAATCAAGAATCCAACATCAATGAAACATGTTTACCATATGATCATCAAGACTTAAACACGAAAAGTACCAAAGTTTCATAAAAAGTAAATTAACATAAAAATTTTTGTTCATAAAACAAGTAAACTAGTGTTTTTGACCTAAGGCTACAATAATATAGAATACATCAAATCAATACTTGAAATTCAACCAAAATCATGGAAAGAACAAGGATTCAAACCATAAGCAATGAAGGATCAGATGGATTGGAAGATAAATAGGCTTCTCTGCAACTAGGAGGCCTGAATCCGACCCAAGCAGGCTGTTTCCAGGGCTCCAAAATTGCCCAAAAGCTTGCAAAAATATCCAATACTTGATCTGAATGCGCCTACTTTGTTTTATACAACTTTTCAAAAGTGCACGGTCGTGCTCTTAAAGTGCACGCCCGTGTACTGTACAAGTCTAATCATGACATCAGCTGCAGGGTATGGGTTAAGCAAGTGGCTGATTTAACGACAAAGTGCACGCACGTCTGTGCACATGAGGTGCACGGTAGTGCATGTCCAAGAAATGGATGCACGCTTAGTCGCACAGGGTGTGCTTATGAGGATCAAAGGGCGCACGGGGGTGTAACCGAGACGCATGGTGGTGCATTTCCGAGAAATCCTTTGGACTGCCCTGGTCACAAGTCTACACGTTCGTGCACATGGAATGCACGGCTGTGCATGACCTGTGTCATCAGCAGATTGTGCAGTTTTCATAAAAAATGCTCGAAAACTCCTCGTTTTCTGCAAATTTGCCTGTGAAACGTCGTTTTAGACCTCAAAACCCAAAAGTACACGATTAAGAACCTAACATCGAATTTGTAGTTAAAAATGTGTGAAATAGGAGTAAATTGGGGAACTAAAACATGTATAATTTAGTGTATATCAGCTTTGCTAAAAACTTGTTTTATGTAATACTCGAAAAAATCAGTCCATTTTGACAATTAAATTTGTGAAAAATGATAAAAATTAGTAGAAAAGAAGCCTTCAATTGCTGAATCTTGTTGAATTGTCTCAGATATTAGCCTCCAAGCTCTAATACCACATGTGAGGATCGTTTATCCATAGATAGCTCAGGTAACGTCTGTCAATCTAGTCCATATTGTGCAGAATCCAATTTTAGTTAGGCGACAATAACAAGATTACTTAATTTTCAGTTTTCGTTAACTATTTAAACGTTTACAAGATCCTGAAAACACTTCGAAGGGCTTCACCATCGTACATGCAAAATTACTTCTAACCTAAACTCCACACATCTATTTATACTACAAGACACCTCCATGCGGACTAAAGCACTAACTCCATACGAACTAATACCTCCGTGCGGACTAACTTCCTTCGCACGGACTAGTACCTTCGTACAGAGGTAACATTTACAAAACAAAACATAACCTAACATTAAAACCATTTACAGACTCAACACGTCTCGTAGACGCAGGTAGTACACATATGTATCAACATGTATGGATGAAATTGACAAATTGCTCAAGTATGTTAGTGGAATAGTGTTGATTGATGAAGAAAACATGATCTTTCAATGCTAATTTGCATGAAATTGATATGTTCATATGTTTTGATATATAGCTCTCATAAATCATGAAGTGGGTTTTTGAGAATTGATCATGAAATACAAGTTTTTAGTCAAAATTATGATGTTAAATTGTCAACTAGAAGGTAGGATGAATATTTGGGTTAATGTTCATTCGTTATGATGATTTGAGTGATTGGAGATTTATGTATGTAAAAAATATGGTGGGTAAGAACATAAAAAATAACAATTTCTAAACAACAATGATTGACGCACACCAAGTGCTCGATGAAATGCATATATGATAATTATGTGAATAAATGATAAATATTAGTACAATTCATTTTAAAATGTGAGTATGCGTTGTATATGGTGAAACGGATTCAAGAGAAACTAAAAGCAAAATGAATCCGTTAAATGTAGGTGTGAAGGAAGAAGGTTAAAGCAACAAGAAACCTCAAGGCTCGCAAGATCGAGGTGCGTTACTTGTACGATTAAAGTTTACTTGTAGTAATGTTTATTGATATATATTGTGGTATTCATAATGCGTTAAATAATGGCCATTCAATAGACCCATTATAAACGGGTAAAACAAATTAGAATGTTATGTTAAAGAATGATCATGTAATAGACCCATTACGAACGGGTCAACGAACTAGAACGATATGTTTAATATGGTCATACAGTTGATCCGATACAAACGGGTCAACGAACTATAATGAAATGTTTAATATGGTTATACAGTTGATCTAGTACGGACGAGTCAACGGACTAGAATGAAACGTTTAATAAGGTCATACAGTTAATCTAGTACGAACGGGTCAACGGACTAGAATGAAACGTTTAATGTGGTCATACCAGTTGATCCGGTACGTACGGGTCAACGGACTAGAATGAAATGTTTAATATGGTCATACAGTTGAACCGATACGAACGGGTCAATGAACAAGAATGTTATGTTTAGAATGAATATGTAGATGATCCGGTACAAACGGGTCAAAGAATAAGAATGTTATGTTTAGAATGAATATGCAGACGATCTGGTACGCACGGGCCAAAGAATAAAAATGTCATGTTTGGAATGATCATGCAGACGAATCCGGTACGAACGAGTCAAAGAATAAGAATTTTATGTTTGGAATTATCATGTAGACGAATCCGGTACAAGCGGGTCAACGAATTAGAATATAGTGTTTGAAATAGTCATGTAATTATTCCGTTGTGAGTGGGTCAAATGTTTGTAAATTGATTATTATTCAAACACGATTAAAGTGATGAAATCGAGTAGATGAGTAAGCCAAATCTAATGTAATGTAAGGAATATAAACATGTAGTTTATGGGAATAATGAATATGGTGGAATGTCATGTTCAATGAAAGTTAGGATTTTACCCTTCTTTTACTTAAATAATCTTTGATTTTGTTGTAGGAATAACCGCACTATAAGCAGACTCGTGTGCTTGGAACTAGCTTATGCAATGGGTTAAAGCTTTTGGTTGTTTGTGTAATTAAAGTCTAGTTGTTAGACATTCTCCAAAAAACATGTGATTAACCTTTGTTAAATGGTAGTTGGTTGTATTTAGTTTTTAAAAGGATAATTTTGTATAATTTGGCCAAATTTTAAGTAATGTATAAAAGTTTAAATTTTGTGGTAAAATTTCGTTGTTTAATATTTGGTTCTGACCGCGTGAAAGAATGGGTGTTACAAGTTGGTATCAGAGCGAAGGTTTGAGATATTCAAATATAAGTCGAAGTGCTTGAACTGAAACCGAAAGCTCGTGCATAGTGTGTGTACTCGCTCCGAGGCGCCATGCAAGTAAGTGTGTTTAAGATTTTATTGATTATGCATGTAAGAAACCAAACGGAATGAGATTTTTAGAGTATGGCTAGAATAATTAGACTAAACGTGTTACGAAATCTTACGGGTGAGTTCGAGTTGGAACGGGACTCGAAAATAGGTCAAACAAGAGAAAACAAGAACAAATAGCATCAGCAAAATAGGCCAGGCGTCGCCGACACTGCCTTCTGCTCTGACGTGCTAAAAGACTGCCTACGCGAAAACCTATCGATGTAGATTCACCCGGTGCATCGCTGACGCGGCCCCTAGCCATCACTGACGCCGCTTGTAAGCCTGCAATGTTGTTTTTATGGTTTTTAATATCACGAGCCCTGTACCTCCTAAAACTCGTTCCGTGACCCTTAAAGAATCCCGAAAGGTGATAAAAACCGATAAGATGTGTGAATTTAATGGTGCTATGTTAGAATGTTTCAGGAACAAAATGTTTCAAAAGAAAGGTTAAGAATGTATGAAATAATAAGTTTGTCGGCTTTATGATGGCACATAGGAGCTTTGTGGCGGCTTTTGGCCATATGGTAGTAGGAAAGCATGTGAATGAAATCGTATTACGTTAAGATGCCTATGAAACAAAGAATTGTTTAAATTAAAAGTTGTGAATGTAAAGGATAACAAGTCCTCCAACCATACAATAGAACAAGGGTGCGTTGGGACCCGTTATGGTCCCACAATGATAAAAATAATAATCAAGAAGCAGCTAATAATATATTAGGTCGAGGTGTGAAGGAATGAAAAATTCAATTTGCTAATGTAATATGTTTATATAAACGGCGGTGTAATTTAATGTAATTGATGGATGAACGAGTATAGGATGTAACCATTAGGTAATTAAACATGTGAAACATATTTTAGATGGAATACATGTAAGAATTTTGGTTTGTTATGTGATTTGATAAAACGTGTGCATTAGAAGGTTGTACCCTATGTCGGAGTGGTATGATATTCACCATATGTTTTAATACTTGCTTAATTGAAATTGAGAAGTAAATATATTCTAAATGTGAAGCTTATGAGATCAATAGAAGGGGATGAAAATTAGAATGATGTTGAGTTAGCTAAGTATGAGATATACTAGATGTAAAGTTATGAAAATACTAACATGCATAAAAATGTTATACTTGACGATGGCATGAAGGCACGAGTCTAGTATGTGTATTACCCGCCTAGCCAGTGTGCAAGAAGCATATGACACTCGTGAGACTATGATAATCATCACTTGAATATCTGGTAGAATTGGGAAGTAAGTGGATGTGTAGATGGAAGAACTTGTAAGACTCACAAAAATAAGGGTATTATGTGAGAATGAAAATGTTTGAACCCGTAAGTAAGTACAGATCAAACAAGTAAAAACTTGGTGAGAATGAAAAAGCTCGAATCCGTCGATGAGTGCGGATCAAACATACAAGAATGAAAAGATAAACCATTAGATGGATAGATATTAAACATGTATGAATGGAAAGTTAATTCTGTAGGTTAATATGGATTGAACGAATAGGAAAGTAAAGTAAAAAAAAGATCAAGGATCGGGTGAGAAAGATCAAGGGAAATTTTCGCAAGAAAAGCTAAAATGATGAAATGTTGTTTTCATAAGTAGGTTCGAACTACATGAAAGTACAAACGCGAACCGCCATTTATATGAATACAATAAGTGAGAATATACAGTTTGACCTTGAGAAGTCAGACCACAGAAATAATGAACCGTAAAAATTGTATGTAAGAAGTGAAATGTGTAATGTGGTATAGCATGTAAGTAAGAAATGGCAAGAGAAATATACATGAATAAACACCGAATAGGATGAATATTAAAATGAAATTTGCAAACTGTTAACTTTTGCGAATGAGAATGGTAGAAGGCTTGAAGTGATAAAGCTGGTGGAGCGGGCGAAATGATGCTCACGAGCGGAAGACCGTCACATGGATGGATGTGGTTAAGCTAGTTATGGTATGGACTTGTGAAGGAGCGGGCCAATCCGGGTCACGGATCGTTGGTTTGTGCAACAAAACCAAGGTTAGTAAAATGCTTAGCTCATGACTAATGAGTAAGAATGTGTAGATTGAATAGTACTTATGAAGGAAATGGAGGTGGGATAAACAAGGTTTGGTATTGAATGTGTGACTTCCAACAGTCAACATAAGAAGGAAATTTTGTCATTAGGAGGAACTCTCAAATTCCTTGAGTGAATATTTGAAGTACTGGTTAAACGCTCGTACGATGAACTTGCGCAACATATTTACTTAAGTAGATTAAATAGTGCGTGAAGAGAGCTAATATTAAAGTCATATGAATGAAATGATTTGAGGTTAAACCTAAGGGTGTGCAATGGTAGCAAATGTAGAATGATGCTTAATTCTCGAGTCGGGTATGAAAAGAGTAATTTATGGCATGCTTTAGGAGTTTGTACTCCATACTTCAACGTTGTGGTGCACACTATATGTCGGGCTAGTTTTATAATGGTAATTTAGAAATGAATGTGTATTAAACATATAGCTTGTGGACTTACTAGTAAAGGATGATGTTGGGATTATGTTAAATTGCTTACTTGAATGTGGTTGACAATTGTAGTATCAGGAGAGCATTAGTATGCATTGAATGGATTATCTATGTATATGGTGTCTCTAGTATGGTATACTATATAAAGATGGACATAAGTTTGAAAGTTGGAAACGTAGCTTATCAGTTGGATTTACCACCAACATTGGATGAAATTCACAACACCTTCCACTTGTCACAACTATGGAAGTGTCTCACGGATGAAACAGTTGCGTGCTACTCGATGATATCGAACTAGATGAGAGAATGAATTATGTAGAAAGACCGATAGCTATCAAGGATTCCAAAGTAACGCATCTTCGTAACAAGGTCGTTCGATAAGTCCTAGTCCAATTGCAACACCGAAAGGTGTTGGATCTAACTATGACACCCCGTGTTTTTCGATTACTATCCGTACTGTAATTATAAACGTGTTATTATGAAACAGTGCAATAATACTTACTTTATGTGTGATTAAAGTCCAATTAAAACAAATAAAGTCCTAATGTGCAATGGAATTTGCAAAAGATGAAATATAAGAATTTTGGTGTTTTAAAGTGATGACATACCCGTAACGAATGTTGGTGATGACCCGATTAGTGTTTAGAAACCCATGAATGTGCCTGACATGTTAGTATAAGGTGGAATTTTAAGTCATTGGGGGAAATTTAGAAAAAAGCGCATACTCCTTAATTGGTGGTAATCTGTCTAAATTGTTCGAAAATTGCTTGCGTTATAGACTTTTAACGGTCTTAAGCAAACCCAAACACCACTAAATATCAGGTAATATTCTAACTAGTAAAATTATGATGGAATTAGTGGGTAAATAATATTCCATAAATTATTAAATTCAATCAAGTGAGATTAGGTCTTAAACTTTTATAAAAGTTGCAAGACTTTTATAAAGTGTAAGCAATGTGTGTGTGTGTGTATATATATATATATTGTGTGTGTGTGTGTGTAAATATATATATTTATAAAATAAAAAAATAACCATCCCCACCCCCTCTCCCCTTCCATTCCATTGTTTCAATTTCATCTTCCACCAAAACCTCTCATTTCACCTTCATTTTCACACACTTAAGAGTTCTTGAGTTTCCTTGAAGAATTCGAGCATCCATAGAAGCATATCAAGGAGGATTCGTCATTAAGAAGATCTTTTGTTCCTAGAAATCCTAGAGTGTTCATCTAAGGTAATCCATCTCTTAAATCTTCAAGTTATGAGATTTTAGTTTGTTTAAAAGTGAAGTTGTTCACCAAACAAAAGGGTTTTCAAATGAACTAATGAAATCAGTAAATCTAGGGTTTTAAACAAGAAATTTTGAAGATTATAATGCGTGTGTATGGTAGCTTTTGTTGTTAAAAATGATGCTTAAAACATGTTGAAAGTGACGTGAAAGATGATATTTTTGAGGTTTTGTGTAATCTGAGTTGGAGGTTATATTTGAAGTGTATTATGGTCTAAAAATGTTTGAAGATAAATTTGAATGAAAAACCCTAAGTTAGGAGGGTGTATGATGCATGATTAATGTGAAAAATGCAAGATAAATGTAAGATTATGACATGCATGTAGAGATATATGATGAACTGAAAATATGGTGATATTATGCTAATATTTTGAACATAATAATCAGGTCATACCTAATTTTTATGATAATCATGAGTTGGAAGCTTACAATTTAGTAAAGCGTGCTTAAAATGGTGTAAAAAGTGATTATAACCATGGTAATAAGATGATCTATGTGGAACTAAAAGTGTGATGATAAAAGCATGTTATTTTTTCTATAGAAGTCAGATTATACGTATGGAATAGGATCAAGATGATTTGGATTGTTTATGTGGTCATTATAGGCTTAAAAACGCGTAAAAATGACAATTATAAGTATGATCGAAGCATGCAATATAAATCTGATTTAAAACAGAAAATCTAGTCATATAATATGATATTATAACAGGTCTTAAAGTATATGTTATGATATTTCCATGTTTGGTATGTCTATGTGAATATATGAATTGAAAACGCTAATTTTATGGTGAAAATGGACATAACTATGCATGTGTGAACTAGGTGACATGAACTTGTGTTGAATGATAAGATAAGATATAACATGAGTTTTATGATGATATTAGGTGTATTTTGATCTTGCATGATGAATATGGAATGATTGGTGCAAGAAAAGTGACTAATCTAAACGCATGATGCATGTTGTGACTACTATGAAGAAAACTATGTGATTCGTTGAAATATAATTGTGTGATGTTGATAGTATATAAAATGATTATTTGGATGAATTATGTGGCTTATGTGATTAGATGAAGTGTTCTGTGATATATAATATTAGCATGCTTAAGTATGGATTTGAGTTATGTGAAATCGTAATAATAAAACTTGATGTAATTAAGTATGGGTTGGTGTGCGTCGTTGAGCGGATATTTTTTAGGGCAAAGATATTTCATGTTGTGATGATTGAACACAAAGAAAGTAGGAAAATATATACCATAAGGGTCGTAGTCACCAATGGGTCGTCTAAGTAACGGGTCAAACACACAAAACTATTTTATAAGTCTAAAGGGTTGAGTGAACAACTTGGTTAGTAGACTTGAAATCAATTTGAAAGTGTACCTTGTATATAGGGCACTAATAGATGAATGAATACCTATTTGATTTGGGCTTTTGGTAGCAAACTTTTAACGCACCCAAAGGTGATTTCACGGCCCCTTTTTAAATTATGTTTTACATTTCAGGGGAGAAACACATAAAGTATTTTGAGTTAATATGATCAAAAGATGATAAAAGGAAATGTAAGCTTTGTTGGCCTTGAGTAAGCCCCTCAAGTTACCCTAATGAGGGTTTATCCATGGATATTTTCCCGCCGTTGTAATCATTAATCTCTTAGATGGAGGGCACATGGTATATCAGTAGATCTATCGGGTTTTGACAAACCCCAAGCTTGCCGATCGGTCGCTCTGATCATAAAAGACAAGGAATATACATTGAAAACAAGAAATAAGGGACACGATTAAGGTTTCATTTTGGTTATGGGCTCTTGGTTGCGAACACAATTTCGTATTCCTAGCTAGTTTATGATGTTACGTGTCGACCTAACATTTTCATATTTTTCAAATGGAAACCAAAATAAATATTTTGATAGTTATAAGTAATTAAAATCCGTGAATTCACCAACTTTGTGTTGATATTTTAAAACGTATTTTTCAGGTACATAAGTGGCTTCGGAGTTTTATGTGGGTTAAGGGCAACTCTTAAAATGGACAATAATAACGTTTGTGTCATGATTCACGAGATGGAACTTTTTGAACACGAACACTTTAAACAATACATTTTGGGATGATTGTAATAACTCTTAGCTATTTTGCCTATTTTAAATAATTATCTATGTTTGCCCTATAATTGTTGGTTGCCAACCTCCGTCACCACCATGCTTGTCTTCCGCTGTGATTTTCAAGGTGTGACACTAACGTGGAAATCAGATGATGAAATGCGGGAGCTCTACCCGACACTACTTGGTATGTATCTAGGTTTCGCGGAAGAAACCTCCTTTAAGGGGGGTAGACTTCTAACACCCCAAAATGCGCATACATGATTATTAGAATTTTCATAGTATGTCCTAGAATTTTCACAACTAAATGATTACATGTATTTTTTTTATAAATGATGAAGATGTTTAATGAATTTTAAATATGCGCCAAACATGAAGGGCCAATTGTGGCAAAGTGGAAAGTTGAGGTTTATAGAGGAATAAGGTGCAGAATTTTAGTGTGTGTGTGTGTGTGTGTTTTGTACATGTTCAGCAAATTAGAAAGGAAATTGATTGTCAATCTCTTGTATGAGCATTAATACATGATCATCTAAACTCGTTTAACAAGTGGTAAGTTGTAATTTTAGATTTGGATGATCTTGATATGAAGAGTACATATGAAATTGAAAAATTGCTCAAGTATGTTAATGGAATAGTGTTGATTGATGAAGAAACCATGATTAGAGACATTCTTGAATGCTAATTTGAATGAAATTGATATGTTCATACGTTTTAATAGATAGCTCTCATAAATCATGAAGTGGGTTTTTGAGAATTGATCTTGAAATAGAAGTTTTTAGTAAAAATTATGATGTTAACTTGCCAACTAGAAGGTAGGATGAATATTTGAGTTAATGTTCATTCGTTTTATGATAATTTGAGTGATTGGGGATTTATGAATGTATAAAAATATAAACAATTTCTAAACAACAATAATTGACGCACACCAAGTGCTTGATGAAATGCATTGATGATAATTATGTGAATAAGTGACAAATATTAGTACAATTCGTGTTTAGAATGTGAGTATGCACTCTATATGGTGAAACGGATTCATGAGAACTAAAAAGAAAATGAATGCATTAAATGTATGTGTGAAGGAAGAAGGTTAAAGCAACAAGAAACCTCAAGGCTCGCAAGATTGAGGTGCGTTACTTGTACGATTAAAGTTTACTTGTAGTAATGTTTATTGATATATATTGTGGTATTCATAATGCGTTAAATAATGGCCATTCAATAGACCCATTATAAACGGGTCAAACAAATTAGAATGTTATGTTAAAGAATGATCATGTAATAGACCCATTACGAATGGGTCAACGAACTAGAACGATATGTTTAATATAGTCATACAGTTGATCTGGTACAAACGGGTCAACGAACTATAATGAAATGTTTAATATGGTCATACAGTTGATAAGGTACGAACGGGTCAACATACTAGAATGAAATGTTTAATATGATCATAAAGTTGATTTGGTACAAAAAGATTAACGAACTAGAATGAAATGTTTAATATGGTCATACAGTTGATCCGGTACGTACGGGTCAACGAACAAGAATGTTATGTTTAGAATGAATATGTAAACGATACGGTATGAACGGGTCAAAGAATAAGAATGTATGTTTAGACTGAATATGTAGACGATATGGAATGAACTATCACACCCGCTAAAATCAGAGTTGGGCATGATCTAACTGGTATCTTCATTGCACAGCGGAAGTATAAAATGCTAAGACTTCTAGCAAGTGAACGGCCGCTAAGTACTCGAATCACTATGGGTTCCGCTATTCCAACCGTATCATAGTTTGAAAATATGACCTTAGAAAGAAACATGTGAAAAATCTACATAATGTTGGCGAGTTCATAATTTGTGGGAAAAAGATTTATTTACTTTTTGATAACCAGTTTAAATATGTTTGAGAAAACGAAATAAAACCATTTTTCTCGGCATGTCAATTGAAAACCTTGTTTTTGTAATACTTGAATAACCGTCGATGTTCGTGTACGACAAAGACAACATGCCCGCATGAGCCTATAACCAAGCCCAAGCTAGTAAGTGCCCCACCAAACCGTTTAATCAAGACGGTAGACTAGCAGGCGGTTATAGTTCCAATATGTAGCGAGGACTTCACTATACAGTTTAAGTGACCTTACGGCCCTAGTGTTGAGTAGTGGATAATCCAATCCTTGAGTCTTCGTGCCGCGCACGAGCATAGCATAGGTGGGCCTAACCCACTCGAGTCTTTGTGCCTCGCACAAGTGAGAATGGGTCTAGCCTATTTGAGTCTGTAGCAGGACCAACCAGTCCCCTTATTCGTATGTAGGACAACCTAGTCCAGTTGTAATTAGGACAATCCTGTCACTAGTCATGAAACTCATGCACGTTTCAAAAATACACGTATGTTTTGTAAAACTGATATGTTGAGCATAAACATTTCGTAAACCAATTGGGTTTATTGAAATCCAGTTGCAACATGGTTTAGAAATATAAATTTTTGTTCATCTAAATTTTGTGTACTTTTGAAAACCTTGCATGTCTACTGTAAAAAGTGGGGGTTATGAACTCACCTCGATATCCAATGCAATGCTAGCATAATGTGTTCCATAATGTTGTTTTCCAAAACATAAACTCGCTAGCTTGCAATCTATAACATTCCTATCAAGGAATAACTTATAAGTTTCTACTAAAAGCTTAGCTAAACACGTGTCACCGAGCTCTACCGAATCGTTAACCTATGGGAAAGTTATTATCTTGATGGAAACAATAATTCTATGATCTCTTAAACCCATTTATGATCGGTGATGAATACTATGTCTTGGGAATACTTAGTGTTCGAGAGGTTTAGAATATATATTTATATAAAAATATAAATATATTTATAATATCGTGTTAGTCGTTCTGAATGGTAGTACGTGTACGTAAACAAGTGTTTGTATAAGAATACTACACGTTATAGGCTTGTATAATTTATTCACGCGTTTTCCCATATAGTTGCCATACTAGTTGACGGATAGTATTACGGCTTGTCGTAGTGTTTTCGTAAGATGTAGACATATATATGTATATGTAAACGTAAATAATTATGTATATAACGTCGCGTAACCGAAATAATACTTTTGCGCCTCGTGGATAATTATCAAAATAATTGTATAGTTATACACTTGTTAGGGATCGACTTTGTTTGTTTATTATAAAATAACTAGATTGATAATATATGTTTGAGATCGTTCCATAATATACCGTATGTCGTTTAGGTGTTCAAAAGAAATATATATAATTATATTTATTTATAAAATTTATCGAGTTGTAGACATTGAAGATTAATATAACTAATTATAATTCTGTAAAATAATCCTCGAATCAAAGACGTTTGAGTTTATTATAAGAAATTTTGTTTATACGATATAAGTTTCCGCGTTTCGTTATGTTGTACACTGCTTTTGTCGAAACGTTACGCGTATTTGTGAGTTATAAAGTGTCGCCAAAATAAATATACACTTATATTTATTTTTTTAAAATACCTTGAATTCCGATAGGTGTCGTTTTTAAAATATAAACATGTTTCCCTGTATTACAGTTTTTTACGAAAAAACTGGCAGAGTTTCCTTTGTTTTTGGGCGATTCCTACAATGCAAGTTATCTATAAATGTTTCAAAACTCAACAATAATTAAACAACAACATACTTATATCTTTCAATCGTATTCGAAGCGTCAATTTCTCATCTCGTAAATTCAATATACATTATATATATATATATTCATATATATTATAATATCACTTGTCGGTTTGGTTTTTGACTAATTTATACATATGTATGTATGGAAGTTATATAAACAAAATCACATATAAACTGAGGATTTTATTTTGTTGACGGTTTGTTAGTTGGTGCGGGTAAGAGCTCAAGGTCGCGTTAAGGGAAGAATCTAAATAATTATCTAGTAAACTTGCGTTAATATAACCTTACCAAGACTCGCGGGACTGCGTTTGACCCGAACCGAAATCTGTGGGTTGACCCGTGTTGACCGTAGTTAACTGTGTTGACCGGTTGACCCGAGCCCCAAATCTGACCTGTTGACTAAGTTTGACCACAGTTGACCCGAACCTGAACCGAACATCAAATTCGCCTCCTTGACTAAGTTTGACCCGAACCCGAACCGAACAGTGCTGCGTCTGAACCGAACTATGTCGCGTCTGAACCGAATCGAGTCTGAACGGAACCGTGCCGCGTCTGAACCGCATCGTGTCGCATCTGAACCGAACCGATTCTGAACCGTCTTGATTTAACAAGCAGGGAGAATGATGGTGATATAAAACTTTAACTTGGGACTTCAAATTTTTGATGTTATTGTAGTATTTGGAAAATATAAGATGAGGTGTCTGGGTGGGTATTTCTTTTTTTTTTTTTCAGCGAGAGGGGAGAAAAGTGGGGGTTAGTGTCTTTGTTTGTTGTGTGAAGAAACCTTCCAATAGTGTTAGTGAATTTTGGTCTTAAAAGATGGTATGGTTTTATTGTTAAATATATACAAGGTGCACAAAATCCTCATGGAGTGGGGTGGGTTGTCTCTTGTCCGATTTTGGGGTCAAATAGGGATGGGGGTTTGAGTATTGGTTTGGGTTTGCTTGAATGTGTAAGATTTAGTGTGGTACATGTATGGTTGACTAGCATGGTGCTTTGATTGAAATAATATATTGGTTGTACTTGGCAATTAAGTTAAGACTCATAATTTTTTTTATGCATTGTAGTTACTACACAAAGTTGCATCCAAAATAACACATACATATATAAATTTGGATCATATGCATCGCTAACTTTATATTAAGTTGCGACAATTAGTTGAGAACTTTAAATTAAAAATAATTATGAATGTGTTGGGTGTGAAAAAAATAATTTTATACGTTTGTATTCGTGTCACGCTAACCGCATGTCGCCACAAGTTACAATTTACGCGATACACTTCGAATAATAACAAATACATACATTCATATATAGATATAGGATTACACCCATACTAATACTATAGAGCTTTCCCAAGTATTTAAACGATTGTCACTAATGTTCATGCTTGTCGGGTTAACTCGTGTGTAACCCGGTAGTTTTCGACAATTACCATATGAAAAATGTGATACGAATAGACACTAATATGCATATGACGACCCAATTAGTAAAAACTAAGTCTAAAACGTAAGATCACGAAGTGTGCGAGATTGGATTTTCTACGGACGTTAGCCTGGATTTGACGGTTGTCACATTCTCCCCCTGTTACAGAAATTTCGTCCATAAAATTTAACCTATGATATCTTCTTAGAGTTATGTCATGCGTTGGTAACCACAATTAGTAGCAAAGTAAATGACCACGTAATTGAATCAAGACATACTCAAATTTCTGAATACGAGGATATTTTACAACAATAAGAACCCAATGTTCCAACTGAATTTGTTTTGGAAATGGTATGTTGAGCATAAACATTTTGTAAACCATTTGGGTTTATTGAAATCTATTTGCAACATGGTTTAGAAATATGAATTTTTGTTCATCGAAATTTTGTGTACTTTTGAAAACCTTGCATGTCTTTCCATCCTATAAAATATTTATAAAATTGTAAAAAAAAAGTCGGGATTATGAATTCACCTCGATATCCAAAGCAAAGCTAGCATAATGTGATCCATAATGTCATTTTTTAAAATGTAAACTCGCTAGCATGCAATCTATAACATTCCTATCAAGGAATAACTTATAAGTTTCTACTAAAAGCTTAGTTAAACTATGTGTCACCGAGCTCTACCAAATCGTTATCCAAATGATTCGATGGGAAAGTTATTATGTTGATGGAAACAATAATTCTATGATCTCTTAATCCCATTTATGATCGGTGATGAATACTGTGTCTTGGGAATACTTAGTGTTCGAGAGGCTTAGAATATAATATAAATATATTTATAATATCGTGTTATTCATTCCGAATGGTAGCATGTGTACATAAACAAGTGTTTGTATAAGGATAATACACGTTATAGGCTCGTATAATTTATTCACGCGTTTTCTTGTATAGTTGTGATACTTGTTGACGGATAGTATTACGGCTTGTCGTAGTGTTTTCGTAAGATGTAGACATATATATGTATATGTAAACGTAAATAATTATGTATATAACGTCGCGTAACCGAAATAATACTCTCGCGCCTCGTGGATAATTTTTTTTAAAAAAATATATATAGTTATACACTTGTTAGGAATCGACTTTGTTTGTTTATTATTAAATAACTAGATTGATAATACAAGTTTGAGATCGTTTGGTAATATATATCGTATGTCGTTTAGGCGTTCGAAATAAATATAAATAATTATATTTATTTATAAAATTTGTGGAGTTGTAGACATTTAAGATAAATATAACTAATTATATTTATTTAAAATAATCGTCGAATTATAGACATTTGAATTTATTATAAGAAATTATGTTTATAGAATATAAGTTTCTGTGTTCCGTTATCTTGTAAACTGCTTTTGTCGAAACGTTATAAACGCGTTTTTGTGAGTTATAAAGTATCGCATAAATAAATATACACTTATAATTATTTTTATATAATACCTTGAATTCCGATAGGTGTCGTTTTTAAAATATAAACATGTTTCGTATTACAAATTTTTACGAACAACTGGCAGAGTTCCCTTTATTTTTGGACGATCCCGACAATACAAGTTGTCGATAAATGTTTAAAAACTCAATAATAATTCAACAACAACATACTTATATCTTTCAATTGTATTCGAAACGTTAATTTCTCATCTCGTAAATTCAATATACATATATATTCAAATATATTATAATATCACTTGTCGTTTCGGTTTTTGACTAATTTATACATATGTATGTATGCAAGTTATATAAACAAAATCACATATAAACCGAGGATTTTATTTTCTTGACGGTTTGTTAGTTGGTCCGGGTTAGAGCTCGATGTCACGCTAAGGGAAGAATCTAAATAATTATCTAGTAAACTTACGTTAATATAACCTTAACAAGACTTGCGTGGACTGCGTTTGACCCTAACCGAAATCTGTTGGGTTGACCCGTTTTAACCATGTTGACCGCAGTTGACTGGAAGTTGACACGAGCCCTAAATCTGACCTGTTGACCAAGTTTGACCACAGTTGACCCGAACCTGAACCGAACATCAAATTTGCCTCGTTGACTAAGTTTGACCCAAACCCGAACCAAACAGTGCTGTGTCTGAACCGAACTGTGCCGCGTATGAACTGAATCGAGTCTGAACGGAACCATGCCACGTCTGAACCAAACTGAGTCTGAACCAAACGAGATGGGGGTTTGAGTATTGGTTTGGGTTTGCTTGAATGTGTAAGGTTTAGTGCGGTGCATATACGGTTGACTAGTATGGTGCTTTGATTAAAATAATGTATTGGTTGTACTTGGCAATTAAGTTAAAACTCATAACTCATTTTTTGATGCATTATAACTACACAAGTTGCAATCCAAAATAATATATACATATGTAAATTTGGATTATATGCGTTGCAAACTTTATATTAAGTTGCCACAATTAGTTGAGAACCTTAAATAAAAAAAATTATGAATGTGTTGGGTGTATGAAAAAAATAATTTTATACGTTTGTATTCGTGTTCCACAAGCTACAATTTACGTGATACACTTCGAATAATAACAAATACATAAATGTGTGTGTGTATATATATATATATATAGGAGTACACCCATACTAATACTATAGAGCTTTCTCAAGTATTTAAACAATTATCACCAATGTTCATGCTTGTCGGGTTAACTCGTGTGTGACCCGGTAGTTGTCGAAAATTGCCATTTAAAAAATGTGATACGAATAGACACTAATATGCATATGACGACCCAATTAATAAAAATTAAGTCTAAAACATAAGATCACGAAATGTGCGAGTTTGGAGTTTCTACGGACGTTAGCTTGGATTTGATGATTGTCATACAAACGAGTCAAAAAATAAGAATGTTATGTCTGGAATGATCATGTAGACGAATCCAGTACAAGCAGGTCAATGAGCTAGAATATAATGTTTGAAATAGTCATGTAATTATTCAGTTGTGAGCGGGTCAAATGTTTATAAATTGATTATTATTCGAACAGGAATAAAGTGATGAAATTGAGTAGATGAGTAAGCCAAATCTAAAGTAATGGAAGGAATATAAACATGAAGCTTATTGGAACTATGAATATGGTGGAATGTCATGTTCAATGAAAGTTAAGACTATACACTTCTCTTACTTAAATAAATTTTTGTTTATGTGGTAGGTAAAACCGCACTATAAGTGGACTCATGTGCTTAGAACGAATTTCAAAAACATGTAATTATAACTTTTGTTACATGGTAGTTGTTAGACATACTCCAAAAACATGTAATTATAACTTTTGTTAAATGTTAGTTGGTTGTATCTAGTTTTTAAAAGGATAACTTTGTATAATTTAGCCGAATTTCAAGTAATGTATAAAAGTTTAAATTTGGTCGTAAAATTTCATTGTTTAATATTTGGTTTTGACCTCGTGAAAGAATGTGTGTTACAAATTAACCAGTTAGTACACCTCTACTCTAAACCACCTATATTTGATGTAGAGGTGCACACAAACCCGTACCTAAAATCGGGCCCGATAAAAAACCCAAAAACGGTTATTTTTATAGCCGGGTATTGTATACCCGTAATCGAACCCAACCCTATTCTAAAGTATGGATAGGGTATACATTTTAAGCTAAAATACCCGTAACCAAAACCCTACCCGATTTATACCCGAAAATACCCGAAAGCGGTCATACCCTATACCCGAGCCCAGTTATACCCTATACCCAATACCGGTTTTTTAATACCCGATAAAATACCCGAATTATTAAGGTATATTTTTATGTT
This sequence comes from Scalesia atractyloides, assembly GCA_947069175.1. Taxonomy (NCBI): domain Eukaryota; kingdom Viridiplantae; phylum Streptophyta; class Magnoliopsida; order Asterales; family Asteraceae; genus Scalesia; species Scalesia atractyloides. Next base: position 45,472,770 of record CAMTDV010000027.1, read on the forward strand.
TGCTTTGCAACTTTTATATTTACGTTTTTTAAAAATGCATATGATAGAACATATAATTTTATTTGAGTGAATTTAAGTTATTGTTATTTGTTTTTAATTACTTTTACAAACCAAATTAATATTTAAACATATTTATATTTATGTAAAATAAAAAGAAAATTAAATCAGGTATTAATACCCATAATCACACCTGGTTCCAATACCCAGTTATACTCGAACCTGAGTATACCCTACCCGGGTACATAGGGTATGACTTTTCTCTTCAGTACTCGTACCCGAACCCTACTCAATTTTTCTTAATACCCGATTTTCCAATACCCGATCATATTCGAAACCAGTTCTATACCCGAAACAGAATATTAACAAAAATCCCGATTTGTGCACCTCTAATTTGTTGCAATGTGGCCTGGTTCGTTTATCTTGGTGGGCATTAACTTATTGGAAACTTATTTCCAAGCCCAGCAACATACTTCTTCTAGTGGGCTACAATTTGTTATTATTTTTTATATTTTTTAATTATTTTTTATAGTTTTTATTTTAGGTTTTAAAATTTTTTTAATTATTTTTTATTTAATCTTTACCCAAATCTATATTAACCTAAACCCATGCTAACCCAAACCCATCTGGATCCATTACTCAGTCAACTTTTTTTTAAAATACATATCCTGACTTATACCCATTCTAACTCAAATCCATTTTGACCCATTACTCAAACACATCCAGCTTGCCCACTTTGCCACCACGAGCTACAAATATAGATAAACAAATGGTCGCTGTTATAGATTAGTCCATGCTAGGTTAGTTCATTTTAACCTATTTGATTGTTCTTTAAAGCCCACATAAGCTAACTTCATGTATTTTTGTTCATATATAACAAATACAATCAGAAACTAATACATTTATTTTGAAATAATAAACCACGTATTTGTGTTTCCGTTTGGTAACTGTATTAAATTGTCAGTGCGTTCAAAAGAAAATATCAAATTATCAATCATAAATATATCTAAATAATCATGGAGAGGATGACAATGATAATATATCAAACTAGTTTAATCTGGATAGTAAATCACCAATCTACTCATATCTCGTCTTCAACATAAATGCAGCGATTTATTTTGTACTAATAGTAGTGCATTTATATTATAATTAATACAAAATAAAGTGTGCATGAAATACGCTGATCAAATATGGCCTTAACCACTTAACTAGTTCAGGTTATAAATTATAACCCATTATACCTGTCCGGATAAAGGTATACTATATTTTTAGTAATCAAATTTTTCTGATTTATTTTTCTGATTATCTGAGATCTCTTTCTGGCCCTTAATTTGTGAGATTAATGATCTTCAGGGAACCAAATGCACCACATTTAGCTTAAGTTTCGCGACCCATATATCAAAAACTACCAGAGTTCAGATTTCCAACATGTATAATATATATAAATATAAAGATCCACAAATAAAACGTAAAAAGATAGAATTGTTTATTCTTTCAAATAAAAATGAATAAAATTCCAGAAGGTGGATCATTGAGATTTACTAATCCATTTGGACAAAAAATTATGTGAAAATATGGCATGGTGGAGCAGTTTGGCATTATTTATCACCTGCTTCTTATTCAAATATTCAAATGTCCTTTGATCACATTTTGGAGCTGTTCGTCTTCCATGTTCAATAATTATGATCATGATCTAAGAAAGAACCTAAATCTTTATTTTGTATATTTTATATATTCCAAAAGCTAATATCCTAATAAATTATATTTTATATGAATATATAAAGATTGAAGCAATGAACTGTGTCATAACTATAAGTTAAATGTGTGCGAGTTTTCAAAGAAAGTAATTTAAGAAGAATACATAGATTTATGTTTAGTTTCTGTTAAAAGCATACAAGAAGCAACAAGGATGACAAGAAATAATCAAATCAATCATTTATAAATATTAAAATATGATCATCTACCTCTTTATACAATAATAAATTAAAATGAAAAAACAAAAATAATCAAAATCACTCATATGATCACCCTCTTTCAGTGGTAATTAACTATACTTGTTTTTTAGTTAACAAATTATCGCTTCTAGTTCTTCTTCGTTGAGAGAGGATGACCTGCAATAATGAAGTATAAAGGAAATGGTCATAAACCAAAAGATTGGTGCTTTGTAGTGCGATGCAAGACCTTATTAGATATAATTGGGCTTTGATGAACTAGTTCTTAAACTTCTCCTTGTGGAGCTTTCTTTATTGTACAAATACTTATGTAAGACCTGAAAAAAATATATAGACAAGTCATTAATATGTTCTATGATTTGGATTATGTTTAGGGTGACAGGTAAAAATCTATACAAAAGAAATTATGATACTTACATGATTGTAACTTTCAGACGATCAAATTATAGGAGCCTAATAATGATCCGGGGGTGGAGGAGAAGCGTAGATGTAAACCTGTAGGGGAGGTGATTTTATTGGTGGAGGAGGTGAAGTGTAATGGTACGGTGGAGGGGGAGAGTTGACGGGTGGTGGAGGTGATGTGTAGTGGTATGGAGGGAGGAGGAGGAGGAGATTTCACAGGTGAGGAGGTGAGGTGTTAGTGGTATGGAGGGGGAGGAGATTTCATAGGTGGTGGTTGTGATGTGGAATGGTACGGTGGTGGTGGAGATTTCTTTTGCGGAGGCGGTGAAGTGTAGTGGTATGGTGGTGGAGATTTCACCAGCGATGGAGGTGCTATGTAGTGGTAGGGTGGTGGGGGAGAGTTGTAGTGGTACGGAGGTGGTGGAGATTTTACGGGCGGTGGAGGTGACATGTAGTGGTAAGGTGGTGGTGGGGACTTAACCGGTGGGGGGGAGAGGTGTAGTTGTATGGAGGTGGTGGAGATTTTACCGGTGGTGGATATGATGTATAATGATACGGTGGGGGTGGAGATTTCACTGGTGGTGGAGGTGATGTGTAATGGTACGGTGGTGGTGGGTATTTCTTTGGCGGAGGAGGTGAAGTGTAATGGTATGGTGGGAGAGGAGATTTCACCGGTGGTGGAGGTGATGTGTAGTGGTAGGGTGGTGGTGGGGACTTAACCGGTGGGGGAGGAGAGGTGTAGTGGTATGGAGGTGGTGGAGATTTTACTGGTAGTGGAGGTGATGTATAGTGGTAAGGAGGTGGTGGGGACTTAATCGATGGGGGAGGAGAGGTGTAGTGGTATGGAGGTGGTGGTGATTTCACTGGTGGTGGAGGTGATGTATTATGGTATAGTGGTGGTGGGGACTTCACAGGTGGAGGAGGTGAGGTGTAGTGGTATGGTGGTGGTGGTGGTGGAGATTAACTGGTGGAGGAGGTGAGATGTAGTGATATGGTGGTGGTGGGGATTTAACAGGTGGGGGTGGTGAGGAGTAGTGATAAGGTGGTGGAGGGGACTTAGCTGGTGGTAGAGGAGAAGTATAGTGGTACTGTGGTGGTGGAGATTTCTTTGGTGGAGGAGGGGAAGTATAACGGTATATTGGGGGTGGCGATTTTACTGGTGGTGGAGGTGTTGTATAATGGTATGGTGGGGGTGGAGATTTCACTGGTGGCGGAGGAGATGTGTAATAGTATGGTGGGGGTGGGGATTTCACGGGTGGTGGAGGTGATGTGTAATGGTATGGCGGGGGTGGAGATGTGTAGTAGTAAATGGGAGGAGGTGACTTCTTAGGCGGTGGAGGTGAGGTGTAGTGATATGGTAGAGGAGGTGACTTTTTAGGTGACGGTGGAGGCGGAGGCTTGTATATATAAGTTGGTGTATGTGGTGGTGGAGATTTGTAGTAGTAAGGAGCATGAGTAGGCTTCGGTTTTGGCTTCTCACAGATCTTGTAAAGGGTCTTAGGAGAAAATGCAAATGGTTTAGCATATAGCACAACCTCATAATCATTCTTGGACTTGACCTTATGCTCAACCCCCTTCAAACCCCCATGGAGATTTGTTGGGATGCTACATTTGGTACCATTTGGTGCCATATGAAGCTTAGCAACACAAGCTTCAGCTCCTCCATATTTTGAATAGTCCAAACCTTCAACAGTAATTGCAAATTTTCCATTGATCTTAGTTTTTCCATATGCAACAATTTCTTTCTCACCAGCAGCCTTGCATATGACCTCCACAACAGCACCTTTATCAAACAAATATTTTAGTTAACATCTTGTTAATTTCTCTAGGAAGCCTTTTACAGCTCTCTTCAATAATTGATCTCCTATGACCCAATTATTTTGAATTTAAACTATGGTATGTCTAATTAATTAGTCTACTAAAGTATCACTAAATAACTAAACAGTATCACTAAGTAACTAAACTAGCTATTTTCTAATAGATATAAACAATTTAAAGCTTTAGTGGGTGTATATTGTGGTCAACAACTTACCAATAATTAATAATATACGAAGTAAATTATTGTATTTTCTTTAGTCCGTGAGATTTCGGTGTGGTCCCTAAATATAGGATACAGTAAGAAGTTCCATATAGTTATAATTATATATATTTTAATGGATGTAAAAAATGAAAATGATCAAACTGATTCAGTGTGTTAGAACTAAAGTATGTACCTTTGAGATGGTGCTTTGCATGGGATTTAATCGGATGCGTCCAGTCGTAGCAGCTGTAGCAGTACACTTTCCCGACGACTTTTACGATCACTTCATGGTGGTGAGGGTGAGGGTGGTAGGGAGTGGGTGGTGGTGGCGAAGTGTAGTAGTAGTATGGAGGTGATTTAGTTGGTGGTGGTGGGGATTTGTAGTAGTATGGAGGTGGTGATGACTTGACCGGTGGAGGAGGAGATTTGTAGTAGTATTATGGTGGTGGCGACTTGACAGGTGGTGGCGGAGACTTGCAGTAGTATGGTGGTGGTGGAGAATGCACCGGAGGAGGAGGAGACTTGTAGATATAAGGAGGTGGTGGTGAATGTACTGGTGGCGGTGGAGATTTATACACATAAGGTGGTCGGGGAGATGGTGTGGTGGAGACTTGTACAAGTAAGGGGGTGGTGAGAATACACTGCTGGTGGTGGAGATTTATACGCATAAGGTGGAGGAGGACACGGTGATGGTGGGGGTGGAGACTTGTACACATAAGGTGGTGGTGGTGAATGAACCGGTGGTGGTGGAGACTTGTACACATAAGGTGGCGGTGGCAAATGCACCGGTGGTGGCGGAGACTTGTACATACAAGGTGGTGGTGGCGAAAGCACCGGTGGTGGTGGAGACTTGTACTCATAAGGTGGCGGCGGTGAATGCACTGGTGGTGGTGGAGACTTGTACACATAAGGTGGTGCTGGTGAATGAACCGGTGGTGGAGGAGATTTGTACACATAAGGCGGTGGAGGAGATGGTGAAGGTGGTGGTGGAGACTTGTACTCATAAGGTGGCGGTGGTGAATGAACCTGTGGGGGTGGAGACTTGTACTCATAAGGTGGTGGTGAATGCACCGGTGGTGGTGGAGACTTGTAAACATATGGTGGCGGTGGTGAATGTACTGGAGGAGGTGGAGAAATGTACACATAAGGCGGCGGTGGTGAATGCATTGGTGGAGGTGGTGACTTGTACACATATGGTGGTGGTGGAGAAGGTGATGGTGGTGGTGGAGACTTGTACACATAAGGCGGAGGTGGTGAAGAATACAAGTAAGGACGATCAGCCGAAACAGCTACAAGGTTAGTAAGACAAAATACCGCAAAGAGGATGACTATAGGCCATAAACGAGGCCCTAAAGGGCCGCTACCACCGGCGGAAACTCTCATGTTTCTCTGGTTAAGGGGATAGTGGTGGTGGGAGGTGATGTTTTGGGGAGTAAAATAGCTGATATTTATAGGTAATAGTCATATGGCCGTTAGAGGGAAGCTGTCTAAGATGCAATTTCTGTACTAAAAAACTTCCCAATGGCTTCTATACAGCTGGGACAAATATTACTTTCTTAAGATCTCATTGGGGCCACTTCGATAAGAAAAGTAGATACAGGTAATGATATATAAAATGTTTATTAGTTATGTATGTTTAAAAAAAATGAGAGGTTATTAATGTACCATGATAAACAACTCTGCACTAAAATTTACAACTTAATGTTTAGTTTATTAAGGAAATTTATATAGAAAGGAAATAGTAAATTCTGATGTGTCAAATGTGTTAGCTTTGAGTTATAGTTGTGAATATTAAGAGTTCAATAGAGTAAGATTCAGTTGTGCATCTAAAATGAAATGTGTAGAAGTGGTTGCCTGGTGGTGGCATGAAACTGTACTTTAATCTATAAAATAATAAACAATAGTACGTTGAAATAGTTATATTATAATTATAGTTAAGTTTTGTTCTTTAATTTCTACAAGATTAAAATATCTCTTAACAAACCCAACCCACCAAGATCATCTTATCATCTTTAACTAAAATTTATTTAAGTGATAGTAGGTTAAGACCCTCTTATAATAGCCATACTGAATCAATTAAATTTTAACTTTATTATAATAAAAGCCTCAGCTCACTAACAATTATATGTTTACATAGACCTTAGTTTCAAAACCCAAGGATAATCTACAAAGTTTTATAGTTTGGTTAAGCAATTGCGACATATTTTGAGTCACTATTTACATATGTAACCGAAAGGTCATTAATATATAAAAACTCTGATAAAACAAAATTTTTCACAAATTGAAATCATGCATGTCATCTAAATCAAACCTGAAAAAAATACTAATTAACAGTATTAAACAAGTTAATATATACACAGCATATTTTCAAGAGACAAATTCTACAAGAAGCCTCCAAGATTGTTCACAAGTTTGTTGCATCACTAACACGTACTAATATATACAAATACAAGTATATAGCATTTGATTTATTTATACCAATCTATTCAAGTATTAATAAAACCGTAAAATAATTCATGTAAATAAACAAAATCGTATTCAGGGACGCATATAAACAAAACGACATCCCTCCATTATAAGAGTTGTGAGGCAACATTTATCGGCTACAAAAACGACCCAATTAATCTTTAAAGATTCAAAATCATATTCATGGACATATGTATGTAATTAATTTATTGATTAAATATTTAAATGTCACAAGCCCAAATGGTTTTAATATGCCGAAATCGTCAATAAAAATGTTCAGTGAAAGATAGTATCAACTTTATTTCTCTATAAATAAGTATCCGACTACTATACGTTAAGCTTTAAGATGATAATTTCGATTCTCTTGGTTTTGAAATACATAATACGATATGAAAATAATCGCAAGAAAGCCTTAAAAATAAAAAAAAATTTCGTCGATTTTTATAGATGCATGTAAGAAATTTCGTAGAGCTTTACAAGTTTTAAAAACAAAATTCTGTTTAGATCCGTTAGTTACCTGCCGTGATCAGGACAGATGCTCCTTTAACTTCTAATGTGCAGCACTCATTTTCAAGTACAAACATATAAACATCTTTTTATTTGAAAGTGTAAAATGTAATTCTATATAAAGTACCATGATTGAGATATTTAGTGTGTAGTGTATATATACTCTACCAATAAATGTGGGCTGCTATAATCAGCGTTCCTTTAAACTGAAGTAGTCAAATAGTGAAAAATTATGGGTTGTATGTTTCCATCAATTTCTTTTTTCATATAAATAATAAATTATGCATTGATTGGTCGTCCAAAGCCAGCATTAAATCTTCAATATGTACATAAATTTAAAAAGTGGTAGAAGCTACAAACAGTTGAGCTGCTTGAATTCGTGTCCATACTATTTGGATACATTAACTATTTAATTTTGATTGTATTTAGTTTGTTTTATTTTTTGAGACCATTTATCTATATTTCCAAGTTTCCAACCTTTTTGGTCCTTTGCCGCATCTAATACATAGTATAATATTGGCTGTTCATTTGTATTTGGGCGAGGTTTGGCCGCCTTTGCATATATATATTCATTACACTTTACCTTATTTTTTTTTTAATTTAACAAAACTTAAATATATTAAAAATAAATAATTAAGCCTCTTTAAAAGGAATCATCTGGGTTAGCACCCTAATTGTCCATCTTATATCCGCAACGTTAGCTCTCCACGGACGCCACTCTCACTCTCTTTCATGTCTGCCAGCCCCTCCACCGAGATGGATTTTAACGAACACCCGGCCCCTTCTATCCTCCTCTCTTTCCAATCTCACCTTTTAATGGGCGTTATGAGTTTTTATTGGTGTTTCACCTCTCTCTCTCTCTCTCTCTCTCTCCATATGATCAAACGAGCGTCCTAGATATTATTTCCATATACGAACATTAAAGATGCTTTAAGGGATTTCTGGTTTGGCAAGGTGTTAACTAGTTACACATCTAACATTGTTTTTTATGTATGAATACTAGTCATTCTGGATTCTCTCGACACTACTTAAAATTAACAATAAGGTTATCTACATTTATCTTCTAAAAACAAATAATTTGTTTTAATATATATTACAAATATATCCTTCTAAGAAAATCATTGACTATTTCATAAATTGATTATTTGCATATCCGTAATTATAAACATATGGTTTTTAAATATAATAATTAATTCTTAAAATACAAACATGCAAAAGTGCAAGGGGTTGAAGTAAAGTTTACTACAAAGCAGTGCACAACCACTCCACTAAGTAAAGATTTCTATCTTTTTTTTATTTCATGTTTTTATCATTGGATTGAATTTTTATTGGTGTCATGTTTGCTAAAATGTGAAAAAGCATCATGTGGGATGTAATCAATTATTCCCATTTTGCAATGTAGCCTCATTTATCTATTTTCTTGTCTTTTTCCTTTTACATATAAAGCAATTTGATGAAGCGAAAAAAGGCGCACGAAAGAGAAGAAAATACAAATCACTTGTCAACCATCATTTCCTTTTAAATTTTATGCCTTTCATTTTTAACAAAGTAAAACTCATAGTTTCAAAAACTTAATTCAGAGGAACTATGGGTTGGTTGCAAAAGAAATTTACTCAGCTTCCTTCACTTGTTTTATATACACTGAACAGGATTTATGAATGGTTTTGAATACTTAAACTCGTCTAAAGTTCGAGTTGCTTATTATTTATTAGATATATTTTGTATATGTATATATCATTACTTTTTGCTAATTATAATTATATATAACAGAATATTTATTATTAACTTATGCTTTATAATCGTATATAATAATATTTGTTACCTAAATATATATTATTTATATTTTTACTATTTTTATGTAACTATATGTTATTTATATTTTTATAAAATTAACCGAAATATAGACTCAAAGTAATACTCTAGACTCTCTAAACTTGACTAAAGTACTAACCGGTAAGTGAACCGATCGACTCTATTAGAGCTAATTAAGTCCGAATATCGAACCCACAAGACTCTATTTAATTATGCTAACGACTCTATCTAGACCTAGACTGACACGGACACGACACTAGCCATTTTTCATTTTTATATTTGTTTTGGGGGGGGGGGTTTCTAAATATTCTAAAAATTTCAAATGAATTAAAAAAAATTAACTAGACTAACTAGAACACGATTCAGATTAAGGTTGAACTCAGTGATAATAAAGAACTACCTAGGCTAGAATCCCACTTAACATCGAATGGCTTTCTATCGGTACTAATGTGATATGGAACCAGGATCTTTAAGTGCTAAACCCTAAGAGAAACCGAATTCTCAAGAAGAAACCTATGGAATTATAATGGATTCTCTTTTCTACCGGTTAACTAGACTCCCTTTCGGTTATCTACCTTCTAGAAAGGTGCCCTAAAATGACTAACTAACTCTCAGCGGAAAATCTAAGGCAACTAAGGAACTTGATTTGGTTTAATAGACTAGAATGTGGCAAGGCAACTAAAACCGGCTTTTCTCAAAACCTAATCCTAGCAATTTACCAATTGAGACCTATTAATAACCTAGTACTTTTCAGCAACTAAGGTTAGTAGAATATCAAAACCGAATTATCTTTTGATTATTATTTCTATGGTTTATTGGCCAATTCACCAAACGATTACCCAAACCCACACGGACCAGATAATTAATATAAATCTATTATATGAATGACATCCAACAAGATTCATGTGAAACAAATAAACAACCAATAATCGAGTAGAGATACGCATACACACCAAATCATAGAACCCAAAGTTTGTTACTTTTCAAAGAAAATCCATAAACACAATAGACGCCGATAAAAATCCAAACTTTAGTAAGCATTCATCTTAACCTGGATAGTTTAAAGTATTTAGCCAGAAAACATGGTCTCAAAAGTCAAAACAAAGATTATAACACAAGAATTCATCGGATAAAAATAAGAAAACAAAGAACAAAGTAAACAGGGAGACAAAAGCCGTTAAATCTTCGATCCTCTGACTTCCAGCTCCTACTGAATGATTCCTATGCTTCGAATGCTCCAAAATCGTGCTAAACTTGCAGCTGAATTCGTCCAAGATCACCCAAAGTCGTAACCAGGTTTTATTTGCATGAATGAGATGTTTATATATGGTTTCAGCAACAATCCAGCATTGACTAAAACTCTACCGCGTAAAACAACCCCGTGACGTTACGCGACGAGTATCCTCTTGAGCCTACGCGTGACTGACTTGGTACGAGCGGGTTATAAATATTATTATATTTTAGGTACTTTTTACTCGTAGTTAACGTACTTTATATAGACCGTAAAGACACGAATGAGTGAATCAATGAAACATGAAGAAATTTTAAATAAAGTCCACTTTCAATATCAAAAACTAGTTAGTAAAGTCATTAATACATACCAAATAAAAAGTTACCAAAGATTGAAAATTAAAAGTAATATATATAAGATTTGTCTTAACCAACTGATGTAAGAGATTTAGCCAAGCAAGGCCTTTGTTTGACAAGAACTCTTATGATCAATCTTGGATCTCGAGACTACAACACACTATAAAAGATGAAAGATAGATGAAAGTGGTGGGTGTTGGTGTTGTAGTGGTGGTGGACTAATGGCAAGTGTGAGAGAAGTGATTTGTTAAGGGATGCCTTTCTCCAAAGCCAAGCACCTCTATTTATAGTTGAAAACAGAAGCCAACCACGACCCCATGCCCGCCTGGCACGGCCACGTGGTGGACTTTTTCTCTCTCTTCATTAACTGCAGATGTCAGGTGTTTGTACCAACACGCCCCATGGTGACAGAGCACGGCCCTGTGGTCAGTGTACTTATTGTACTATCTCAGATTCTATGAATCTTAGAGTTGAGCACAACCCGTGTTGAGCTAGCACGGCCCCGTGTTGTTTGTCTCTTGCTGTTGTCTTTTTCTGCAGAGAATCTTAACTGGGCACAACCCATGTTGGGTTGACCATGGCCCATGTTGTGTTGGCACGGCCCCGTGTTGGTTTGTCTTTTGCTTTTGACTTGTTCTACAGAGAATCTTGTGCCACACCCCAACGGATGGCAGAAACATCAGGGCGGGACGAAATAGATTCCTCGAGTTAATATAACACTAGATTATGACAATAATTAAGATAACATAATTTTATTTCATTTCAATTATTCGAATACAAAGCTTTGGAAACAACGTGTCAAGTAAAATGCATGGCCTTAGTCAAGAAACACGTCCTACGATACATAACTTAAAAGCATGTTTCTAGTCCGTCCTATTCTATTTCCTCAATATCGACATCATCAACCTGAAACATATTAAAAGTATAGTTCAACACAAAAGCATTGGCGAGTACACAAATTTAATATAGCATAAGCATGTAAAAAGGTGATTAAACGAATCCACATGGCAAAAATAGTTAGCTAGATTAATGTATCATGGCATGCAATTTAACAAGTCAACCCTCGAGTGTACCGCAAAAATTAGAATACTTAACATGACCTCAAGAATACGGGTGATGCGTTACTCCTATAGCGTACATATTAAGGGGATGCTCGTACGAAGTTAATGACAAGCGAATCACATAAGTATGTTCCAAGAATACAAATCATGTATCACGTATTTTAGCATGTATGTTGGATTGTTTGTGTTTGCATAAATATAGGGGTGATTGTGTGTATTTTTTATAGATTAAACATGTTGCACCCAAAAGTGTAAAACAAAAAAGGGTGTTCAAGTATACTCACGGTAAAGCTTTCTTTGTTAATTCCGTGAGGTGTTGGAGGTTGGAAACACCGAGGTTACCCTACAAGGGGTAAACGAAGGTGTGTAAGTATTCTGAGTTGGATTTGAATTATGGTTTGGGACAGAAAGTGGCAGAAAATGAAATTACACCGAAAGTAATGAGACTTTTACACTTCGTACGAGGTGGTAGTCCACGTCGTACGAGGTGACTGTTACACTTCGTGCGAAGTGGATGTCCACTTCGTACGAAGTGTGTCAGTCTGTGATGATTTGGCACGTTTAACGCTCGTTTCGATATTGGTTCTCTCGAACAAGGATGTTAGGGATGAGGCTGGAAAGTCCACAACATAATCAGATTACATATGTATATAGATTTTTGGAGTATAGTTTATTGAGTTCTTCAATATGTCATAGAAGTCAAGCATGGGGTGCAAACACCTCATAATATGATTCACCAAAGCACAAGGTTTGTCAACCCGGTTGGTCATGAATAATAGAATGTAAAGTCAACTAAAACTTCAACATCCGAGTGAGCAAGCTAGGTGTGTGCATCCCGAACATAATGGCATTTGGAGACGTTTCGAAGCTTGGTCACTCTAATGAAGGCTGAATCAGTTTTAGGAGTAAAAACATGTACAAGTAGTGGTGGAACTTAATTCGGAAAGTCTAAACTCCCAACATTCTAACATTAGCTTAACACTTAGTTTCTTATAACTTAGCTCGGCTCACTTGCTTGTACCAAAGAAAAGTAGAAGAAAAGTATGAAAATTTTATAAGAGACTGAAGTATAGTGAGCTAAAACTCACTTAAAAGTTTGATATAAATAGCCAAGTTCTTGCAACTACAAGTGGGAGTAAGTGAAATTCCGGAAGGTTGGAAATGTGGGTGAAGGGTCGGATTTATAGGAGAATTGGCTGGCAGAAGTGTTCGTGAGAGGTGTCACTTCGTGCGAAGTGGTTGACCACTTCATACGAGTTGGTGGCCACTTCGCAAGAAGTGTGTCAGTTCGTATGAAGGGCTTAGTTGGTGGCTAAGTTTTCTTATTTTAGTCCGTTTTAAGGATTCTTAAGCATTAGGATGTATCGTGTGTGCATAGTATGTATCTTGAATGTAGATTTGCATAAAATTCACGTATTTAAACGATTGATTGCATGAATACTCGAGTATGAATGTATGAATAACATATGCTAAATATATGTTTGCTTGACTAACAAGTATAAGCGTTTGCATAGGATATAAATGTTCATTATGATCGACGTCTCAGGTTACAAATTTGGGAAGAAATATGTACACGGTATGAATACGAGTTCCCATAAATAGAATTACGATTACACTTTCTAAATAAGGAAGGTACAAGAATGCTAAGCGTTACAATATCCCTTACTTTAGGAAATTTTGTCCCGAAATTTATCCAAGAGGAAGGTGTAACGAACAGTTGTGGTACTTAGTCTTCATATCACTTTCGAGTTCCCAAGTAAATTCAGCGCCACATTTTCCCTCCCATCAAACATTGACTATGGGAATTTGACTTCGCCTAAGTTGCTTTTCCTCGGTCCATGATTTAGACTGGTTTTTCCACAAAATGTAGAGATTCGTTGATATGTAGATCGTCGAGCGGAACATGAAGTTCTTAATTAGCTAGACACTTCTTCAGATTCGAGACATGGAACGCTGTGTGTACATTGTTTAGTTCTTGAGGTAGGTCGAGTCGATATGCTACATTGCCAATCCTTTCGAGAACCTTAAAGGACCTATGTAGTGAAGAGCAAGTTTTCCTTTCTTACCAAATCTAACTATGCCCTTCCAAGGGGATACCTTGAGAAGTACATGATCACCGACGTTGAATTCCAAGGGTTTTCGTCTATTATCTGCGTAGCTCTTTTGTCGACTTCTAACTTTGAGCAGATTATCACGTATTTGTATAATTTTGTCCGTCATCTCTTGTATAAGATCGGGTCCGGTGATTTGAGCTTCTCCGATCTCGTGCCAACAAATAGGCGAACGACACTTACGACCATACAATGCTTCAAATGGTGCCATTTGAATGCTAGCATGATAGTTGTTGTTGTACGAGAATTCTACCAAAGGTAAGTGTATATCCCAGTTACCACCAAAATCGATTACGCAAGAACGAAGCATATCCTCAAGGGTCCGAATGGTACGCTCAGTTTGGCCGTCAGAATGAGGGTGAAAAGCAGTACTAAGATTTAGATGGGTATCAAGGGCTTTTTGAAAAGTTTGCCACAGACGTGAGGTAAAATGAGCATCACGATCTGAGATGATGTCAAAGGTATACCATGATGACAAATGATTTCATCCGTGTAGATACGAGCCAATTTCTCGACTTTGTAATATTCATGAATGGGGAGAAAGTGAGCAGATTTGGTCAATCGCTTGATGATTACCCAAATACTTTCATGACAAGAGGAAGTATAAGGAAGCTTAGTAATAAAATTCATAGCAATACTCTCCCATTTCAAGACAGTTCTGGTTGTTCGAGTAAGCCAGAGGGACGTTGATGATCAGCTTTGACCTTAGAACATGTATGACATTTTGAAACATAGGTGATGATATCTTTCTTCATACCAGGCCACCAATAAGACGTACGAAGGTCTTGCTACATCTTGGCAGCAACAGGATGAATGGAATATCAAGATTTGTGAGCTTCCTTCATCAATGAGTCACAAAGATTACCATGATTCGGAATCCAGACACAATCGAGATAGCAAAGGATACCATCGGGTTTAGACTCGAGTTGATTTTCAGCACCACACTTCATTTCATTGTAGTCGTTCTCGTTAATGGATAAGTATTGTGCTTCACAAATTAGATCACGAAGGTTTCCTAAAGTTTGAGAGCAACGAACACTCTTTACATGAGTTTTTTGACTAAGTGCGTCGGCTACAACATTCGCCTTACCAGGGTGGTAGCAAATCTCGCAGTCGTAGTCGTTTAACAACTCTACCCAATGACGTTGACGCATGTTGACTTCCTTTTTATTGAAGATGTGCTGAAGGCTCTTATGGTTGATGAAGACCACCCACTTGGTATCATAAAGGTAGTGTCGCCATATCTTCAATGCAAAAACAACTACACCAAGTTCAAGATCGTGCGTAGTGTAGTTCTTCTCATGAATCTTGAGTTGTCTCGACGGGTAAGCGATAACCTTGTCACATTGCATAAGAACACAACCAAGACCTTGGTTTGAAGCATCGCAATACACGACGAAATCGTCGTTTCCATCTGGAAGCGCGAGGACAAGAGCATTACAAAGCATGTCCTTGAGAGTTTGGAAAGACTCCTCTTGTTCAGGACTCCAAACAAAACGATTATTTTTTTAGTCAAAGAGGTAAGAGGAACAGCGAGTTTGGAAAAATTCAAAATGGATCGATGATAGTAACCAGCTAAACCAAAAAACGAACGAATTTCAGATGGAGACTTAGGAGCAATCCAATTCTTCACAACTTTAATTTTCGCAGGGTCAACGTGTATGCCAAGTTCGTTGATTACATGACCAAGGAATTGGACCTCTTTTAGCCAAAATTCACACTTAGAGAATTTGGCGCAAAGACGTTCCATACGCAAAAGTTGAAGGATGAGACGCAGGTGTCGCTCGTGCTCTTCTTGTGTCTTGGAGTAGATGAGGATATCGTTGATGAAGACGATCACGAAACGGTTGATATACGGTTTGCACACACAATTCATCAAGTCCATAAAAACTGCAAGTGGCCATAGTGTGTACGAAACACGGTTTTGGGTATATCTTCTTCGAGAACTCGAAGTTGATGATAACCAGAATGGAGATCGATCTTGGAAAAACACATCGCGCCTTGTAGTTGATCGAGATGGTCGTCAATACGAGGAAGAGGATATCAGTTTTTTACCGTAAGCTTGTTAAGCTCACGATTGTTAATCCACATCCGAAAGGATCCATCTTTCTTTTTGACAAACAGAACGGGAGCGCCCCAAGGAGAAGTAATAGGGCGTATAAAGTCTTTATCAAGTAACTCTTGAAGTTGGCTAGATAGCTCTTGCATTTTAGAGGGTACTAGACAATACGGAGATTTCGCAACAGGAGTTGCGCCGGGAATAAGATCAATGCAGAAAATCAATAGAACGAGGAAGAGGAAGACCAGATAGATCTTCAGGAAAGATTTTAGCAAATTCGCAAACGACAGGGACGTCACTCACGCTTGGACTCTTATCCTTCTTTCCATAACATGGGAAAGAAAGGTGAAGTATTCCTTGCGTAAGTATTGGTTCGCTTGCATACAAGACAAAAGCTTAAGACCTTTCGAAGGTTTTTCGCCATAAACGTGTAAGGAATCACCATTGGGAAGAGGAAGACGAATAAATTTCTCAGAACACACGACTTCAGCATGAACTTGCCTAAGCCAGTCCATACCTATTATGACGTCGAAGCTACCCATTTGCATGGGTATGAGGCCAATCGATAATTTCTGGTCGTTAAGGTTGAGAGAGTAGAAAGAATAGAATCAACATTGACAGACTTACCGTTAGCGATTTCGACTGCGAATGGTCTGGGCAACTTAGAACGTCTACACTTTAGCAGAGGTTCGAATTCAATGGATACCAAACTTTTATCTGCGCCAGTATCAAATAAACACGAAGTATAGACATCGTTGACGAGAAACGTACCATTGATGACATCGTTGGCATTCCGCGCTTGAGCTGCAGTTTTGACGAAAGCTCTACCAAGCGCTTGCTCCTTCTATTGGTTGTAGCGTTGCGGACAAATGTTGGCGAGATATTAGGATCTCCAAATTTGAAGCAGACTCGTCCAGTGGCTGCTTGAGGTTGGGCTTAGTTTGGTGTGGGCTTTTGGGTTGTCGCAACGGGTTGGGTTTGGTTGGCAAGCGGTTGTGGACCGCTTCGACATTGAGGGGCAAAGTGTCCAAACCTATTGCAATTTGTGCATAGGCGGCTGGGTGCAATAACATGGTGATGACATGGGCATGTATTACACTTCGGATGAGGCCTAATGTACATACTTTTGGTAAGCTCATGTTTGGTTGGTGCAAACCATTCGATAGGTTGGGAGTTTGGCGGAGTGACTACCGCACAGTTTTGACTTGTAGCCTTCTGCTTCTTGCCTTTGTTGTTGTTTCTCGGTGTCTTGGATAGGGTAGATTCAATGATGGTATTGGTGGTAGCTTGGTTCGCATTCTTCGATAGAACCTTCTCGGAGGTTCCATGAAGAGCACAATTGTTGTTGAGTTTGGCGGCCAATTTGTATGTATCTTCGAGTGTTTTAAGTGAGGTGGCTTCTACTAGGTTCATGATCGAAGGAGGGAGGCATCGTATGTATTTTGCAAAGCTTTTTCGACGGTGTCGACTTGGCTAGGGCTTATCATACTTAGCTGTTTAAAGCGAGCTGTTAGACCAGCGTTGTCATTCCCCACCTGCTTCAGATTCCAGAATTCATTCTCTAGTTTCTGAAGCTCGTGTGGAGGATAAGACTCGTCTCTCATTAACTTCTAGAGATTGGCCCAAGGGAGGGCATGAGCGGCTTCGTTTCCATGAGCATTGATACGTGGTTGAAAACTGATGCTTTATTGAGTTTAAGTTAAACGTTTTACGTAACTTTTAGTTTCGAATAGCCTACTTTTGATTGGATTTGCATTTTGCAGGTTTACAGAGTTTAAGGAGCTATTCGGGAGTGTTTCGGAGCATCGAGGCAGAAAACGGGTCAACCGAGAGCGAAAAATGGGAAAACAGAAAATCATGATTTAGGGAGGCCGTCGCCGACGCCCATATGGACCGTCGGCGACGCCCCTCAGATAGTCCCATCGGCAAAAAATGTTCGTAGACAGTGGATTAAGGCGTCGGAGGAAAACCTGAAGATCTAGGGGCCGTCAGCGACACCCTTCCTATTATGTTGTCGTTGAAATTCAAATTTGAACTGGTTTTTATGTTTGTGTTGACTCATTTGTGAGGAGTTACGAGTTGGAGGACTTAAAAACACCTCTTGGGAGCCAAGAACAAAATATCTTTGATCTACAACATCACCAATCCATAATCAATCATCTGAATCATCATCCTCATTATTCCTAACCCTAATCCACTACCATCATCATCTCCAATCATCCATTAATAACGTTCATCATCACCATAAACCCTAAAACCAAATCACCATCCATCATCATCACCAAGCTCGAGATGTCAATGTTCAAGACTTCCTCTTCTATTGATCAAGTCCCGTTCACCATGAGCGGCTAATTTCAGAAGGTTTCACCCCGGTGTAGGTTTTGTAAGTTCTAGGGTTTGACATTATTTTAAGTTTTGATTTGTGACAAATTGTGATTTAATTTGAAAACCTATGATAATTGTCTCGCATTGGTATTGTATTTGTGAATTGTCGAATGAGTTATGAAATTTGACTTTGCGAAATGTTTATGTGCGATTATGCCTTGTCTAGGTTAGAGTTTACATGTTCTTGGTAATGAAGTGTATTGTAGTCCGTGTCTATGACGTTGATAGCTTTTGACACCTAAACCACGCAACACTAAATTCGTTGTTTGCAATTGAGTTGAAATTAAAAACGTGTAGGAACTCTAGAATTTGTATCACCGAACCGGGTGTGAACCTTGTTCTCAAACTATTGTTTTCATTAAGTCAATCAAAGTTTTCTTACAACCAATT
Organism: Scalesia atractyloides; assembly: GCA_947069175.1. Lineage (NCBI taxonomy): Eukaryota > Viridiplantae > Streptophyta > Magnoliopsida > Asterales > Asteraceae > Scalesia > Scalesia atractyloides. The sequence continues at coordinate 45,491,519 of CAMTDV010000027.1, forward strand.
GAGTTTTAAGTTAGTAATTAGATAGTCAAATTAAATTCGTCGGATCATTCCGACATCTTTTTTCAAAACAAAATCAAATTACTTAATCGTTTAGCAAGCTTCATAAAAAGTGACATTTTACTAAAAATCAATCACATCCGAACACAAACCACAAACTCTTTGTGGTTCGACCCCTTACTACCACTAACGCATTGTTAAGGGTAATTTGGATATATAAATATTATCTTTGACCGGGGCGTGACACTCCGATCAAGCGTTACGCTCGGAGGTCCACCAATTAAGGGCTCTTGATCGGAAAACGCCTGTCGCTTTGATGGTACGCAGGTGGTCAGGACAACCACTCTGAAGGAATGTTACTTCAATGGCGTCAAATCATTGGAGCAGCTTAGTGGCATCCTCTTCGCCAATGAAGGGTAAGGGGTTGCATGAACAAAACTGCTTGAAAGTAAACATCGACTTAGGTGCTTCCATCTTGGAGTCAACAGAGGCATGGGGTGTGTCGGTGTTTGGTGGGGGTTGGATTTTGCTGACGATATCAGGGATGATCTTAGCCATTTGCTTTGCCATAAATTTCATACAATCCTTCTTGGACATTGAGTTGGTGTTGGACTTCGACTTCTTCCAACCATTTGAGCATGCGAAAAAGAAACAAAGGGAATGGATGAGGCTTGATCATAATGTCGTTATAAAAGTCACGTTTGAGCATGTAAGTATCACATAATACGTATGAGTTCAAATAGATGGCGCAAGTATTCTATAAGCATAAACACGTATGAATGCATAAAGAGTATAAATTTAGTTGGTTTGCGAGAATTAGTATTGTTTTTTTATTGCGGAAGACATGCGAATTTGTGCATCGGGTTCGAAATAAACGAAGTAATAAGTATTAAAACACACAGAAATTGAGGTAACATAAAAGAGAGGCTTAATAAAACATTGGAGTGTTTCGGGTTGAGAAACTTCGACTATTCCAAAATGAATCGAGAATCCTTTCGGATTAGGGAGACATGTTTTGGCCTAATAGATAAAATACTTTCACCGAGGAACGGTTAACGGTATTTACCCTTCTAGTTACTACATGTCCCCAATTGATTGAGAATTCGAAACTTTGGCGAGATTGTAAATCAAGGAATGGGACTAGTTATCAAGATGTGGGTTTCACCCCTAACTAATAGCATCTTACCCTAAATGTGTTTATAGTTACCAAACGAGGAGCGAATTCCAACTCGTTGCTAAGGGTCCGCTAAAGTATGAAATGGAAATTTCTATCAAGATAAGGATATCACTCCTAACTTAAGGGTAGAATTTCGTGAAAAATCAAGATTCGTGGATTGAGAGTGTTCACCAAATTGCGGGTTCCACCCCTATTTTGGCGAGGTCGTCTTGTTTGTATTATAAGTATTTTCATGTCTTCAAGTGTGTGTATTTTTGTTAGCCTTAGGAAAGGCATGTAGTATTTAAGAAAAAAGGATAGATAGAAACAAAATAGGAAGAAATTAAACATTAAATCGAGAAACAGTACCTTCGTGCGAAGGGTACACTTTATGCGAAGTGACCCACTTTGAGCGAGGTGGCTCACATCGTGCGAAGTGTCTAGCTCATACGGAGCACTTTAGTTCACACAAGAAGGTCCAATTTATATGGGAAGTTCTGATTTGGTGCTTAGACTATAGACTAGGTCAAATCATGCAATTCTACCTAATTCTCTATAGTTATGGCTCTGATATCAATCAGTCACACCCAAACCGATGGCGGAAACATCAGGGCGGGACGAAATACATTGCTCGAGTCAACGTAACACTAGATTGTGACAATAGTTAAGATAAAATAATTTCATTTCATTTCAAATATTCGATTGCAAAGCTTTGGAAACAACGTGTCAAGTAAAATACATGGCCTTAGTCAAGAAATACGTCCTACAATACATAACTTAAAAGCGTGTTTCTAGTCCGTCCTATTCGATTTCCTCAATATCGACATCATCAACCTGCAACATGTTAAAAGTATAGTTCAACACAAAAGCATTGGCGAGTACACAAGTTTAATATAGCATAAGTATGAATTCAATTCGAAAACCTAAGTATGAATTCAAAATCAAAATTAGAATATGAATTATGTTTCTTCGAGTCCGATTCAAATAATGAACTCACTAGTAGGCTTTCATGATTTATCGGGTTCGCTCAGATAGTCTTTAAGAAATCTAACTAGTGGAGTCGTTACCTTAGTCAATCTTGTGTTGGATATGGGCACCAAGATTAGAAGGTGATATTCATACACAATTATTGTTGAGCTTCATCTTTCATTGTAATTCTTTTATTTGAGATAGTCGGTGAGATAACCCTCTATGATTAGTGTCTTTTTAGTTTCTTGCCCTTTTTAAGTGGCAGTGTCATTGTTAATCATGGTCAGGGATTGTTCCATCAATGTTGAGCAAGTAATAATACTTTTATGATCACTAGTGTTCGTTGAGTGAGCTTCACTTAACGATACGAGTGTATTTTCCATCAAATGAAGGTTTCATTGGGTTATTTATTTTTCTTGTGGTTTTTATGACAAGCTTACCATAAATGGTGTCAAATGTTGTAACAACGATGATGTGTTGGTATCTTGTGTTAGGACGCCTAGAATGATGTTGCAACATAAATCATGGTTAGCCTTGCCCAAGTTGTATGTTTTTTGAAACGCTCTGTGGTGTTTTATATCAATATTTTTTTAGCATTTGGAAAATTAGGTACCATATTTAAAAAAACAATTAACATACGGGTCTGGGTTAACTAATAACCCACAAAAACCGATGTAACAGGTTATTACCCAAATAAATTGCAGCCCAAAATAATAAGTTTTTATACACAAAGACTTTGTCACGCATGATCATGCTTCAACCTCCCTATGAATCATCTCCAAAGAGATAACGATTTAATAGTGGTCTGTTCTTCGCATGATTGGTCGTCCGTCAAGTTCCCTTTCTTGTGAAATCCTGTCATAAATACTAAAAACAATTAGAGTTTGAGTTAAACGCTCAAACGCATTAAGAAAATAACATGAAAACATTTTTTAGAGGTTTATTCCTCTACATCCAATTTACATCCAATTCGGTTTGGTGTTTTACCCAACCTACCCGTTACGGGACTTTAAGCGTTCTAACTCATCCCTTATCATGTTTCTTGCATTTTCTCCCAACCACAATCGCAATTGTGGTTGGTTTGATTTGACAAACCTAAACTTTTCATTATTATCTTCCAGTACAGTGCTTTACCCAAATTCGACCCATTAAAAGACTTTAAGCCATTTAGCTCATGCCTCCCATTTTTATGTTACCGAAATGATCAACTCTATCATAGGACTCAATATTTAATCTACCATTGGTGGTAATTTTCCAAAACCATTATCCATGAGTGTTTTAGTCAAATTTAGCCCTTTTTACAAACCGGAGAACTTTTAAAGTTTAGATTAAAACTTGTGGGCACTTTTCACTCGTTATCCTATTAAACTTAGTTATGTCCCTAAGGACAAAATGGTATCTAATGTCCGCTACCTCAAACTCATTTTAGCCATGTCTTGAATCATATAGTAATTTGACTCTAGGGACCATTTTACCCAAATATTAGATATACCTCACTTAAGGTGGTCTATTATCCACTTTTGACTCAACCTACTCTAGCAGACCATGAGCCCTCACTGAGAGTATGACTCATTACACATACCTGGTGGGGTCAAAGCGATGACTTGTTTTTAATACCTTGCAATTCTTTCCGCTAATCATGGTAATGCATGTCTGTACGTTGAGGTTACCTGTAAGTATGATACTTAACAAGACAAAACATTAAATACCAAGTTCAAATGGCGATATCATTACCATATGACCCGTTTGATCTTTTAACCTTTTTTAGTTTACCCTTTAGGCATCTAAACCAATCCATATATTGTTTAATCACCAACATGTGATTTACTTATCATTTTACTTATTTGACCCATTATGGCTTACGCCATACGGTCTCCTTTTCAAAAATCTTTGTTTAATGATCAACATGTGATCTAATTACTATTTTACCCATTTGACCCATTATGTCTTACACCATGGGGTTCTATTTTAAAATCTGTTATTTAATCACCAACATGTGATTTACTTGTCATTTTGCCCATTTTACCCGATATGGATTACACCATAGGGTCCCATCTTATTAAGTTATTGTTTAATCATTAATATGCGATTGCGTAAATTTTGCCCATTTGACCCGTTATGGTCTATACCATAAGTCTCTCGTCTTATCAAAATATCGTTTTGTCTTCAAAAATGATTAAACACCATTTGATTCATTATGGCTTATACCATAAGGTGTTGTCTTAACAAGCTTTTATTGTCACCAAAGGCACTTCAATACCATTTTTACCTTTTTGACCCATCATGGTTTGTACCGTAGGGTCTTATTTCTATAATTCTTTGTTTATCACAAGCATGTGAATTCTTACAACCTTGTCCGTTTGACCCATTATAGCAGACACCATATAGTCTCATTTATACAATTCTTGGTTTATTAACAAAAACACTTTCCATCACACAAGTACTGGTTCTATTCTAGGAGGTGTAAACTTTACTTACTTTGTGTCCATTCGCGCCTTTGACCCATTCATTTCCAAGCTCCCACCTAACTTGGCAAGTGTCAAACTATCAAATAATATCCACAAGATGACTAAATTAGTCATCAAATATCATGACTACCAACTTGTGAATTTTTATACCTCTTTTATCATTCCTTTTATTTTAGGAAAGTCAAATTGTCAATTGACATTCACGAATACACTAACAAGTTCAATAAAACCCATTTTGGCATTTTATCAAACACATGGTGGGCATCATTTTTAGGCTATCATATTAGCTAAATTTTCCAACCAAAATCACCATATATCTTTCAACTTAACAAGTTCATACACTTATTAGCATCAAATTAACATAAACTTTCAATTATCATAAGCAGTTTCATTCTTTTGATCAACATAAATCATGGGTTCAACTCTCATGTCAAAACCCACTTCTAGTCAATTATGAATACTTATCAAAATCCTAAAGTTGTTCAAGTAATTCACAAATACAAGCAAGTATGATGATGAATAACATCAATACAACATCAGTTCACACTATGATGCCATAATTTTCACTAGACCCTTAAAATTCAAATATCCTTCATCAAGGAAAACCCAGCAAAACAAATTCCACAACATACCATAGGTTTGTAACGTCTAGATAGTGAGAAATTTATGAACATGCAGGGGGTTTCACCTCCTCTTTCCTTGTGATTTCCTAGAATTTTGATGATTTAGTGAAAAAAGGGTTTACCCCTCTCTTTTTCTCTTCTCTGGTCGACACCCACACACACTATGTGTGTGTTTTATTTTATTTTATTTTTAACTTTTCAAAGTGTTCCATTTAAGTCTCTATGGGTTAGGTAGTCACTTGACCCATTTACCTCTTGGTATTTAACCCATCTTCTAACTATGTTATATGAATTAGTTTCTTTAATTCATGCCATACATAAGAATGTATTACTTAAATAAAAATCGGGCTTTGGGGTGTTACCGGGTACGACCGACCTGGTTTAATTCAGGTCTCGGTAATCCGAGCCTTTTATAAACTTTATCTTCTAAAATATATTTATTCACCTTTTATTTAACATTAGATTTATTTATTTAGATCATATTATTTATCAGGCTAACTTTTACCGTTAATAGTATTTTACTCTCTCATCCCTAAATAGTTTGGTTTGATTATCAAATTTGTTTTTTTTATGGATGTTACATTTTTAATTTTTTAACTCCAAGGTAATAGCAAGTATTGATGGTAATAAAGGGGTAAGTGATAAATGGAAGTAAATGCAAGTGAGTAGAGAGAACCAAATGTGCTTACCTTCCATAAGGGCTTCCTTTATTTACGGTTTAGGTTGAATCATTTGTGGTTAGTACTAGCAAGTAGGAGCACCATTCTGACTTAGTAGGATATGTCAGGTTAATGATTAAAAAAATATAATATAGCAAGTATATACGTAGATCATTATGCCCTCGAAAGTTATGAATGCATCACATCATTGCCCTTTGTCTTTTGTATACCTCAACCCTTGCTTGGGATGTGACTCTGGATGGTTGAATAGGTTTCCCTAGAATCATTCTTGGTCCAAACGTTTAAATAAGATTTGATCACACCAACGTTGGTTCAGGTGACGTAATGGTCTCGCTCGATCAACACTGGTATTGAAGATAGGCTAAGTTTTGTCCTGGTAAGCGTTGGTTATCCGGTTTCTCAGGATGGTATGTCATCATCACCAATGATTAGGTAACGCGTTGTTGTGTCACATCATTTGTTTAATCAACGATTGATTAGGTAACTCGCTGTTGGGCCGTTCACAACTTTGTTTCCTCAAAAGCTTTTATTTGTTCGGAACTATTTAATCAACCAACGTTTAGATAGATGATACTACTATGTGCTTAGTCAACCAAATTTTGTTAAAGGATTTGTTTAATTAATCAATGATGAGGTGACTATATGTTTGTTCACATGTATGTATTGTTTGGATATTTTGATAAGGAGTGAAGAAATTTAAAAGGTATCCATTTAACAAAGTAAAAATTGATAAACTTTGACTCATTCTTTATTTAAGAGTTGTACTCAATCTATTGAATATGTATATAAACTTGGTCAAGATTACCATGGTCAAGAATAGCAGGAGTATGTCTCAGCGTTGCGTTCCCTATCACCTCATCATCTTTGGCAAGTTTGTTAACTTTTTGGCGATCGCTATAGGATGGTGATGGGGGCCCACATTTATTAACCAATCAGATTCATTTTCTTCAAAATTTCTTTTTTATTATTTTTTATATATAAAGGGTTTATTGTGTTATCTCATACCGTTCAAGTTAACGATAAAACCCCTCGTTTATGTAGCGTATACGTGACGCTAATATGACATGATAAAACCCCTAAATATTTTATATCACAACTAAAATAATAAAAGTAACAAAAAAGGAGAGACTGAACCACCATGATAGACCATGTTGAATTAGTGGCATGGAATTTAAACCATTTAGTGCCAATTGTGGTTAAAACTGGGGTATAGTGGCCAAGATAATACATGACCTTTTGATTTCATCCATTTTTAGAGGCTGTGTAGACCACAGTAAGTACTATACAACAAGCAAAGTATTTACTTTTCCACCAAATATTCCTTTTGTTTTCCAAAATCTTAACAAAGATATTTGAAAATAAATAAATGAATAAATTGCCAAAATCGTCCTTAAAGTTTGAGCATGTTTAACAGTTTAATCCAAATTTTGTACTAAATGGTCCTTTATTTTTGGGTTTTTTTGTCATTTTCGTCCAAATGTCTAATTTGTTTTTTTTTTGTCAAACAATTGGATGAAAATGACAAAAAAATTCCAAATCTCAAGGGACGATTTTGACAAAAAAGTTAGAGGTTTGGATGAAAATGGTAAAATCTCTCAAAAGTGAAGGGAATATGATAAAAAAAATTGTTTTGGATGAAATTGATAAACATATCAAAACCTCAAGTACGATTTTGACAATTTACTCAAAATAAATACATGTACATTAGCGTAGTAACAATGGTGATTTGCTAGCATATATGTCATGCATGATAACTTAAATCCATTATTTTACATGTAACAAGTTTATTTGGTTAAACTTTGTGTTTAATATGTTATATAAGTTTGATTAAAAAAGTTACCTAAAATGAAAATGTATCAGTTGATCACAAGGTTTAAATTCACCTAAAGTGAATGTTAAGTGCATAAAAAGTGATTTTTTTTTGTTAAAAGCAGATAATTAATCTAAGATCATACATTTTAATAATTATATATCTATATCTGGGACGTCATGATAAAAACAAGAATAATGTGACTCGATCTAGCAGGTTCTATTTTGATTCGTTATCTTCGATTTATTAAACTGAGTTTAACATTCATTATCATCTTTTTTATATATTAGATTTACTCTGGGGTCAAATTTACGTTACATAGAAATTAAATTTAACTAAATGCAACATAATTACATTTTTTACAATATAGAGCTTTTGCAAGTATATTTACCAAAAAGATTTTTCTGACACATTCAAATATGAATAAAATGTTAAATCAGTTTTCAATGTTTTAGATATGACCTTAATTTATAACTTTAAAACAGAACTTATATGTCAAAAATAATATTTTTATATGTGATATAATAAAAAATAATTGAATGCCATCCCAAATATTATTTTTTGTTGATGACTGTCAACCGAACTACTAAGATTGGTTAAACCTAATTCCCACACCTCACATTCAAAATCTTTTATACTAGTGATTCTGCATATACAAATTATATAGGTTTTAAAATAATTCGCACCCTACAAATTTTAAGATATTTCTGAATTTAATTAGAAAATTTTTGCTTCTTCAAAAGAGATAGCAATTTCACTCACGGAATCCATATTTGTTTTGTCCGTGATCAGTATATATTATCGACTACATTCACATGATCCATTTCATATTTTCCTAAAAAAGGTTCTGATGTCAGGAAGTAAACACAACTCTCAACCCCTTCGATTCCGTTAACTTATGACATAAGGTAAACTTTGGGTTTCGAGTTCACACAAGTTTCATCGACACATAATAATTTTATAACAAAGATGGTGTGATTGAAGTTGACCCATTACCAAATATTAGATTAATAGATAAGGTGTATACATGATATTGTATTTTAACAAAAGTCATACTTCATAAAGTCTAAGTATGTGCATGTTACATTGGAGCAAGCCTAGTCTTATGTCATTTATTTGGGTGCCCAATCTGTGATAGGAAGAACCGAAGAAGTGGGATATTGATTTAGAAATAATAAATATTTTAGAAAAATAAAGAGAGAAAACCAAAAAGGTCAAAGGTATAACAATATTTGAAGCATTTGATCGTGATAAACAAACAAACAAAATTACCAGGCATTTGTACTATGTTTATAAACTAGGGAGACACCCGCACTGACGTGGTGTCTTGTAAGAAAGGTGGTGAACACATTTTTATATCAAATTATCATATATACAACATTATGATAAACAAAAACTACTTAGTTTATTTTGTTTTTAACAAAAATGTTTTATTTGGAATACAATTATGTTTTGATTAAATTTTGTAACCAAAAGCTGAGAAAAAACGATAACGAAAGCAAGTTGTTAGAGAAACATAAAATTACTAAATTTTGACGTTTGCTCATTTTGTTAGTGCGGTGAACATTCTATACTTAACTTTATAGAAAATAATGGTTAGAGTGAATCAAGTTTATTTGCAATAGTAGTTAGTATATCGAAGGTTCACTGTATTATTGAAAAAGATAATAAAAGAAGTGCGACACTGTATTATTGAAAAAGATAATAAAAGAAGTGCGACAAGAAAGAAAGAGAGAAATAGGTTATATTAAACCCAAAACTCTCATATAAAAGCATAAAAAATTAATGCTAACTAAAGTAAATATTATAAGAAAACTTTAAGAAAAAAAAGAGTTGCTACCGTACATCCCTTCAAATTTGGTAGATTATATAATTTCCGATACTTAACATAACAGGGATGGGATCAGTATCATATCTGAATCTACACCTGTATCCGTACAAAAAATATCGGTTTCATAATTGAAGAAAACTAAGTACCGCTGTACTTAATATATTGGTATGGTACGCGTATTAGTAACCAATGTTGTAAAACAAGATCTCTGAGGTCAAGTACTACCAGAGTATTCTCACTAGAATTCCAAACAAAAAATATGAAAAATTTTTCAGTTTTTAGATAACATACACGTATGTATGTTATGTGTAGGTTAAATACCTACATGTGTGTAGGCTATGTTTAGATAAAAATATATGATTTTTTGTGTATATATCTTACACATATGAATCTAAGAAAAATCAAATTTAAAAAATATGAATCTTAAATCCCAATATTTAGTGATTTAGAGTTGTCCTTTATATTCTCGCAATAATTAGTGTTCTGTAATGATTCACATCTTATATATATACACACACATACACAACGTATATATAATGTTTTAACGTTTTTAGGTTTGAATTATGTTCTCAGCACATACTGTCAACTCCACTGCAACACGCGATTTCCCCACTAGTATGAAAATAAAGCATAATATCTAATTCAGTCATAAACACTACGTCATAACTCCCGAAAATAACTTTTGGAATTCTATACTTAAATTTGGTACTAATACCATATATTACCAAAGTACTTGTCCTCGTCCTAGGGTCATCTAAACCGCTTATCACTTATCGCTCGCTCGATGCTCACTTAATAATTGCTCTGAAAAAACTTGTTTGATTTGAGGCTCGGTTGTAAACGAGCCGCTTTGCTTGATTCGATTTGTAAACGAGCCAAGCATAAGCAAAGGTCCACCCGGCTTGGTTCGGTTTAAATTATTATTTTTAATTTATATATATATGCATGCATATACATATACATATATATATATATATATATATATATATATATATATATATATATAAACTTGTCTACACAAATGAAAATTTACATGTATATATACACACACGCCTATATACAAACCCATACATAAATATAAATATAAATATAAGTATAAATTAAATTTATAGTTTTATGTATCCGATCTATTAGATTTTGGTCCACTATATATACAAATTTATAGCTATATCTGTATGTACTAGCCCAATCACGCCAATAAAAAAATTAATATCAAATCTAAAAGTTAAACCATAAACCGATAAATGACAATCTTCTCATCACCTCAGTATCTCATGTTGTTACCCTAAGTTCTTCGTCTTCTACTCTCAACGTCATTGTTCGTGCAATATGATCATCGTCTCATCGGCCACAACATTGTTACTCATAAGAAAAATATTATATCATGAAATGTGAATGTTTTAAAGACATAAAAACTTGAGACCCAACTTGTCACTATCTCTCTCCACGAATTTAAATCAGGCTAAAAAGTTGTCAAAATCACTCAACGCTCGCTTGGAAAATGCTCGCTTGATTTGAGGCTCGGTTTTATATTAGCTGCTTCACTTGGTTCGGTTTGTAAACGAGCCAGGCACCAGCAAAGGTCCGCTTGGTTCAGCTCGGCTCGGCTCGTGAGCAGCCCTACCCCGTCCCCGTAAGTATCAAATTTTAATATACTAATAACTTTGTATTAATACATCTACCGAATAGACAATATCGAAACAAGTATGAGTACGATAGAAATATAAATACGAATATTGAGGAAAAATCACGTCCCTACTCAACAATAATTAGAAAATAAAACATAATATCTAATTCAGTCATAATCAGTAGGCATAACTCCCAAAAATAACTTTTGGAATTCTATACTTAAATTTGGTACTACTATCATATATTACCAAAGTACATGTCCCCGTCCCTGTAAGTATCAAATGCAGATATACTAATAACTTGGTATGTACCGATAGACAATGTCGAAACGAGTACGGGTATGATACAAATATGAATACGAATATTTAGGAAAAATCCCATCCCTACTCAACAATGGTTAGAAAATAAATTAGCGTTTCATATAAATATTCATGCTAGAAATTTCCAGATACATAATAATGTAATTCATATGAATTTTTGCTATAGAATACATTTTTGAAAGCAAAAAGTTCATTTGTTGAGAAAAATGAAGGTGTTTAGAATTGTATTTTTGTGATATTAGAGTTGATTATTTGGCATGTCTTGCAACCCAGTATTTGCATTAGGGGTGTGTGGGTCGGTTTTGATTTAAAACAATAACTATAACCGTGATGTTGGTAAATGAATAAGCATAACCATAACCTATGGGTTATAGCGGTTTTGGTTAATCGGTTTTGATGGTTATGACGGGTCAGTTGTGGGTGGTTAACCATGAATTTAAACCTAACTAAATAGCTCATTTTTTTAACATGGAATAGATTGTTATTACATATTTCCATATATTAGTATATTAGATAGTATTAAAAATACATATAATCTATAGTATTTGTACCGAATATTCAAACAAAATGATATGATATATTTATTTAATTCAAATAAACATTCAACCAAAACGATATGATATAACCTCTAAATACTAAAAAAGTTCAACCAAAAACATCATTTATTAAAAATGGTGAAAAGGCCTAAATCCGGCTAAGATTTACTACATATGGTTCGGTTCAGTTATGGTGGGTATGGAATATTGATAACCATAACCGACCCCCTACTTTCGATTTTCAAAAAAATCATTAACCGGCCCACCAATTTCTGTTTGGTTCGATTTTATTGGTTAATTTGGTTTTGGATCTGTTATTTCGGTTTTTTGCACACCTCTAATTTGCGTAATTGCATTTATCATTTCCATTCACTACGTGTTAAATCATAATTAATAAAGAAAACATCTCACGTAAGTAAAAGTTGATAAATACCATAAAAATGCTTAAAACCATGCGTAATTAGAAAAATGTCAATTTCTTTGAAATTTAAAGCACTATAAAATAAATTAAAACAATTTAAGATACTAACATTCATAGATAATTATTGCTATTTGTCAAAAATACATAAGTTAAAACTTACTATTTACACAACTTGAATTATATCTGAAATAGAAAGCTAAACATGATAAATTTGCTAGTTCGCCTATAATTAAATATTAGCTAGTGCACATACTTTAAGCTACCGCAAGATTTTGGTAAAAAAAATTAAGTTACCACATGTGTTTTATACTCCAATGTTTTTATTTCATGTGTTTTATTCTATAGGTTGTTATACCTAGTGTCGGTATCATAATAAATCAAACTGATACCACTCGAAGTTGTACCATATTGTGTGATAGATTCCACTATTTATAACTTTAAATTATGTATTTGTTATTGTTAATAACTAAACATACTAAACCCATCCATTCATTAATCTGATCAATGAAATGTAAACACAAAAGCTATGTAAATATCTTCTACAATATATATATATATATATATATATATATATGATTGATCTTAAATTACAACTATAAGTTAAATAGAATTTAATAATTATTATAAAATTAATTAGATTAGAACCATGCGAATTAGATAAAATCCTTTATGTTATATATTATTTAATATATTAAAACTATTAGATCCATATCATTTTATTATATTATATTAATAAGAAATAATTAATAAAAACCTATATTAAAGAAGAAAATGTCATGTGGCATTTAGTAATGTTATTATATTATATTAATAAGAAATAATTAATAAAAAACCTATATTAAAAAAGAAAATATTATGTGGCATTTAGTAAAGAAAAAAAATACCATGTGACATTTAGTGTATTCATTTATTAGTATAGGTATAAAATCAACTTATTAGCTACAAGAGAGTTTTTTTTTATATTTTTGCCACACTTTTTTTCTTACTTTGTTATTCTCACTTAGGCTTTTTAGACTTATATATATTTTGTAGGAGCTGTTCTTATTTTCTAATTTCACACCAAATTTGTTTTCTTTGCATTTAAATTTCTTCCCTCAGCATTCTCGTATAGATTTTTATTAAAAACGAAGTTGTATTCAAAATAAAGTGTTTCTTGTTATCGTTAACAACACGAGTGCCGGTAGCGTACATGTATGATGGCAAAATAAATCGAATCGATTCTGACCCAACATTGATAAAACATGTCAATGTTCTTTTGGGCATATCAAGATTTTTTTTCCTCTTTTGATTGTTATATCGAGTACTGATACCATAATAATCTGAACTAATATCGATTGAGTTCCCGCTGCATAGCGTGGGAAACTCTACTAGTTTAGTATAAAATACATAATTAAACTAGTGGCTAGAGGTGTATAAAATCGATTTGGCCCAAACCGGTTTGGTTAATAAACCAGCCCGGTTTTTTTAGCTTGCCATCAATCGATTCGGATTAAGAATCGATTTAGGGTTGAAAACGCTAACCCACCCAAACTGATTAGGATTGGATTTAAAAACCAGTTTTAGTGTTTAAACTGTTGTTTTAACCGTTTTTAGGCGGGTTAGTTGGATCTGATCCTCAACACAAAAATCCCAAATCTATACCAAACCATCGGGTGGTTTGGGGATGTAATGCAAACTACATCTATTTCCATGTATAGTTTGTATTGTTTATCGAGTCATTTTGGGTCGTTTTACCATCGGTTTTGTATATTGTTGTGTCTTGTGTGATTTGTAAGTTTATGGAGGAGAAAGGAGCTATAATGAGCTTAATTGAGATAAACCAAGCCTCCAAACAGATTGTATGTGATCGAGTGGATCACAGGAACGAAAACCGAGTAAAATAGCCCTATCATGTTGCGTGACAGGGAGAAGACATCGTCATCGCATCACGCAACAGCCTCAAGTCAAGTATGTGGTTAACCAAGCCTCTCGCTTCACGTGAAAGGGAATGTAATACCTGTTGCGTCGCGTGGCGCGGCTTTAGTTCGCAAAGAATGAGACTAGGGTTACAGGTTTGAAGAGAAAGGTATAAAAACGTTAATTAAACATCATAAATAGGATCAAACAACCCATGGACGAATTAGAACTGCAAGAAGGTGACTTTGAGTGGAAGAAAGGCTAAAGGTGAAGACATTAGGCCTTTAGATCAAAGATAGCTTGGTTTCATCATCGGGTTTCTTCTTTTACTTGACTTCAACCTTGTTTACACTTTTTGAATTGAACTTTGTTCATGCTTTTGAAACTATGCTAGTTTAAACTTTTTGTACTGCCTAGGTTTTGATAAACACCATGTTTTAACAATTGTTTTATTTGGTGTATGCAACTTTAATTGTGGATTAATAAATAAAGTAACAAACTTTGGTTTTTATGATCTTATGTATATGCATACTTAACCTTGTTCTTTGATCAATCTTAACTCTTCATGTTGATTGGTGAATGTCTTTCATATAATAGTTGCATGCTAGGTTAACTGTTTTATGCTTTTGACTATTAAAGGGTTTGCTAGCGTACGTAGTAACCATAAGAGTGTAATTGTGATTAAATTAGATTTAAGTGTTCTACCAATCTTA
Source organism: Scalesia atractyloides (assembly GCA_947069175.1). Taxonomy (NCBI): domain Eukaryota; kingdom Viridiplantae; phylum Streptophyta; class Magnoliopsida; order Asterales; family Asteraceae; genus Scalesia; species Scalesia atractyloides. The sequence continues at coordinate 45,506,568 of CAMTDV010000027.1, forward strand.
ATAGCTGTGAAGTAAGTGGCTGTTAGTTAGTCTCAAGTGATTAGATTGCTAGGGTTAGATACTTCGTGAGAAGATCCGTTAGTTTACCTGTCCCTGTTTGCTAGTTGAGTTTCATCAGGACTACTTAGTTACTTGTGACTTTCACGCTGTGAGGTAGATTGTCTAGATGGTACTTTATTATTACAGTAGGAAAGCCAGTGAAGGAATCCACTTAACTGTTAGTTTAACGTCTTTTAGGTTTCCACAGGTTTCATCTCGAGAAGAGTCGATGGTCCTTTAGGTTATCCTTTAAGTTTAGCATCTTAAGATCCCGGCTTCCCCAATTGTTCCATACCTGATAGATCGTTTCAAACATGTGTAGGAGTCTGACCTAGGTAGCGTGTCTTCCACCATCTGATTAGATCCCAATCTCAGTTTGTATCTTCGCAAGTTTTAGTTTTTTAATTAATTTTAGTAGTTTGTTAGAAAACTCCCCTAAACAACAAAACAAAATTGGTCAAGTCAATTTAGTTAATAGTAATCAAGTCTAGTAAATGTAATTAGTAGAGTCTCGTTGGTTTGATACTCGGACTAACGTGAGCATTACTACATTGATCGGTACACTTTCCAGTTGTGTGGTCTAGGTTTTAGAGAGTCTTAGTTTATAAATTTAAAACTCAGAGTGTCTAGTTTAGGGTTAAAATTAGTCAGTTTTTATAGATCGCTTTTAGCACATCAAGTTTTTGGCGTCGTTGCCGGGAACTGTTTGCAGTTGCGTTTATTAGCTTTGATGTGACTTATTTGCTATATCTGTGCTAGTGTCTTTTTGTTTTGATTTGTGTCTTTTTAGTCATATCTAGAGTCTGCTCACTTGTTTTATGTCTGTTTGCAGTGGATACTCCATACACGCTCGTAAGGACCGTCGCCACCGCTCGTTCTTCCCAAGCTTTCGGATTTAAAATTCAAGGTTAGTACTTCTTCTTCACATTCTCCCGTTTCTGTCTCTACTTCACCATCTTCACCACCTGCCCCACTTAATGCACCCCACCCACGTCCTCAAATGGCCTAACGTTTCACCAACAGTCCACCAGGGTTCAACTAAGGTTAATTCTCCTATCACAACCCCACCAACTACCAATGAAAATTCCTGGCAGATTCCTTCGTACATCATGAGCGCCATTGCTAACTCTTGCTAGTTCCATGGTCGTGATGATGAGGATGCATCTACCCACATTGCCCGCTTAACCTTCATCTGTAGCACCTTCGAGCTCCAAGGTGCCACAGAGGACTCTATATTCCTTCAATTGTTCCCATTCACTAGCTGGACGAGCCACCACTTGGGTCGACTTTCAGCCTACTGGTACTTTTACCACATGGCAGCACTTCATGAAGGATTCCTGATTCCCGCCTGCTAAAGCCTCTAGACTTTGGGATTAAATCCATTCGTTCTAGATGGAGCCTGATTAACCTTACTACCAGGCTTGGGAACGTTTTCAAAACCCGCTCGCCCGAGGCTCTTAGTACCGCTTATCTAATTGGATCAATTGATGGGTTGGGGAGTATCCTCTCAAGGATTGTTTCCCAGCTTTATTAAATCTTGAAAACGGACTAAGTAATGTAAGGGATCAAGGAACATGGATCAAGATGCAACTATAGAAGAAAGGACTCCTGGTATTAAGTGGACACGATAGATGGGAGTGAGCCTTAAATAAAGAGGGGGAATTCTCGGTGGGGTCGTGTCGAGAACTACTTGGGAAACATGTAGTTCCATATTATTCATTTCAATGGATTAAATGAATTCCAAATAAAGTCAATTTATTTATTTGGAGAGCCGAACAAGATCGCCTTGCTACACTCAAGGGATTGCATAAAAGGAACATGCTTCATGGGTTAGCCACATGTCCATTCTTTGGAGATATTAAGGAAGACGCAAATCATTTCTTGCCTCATGTTATGTTGCTAAAATTGTTTGGCAAAATATTAGTACTTAGTGTAACATTCCTCCAATATACGCTTATGAGTTCAAAGACATTCTTAAGATCCACAAAAGTTGCACTTATCCGAGCATAAAAATTTTTGGCGCAATCAGTTGTGGTTAGATCATGTTGGGTGATTTGGAAAGCACGGAATGACGCCTTTTGTCACACCCCAACCGATGGCGAAAACATCGGAATGAGATGAAAACGAGATTGCAAGTGACTTCATAATGACTAATTGTGACAATATTTAGACAATTCAAATTTCATTGATACTAAATGGAAATACATTATTTCGGAAAGAAAAGTACAACAAGTTTCAAATAGCGTAACAACATAAAACAAATACATAAGTTTAAATGTCTACGTCTGTTTCTAATCCACCCTAAGTAGTATTTTTCATCAACTAGTTTCCTGCAACATGTATTAAAATAAAGGTCAACAAAAGTTGGCGAGTATACAAGTTTCATTACATAGCATAATTATGAAAAAAAGTTGTCTCATATCCAACATGGTAATTTGCATATATTATTCGTTATCATACTAACATGTGTTGACTATATGTCAAACCAAAGTGTACCGCAATCATGCATACCATTGTCGCCGAAATGACAAGGTTGTAAAATAGTTTACTTGACAATACCACAAGAATGCGAACGGTGCGTTAGTCCAACAACGCTATAATTGTGAAGGTAGGCTAGCAAAGTTATTAAGCATATAGACACAAGTATACATAGCATGCGATAACAAGAATAATACAAGTATCATGTTTTAATGGATAGAGTATGATTATAACAAGTTTAAATGTGATTCGTGATTTGTATAAATGTACTTGTTGCACCCAAAGTATATGAAATGGAAAATGGGATCAAGTATACTCTCGGTTTTGCGTAGAAATTCCGCATACGTGAGTTGAAGTGTTGAGAGTTGAGAACACCGAAGTTACCCTACATTGGGGAAGCGAAGCTGTGTGAGATTATGGAATTTGTGGAGAGTTCGGATTCAGAATTTAATAATAAAAGTATGTATGTAACAAAAAATATATCTTGTCTAAATATTCGTTTGGACACTAAGTTTTCATGTTTCTCATGGGTCCTAACATGCCCATTAGAATCACAAACGAGGAGTCTAGAACTAAGATAATATAACTTATGTCCTTGACATCTAACCATAATCCGATTAGCATCAAGAATCCAGTTACAAGTGTATATATATATATATATATATATATAGCATAAGTATATATTTTAGTCCATCATGTAATATCATGTAAGTCAAGCATGGAAGTAGGATGATTAACATGCATTGAACCTTGTTTTATGAATTTACCAATGCACAAATCATCACAAGAATGATTCGGATGATCATGAACATAAGAACATAAATAACTAAATTACTAGATTATTCAAGTAGCCAAATAATAACAACCCAGGCGTGTCATACCCAACATGGCAAATGTTGGAGGCGAGGCGGGGTCAACATACTTTGATTCTAGGAAGCTACTTGGTATTCTTGCCACTAGAACAAGTGAACTAGTGGAACAAGTTTAGAGAGTGTAGGCTTCCATGGTTCACACTTACACATGCACAAGTCTTCCAATATTGAAGGTTGGAAGTTTGGATGGTTTCAACACTTAGAGCATATTGAGCAGAATTTTAGAGAAGGTTTAAGCTTGTTTTCTTGGTGGAAATCAACCACAACACAAACCCGTAACTATAAACTTAATTAGGAGCTTGGTGGGTACAAAATTACACCAAGTTTTAACTACAATAAACAAGAATTAAAAACTTAAATAAACAGAATTTATAACTTCTTTGGATCTCAAAAGTGGTGAGATTCCAACTTATTTTGCCAAGAAAAACTTGCAGAAACCTTCGTAGAGTTTACCAAAGAAGTTTAGAGCAAAAAAAGAAGAAAAGGGGAGAATTAGTGAGGTAGAAACTCACTGTGAACAACTAGAGGTTCACTGCTTGCTTGAAGAATTTTTTTGAGAAATGAGAGTATTGAGAGAGTTTGAGATGAGTGCAAATGATTTAGAGTGAAGGGAGGCTTGTATTTATAAGCTAAAATTAAGGTTTAAGCATTTAATAAAGTTAGAAGTCGTTGGGAGTTGGATTAAAATAAAAACATACTGTTTAAAATATTTGCGTAACAGTTCCTGTGCAGGAGTCCCTCGCGAAAGACACGTGTGCACACGAAGGCTACATCTTTGTGTGTATGTTTAAGTGGTTCATGTGTATATGTTGCGAAATTGAAGGAGGGGGCGAACCACATGGGCCGAAAGCTCATGTGCTTAGTGTGGGGAAAAAAAGACACGAAAGTGGCTTCGCCATTTTATCTATTTTCATTGTTATTATTATTAGTATTATTACATTATTATTATATCATTATTATTCTTATTATATTATTATTATTATTATTATTATTATTATTATTATATTATTATTATTACATTGTTGTTGTTGTTATCTGGTACGAAGGCCACGAAGGTTATCGGTTGGGTTATGTTGTAAATAATTATTTTTAACCAGTTTAAAAAAATGTAACTGAAATGTAACGACATATTTAATAAGTATCCAGCACATCCCAAATATAAACACAAGTATTCGAGCATCGGTTGAGTGTACAAGTATCCATTCAAGATTGTAATGTAGGTTGCAAGCATGTAATATGTATACAAGTATATAAAAATAGGATTGCATTATGATCAACGCGTCAGATTACAAGATTTGAAAAAAAAGCGAATGCGATACAGTTACAAGTTTCCAAAAATAGAAAATACGGTTACGGTTTCTAAATGAGTAAGGTACAAAAACGCGGAGCGTTACACCTTTTTTTTTCTGGGAAGAGAACATCAACGGATGTAATCTATGTGGAAATACAATCGGTGGCCTTCATTTGGATCAAACGTAGATCAAAGGATGCAAGTACGATTTGGGAAAGCTGGGTGAATTTCAATTCTATTTTGTAAGAGTAATATGTAAGTTGTGTTTCTATACTTGGGTGATTATCACAAGGGATGGCTACATGTTATTCAAACCTCACTGGTAACATCTGCCTATAACTATTTGGTGCATGAATTTATGGAGAGAGAATGATGTTTGTAAATAGTGAGGTCTTAAATAAAAAAAAGAGGAAAGAGAATCAATTGTGAGATGATGTGACAAATTTTTTTACAGGAATTTTGATCTTGCATCGAAGATGGTCTTAAATAAAAGTACTAAATTTTATACTATGGAAATCACATTAAGTATAAAATTCAATAGCATGTACATTTGACTTTTACACTTGGTTATTAGACCATATACGGTAGTCAGAAACAAAAGCAAGTAACAATATTGAATACTAATAAACAAATAACCATTTTATTGATTCTCTAATAGGAATCACAACATTAAGTTTTTAATTAAATTCTTCAGAGGATAGATTATGTTGCTCCTGAAACATATAAATAGGAATATAGGATCTAGTAATGCATAACAAACCATTTAGTTACAACTCTAAGAACATGAAAAATATGGCATATATACTATTAAAACCAGAAAAAAAAGAGTAAAGTATAATTTCAGTCCTTGGGTTTACAACCACTCGCACATACAACCCTCATTTGAAAAAAACGAACAATCAAGTCCTTGTGGTTTTCGATTGCAATCAGTCAAGTCCCTCTCAGTAACAAAGTGTTTATAATTTTGTGAAAAGATAAAAATACCCTCACAACCGTGATTACCATTTCAGTCCCTGCAGATATATTTCATGAATTCCCTTCATATTCAGAAGTCTTTCCTAATCTAGTAATTAACCATCTTTAGCCATTAATTAATCGGAAATATGAATATACTAACAACAACATCAAGAGATTATAACTTGAACTGGTTTGACTTTTTCTGAGTTGACTGGATTTGAGTTTTACCCCTTCAACAATGTTTGACCTTTTGAAGTTTAAATTGTTTTAACTTTTAGAACTTGAATTGGGTCTCACCTTCACAACTTCAACTGACTATTACTTTCAAACCTTGAACTGGCTTGACGATCACTTGTTTAACATTTTTATTTGGCTAAACAATTCGTCTTATCCCTACCAAATTGTATGCTCCATATTCATGTTATTACTAAATCCTACTATGCATAACAAAGTATATCATACCTGTTCTAGAGTTTGCTAAATCCTACTATGCATAACAGAGTCTATCATCCATGTTCTTGCAAAATCCAATTGTGCAAAACAATGTCTACCATCCATGTTCAACTTATAAGAAAGTCCAATTGTGCATACAATAAAAAAAGAACCAGCCAACATATCATGGTGAAATCCTTATGTGCATTCAAAACATAATGTGCAACATTCATAGTCAACTGGATGTAAGCTAATTAAAATGTTATTGACATATCAAAGTGATTTGATCTTAATGCACAACAGTGAAAGCACAATTGATCCTAAGCCAACTTTAGAATGCTATCCGACACCAAACACAGTTAAACACACCTTATGTGCATTCAAAACATATTGTGCAGCAGTCATGGTCAACTTGATGTAAGCTAATCAAAATGTTATTGACACATCAAAGTGATTTGATCCTAGTGCACACCAATGAAGGCACAATTGATCCTAACCCAACTTTAGAATGCTATTTGACACCCGAACGTGGTTAATCACATCAAAGTTATTTTCATCCACTTTAAACATAGTGTAATAAGCATCATTAACACTTTAGTTTAACCATTAAAGACCATCATTATCATCCACTTTATGAGTCAAACCCTGTTTAATAACTTCAAACACATTTTAATAAGCATCATTAAAAGTTTGATAAGCATCATTAATAGTTAATAAGCATCATAATGACGATAACAAAACAAGGGTAAATCATGATTGTTAACTTCAAAACCCAAAAAATGATCAAGATCAGTCCAAATATAACCCTTTCAAAGTGTTATACTTAACCTAATAGTTAGATATAATTCACAGCCGAAATACAAATGTGGCGATGACGGAGGTTGGTACTCATAAGTAACTTAGTGGACAATGCAATAGTTATTTTGGACATACAACTTAATTAAAACGTAATATTAAAAGTTTAAGTTTAAACATAACCTACAACCACGACATAGTTATTTGATCCTTATGGATCTTACTACACATGGTCCCAAAAGTTTTAAGAGTTGTCTAAAACATTATTTAACATAACTTGCATCAACAAACACAAGATAAGCTAAAATTCCCAAAGCTGAACTCATGTACCTGAAAAATACGTAAAAATTAAGTGTCAACACAAAAGGATAGTGAATTCACTTATTCAAATCGTAAACAATTTGTTTTAGAAAAACTTTCTTATTATGAATTTTATATCAAAACATCCATATATAACTAAGAAAGTCGAATTTATTTCCTTATTAAAAATCCAAAGGTCAGTTCTCTGATCTCAAGCATTTTCTCTAAAAACCTTCGACACAAATCATCTTCCCAAGGGTTTAAATATATATTAAATTTCTAACATCAAGTTTTCATATTCATAGGGTTGCAAGGCCTATAAGCTATACATTAACAATAAGGTTATAATCAACGCTAGACAATCACAAAATAGTAATTCGTAACACAAATCATCTTCCCAAGGGTTTAAATATGTATTAAATTTCTAACCTCAAGTTTTTAGATTCATAAGGTTGCAAGGCCTATAAGCTATACATTAACAATAGGGTTATAATCAACGTTAGATAATCACAAAATATTAATTTGTCATTTGACTTGATACGGAGCTATCGGTCACGACGGGGTAGTCAACCCGATAGATTATCAACAATTCTATGCATACCGGTACTAATGATTAAAAGGCTAATTCACACAAAGTGCCACATAATGGGTCACTTATGGTGCCTCCCTCATGAGCAATATATATTTCCTACTAAAACGATAAATTTAATACTTCGCGTTGTACGAATTTCCCGAAATCCCCACCGACACGTAGGCTTATTCCAATACCTACTCTTTTAAGATCAGGCAATTTTTTCATAACTTAGATTTAAACATCTTTAAATCTATACAGTCGTTTTACCCCAAACACTGTAATTCTCCCCGTTTCTCCCCGAAACAGTTATTTATATTCCATTCATTCCCGTTTTCCTCGAAAACAATTTATATCATTCACATTCCAAAACCATGTTTCCTCGAAAACATAACATATCATTTCCAAACCATATTTTCCTCAAAAAATATTAAAATTTTATTTAAAGGCAAGTTTTATATAAATCCCTAATATCCTTTTCAAGGTGTGTTCTTCCCCCCAAATCGTTACATAATATCCTTTTCAATGTGTGTTCTTCCCCTCCAAATCGTTACATAAAACAGTAAAAGAGGGGTACTGACACTCACCTTTGGATGGGTTTTCTACTAGCACAATCTCACAAAATTTGGTCTACACGTCCTAATTTCAACTAGGAACGATTTAATGACTAATTATTCTATAAATCCATAAGTTTCTCCAATAGTTAAGATTTTCACATAACTATGATATTTTCTCGAAAAGTCTTCATTTTGGTTATGTTAGCATGTTTATATATATGTGTGTGTGTGTTCATATATATATATATATATATATATATATATATTTGAAAAAAATACACATGTAATATACATGTTTTTATGGTTTTGAGCAAAAAAATCAAAAAAGCGCCGACCAGATTTTTTGTAAAAACAAAAAAGTTTTTGTGTAACATATGTTATAGTCGCGTTTCGTAAAACTTGTTTATTTTTTTTTAAAAGCGCTTTTTAGTTTTTTTTGCTCAAACCTCTTAAAAACATGTATATTACATGTGTGATTTTTTTCAAAATAAAAAATGTCTGAGGTTAGAGTTTACTAGTTTTTCTTAATTAAAAGGGTTTTCTTATTAAGATTTTTGCGACTTGAGTGCTTTTTTTGGTGACCCTTATTATGTTATATCCGTTATTACACCTGTTTATGTACAATATATCTAAAATTTGCATTTTGTAACATATTTACACAAACGTTAACATATCATCAAGTATCATAGTGCACGTATTCCGACAACTTATATATTTTATTATTTTTAAAGCATTTTATACATGCAATAACTTAACAAGTTAACCTATGTATCATTTTCAAGCTTGACAAACAAGTTGCATATTAACGTGTCTTTTAACGAAATTCTCGTTTTAAATGTACAAGTACACACGCATAGTCCTACGTCCTATTTCATGTTTACTTATCATTCCACATTGTACATACCCATATTTACATATCAAATTTCATCATACAAAGGTCACATTTGAACAACTCGTTTTCGCGTACGTCAAAATATGCGTATTTTTTTATGTTTCGTTAACGTTTTTAGGCGTCGGAAGTCACGTATGACTAGCCAAACACCATGGATACTTAATATAAGTTTAAATACTCATATTTATCATGAAAATATCATTTTATTACATGATCTAAATCAGTTTTGCAAAAATCACTTTAAAAGCCAATTTTTACCATTTTTAACGCATAGTCTTGTACCGAACTTTACTATAATCATCCCAAATTATCACGACTTCATACTTTAACCTAATGTATGTTATTTATTGAATAAATGGTACTAATATTCATATTATTGCAGATTTCATGTACGTCTCACGAATCATGCAATTTCACCCATTTTACCACTTTTTAAGCTTCATGTACAACATGCAAAGCTATTAAACTTATGACATAACTTCATATTATCAAAACACATTATTTAGCATCATTTTAAAATGCTTATGATTTAATTTCACTCACTTTTATCATATCATTTCATTTTATTACAAGTTCACCATCATATGATCATTTAATCATCACTAACACTTATGTACAAGCACCTAATGCATGATTATCATATTTTCATCATCCAAGAACTTAAATGCATCCTGCATATATTTATCACATCTTCAAATAATCCAAAACATTATCTTCATCTAATCATCATAACATCATTGCATGCACTGATTCTTTCACAATTATGAACAATAAAGCAAAAACCGATATATTCATGAATATACATATATATACACGACGCATACATATAGTTCCAAAAACCCACTTTTCATTTATTCATCTTTAATCATATGAAATTTCAACAGAACCCTTTTTGATCATGCATGCAATCATCTTTCAAAAATCACATCAATCAAGAACCAACTGAAAATCAAACACAACCAATAACCCACATATACACACACTCACGGCAATGTATACACACATATACTTCCATTATTTGATATAGAACCATTGTTGTTTAGAGTTCAAATGTTGTGAAGAATCTATATTAGTTGGTTTTGATGTGATTTTTGATGATGATGATGGTATGCTTGTTCCTCTGTGAAATCACTTTGGAAACTCTTTTGGATCTTCAAACACCTTTGAAACAAGCATGGAATTGACGTGATCTTCAAGAAATGTTCAAAATTTGAAAATGGAATGGGGGTGGTGTGTTTCGGCCGAGATTAAGAGAGAGGGAGAGAGATGAAAGGTTTTTTGTGTTGGGAGATGTAGTGCATGGAGTGTTGGAAGGAAAATAATCATTGTATTTTCTTTCCATATTCAATACTTGGCAAAAAGGAAGAAAAGGTGGGCACTTTGGAGTGCCACCTATCCCCATACACACTCATCTCACATATACATACACACATATATTATGTATTTGGCCAAAAACTGGTATTTAACTGAGTACCACGTATTTATCTCGCGTTTTTATCGCATTTTAAGGCGTTTTAAATTATTTTTAACACTCTATAAAAATTAACTTGCCATAATTTATGAACAACATATTATTTTCCTTGACTGACTTCGTCGTTTATATTTTGTAAGATACACGCGGTATCGTGTAGTACGTGCTTAAATTCGCAAAACAGTGTTTTTAAGCGTTTTACTTAATTTTTCCTTACGGGTATGATTAAAATAGTATTTTAATCATAACGGAATATTTTTAGGATTTTAACATTAATCAGGCGATCACCAACGTTCGTTTCGCATTTTGTTTGCGTATGTCTTATTTTTGTCAACATAATTTTAAACAAAGTTTGGACTTGCCAACACATCAAATACCATAATTTAACATCAAATTAAATAAAATATTGCCTTTATTCACTGATAACACGTGTTACATTAGTACAATACAGACCTAACATAGTCGGGTGTCACAGGTATAATCTTTACAGCCAACCAAGCAACCCTGTCTTCCCGTCTTCATGCTCAACGACTAAAACAAAGCTCGATCCTGAACCCTTTTCCAGTCCTCAACAGGCCACTCGGTATTGGATTCGGATAAGACCTTGGGTCACCTGCCCGCGAATTCCAACTAGAGTTCGATGAAAACCAACCCACATTTCAGATTATATACATGACACGCCTACGAAATCAACGGTTATAAGTAAAATTAACACAATGTCGTATCAATAACGTGGAAAGTTATCATGATTTTAGCGTATTGCCCCATCTTTTGGACGATCGGACCTGTTGCTAAATGGATCGCCGGAGCTGTGGGTTCACCGGAGGGTTTTGGGGAGAAAGAGATTGAAATAGTGCTTCTCTAGGAAGCTTGAGGGTTAAAAATGCGTGAAAGGGTCAGCTTTGGGTGAAATGACGAAACTACCCTTCACACCATTAAATAATTTAACGATCAACTAATGGAACTTCGTTAGAGGGACTTGATTGATTGCAATCGACAACCACAGTGACTTAATTGTTTGTTTTTCAATATATGGGTTGTATGTGCGAGGGGTGTAAATCTCAGAGACTAAAATTGTAGTTTACTAAAAAAGGTACAAGTATTAGCTTCCTTTAGCTTAACCATGCGTACAAGTGATCATAGTATAAACCTTGCAACTCTAAGATTATTACGCTTATTGTGTAAAGTTGTGTACAGTTAACAACGTAAATTTTAAATTAAACATAGTAAGATCTAGATTATGCAAAACCGTGCGACATATTATCAAAGTTATGTAGTACTCTCTTGGAAAATGCATCCACAACAAAGAAACATGTGATAATCATAACATTAAAGGTTGATCCAAATCTATTTAAAAGATTCTGGAATGAGGTATTTTTTGAAAAACATTACTATTATCCAAATGGTATAGAAAAATCGTAAAATGTTACAAATTAGGTGAAGAAGATTAACTGTTACAACTTCAAGAAAACGTCTCACAAAATTAAAGACATTCTGTAACCAGCCAACATCGGAAAACAAAACATCGTCTAGTATCTCACTCTCCTTAAGGCTATGTATTATTATCTTGTGAAATGCATGTAAAGAAAAAAAAGCGTGACGTAGATAGTCGGTGCTTTCACATACACACTAAACATACGTTATGCTCATGAGAAAAAAGAAAGTGAACCACGTTGAAATGCTCTCCACCCATACCACATAATTTAAGACTCACACTCACATTTACTAAACAAGTGTTATGTTAGTTTTCGATTTGTCTCCACCTTCAAAAGGATGCTAAGCCCAAGGTCCAACTTAAAAAGTTAGCCCTATGTAATAAAAATTATATTATTATATATATAATTGAGTAAGTTGTTAAATACAGTAAAGACTAAATTGATATGTAGGTAACTTACAAACATAATATTATCTAATCATGTGTAATGTAAATGTTATCTCATAACTCTAAATTAATATTGTTGTAATTTTCATGACTTCTATATTTATTTAATTGATTATATTTTTAAGGTAACATACTTATTTTATAATTAAAATGAATACTATATAGAATTAATTTTTATGAAATCATATGAGTTTAGTATTTGTGTCGTGTGTATATTTACTAGAAATCTATAATTAATTGAAAATAGTCTATGAGATCCAATTATGATTAATAAATACAATATTATGGTAAGATATGGGTTCAACCGCATTAACACACTAAGAGAACCGACTACAATTGATTTCTCAAACAACTTTAAAAGTATCTAAAAGGTTATAACTGTAATCGCTAATTATTTTATGTTCAAAGACAATTACAAAAAATTAAAATAAAATAAAAAAATCATACACTCAAATCATATTAAAAAACTACCCCGTAACATTGGGAAATAAATTCTAGTTGTCTCCACTTTCAAAACGATGCTAAGACCAAGGTAAAACTTAAAAGGTTAGCCCTATGTAAAAAAAAGTTTATAAGGTGGGCCTCAAAATTGTTAGGCCTAAAATCCAAACCTTTTACATCTTCTCTGTGTCCATGGCGAAGGCTAACGAGTAACGACATAACTAGAGTATGGTGAACACGGTATATATTCTTATTATTCCAAGTGACAATTATAGTAAACATACATGCAGTGGCGGATCTAGAAAATCCGAATAGGGTTAACGTTTCAATGAAAAGAAGGTAACGAAATCGAAAAAAAAGGTTAAATTTTTCCAAAATTTATACTACCGTCAGAGCGTCAAGGGGTAACGTAGGTTACCTCTTCTATCACTCTAGGTCCACCCCTCATACATGATACTTTATTTTGTTGCAATTAATAAGCTTTTTTTTTATTTATGTGTTAATTATTATTGAGCCTGTGATAGCTCAATTGATTATTATTGACCCTAGGATAGCTCAATTGACGTAAATGATATACAACCAGGATAGCTTTGATACCATTTTATAATATGATTGCCTCAATTGATTATTATTGAATAAAGGGTTACAATATATATAGTTTTTCATTGATTATTATTAAATGAGGTATTTATTTAATAATAATTTCGGTTTATATAAGAAGAAAAAACATTGTTTAAACTACCAATATAAAAAGAAAAATCAAAGATGGAAAATTATTCGAAACGTAACATTGACTCAAACTCGGTTAGAATTTATGAACTTGCAAATATCAAGCTGAACTGCAAATTTTTCGAGCAAAACCAGGAGCTATTCTTAGAACCTTAAATAGCAGGGTGTTGGATATCTAATAATAGTTTGAGAAGATTTAAAACAAGAGATCTAAATTACGGCTTTTGATAAGAAACATAATGTGATGTGTCTAAAATTACAAACAAGTATTTAACTTCCGCCATAAGAAAATCGTAGAAGGAGCGAATTAAGGTATCAACACAAAAAGAATTTTTGGTGATGAGACAACAACAAAAACGGTCTTTTGGATGTATAAAAATGAAACCTACCTTAATACCCAAACGACAATCCCTGGTAGCACCTGGAAGAAGCAAACCTTCTTCTTCCTGTTAGTTTAACAAAACTTGTTATTTTCTTGTATCCATCTAGCGCGTATATTATCCGGGTGTCCCGGGATTGTAACATGGATGCCCGAACGTTTGGTTTTTTCACTTTGTTTTTAATAACGCTAGTGAAGGCGGAAGACCCTTATCACTTTTTCGAATGGAAGATCACATATGGCACCATGTCACCCTTGGGAATCCCTCAACAAGTTATCTTGATCAACGACAAGTTCCCAGGGCCAGTGATTAATTGCACGAGTAACAATAACATTGTTGTCAATGTTTTCAACAATCTAGATGAACCGTTCCTTTTGACATGGAACGGTGTTCAACACCGGAAAAATTCATGGAACAAATTTTACGTATAAATTCCAGGTGAAGGATCAAATTGGTAGTTATTATTATTTTCCCACGACCGCCCTACATAGAGCGGCGGGTGCGATGGGGGTTATCGAAATACATAGTCGACGCTAATCCCGGTCCCATTTGATAACCCGGCCGATGAGTTTGCGGTTCTCGTCGGTGACTGGTTTAATAAGGGTCACAAGTCAATGAAGAACCTCCTTGATGGTGGGAAGTCGATTGGCCGGCCTGACGGGCTTCACATCAACGGGAAGTCCGCACAGGTTGGTGCACAGGGAACCGTCATGGACGTTTGAGGCCGGAAAGACATACAGGTTCAGGTTTTGTAATGTCGGGATGAGGACTTCGGTGAATTTTAGGTTTCAAGGCCATGACATGAAGCTTGTCGAGCTCGAAGGGTCTCACGTCATGCAAAACGACTACATGTCTCTGGATCTTCACGTGGGTCAATGCCTGTCGGTACTTGTAACCGCCGATCAACCACCCAAAGATTATTACCTAGTGGTGTCAAGTCGGTTCACAAAGCAACCACATACTACGGTCGCCACAGTCAGGTACCAAGGAAGTAACTCTCCAGCATGCCCCAGCTTCCACCTGCTCCACCGGGTAACACTGCAGGAATCGCATGGTCAATAAACCAGTTTAGATCATACAGATGGAACTTGACCGCAAGTGCAGCCCGTCCCAACCCACAAGGGTCTTACCACTATGGCCAGATTAACATCACCCGAACCATCAAGCTAGTCAATAGCCGAAATTATGTGGATGGTAAGCTCCGATTTGCTCTTAAGGGCGTCTCCCACATCGACCCGAAAACTCCGTTAAAACTCTAGGAGTTTTTTGGTGTGGCGGACAAGGAGTTCAAATACGACATCATTGCGGACGAGCCACCCGCTGACGTCGAAAAGAACATCAAGATCGCCCCAAATGTGGTAAACGCGACATACCGTAACTTTGTGGAGATCATATTCGAGAACCGGGAGAACACTATTCAGACATACCATTTGGACGGATACTCGTATTTCGCGGTGGCAGTGGAGCCTGGGAGGTGGAGCCCAGAGAAGTGGAAGAACTACAACCTGGAAGACGCGTTGAGCCGACACAATGTAGCTGTGTTCCCAGGGTGTTGGGCGGCTGTGATGCTCACCCTGGATAACGCAGGGATGTGGAGCTTGAGATCGGAGATGTGGGAGAGGTTCTACTTGGGACAACAGCTGTACGTTAGCGTACTATCTCCGGAGCGTTCTCTAAGAGATGAGTACAGTCTGCCGGATACCGCACAACTTTGTGGCATTGTGGCAAATATGCCCAAACGACCAGGCTACGTTTAGATTCAAGTTTTTTTTTTACCTATGTTTTCTTGTGGCCATACGGATTAAGAAATTGCAAGGGGCATGCACATGATTATCATCTCTTGATCAAATGATACCGGCCACTGTTGAATTTGAATACTATTATAGTGATGTTGTTAGACAAGTTGTGTTAGAGAGTGTATCCTCTTGTTGTAAATTGTAATTATTCCTCCATCAAATCAAATATTCTTTATTTTTGTGACAGTTAGATTGGAATCGTGTGTTATGTGAATAATGGTTAGTAATTATCTTTTATTTTATAGTCAAAATTATTTTATCTTTATGTTTGGGCGACGCGTAACGCCCACTTGAAATACATGAAAGGCCTTTGGTCATGAAATACGTCCGCACAAAGCTTTTATCTTCACATGTAGCCATTAGAAGTTTATTCACCTATGTACTGTTTACGTGATTCAAGGTGAATCTACCATGCTGAAATAGGATTATAGTGGCTTACGATGATAATATGGTATAAGACGGTTCAAGAAGGATTATGATGGCAAGCTTGAACACCCGTCTAAGCGTGTACACGATTTTCATTTTACATATACAATGACAATTTTGTGATCTTTTAAGGTTGTGAACATTTTTACTATATCTTCATGTCCGTATCAGTTTGTGTTTTTATGAACGTTCGTTTGTTTCTTTTGCGTTTTTGTTTTCCTATTTCCTGTTAAATGCACCTAATTATAAATGTCCATTTGGACCTCTACTTTCTAATGATTCATGCAAGAGTTTTTCTTATTTAAGATGTTAATTACTTCATATCCACATGAGTGTGTATTGCACCTAATTATAAATGTCCATTTGGACCTCTACCTGATTCATTCAAGAGTTTTTCTTATTAAAGATTTTACCTCCATATCTACATGAGTATGTATTGCTTCGACTAAATGGGTCTGGAGATTGTGGAGAGGAGTGAGTAGACAACACGCTGGACGAGGAGGTTGTGGAACACCAAGCCTCTGATCCAATTTCAGCAAGAACATCCTCATCACTACGTCGCCCCAGAGCCTCCATATTTTGATTGTTTTGCATGTCATCGTTGCACGGTCACTTTAAAAAAAATAAACTTGTATATATAAACAAACAAATCACAAATCATTTTTACACAACTTGTCCTTTTCACCCAACAAATTTTCTCAAACTTTCATTTCATAATTTACAAAAAGTTTTGAACTTTCTTTGTAATCCATGGCTTCTACGTCATGTTCCGACGAAATAAATGAATTTTATATGAACACAGTAATGGAGGTGGCACAATTATTATGGAGGAAGAAGAAACTACATCACAACCAGAAACAAGGAGAGCATGTTTAAACAGAGATGGGGAAGGTGATTAATTTTAACTTATTGTTTTTTAATGTAATTAATATTTACTTTTATGTGATAGATATTTATTTTTATATTAAAGTTCAATTGTAAGTGCTCATGATAGATTGGTAGTCAGAGGCGTAGCTTATAAGAGGCAAGAGGTGTGACAACTTGCATTTACAGGTTAACACTGTTAACTTTTCTTAGTCAAATTATTTACGATTTATTGAATGTCGTACATGCATTTATTATACGTACAAGTTATTAACACACTAAACTAGCGTAAACTAGTGGGACTAGCTTCGTACAAGTTAATTAGTTTAACTTTCTATCCAAGTTTGAGATTTTGAAACATAAGGGACTTGATGTGTTAACAAAATACACTTGAAATTTATAACTTTCTTTGCAAGTTTCAAGAGTTTGAAACTTTAAGGACTAAAAGAGGAAATCAAAATACCTAAAAATTAAAAACTTATTTATATTAATCCCAACCCTACGCCCCATAACCCCAGATGATCTCTCCATCTCGTCGCTCCTACACACACAACCGATCATTATCATCTTTTTCGGCAGTCTCTCGTTCTCTCTCTTGTGATCTCTCTTAACCGATAAACCCTAATTATTTGTATAGTTGATGTTATGTGAGTATTATTTAGTTTACTTGTTTGAATACATGGATTTGATGTATGATTGCTATGAAATTAAGTATAGGGCATGTATATGTTATTTATGAAACCATGATCATGTGTGTTGTGTAGAGATTGAAACCACATGAATATATATGCATAGTTGTGAAATCGGATTAGTACATATATGCATGATTGTTGTTATAACTTGATTAGGGTTTTAGGTTCAAACATTATTGTGATAAGTTTGAGTGTTAATATGCATAGTTGTGAAATTGGATTAGTACATATATTCCTGATTGTTGTGATAACTTAATTGGGGTTCAGGTTGAAGCATGATTGTGATAAGTTTGCGTGCTAAATCTAATCTATGATGTTATATGCATGCTAGGGTAGTGTAAAGTTTCACACCCCAAAACGTTGCAGTGGAAATACAAATCTGGCGGTAACGGAGGTTGGTATCCATAAGTATCTTAATAGACGATGCAATATTAATTTTGGATATACATCTTATTTAAAACATAATGTTTAAAGTTTAAACATAACCACAACCACCACATAGTTGTTTGATCCTTATGATCTTAGTACACTTGGTCCCGAAATAGTTTTAAAAGTTGTTCAAAACATTATTTAATATGACTTGCATCAACAACCACAAGATAGGCCAAAATCCCGAAACCGAACTCAAGTACCTGAAGAACACGTAAAAATCAAGTGTCAACACAAATGCTAGCGAGTTCACATATTCAAATTGTCAACAATTTGTTTAAGGAAAATTTTCTTATTATGAATTTTACATCAAAAGATCCATATATAATTAAGAAAGTCAATTTTATTTCCTTATTAAAAATCTAAGGGTCAGTTCTCTGGTCGCAAGCGTTTTCTCTAAAAACCTTCGACATAAATCATATTGCCAAGATTTAATTATATATTTAATTTTTACATTAACTTTTCAGATTCATAGGTTTGCAAGGCGTACGAGCTATATATTAACAACAAGGGTATAATCAATGCTAGACAATCACAGAATATCAATTCGTCGTTTAACTTGACACGGAGCTACCGGTCACGACAGAGTGGTCAACCCGATAGATCTATAAACAATTCTACGCATACTGGTATTAATGATTAAACGGCTAAATTCGTGCAAAGTGCCACACATTGGGTCACTTATGCTGCTTGCCTCATGAACAATATACATATATCCCACTAAAATGGTAAATTTAATATTTTGCGTTGTAAGAATTGCCCGAAGTCCCCACCGAGACGTCAGCCTAACCTATACTTACTCTTTTGAGATCAAGCAAATTCGTTACAACTTAGATTTAACATTTTTAAATCTATACGGTCGTTTTACCCCAAACACCGTAATCCTCCCCGTTTCCCCCCGTAACATATTTACTAATCAATCTCGTTTCTCCCGAAACATATTAATATTCAATCACATTTCCAAAACATGTTTCTCGAAAACATATTTATATCATTCAAAACCATTTTTTCCACGAAAGTATTTTTTATAATTTATTCAAAGGCATGTTTTATATAAAAATGTATAGTTATCCTTTTAAGGCTTGTTCTTCCCCTAAAACATTATATGAAACAGTAAAAGAGGGGTTAGTGACACTCACCTTTAGGTGGTTTACACGTCTTAATTTATGTAGGAACAATTAAATAACCAATTATTGTATAATTCCCTAAGTTTCTCCAATAAAATTTTCACAAAACTTTGAGATTTTCTTGAAAAGTCTTTATTTTGGTTATGTTGGCTATATATATATATATATATATATATATATATATATATGTATGTATACATATATGTAACATCCCAAATTTGGGGATGTTCATATATTGACACATCTTGATTTATGTAGCATTCCATGTATGTTGAACTAATCAATAAAATTGAGCAATTCTATTTGAGAATTTAATGACTTAATTTAAATTGCTTAACCTTTTTTACTACCAAGTTAAGCTTCATTTAGTATTTAAGATATGGTAGATTATAAAACTTAACAAGGATTGTAAGGATAAAGAGGTTTGAAAATGGAGGGGCTTATCTTGCCAAATTGTGAAAGATTCTCTATTACCTGAGGTGTAGAGAATTCGAGGAAAGAAAAAAAA
This sequence comes from Scalesia atractyloides, assembly GCA_947069175.1. Classification (NCBI taxonomy): domain Eukaryota; kingdom Viridiplantae; phylum Streptophyta; class Magnoliopsida; order Asterales; family Asteraceae; genus Scalesia; species Scalesia atractyloides. Next base: position 45,526,497 of record CAMTDV010000027.1, read on the forward strand.
TACGCATCTTTGTGTGGATGCCATGGGAGCCATGGGATAAGAAGAAAATCAATGGGAAACTTCAATACATCGATTCTAGGTTATTGATTAAAGAAATTGAAGAACTTATGAACATCCTCTGTTATGTAGAAGCCTAGTAAGTAATATCTATACAAAAACCCTAGATTTTCAGGTGTTCTTAAGTTGAAATTGTAATCATGATGAAAGTTAAGGTTTTTGGTTATAGATGATCTATTTCATAAGTTACATATGAATCTATCAAAGTTATTTCATGTTCATGATACTTAGAAACTCCATTGTTGATTAATATGCATGTTAGGGTTTCTTGTTTAATTGAACAAGATATGACTATAATCTGAATTTTATGACTTTATATTGATGTTAGTAGGTTGTAATTACCACCTTGATGCTTAGCCCTGGTTGTACTTGATCAATGAAGATTAGGGTTCTTGATTTCAATTGGGGATTTTAGAAATTGGATGGTTTTGGAATGATTGTTTGCAAATTCGTAATGCTTTGCCATCCATTGATATATAATTAATGTATTTGATGTTCCTAACCCTTTCCAAGAGTTCAACATAAGTTTTAACCATGAAAGAGAGCTGCATTTTATGGTTTGGGTCGAAGTTAGAAGCACCACAAACATGATTTTCGCAGCTTTTTAATCAGATTTTGGGCAGACTTCAAAAAATCATATAAAATCAACCGAGTGTCTGTTTGGGGTTATATATTCTAAATATGTTTAGAATGAGAGGAAATAAGAATGATAGATATATGAAAACTGCAGTACAAAACAGCTCAGCAGATTGGTTTAAAGCTGAATTATTAGTTGATTTATGAATCAGTCCTGTTTCTTCTGAAAATCATATAAAATCATAGAAAATTCCAATTGGGATGATTATTTTTGAATTGAAAAGATATAAGAATGTTTTACACAGAAGATGTCGAACCAGTTAAAACTGTACAATGGACTAATAGGCCGAATACAACAGTTGCGCAGAATAGTGGTGCACTAAAATAAAGTTTTTGTAAAACTAAATAAAGAAGGGTGTTTGAACACGTTGGAACTAAACATAAATGGTTAGTTGTAGTTGTTTATGTGTATCTAACTTAGTATATTAGAAGTGTTTAAAGTACTTGCTTCAAGAGCATTGCAAGCACTTGCACTAATGGGTGAAAAAGGGTCAAATGGGTATGGTTGGCCTAACTAATAGACTAATGGTGAAAATCGTCAAGAACACATACAACAAGTTGGATAAATAATACTTAGGTATTAAAAAGGGGGTGAATGGTCGTTATGTGTTCTAATGATTTGCAAGTTGACTTGTTGTTTAGCAGGTATGACGTAGATGGGAAACAATGGGTCAAAAAGGATGGCATAAACGACAACACCTCTATGGGAAAAGGTGAGTGACGCTTCACTCAAGTAGTATGTTTTATAAAATATATAGATACCTTTGTGAAAATATTTATATGGTGTGCGGTAAGAATTGTAAAGGAGAGTTAATGTTAGTACGAAGTTGTTTGTATGTAATTGTTGTATATAAATGTTGCGGTGTATAATTAGAGTTTTTGTATTTAAATCATAAACAAGGTGATGGGAGTAAGATGCAGATATTGGGAGTAATAAGCAGTGTAGAATTACCACCAGATCATTATATTGAGTATTGAGTATAAGGTATGTGATCTATATATATATATATATATATATATATATATATATATAGTTTGTCTAATATATGAAGTAAAGGAATTGGAACTAATGGGGACAAGATTATTGGAAACAAGGTTGATGGATTAAACCAAAGGGTGGTAAGTATCGAGCATGAAATTTTTTTAATATTAAAAGGGGATTGAGATAATGATTATTTGACTGCAGGTTTGTGAGTCGTGTACTTAGCAAGTACGCGGGGAAAGTTGTTATGTAAGCTTAAACATAAAGAAGTTTGAATCCCGTATTTGGGAGTTAAGGATCCTTGTTGTCACGCTTTATAAATTGTGTAATTAAATACAAATGTTTTATTAACAAATCCAAACGTTGTTATGACTAACTTATGGTGTTGTACATCTTAGGTGAATTACAAGTGAAGAGTAAATGGGTTTAGTGATTCTAATATGTGAAATGGACTTCAAGAATAGATGGGACACTGAGCAGCTAGGAATAAATGAAATGAGATCCGAGTTAATAAGCTGGAACTGAATGACAAAAAAACTATGGGAGTGACCTACGAGTTACTCAAGTTGAATGTGGTTAACAATTTGGCTGATCTAAGGCGGGAGTGATTATGTCTTGGGAGTGGGTCAATAAGAGGAGGATTGGGTTATGATTTGCTCAACATTTATATGTTTTGGTTATTGAACCTAGCGAGTCTAGTCTTTTGTACTATAGTGTATTTTGTTTTAGCATATTGCTAGTTCGTTAATGTTTTAAAATGTTATGTTGGTTATGAACACAGGTTTTGGTTTCGCAAGGGTTGTTCGTTAAACGAACGGGTCATGCAGAAATTTTATAAAAGTCCTTGCTCGTCGTGTATGTAGGTTTGTATCAACTTGTGTTTCAAGTATATGAAAGTGATGTTATATCGAGTATAGTTTTTTAAAAAAATCCGGGCCTATTTTCCGCATAGTATCAAAATATTGTTTTTATTAATTATAGAGGTTACAATATATATCTATATATATATATATATATATAGATTTTTGCGACTTAAACGATTTTATTGGTGACTATCCTTATGTTATATCCGTTATCACACTCGTTTATGTACAATATATCTACGATTTGCGCTTCGTAACATATTTACACAAAATTAATAAATATCGTAATACACGAATCTCGTCAACTTATATATTTTATCATTTTTATAGCATTTAATATGGAATAACTCATCAAGTTAGCCTATGTATTATTTTCATGCTCAACATATAAGTTGCATATTAACACGATATTTAACGAAGTTACCATTTTAACCATTTATACATGAAATAACTCACCATGGATACTTAATATAAGTTAAAACACTTATATTTATCATAAAAATATCAATTTACAACCTGATCTAAACAGTTTTACAAAGATCACTTTAAAAGTCGTTTTTTTACCATTTTAATGTCACACCCCGACCCGCAGCGGAAATAAAAGTCAGGGCATAATTGGGTTATCACCAAAGCTCATGACATTTACTAACAATAGGTTTCATATTTATTAAGTTTAAATTAAAATTCAAATATCCAAACACAAGGAAACATATAATCACAAGAAAAAACATTGTTCTAAACAAGCGGTGTTTTATTTATCTTCTAAGGCCATTCCTATGTGTTCCTCTCCTCAGCCTGTCCACCTGTATCATGTGTAAAACAAAGGTTTGGGTCAACAAAAGTTGGCGAGTGAATATAAGTTTAACAATTAAACTGTTTAATATATTGGTTGTTGTACAAAATGTGCATGGACCATATATGAACTTATGTGTATATAAATAACTCACAAACCACATAATAATAATGATGTACATATGAACAAGATGCATGATGAACTTGAGATCAAGGCTCAATTAAACGGAGCCGATCTAATGAGTCACCTGATGCTCAACTCGTATCCCACGAGGAACCGATGGGTCTTAAATGAATGATTGCACTGAAATGGTAAAATGTATCCACACATAACCACACAAAAAAATATACAAAATAGATCACATAATGGTTTTAGCACAAGTGTTTAAATAAAATACGCAACGACACATGATAAACCCCAAAAACATGATTAATAAGGGGAATTTGTAAGGAATCACTCGCATTTGGTGCGTTTTCTTGATTGAAGAAGAGTGCGCACGAATTGAGGATTTAACCGACGAAGAAGACTAACCTAAATAATAACGAAATAATTCGATAAATATATAAAAATTATTGTTTTGATTTAATACTTTTTGGTTAGATTTTTAGGTTATTTTTGTGGTATATATTGGGATTTTTAACCTTCAAAATCGTGTCTTTAAGTGTTTTTAATTACTTTTTAAATAATATATATATATATATATATATATACACGAAATAATATAGAATAAAATAAAATAATATATAAAAAAATAATCTTGTCAGACTGACAAGAGAGCCTGACCGGATCGATTGGTATTATTGGCAACGTGGGTGAGATTCGAACTTGAGACCTCTCGTACGTGTGCACGCAGCTCTTCCAACTGAACTATGTGTGTAACCCGAAAGTATGCTGATTTTTATTATTCTTATACTCTTATTAGATAATTTTGGAAATTGTTTAATTTAAAAAGGTTTTTAAATGAACGAACCGGTGTGTTGGATCTGACTCGAACCCGCGACCTTAGTTTGTTTTGCACCCAGCCCATCCAACTGGGCTGGGTGTCTAACCCGATTATATTAGAATTTTTATTATACTTAACCACTTCTTGAAGTTCATCTTCTCCATTTTTTGTTTAAACCCAGAACTGCTTTTTGATCGACCCTTGCTAAACTCAATGTTTGTTGTTACCCGAATACTATTTTACATAAAATAATAAGAATTATGGAAATGAATAAGGAATTTTACCGACGAAACGTTGAATTCTGATTTTCCGGCGAGAGATTCTGGCGATGATGATTTGAATAGAAAGTTGAGCAGGTAGGTTTCGAGTGGAATTTTGAATAAATGGACGAGTTTGGATTTGCCTTTCATTGGGTATTTATAGGCCGTTCAGGATGAGGTTTTCAATTTTGAAACAGAAATTGTGATGGACGATTAGTAAAACGGTTCGATTTTTAATTGGGTCTTGATTGAGGATATGATGTTGGTCGACGGTTATAGTCGTTCAATCGAAGAATCAAAACGGATGGCAGTGATTGATCATTGAATTAGCGGGTAGTTACTGTCTTGATGATTTGAACTTGCAGGTTTAAGCGAGTCTTCAATATAAAATTTAAATGTTTTCGGTTTTAGCACAAGTGTGTGTGCAGTGCAGTGGTGTTTTAGGTGTGTGTTCTTGGTGAGTGACCCGGGTTCGACTCCCGGTTACTCCTCTTTTACTTTTTGTTAACTTATTTCATTTTATAAAGATTTAATATAAGTATGTATTTTATTTAAAAATATTGATTATAAAATAAATTAATTAATACTAATAATTGCATAATGAAACATTAAATAATTACTTGAATTTCAAACGGAGCGGGTTCTTGAAACCCGTTTTACGCGAATGTTACAGTATCCCCTACTTTTAGAAATTTCGTCCCGAAATTTAAGTAGTAGCTGCAACTGGAAAAAGATGCGGGTATATCTCGTGCATTGAGTCTTCACGTTCCCAAGTAAACACAGGTCCTCGTTTTGACTCCCAACGCACCCTGGCTATTGGAATACGACTTCATCTCAAACGCTTTTCACCGAAGTCCATGATTTCTACAGGTCTTTCAACAAATTGCATTGATTCATCGGTTTGAATATCTTCTAAAGGAATATGGAGGTTTTCATCGGCAAGACACTTTTTCAAGTATGATACGTGGAATGTGGGATGAATTCTGTTGAGTTCTATAGGTAGGTCAAGCTTGTATGCTACAGGACCAACCCTTTCGAGTATCTTGAATGGTCCCACATAGCGTGGTGCTAACTTGCCTTTTTGACCAAAACGAACAACTCCCTTCCGCGGTGATACTTTCAAAAGTACTTGATCACCAACACAAAACTCCAATGGCTTTCGTCATTTATCAGCGTAACTCTTTTGACAACTTCGAGCTGCTCGAAGATTATTGCGGATCTGAAGAATTTTGTCAGTCGTTTCTTGAATCAACTCAGGTTCACTGATTTACGCTTCACCAATTTTGTGCCAACATACAGGAGATCGGCACTTACGAACGTATAAGACTTCAAAAGGAGCCATGCCAATGCTCGAATGATAGTTATTATTGTACGAAAATTCAACTAACGGTAGATGAGTGTCCCAATTACCCTTGAAGTCTATGACACATGCTCGCAACATGTCTTCAAGGGTTTGTATGGTACACTCAGATTAACCATTAGTTTGAGGGTGAAAGGCAGTGCTGAGATCTAGACGTGTACCCAAAGCGGATTGTACAGCTTGCCACGTTCGTGAAGTAAAACGGCTGTCTTGATCTGAAATGATACTTTAGGGTACACCATGACGGCTTACAATTTCATTGATATAGATACGAGCTAACTTCTCGTTCTTGAAGTCCTCGTGGATCGGAATGAAATGAGATGATTTGGTAAGACGATCAATGATAACCCATATGGTGTCATACCCACTCGAGGTGCGAGGTAACCCGGTAATGAAATCCAAGGTTATATTTTCCCACTTCCATACAGGTATTTCGGGTTGGACAAGAAGTCCTGAAGGTCTTTGGTGTTCAGCTTTCACTTTGGAACACGTGAGACACTTTGAAACAAAAATGGTGATATCTTTCTTCATGTCAGGCCACCAATATGAGTATCATAAGTCTTGATACATCTTATCGGCCCCTGGATGTATAGAGTATCGTGTTTTGTGAGCCTCGTTCATGAGAAAAACACGAAGATCGTCACGATCAGGTATCCAAATACGATTCAAATAATAGAGAATACCATCCGACTTGGATTCTAGTTTGGTTTCAGCTCCACAAGACAATTCATCTCGCACATCATTTTCCTTGACGAAAATATGTTGAGCTGTTCTAATTCGGTTTTGAAGGTCGGTCACGATTTGAGAACACAAAAGATGGATAGAATTTGCATATTCCTTTCGACTGAGGGCGTCAGCCACAACACTAGCCTTGCCAAGATATCGAATTTCACAATCATAGTCATTCAAGAGTTCAACCCATCGCCATTGCCTCATGTTTAACTCTTTTTGATTAAAGATATGCTGAAGGCTCTTGTGGTCAGTGTAAATTTCACACTTGGTACCATAGAGATAATGTCTCCATATCTTAAGAGCGAACACGACTGCTCCAAGTTCTAGGTCGTGAGTGGTATAGTTCTTTTCATGCACTTTGAGTTGCCTTGAGGCATAGGCTATTACCTTTCCTCTTTGCATTAGAACGCAACCTAAACCTTGCCCTGACGCGTCACAATAAAACACAAAGTTTTCGTAGCCATCAGGAAGTGTAAGGATAGGTGCATCACAAAGTTTTTGCTTCAAAGTTTGGAAAGCCTCTTCTTGCTTGGGCTCCCAAATAAAGGGTTTACCCTTGTGAGTCAAGACTGTGAGTGGAACGGCGATACGAGAAAAATTTGCGATGAAACGACGATAATAACCAGCTAGACCAAGAAATTATCTAACTTCGGTAAGAGTACGTGGCGCTTGCCATTCTTGCACCGCTTTGATCTTCGAAGGGTCGACATGAATCCCTTTGTTATTAACGACATGACCAAGAAATTGTATCTCGTTTAACCAAAACTCGCATTTTGAGATCTTAGCATAAAGCTTTTCAGTTCTCAAGAGTGTTAGAATAAGTTGAAGATGTCGCTCATGATCGAATTGGTCTTGAAGTAGATAAGAATATCATCAATAAAAACTATGACAAAACGATCAAGGTAGGGTTTACACACCCTATTCATCAAATCCATGAAAATAGCAGGAGCATTGGTCAAACCAAAGGCATAACCATGAATTCATAGTGGCCATAACGAGTTCGAAAAGCGGTCTTCGGAATATCTTCCTCACGTACTCTAAGTTAATGATAACCAGAACGAAGGTCGATTTTTGAAAAACAGGTGGCACCTTGAAGTTGATCTAGATGATCATCAATACAAGGTAATGGATAGCGATTCTTGATGGTCAGCTTATTGAGCTCTCTATAATCAATACACATACGGAAAGTTCCATCTTTCTTCTTTATGAATAGAACCGGCGCACCCCAAGGTGATGAGCTAGGACATATAACTCCCTTGTCAGTCAACTATTGCAGCTGACTAGCTAACTCTTGCATCTCAGACGGGGCTAACCAATAGGGAGATTTTGCGACTGGTGTAGCACCAGGTACAAGATCGATTCGGAATTCGACTTCTCGCACAGGAGGAAGTCCTGTAGCGTCGTCGGGAAAAACTTAAGGATATTCTTTAATGATTGGAATATATTCGAGCTTCCTTTCCTTGCCTTCCTTCTTGACGATATGATCTAGAAACGCAATATAGTCTTTGTGAAGGTATCTACAAGATTGGAGGCATGACATCAATTTGAGCCCTTTAGAAGGAGTTTCACCAAAGATACGTAAAGTTTGACCATTAGCGAGAGGAATTCGAATAAACTTCTCGTAGCAAACAACTTCGGCGTGATGCTGACTAAGCCAGTCCATTCCAATGATAACGTCGAAACTACCCAATTTCATAGGAATAAGATCAATTGAGAAATCGTGATCATTAAGAGTAAGAGTACAATCACGAATAATCGAGTCTAACGCAATAGGTTCACCATCAGCAACTTCCACCGTGAATGATTCAGCGAGACTAACGCGAGGTAAATCAAGAATGGATTCGAACTCTAAAGACACGAAACTCTTATCCGCACCACTATCAAACAGTATGGTTGCATAACTACCGTTAATAAGAAACGTACCGTTGACCACATTATTATCAGCCCTAGCTTGCTTGGCGTTGATGTTGAAAGCTCTTCCTCAAGCAGCTGGATTAACTTTATTGGCTTGATTCACTGGGTTGGCTTGAGCTTGAGTATTTATGATGTTCACCAAGCGTGGGCAGGTGTTTCGAAAGTGGGTTGGATCGCCACAGTTGAAACATGCTCTGACGGGTTGCATCATTGGGTAATTGGGTTGGACAAGAAGTCCTGATGGTCTTTGGTGTTCAGCTTTCACTTTGGAACACGTGAGACACTTTGAAACAAAAATGGTGATATCTTTCTTCATGTCAGGCCACCAGTATCATAGGTCTTGATACATCTTATCGGCCCCTGGATGTATAGAGTATCGTGTTTTGTGAGCCTCGTTCATGAGAAAAACACGAAGATCGTCACGATCAGGTATCCAAATACGATTCAAATAATAGAGAATACCATCCGACTTGGATTCTAGTTTGGTTTCAGCTCCACAAGACAATTCATCTCGCACATCATTTTCCTTGACGAAAATATGTTGAGCTGTTCTAATTCGGTTTTGAAGGTCGGTCACGATTTGAGAACACAAAAGATGGATAGAATTTGCATATTCCTTTCGACTGAGGGCGTCAGCCACAACACTAGCCTTGCCAAGATATCGAATTTCACAATCATAGTCATTCAAGAGTTCAACCCATCGCCATTGCCTCATGTTTAACTCTTTTTGATTAAAGATATGCTGAAGGCTCTTGTGGTCAGTGTAAATTTCACACTTGGTACCATAGAGATAATGTCTCCATATCTTAAGAGTGAACACGACTGCTCCAAGTTCTAGGTCGTGAGTGGTATAGTTCTTTTCATGCACTTTGAGTTGCCTTGAGGCATAGGCTATTACCTTTCCTCTTTGCATTAGAACGCAACCTAAACCTTGCCGTGACGCGTCGCAATAAAACACAAAGTTTTCGTAGCCATCAGGAAGTGTAAGGATAGGTGCATCACAAAGTTTTTGCTTCAAAGTTTGGAAAGCCTCTTCTTGCTTGGGCTCCCAAATAAAGGGTTTACCCTTGTGAGTCAAGACTGTGAGTGGAACGGCGATACGAGAAAAATTTGCGATGAAACGACGATAATAACCAGCTAGACCAAGAAATTATCTAACTTCGGTAAGAGTACGTGGCGCTTGCCATTCTTGCACCGCTTTGATCTTCGCAGGGTCGACATGAATCCCTTTGTTATTAACGACATGACCAAGAAATTGTATCTCGTTTAACCAAAACTCGCATTTTGAGATCTTAGCATAAAGCTTTTCAGTTCTCAAGAGTGTTAGAATAAGTTGAAGATGTCGCTCATGATCGAATTGGTCTTGAAGTAGATAAGAATATCATCAATAAAAACTATGACAAAACGATCAAGGTAGGGTTTACACACCCTATTCATCAAATCCATGAAAACAGCAGGAGCATTGGTCAAACCAAAGGCATAACCAAGAATTCATAGTGGCCATAACGAGTTCGAAAAGCGGTCTTCGGAATATCTTCCTCACGTACTCTAAGTTAATGATAACCAGAACGAAGGTCGATTTTTGAAAAACAGGTGGCACCTTGAAGTTGATCTAGATGATCATCAATACAAGGTAATGGATAGCGATTCTTGATGGTCAGCTTATTGAGCTCTCTATAATCAATACACATACGGAAAGTTCCATCTTTCTTCTTTATGAATAGAACCGGCGCACCCCAAGGTGATGAGCTAGGACATATAACTCCCTTGTCAGTCAACTATTGCAGCTGACTAGCTAACTCTTGCATCTCAGACGGGGCTAACCAATAGGGAGATTTTGCGACTGGTGTAGCACCAGGTACAAGATCGATTCGGAATTCGACTTCTCGCACAGGAGGAAGTCCTGTAGCGTCGTCGGGAAAAACTTAAGGATATTATTTAATGATTGGAATATATTCGAGCTTCCTTTCCTTGCCTTCCTTCTTGACGATATGATCTAGAAACGCAATATAGTCTTTGTGAAGGTATCTACAAGATTGGAGGCATGACATCAATTTGAGCCCTTTAGAAGGAGTTTCACCAAAGATACGTAAAGTTTGACCATTAGCGAGAGGAATTCGAATAAACTTCTCGTAGCAAACAACTTCGGCGTGATGCTGACTAAGCCAGTCCATTCCAATGATAACGTCGAAACTACCTAATTTCATAGGAATAAGATCAATTGAGAAATCGTGATCATTAAGAGTAAGAGTACAATCACGAATAATCGAGTCTAACGCAATAGGTTCACCATCAGCAACTTCCACCGTGAATGATTCAGCGAGACTAACGCGAGGTAAATCAAGAATGGATTCGAACTCTAAAGACACGAAACTCTTATCCGCACCACTATCAAACAGTATGGTTGCATAACTACCTTTAATAAGAAACGTACCGTTGACCACATTATTATCAGCCCTAGCTTGGTTGGCGTTGATGTTGAAAGCTCTTCCTCAAGCAGCTGGATTAACTTTATTGGCTTGATTCACTGGGTTGGCTTGAGCTTTAGTATTTATGATGTTCACCAAGCGTGGGCAGGTGTTTCGAAAGTGGGTTGGATCGCCACAGTTGAAACATGCTCTGACGGGTTGCATCATTGGGTAATTGGGTTAGTAGTAGTGTTGAGCCATGGGTTGAGCAGGTGGTAAAAGTAAAGATTGTTGGTGTTGGGCTTGGCCTACCACTTGGTTGTTGGTTTGAGCTTGCGGCTGATTGCGATTTGGCTTTTGGAGGATGCGACAGGTTTGAATTGTGTGACCTGCACGGCCACAGCTTGTGCAATATTGGCATGGGTTCTCAGGAGGGTGGTGGTATTGGCATGGTTACATTTGGGATGGGGTCCTGTGTATGGTTTCTTGAATGGAGCGGCATTAGTAGCGACTTGTGTGATTGGGGCAGCAGTGATGGGGGAATTGGTTTGGGTAACGGCGAAATTCTTCCCATTGTGCTTCCTTTTACCAGCAAACTTGGAAGACGAACCTACTTGAGTTGGGGTTGGAGTTTCAATGTCTTGTCTTTTTTCTTCTCATCTTTAAAATCGCCATTTCGGATGCGATTTTCCGTAAATTCAGTAGCCAGCTCCATGGCAGCTTCGAGTGTTGTGGGTGAAGTACTTAACGCAGAATCTTGAATTAGGCGATAGAGCGGAATGAACAGGTTGGGGACCATCTGATTCAACTCGAGAAATCTCTTGTAGTAGGTGGTGTGGTCTCCCTCCTTTTGTTTCAAAGCATAAAACTCATCTTCTAATTTCTTGATTTCACTTCTTGGACAAAAGCCTCTTGTCAAGATTTCCCTCAACTCATCCCAAGTCAAGGCTATAGCAGCTTCAGCACCTCGCTTACCCTTTTCTGTGTTCCACCAGGTAAGTGCTACTCCAAACAACCGACCAGTAGCATAGCGCACCTTGCGATCATCAGGACAATCACAATTGAGAAAAGTGCTTTCCATCTTCTTAAACCAATGGAGGAGAGCGATGACACCTTCAGTCCCTTCGTATTTCGGGGGATCACAGGATTTGAAATGCTTGTAGGTGCATTTAGTGGTGTAGGGAGGAGGGTTGGCAACATTTTGGCCTTCTTGATTGGCATGATTGATGGGATTGGCGGCAAGAGCTTGTTGAACTTGCACGGCAATGTCAGAAAGTACGGCAGCCATCTGTTGAGCGATTTGAGTGGCCATACGTTCGCTAGATCTTCCTGACCTTCTACCGCCTCGAGAGTGTCTAGCAGACATCTACAGGAAATACGTAGCGAGATTATGAGTTGATAGCTTCTAGGTGTCATGTGTCGTAAAAAGTAAAAACAATATTCAAAATAGATGAAACAAAATTTATCTACATCCATAGGTTGTCTTGGGCTTGCTCATGTTTGGGCCTCCAAATGTCTCCCATACTTCGGCCTAGGTAGTCACGTGGGCCCCCATGACTACTGTCACACCCCGACCCGCAGCGAAAATAAAAGTCGGGCCATAATTGGGTTATCACCAAAGCTCATGACATTTACTAATAATAAGTTTCATATTTATTAAGTTGAAATTAAAATTCAAATATCCAAACACAAGGAAACATATAATCACAAGAAAAACATTGTTCTAAACAAGCGGTGTTTTGTTTATCTTCTAAGGCCATTCCTATGTGTTCCTCTCCTCAGCCTGCCCACCTGTATCATGTGTAAAACAAAGGTTTGGGTCAACAAAAGTTGGTGAGGTAACAATTAAACAGTTTAATATATTGGTTGTTGTAAAAAATGTGCATGGACCATATATGAACTTATGTGTATTTAATAACTCACAAACCACATAATAATAGTAATAATGAACATATGAACAAGATGCATGATGAACTTGATATCAAGGCTCAACTAAACGGAGCCGATCTAATGAGGCACCTGATGCTCAACTCGTATCCCACGAGGAACCGATGGGCCTTAAATGAATGATTGTACTGAAATGATAAAATGTATCCACACATAACCACACAAACAAAATATACAGATTAGATCACATAATGGTGTTAGCACAAGTGTTTAAATAATTAAAATACATAACGACACATGATACACCCCAAAACATGATTAAAAAGAGGAATTTGTAAGGATTCACTCATGTGGGTGCGTTTTCTTGATTGAAGAAGAGTGCGCACGAATTTAGGATTTAACCGACAAAGAAGACTAACCTAAATAATAACGAAATACTTCGCTAAATATATAAAAATTATTATTTTGATTTTTTTTGGTTAAATTTTTAGGTTATTTTTGTGGTATTTATTGGGATTTTTAAACCTTCAAAATCGTGTCTTTAAGTGTTTTTAATTAATTTTTAAATAATATATATATATATATATATGAAAATAATATAGAATAAAATAAAATAATATATAAAAAAATAATCTTGTCAGACTGACATGAGAGCCTGACCGGTTCGATAGGTATTATTGGCAACGTGGGTGAGATTCAAACTTGAGACCTCTCGTACGTGTGCACGCAACTCTTCCAACTGAGCTACGTGTCTAACCCGAAAGTATTCTGATTTTTATTATTCTTATACTCTTATTAGATAATTTGAGAAATTGTTTAATTTAAAAAGGTTTTTAAATGAACGAACCGGTGTGTTGGATCTGACTCGAACCCGCGACCTTAGTTTGTTTTGCACCCAGCCCATCTAACTGGGCTGGGTGTCTAACCCGATTATATTAGAATTTTTATTATACTTAACTACTTCTTAAAGTTCATCTTCTCCATTTTTTGTTTAAACCCAGAACTGCTTTTTGATCGACCCTTGTTAAACTCAATGTTTGTTGTTACCCGATTACTATTTTACATAAAATAATATGAATTATAGAAATGAATAAGGAATTTTACCGACGAAACATTGAATTCTGATTTTCGGACGAGAGATTCCGGCGATGATGATTTGAATAGAAAGTTGAGTAGGTAGGTTTCGAGTGGAATTTTGAATAAATGGACGAGTTTGGATTTGCCTTTCATTGGGTATTTATAGGCCGTTCAGGATGAGGTTTGATTTCAATTTTGAAACAGAAATTGTGATGGACGATTAGTAAAACGGTTCGATTTTTAATTCGGTCTATATTGAGGATATGATGTTGGTCGACGGTTATAACCATTCAATCGAAGAATCAAAACGGATGGCGGTGATTGATCAATGAATCAGCGGGCGGTTACTGTCTTGATGATTTGAACTTGCAGGTTTAAGCGGGTCTTTAATATAAAATTTAAATGTTTCCGGTTTTAGCACAAGTGCGTGTGTGCAGTGCAGTGGTGTTTTAGGTGTGTGTTCTTGGTGAGTGACCCGGGTTCCACTCCCGGTTACTCCTCTTTTATTTTTTGTTAACTTGTTTCATTTTATAAACATTTAATATAAGTATGTATTTTATTTAAAAATATTGATTATAAAATAAATTAATTAATACTAATAATTGTATAACGAAACATTAAATAATTACTTGAATTTCAAACGGAGCGGGTTCTTGAAACCCGTTTTACATGAATGTTTTATTTAACGTATAGTCTTGTACCAAACTTTACTATAATCATAACAAATCGTCGTGACTTCATATTTTAACATAACCCATATTATTTACTGAATAAAAATGGTACTAATATTCATGTTAGAGCATATGTCATGTAAGTCTATTAAAACATGCAATTTCACCCATTTTACTACTTTTTAAGATTCATGTTTAATACGCAAAGCTACGAAACTTGTGACATAACTTTATATCACCATAACATATCATTTAACATCATTTTAGCTTGTTTATTTTCTGATTTAATCCATCTTTATCATACCATATCAAGTTCACCAACTTATGATCATTTAATCATCATATATACTTATGTACAAGTACATAATGCTGATTATCATGTCACCATCATCATCCAAGAATTTAAATACATCTACCATACATTTATTATAACTTCCAAATAAATCCAAACATCATCTTCATCTACATGATAAAATCATTGCATGCATTCATCCTTTACATTTATGAACATCCAAACAAAAACCCACATGTACATGCATACAACACACAGACATATACTTCCAAAAAACCCACTTTTTCATATATTCATCTTCAATCATATGAACTTTTAAAAAAAAAACATTTTTGATCGTGCATGCAACCATCTTTAAAAATCACATCAATCAAGAATCATTCAAAAATCAAAACACAATCTCTAACACACCCTCATGCATATTTTGGCCATATACACACACACACACCTGAGCTTCTATTGTTATATTAAACCCATTTGTTATAAGATTTTAAGTTTGTGAAGAAATCCAAGTTTTTGAGAAACCTTCCATCATCATCATCATCACCAAGAATCAAGAATGAATTTTTAAAAGTAAGTTTATACCTTTCAAGAATTTAATGGGTTTTGATGAGATTTTGATGATATGGTGCCTGTTCTTCTTGGAAATCACCTTGGAAACTCCCTTGGATCTTCAAATCAACTTGAAACTAACTTGAAACGAACTTGATTCTTTAAGATGAAGTTCAAAATTTGAAAATGGAGGTGGTAGTGGTAGTGTACGGTTAGAGAGAGAGAGATGAAGAAGAAATGTGGTTTTAGTTTCTTGAAAATTGTATATTAGATGGAGTGTTGGAGATTTAATGATTTCACATAGCCTTTAGGTTCAACACTTGGCAAAATGGATGAAAATGTGGGCATGTTGGAGCCGCCACCTATCTCCATACACCACTCCATGCATATGCATATGCATATGCATATGCATATACATATACATATATAGTTAAATACATGTATTTATCTGGCTACCGAGTATTCTATCTCGCGTTTTAAGGCGTTTAAAATTATTTTTATCATTCTATAAAAATTTACTCACCATAATATTGCTAAAAAATATATTATTTGCCTCGACTGGCTTCGTCGTTTATATTTTGTAAGATACGTGCTGTATCACGTAGTAAGTGCTTAAATTCGCAAAACAGTGTTTTTAAGCGTTTCACTTAATTTTTCCTCACGGATATGAATTAAAATAGCATTTTAATCATAACAGAATATTTTTAGGATTTTAACATTAATCGGGTAGTCACCGACGTTCGTTTCGCATTTTATTCATTATGCGATAAACGTTTATCTTATTTTTGCCAATATAATTTTAACAAAGTTTGGATTTACCAACACATCAAATACCATCAATTAACATCAACTTTAATATAATATTACCTTTATTTATTCATCACACGTGTCACACTAGTACGGTAAAGACTCAAGATAGCCGGGTGTCACAGGCTCCCCCTGTTTAGGAAATTTCGTCCCCAAAATTTTTACACTACAGGTCTCGATTTCGCAGTAGACGGAAAGAGATGGGGATATCTTTGTTGCATCTGGTTATGTCGTTTCCATGTGAACTCGGATCCACATTTGGAATTCCAGCGGACCTTCACTAACTTAATCCTAATCCTTCTAAGCTTCTAAATCTTCCAATCTAGAACTTCAATGGGTTCTTCGATAAATCTCAGTTTATCATCTACATGAACCTCATCTGGGGGTATAATCAGCATCTCATCCGACATACACTTTTTCAGGTTGGATACATGAAACACGTCATGTATTCCACTTAACTCTCGTGATAGCTTGAGCTGATAAGCGACTAATCAAACTCGAGATAAGATCTTGAAAGAACCTATATAACACGGTCTCAGCTTTCCCCTTTTTCCAAACCTAACAACACACTTCAAGGTGACACCTTCAACAGAACACGATCACCGACCTGAAACTCTAACGGTTTTCGTCAGTTGTCTGCATAACTCTTTTGTCGATCCGCAACAGCTTTCAACCTTCCCTTAATTTGGACAACCTTATTAGTGGTTTCCTAGATAAGCTCGGGTCCGGTTAGTTGCCTTTTGCCAACTTCAGCCCAACAAAGGGGTGACCGACACTTCCTTCCGTACAAAACTTCAAACGGAGAGCTTTGATACTCGTGTTTAACTATTGTTGTAGGAAAACTCAGCTAATGGCGGATGAGTATCTCAACTTCCACCGAAGTCTATCGCACATGCTCTCAACATGTCCTCCAAAGTTTGAATGGTTCTTTCACTCTGACCATCTGTATGAGGATGATACGTAGGACTCATGTCCAACCGAGAACCCAACGACTGCTGAAGAGATCGGCAAATTCTGGAGTCAAATCGCCCATCTCTATTAGAGATAATTGACACTGGTACTCCATGTCGGGCTACAATCTCATTGAGGTACAACTGCGATATCTTCTATATTTTGTCTGTTTCCTTAATAGGTAAGAAATGAGCAGACTTTGTCAATCGATCCACAATTACCCAAATGGTGTCATGTCCATGTGACGTACGAGGTAATTTGGTTACAAAGTTTATCGTAAGATGCTACCATTTCCATTTTTAATCTCTGGTTATTGTAGAAGCCTAGACGGCTTCTAATGTTCAGCCTTAACCTTTGAGCAAGTCAGACACTTACTAACATACAACGCATTATCTTTCTTCATATTCAGCCACCAATACAACTCTTTAATGTCCTAATACAGTTTGGTAGAACCTGGGTGTATAGAATATCTGGATTTATGGGCTTCGTCCATAACCAATTGAAGTAGGTTAAGCGAAACCCAAATCCGGTTCATGAAGTACATCACTACGTCTGCTTTCTGTATCAGTTCACATTCCAAACCTCTTAATCCTTCTATGAGTTCAGGGTTGGTTCCGAACGAACACAAGATCTGCGTTTAACTTCGTTTTTACGTGCAGAATCCGTAAAACAAAGCGTAATCCTAAAATAATTGTTAATTGTTTATTACGAAACAATCGACAACCGGACAGAGTTTGGTTACTAATCGGTACAAAATAAGCTCCTAGATTAGATGCGTATGAGATGCTATTCTTGAAAGTCTTTTGCGAAGGTGTTCTTGAACGGACTTGAGCTCATGATATTTATAGTTGTATACCTTCGTACGAATATGTGATCTTAAGTCCATGCGAATGTATGTCACCCTTCATTCGTACGTAGGTATTAATGTATGTTGACTTACTACATGCTTTCCCATACATACATGTTTTTTTATCTCATGCATGCATATTTTGAGTGATGTAATGATAATGTAGAACTGTAATGTCATCACATAAATCTGATAACATCATTCTTGATCATGCGCGCTCTTTTCGTATTGTGTAGTACCGAATCTTATCCTAACCTAAACAATCTTAACACTGCCTAGCGAAGTCTCCACTACATATAATATGCCAGTTAATGACACACTTTTAATTGCATTTATCTTTTATGTCATTAATTTAGATTTTTAGTAACACATTACGTATATTATATTTGATTATAACACACTTTTAGTGGCATTTACCTTCGGTGCCACTAATTAATGATTTCATGGCACGTTACTCATGCCATAAAAGATTTCATGATTTCCCTCAAAAACTTAAAAAAATACAACTCCCAATCTCTATTAAAATTTCCCTCCCTAAAATTTATTTTCCCTCCCAACACCAAATCATCTTCCTAAACCCTAATTTCTACATTTTCCTCGCTATATTCCTCCTCCCAAAAAACGTGAGATCAGACTCCCTCTTTCGTATCGCCGAAGACCAGTGAAATAGATACATGTTTCTATGAAGTCCGAATCCGCTCGACTAGTATATAAAACAAAGGTTACTACCACCTCTCCTTTCTGAACCCTAGGTTGTGATATTCCAACCGTTTAATGCTAGTCGTAATACTTGTTTAGCTAATTATTCAAAGTTTACTATGGTTTTTTAGGAATGTGTAAAATAGGCACCCTTTGCTACTTTCTATTTCGAAGCAATTTCAGTTGTTCGTTTAACTTTTGAAAGAAAATTAGAGTTACCCTTAGATCTAAGTTCCCTCTTGTCCAAATTTTTGTTTGTTTAAATATATGTAATGATGTTCAGTTGTTTAAAGTTTATGCATTGATGTGTATAGAAGACCTCATCTAGCACATTTTTCATCTCGCCCTTAAAGTTTCTTGTGGTAAAGTACATTATTTCAAAACACCTAATTGAGCAATTCTTGAAAGATAATTCAGTTTTTTCTGCCTTTTTATAGACAATCAATAAATGTATTGAGGCATGAAGCGTGTGTGTGTATATATATATATATAGGTAGAGGTTCATGTAAGAAAATATAAAAGGTGGAGAAGGATAAGAAAGATTTTGGTGGTGACACGTTTCTCTTTTATTTTGGTAGTTTAAGAGTATAAGTGT
This sequence comes from Scalesia atractyloides, assembly GCA_947069175.1. Classification (NCBI taxonomy): domain Eukaryota; kingdom Viridiplantae; phylum Streptophyta; class Magnoliopsida; order Asterales; family Asteraceae; genus Scalesia; species Scalesia atractyloides. The sequence continues at coordinate 45,545,823 of CAMTDV010000027.1, forward strand.
AATTTAATTAATAAAATCTAATTATGAAAGGAATATATGCAACCGATTTTTGGCAGTTATTGTAGGGATTTTCGAATTTGAAGACATATATCTTATAAAAAAATAACACCCTAACTCATAAAAACACCACAACATGTATATTGAAGGCATACATCTTATAAAGAACAGAAATATAACAGAAACAACACCCTAACTTATAAAAACACCACATCATGTATATTGAACGCACACATCTTATAAAGAACACCCTAACATTGAATATAACAGAAATAACACCCTAATAAATCAAGGACCCTTGTTCTCACATTAAATATAATAGGAATAACACCCTAACTCATAAAAATACCACAATATGTATATTGAAGGCATATATCTTACGAAGAACAGAAATATAACAGAAATAACACCCTACAATCAAAACATCATTGTATGAACATAGAAAAAACACCATGAACTAAAACATCCAAGCGAGACGTAACTTTTTTCTCTACATAGGTATATATTAATATGGTAGTCATATTAAAGATAAAAAACACTCGTTATTATGGTGTAATTTAAAAAAAAAAGAGTTACGTATAAAAAGTTATTAACGTTTAAAAAAAGAAGGGGGGGGGGAACTTGCATGTGCATTAATGTTAGTTTCTTAATTTAAAAATGTTAAATTTACCTTTATACCCTTAATCTAGAAAATTAATTAGTTTAATAGTCAACACTATTTACAAGATTATCATAAATATCTCAACCATTAGATTAAATATCTAATGGTTTATATTCTTTCTTATTCTACTCACACTTTTATATTATATATATATATATATATATATATATATATATATATATATATATTGGGCGTGATCGAGCTGCTAAATTTGTTAAAGTAAAGGTTGTGCACACCAAGTGTTTGTTTTATTGCCTGAGTTTTTCTCTTCTTTTATGTTTGTTATTTTTTTCCCATTTTGCTTGTATCTAGGTGAAGGATATTGTGATGTATTGTTCTTTATTATATTTATATTAAAATCATGAATTAACCTTTAGACATTTGGTCCACATATATTACAATATGGAAGGAAACATAGTTAGATGGGTGAAGCTCTAAAACATTAGAAAAAGGGTTTATGTGTTGTTATCTATTTCTCAAAGTACTGATATTTACTCTGTTATTTGTTGTTGTGTTCATGCAGGTATCTAGCACGTTTCATAGATTCCATTTATTGTTTTTTAAAGCAGACGCGGGTGGTGGCAGCATAGATAATACACCAATTATTGCTAGTGTTGCTACTGCAGCTATAACTTTTCTTCCTGCTATTCTTCTCTTTTGTTAGTATACAAAGTCTTATGGTGATACAAAATGATGCAAAGCATCTTTTAAGCTTAAGTATGGGTGTGTCCTTAAATAGTAGTTTCTTAAATAAAATACTGCATAAGAAATAAACCTTGTTTGGTGTAGGTGTGGTTTCTAGTTTTGTAACCATCCCACGCGAATGAGCCCTCAATTTGCAAGATTTTCGATTGAAGTTTAACGATTTTGATGTGTGAAAAGAAGATAATTATCCAAATAAAAATACTTGCTTAACTTTTTATCCACTTTTTAATCATAGTACTAGGCCATTAGAGTTTGTTTGCATGTTTAATTGAATTATATATTGTCACACCAAAGCTTAACTTGAATTGTGGAGTCACTGTTCAAAGAACTTCTGATATGTCTCTGCTGAACCAGTGGAATCTACGCCCTTACTCGCAACATTATTAGGATATCTAGGAGAAGAGAATAATTCTACAGGTATGGGTTAAGATGAGACGTTTTATTCAAATGTGATTGATTTGACATCAATAAGGGCCTGCAAGATAGATAATGGTGTAACATTGGTTTGATTGTTTGCCTTTTTCAGGTTTTAATGTAGCAGTGCTGGTTGTTTCTTTGCTATTGTGACTGTGTTAAGGCTTCTTCATGCCAAAAACTATCTCTCTTTCGCAACTGCAATGATAATATTTACATCAGTTATTTCATCAACCACATCAAGTTTTATCCTGTAAGGAAAACATGCTTTCGTAGTACCAACATATGACATGGAATCTGGTGCTGGTAACTGTCTCAATCTGGTTCAGTTAATTGCTGCTGTAAAATAAATTCATGAGAAAAAACACAAAATTTTTGAAATTATAATCAGAGTCTTTTAAATATGAATGATTTGGGAGGCTAATATCAGCATCAGTTATTTCATCAACCACATCAAGTTTTCTCCTTGAAGGAAAACTGGCTTTTGTAGTACCAACATATGACATGGAATCTGTTGCTGGTATCTGTCTCAATCTGGTTTAGTTAACTTTTTGCTGTAAAATAGATTCATGAGAAAAAAAACACATTTTTTTTTGAAATTATAAACAGTCTTTTGAATATGAAAGATTTGGGAGGTTATACGTTAAAAATATAGAGGCCGAGCAACTTTTCACTCATTTGACAATTTTCGACCCGTTTTTTTTAGCATTTTTTTAGAATGACCCGTCTAAGATTGAAACGCAAGCTGAAGGTGTATATTCATAACTAAAAATGGATAAAAAATTACTACCTTTTGTTAGAACTAAATCTGTGCGTCCTCTGGGTGGCATGCTTTTTGCCTTTTGCGAAATTTGATTATTTTGTGGTGTTAGTGCATGAATAAGGTTCCTTTTTACTTGCATTATGCATTTTAATGAATTAGAAGAACCGGTAGTAGACCGTCTACAATGTTAGTATCGTTTTTACATGAACTTATTGTAAGAAAGATTTTTTTGGAATCTTTTGAACTCCACGGTGTACACTTAATTGATTCAAATTACATACTGGTGTAGCTCATTTAGTTCATTGTATTTATATAGTTAAAAACACTGTATGTTTCTTTTTAGTTATTTTTAAAAACTTATTAGTAACAATCATAACAAGGGAAAAATCTGCGGCTCATTTAGTTCAATTTATTTAATTAATTAATTAATTAAATAAGTGTCTTATATGCAGCTCACATAAGAAGCTAGCAAAAAGTGGATGCTGGGACATAGCAGTATGAGGGAAAAATCTAGTATTCAACTTTTAATTTATATGGTAAGTGACTTCAAGTGCTTAACATTATTCTAATAATTTAGCATGGAATGATGTATAACGTACATGTACTTTAAGTGAATATATATGTTGGTTGGTATAATGTTCTTTTTCTGCTCTATTTGACAATATAAACTGGTTAATTATAGAAAGGTGATGAACTATGTGAAAGATACTCGCGAACAGGAATATTAACACCAACAAACTTCCATTGGTAGATATCAAAAGTCCAATATTATCTTCTTTATTTAGCAACTGATTATGCATCTTATGGTGTAAATGCATAAGCTTATGTTATTATAACTTATTCTAACGCTTTATTCTAGGGATGCGCATGGTACCGATACCGAAAAACCGGTACCGATACCGAAAAATGAGTACCGTTCTGGTACAAAAATAACCGTTATGGTTATAGAACGGTACCGGTAATCACTGTTAAATTTAACCAAAATACCAGTATCGTACCGAGCTGGTACTTGTGTCGGTACCGGAAATGATTAGTACTACTTATTTCTCAATGTTGGCTAAACATAGATGGATTTGAAATTTACAAATAGCACGAGCCCAGCTCAACGCGCGGGTGCATTTGCTAGTTCTTTGTTAAATGGGCTAAAATGGCCAACTCTAATTTCAACTTTTACATGTTAAAAGTTTTTGCTCTCTGCAACTAATTATGTCTTCGATTTTACAGGACAGAAGTGGAATGGCTACTACCATGCCTTAAGTTTGTTATGTACCACTTTAGTTCCATTTTTGTTTCAATTGGCAAATGATTATAGAATCTTGTTCTTCTCATAGTAAATTTCACTTGAAAAGCTTGTTGCTATTAATCCTTAGTATCTTTTAAACTTTTTAAAAGTTTAACTTTTGCATTCGGAATTTAGAAATAATACTTTTGTCTTCAATGGTTCAATCAAGGAGTTATTGGTTTAGCAATATGGATGTCATCTGTTGCAAACCAGTGTAAGGAGGGTGAAGGACCAAATGGTGAATATGGAACTTTGCATAATGGGAGTTAGTGATATTATTTATGAGCGTAATGAAGTTCGAGTTTTTATTTAAATATTAGTTAGGTTTTTGATTTATATGTTAGATATTTAGACTTAAGGTGCACGTATTAGAAATTTGGAATACATTTGGAAGATGTTCAAAGTTTTGATATTGTGTGATTTCTATATTTTACAGTTTTTATTTTATATTGTAAATAGATAATGATTTTAATTAATCAAAATTAATATGATAAATGTCTATAGTGTCATTTAATTTGTAACTAAGAGCTCAAAACTATTTAGTGGTAAATAAAAAAGTGTCACTAAAAGCTCAAAAGTTTGTATTGGCAGATTAAAAAAGTGCCATTAAAAGGCTTTAGTGTCACCGCTTTCTAGAGGCACTTTTTTGTGTGCCGCCCATTCCAACAATGGTCTTTAGTGACACTTGTTTGGTTTTTTGTGACACTTTTTGTGTGACGCTAGATAGCAAATTTTTTGTAGTGCTCTGTCCGGTATAATACAGACTCAAGACATTTGACATTAGTAATATAATTAGATTTCTAGTATGGTCACACGATAATGTACTAACAATCTTCCTCTTGGACATAGCTAGAAATCTGTGATGTTAAGTCTTGATCTGCCTTGGATAACATCTTCAAGTGAAAACACAGTCTCCCCTTTGAATGCTGCTACAAATTATAAGATTCGACATTTAAGAACTAACACACGTATCCACTCAAACAATATCCCAACAGTCTCGTTGGTCCGACTCACATTCAACATTATCAGGTTTTCATGGAAGATTTATGAAAGAAAATCTTTTTGGATTTTTAAATTGAATGCAGAAATGTAAACAAACTAAAATATAATATTTACAGTTTGTATTTTTGTGAGAAAACGTGCTAGAGGATCATATCAGTTTTACTGGGACATATGAGCAGCACGGTTGATCTAGATGAAACACTCAGTTTAAACAGTTCACATGGATTGTCGGTATTGTTGTCCACTTAAACTCAATCTAAAAACTTTCGTAATGTTTAACGATACGTTAAGATACATTTATTTGAACTAAGTTCTTATAGACCCCACAATCTCAGCATATCCCCTCATCATGTAATACACTAACTCAAATAATGCCTTTAAACTTTCATCAACTGTGATTTGTGTAAAAATAACGCATAATGTTTAAACATTAACAATTAGATCGATCTTTCGATACTAAGAGAAAGTCCAATGTTTAAACAAAATAAGAAATAAAAAAAAGTTGAAATTGTTTAACTCTTAATCACCAGTTTAATATTCTCATATACGCAGAGGTGATCCAAGATTTAACCGAAACACCAGGTAAAATAAAGCAGAAACGTTTAGGCACTAACATCCAGTTTGATACCTTCGTATACGCAGAGGATGTCCAATGCTTAAACAAGATAAGGAAATAGAACAAGTTCAAATCTTTTTAAAAAAATACACAATCATAATGATTTTTTTAGTAAGTTGTGAAAGTTCACAAAATGACCAGTCTTTATGCTTTTCAGCATTTAACGTTTACCGAGTAGGTACTCAATCATGAAGGACAAAACTAAGTACTATGCTTTCAACTGCATTTCCCACTAGAACTAGGTTTTTCTATTTAGTTTGTATCATTTTCACAAAACTACTAGTCTAGCTAAGACTACTGACACATCTTTAGTGAGATTGTTTAACCATTTTAAACAATACATATCTTTAGCATGCACTAATAGTCTACTAATTTACTATCATTTCCTCTTTTCACACAAATAATCTCCTTTTTCGTTTTTCAATGCTTTTAAAATTAAGTGTTTTTATATCTTTTTTGGCTTTTTGAAAATCTTTGTCTATCTGAAATGATATTTTTCAATTTTACACAATTTTTTTGACACTTTTAAAATTTTTCTTCCCCTAAAATTGAAAACATCTTTCGAAATCGAAAATAAGAATTTTCCATTTTAACCGTTTAATGCCCTTTTACGAATGTGAACACGAGACTACCATTTTGTTTGTATGGAACACCAAACCTTTCATCTCATTTCCACTACATGAACAACCACCATTCTTCTGAAAATGCGTTTGCTTGAAGTTTTGTCATCGTGCAGACGTAAATGAACTTAATTAGTTTTGAATTGGAACCCACTCCATATTGGATTTGGGTTGACCAGATTCATCAAACATTCGCGAAACCAAAGAATCTTATGAGAATCTGCTATCCAACGATAAGCTCAAGCCTAATCTGTTTAACCTAGTCCATAACGTGCGGAATCCATTACAGATTAGGTGACAAATATAACAAGATTACTTTTCAATTACTGTTTCATTAATATTGTAAACGTTTACAAGCTGGAAATAATTGGACAAGGCTTCACCGCCTCGTCCACGAAACCAATACAGACTCAATGGACATTCACCTTCGTGCGTACTAAGTCTAAACACCTTCATACGAACTAACATACTTCTCCTTTGTACGAAGTAATACTAATCACCTATGTATAAACTAAACATATATACTTTTGTATGAAGTAAAACATTACAATCACAAAATCTAACAGTTTATCCTATTATAGACATTAACACGACTCATAGACGTAGGCAGCAGACATACGTACCAACAAACACCCCCTTGGATGTTGCCGTAGTCTCGATCGGTATTCAGTCTTCAAAAACTTTATAACTTTAAATTTCAACGTTCGAAGAAATTCTTTCTTGGCTTCCATCTTTTTTCACTCGGCATTGGTGTTTAATCTATCTTTGGAGCCCATTTCTCGAACTGAAATCTTCTAATATATGCTTTCTTAATAACAACAACAATCTTTTCTTTTTTTCTAATTTGTTTCATAAATTCTTTTCTTTCCAACACACTCCACTTTGATTTCCACATCTTTCCAGAATTTATATCATGTGCATAACAAAAATTGATTACACCTTGATACTGCATCGCCTGTATCTTCTCCTTCTCTTAATAACAAATTTTGTTGTAAAAGATGCATTCAATATCCTTCTCAGCTAAATTCACCAACCACATTGGATCTAGAATTCGTATTGGCCTCCACAAACCATCTTCTTTTAACACTATCACCGCTTCACCTGTTTCTGAATCATACTTCAACCACTTAAAATGTTCACTGAAATTTTATTCAACTTTCATCAGTGGCATATTCTTCGTAGTTCGTGGCCTTTTCACTATCAAAGTCACATCTTTTTCTTTAGTTACTGGGTCAATCTTGATAAGTTTTTGGATAGAGTGGCTTCCAGTTAGGAAAATCGTGTTTTGCCTCACACCTGATAATCCTCCACAATTTCTGATCGCCTGGTTTCATCTGGAAATTAATACACTTTGTTTGGCATAACTCCTGCACGTCCCACCAGGGCAGAGTTTTTATATTCGATAAGTATTTGAAATATTGAACTCCAAACTCTCTTTAAACGCAAACATGTTCAGTTTTGGCAACTAACCCCAGCTTAGAATATCTCCCAAAGATTTGTCTTGATTACGTGTGAAGAAAGCTAGTGGTCGTCAAAACTTTCTCTCTTTTGGTAACTTGTTGAACCAAGTATTCTGAGCTTCCATAATTTCTTCTTTACTGAGACGTCTCAGATACTTACCATCTTTCACCACTTCCTCTATCTTTCTTTTCAACAAATCATTCGTATTTTCATTAAACAATTCTTGGAATGTTGGAAAGTCATCTGTTCCTTCACCAGAACATTTAACCATTTCATCGTCAGAACTTTTTGTAACATCCGTATAAAACGGGTTCCAGAACCTGCACCGTTTATTAATCAAGTATTTGTTATTTGTTCGTCGCGTATTTACTAGCATCAGTTACTTCTATTAACAAAGGTGGTAGAATTAAATGTTTTTAATATAATAAGTGAATTAAAATAAACTTAAAAATAGTAAAACCAAAAAAAATAAAAGGGGAAACCGGGGATCGAACCCGTGCCTCCCATGTATACACACACACCAAACACCACTACACCACACACACTTTGGTGTTTAAGTCGGAAGCAAATAATTTACATAGTGGCATCAGTAATAAAAACCTGCAAATCAGGTTCATCTCTGAATCAGTTGTCAAACCGCGGAATTCAAGGAAGTTACGTTTTTGGTTGATTGACAAATGGATATAACTGATGAAAAATCAGTTATATCCGAAAACTTAAATCAATTTCATTCATAACTGGGATTTTCATAACCGAAATTTTTAAATACCTTTGCCTATAAATACCCCATATCAATCATTCTAAGCTCGCACCTTTTTCAATCATTACTCGAGATCATCACTGCTCAAGTCCTCTGTTCTTGTCGTAATTCAATTCGGTTTGCCGGAAGTCAAGCTTTACTCGCCGGAATCCATCACCGGAATCCATCGCTAGAACTCCACGACCATCGGTAAACCTCCTAGTTATTCTTGTAGATTGTCATTAACATGAGTAATGTATAAACAACACAACAACAACATCATTTTAATCAGACACGATCGAGTTCCGGAACTGGGTTTAATTTAGATGAAGAAGATGAAGTTATTTAATGTATTAATACAACAAAAAATGGGTTTTTAATCGGGTTTGACACACAATCCAGTGGTGGACTGTGTGCAATTTCAAAGCAAGGGTCATGAGTTCGAACTATACACGCAGCCGGTTCCAGCGATTAAATGCAAAGTTTTTTTAGACGGTTAGGATATCCCAGTTAGTTGTTAAGACTAATAAAACTTCTAGTATAATCGGGTTAGACACCCAGCCCAGTTGGTTGGGCTGGGTGCACAGCAACGAATGGTGATGAGTTCGATCCTGGTGGTAATCACCAGTTCACTCCTTAAAAATCCTTTTTGAAATAAATAATTTCTGGTATGTACTAACTAGTGTATAAAAGTAACTAAATCAAAATACTAACGGGTTAGACCCATAGCTCAGTTGGAAGAGCTGCGTGCACGTAAACGAGAGGTCACAAGTTCGAACCTCACCACACGCAGTCAAAGCGGTCAACGACCCGGTCAGACCACCTTGTCAGGTCTAACAAGGTTTTTGTAATTTAATATTATTTTTATTTTTTGTTATTTTGTATATATATATATATATATATATATATATTCTATTTTAAATCAATCAAAAATATTTAAGGATCAAATTTCAACGCTTTTATAATCTCTACAAATGCCACAAAAATAACATGAAATCCTAACAAATGGTATTAAATCAAAATATTATTTTATATATATATTTATCGAGTTATTACATTATTATTTAGGTTAAATTTTTTCGTCGATTAAGTCCTCAACTCATGCGCATCCTTTAGCAAGCAAGAAACGCACCCACTGTTAGTGAATCCTTACAAATTCCTCTTTTTATTCATGTTTTGGGGTGTATCATGTGTCGTTATATTTTATTTTATTTACTTATACAAATCCATGTGCTACTACCATTATGTGATCTAATGTGTATATTTGTTGGTTGTGGTTATATGTGATTATATTTTATCATTTAAGTGAAATCATTCATTTAAGGCCCATCAGTTCCTCGTGGGATAAGAATTGAGCATTAGGTGCCTCATTAGATCCGCTCCGTTTGATTGAGCCTTGATCTCGAGTTCATCATTCATCATGTTCATATGTTCATTGTGGATATTATGTGGTTTGTGTTAATTTATATATACATATGCTCACTTATGGTCTATGCACAATTTTTATTTAGATAACAAATACATAACAACTGTTTAAATGTTTTACTTAGATTCACTCGCTAACTTTTGTTGACCCAAACCTTTGTTTTACGCATGATACAGGCGAACAGGCTGAGGAGAGGAACACATAAAAATGGCCTTAGAAGATTAATCAAATATATTTTTGTTTAGAACAATGTTTATTTGTGCTTGTATGTTTCCTTGTTTTGGATATTTGAAGTTTTAATTCCAATTTAATAAATATGAAACCTTTTAGTAAATTTCATGAGCTTTGGTGATAACCCATTTATGCCCCGACTTTTATTTCCGCTGCGGGTCAGGGTGTGACAGATTGGTATTAGAGCTTGTGACTATAGGGATATAGGATAGGTTTTTTAGACCCTTAGAGCCTATACTATAGTTGATTGGATTTTAATTGTTTATGTGTATATGCAAAACTCATGATGTTTATATGTTTCATGTTTATTTTTCACAGACAAATACATGCAAGCACTTTCACTACTACATGCTAATATCTGATGATCATTATAGTTTATATGTTGTTAACATATCATGCCTACGCAAGCACACACATCACGATTTCACAATTTTCATGATTTCTTCTCAAATATTTTGCAATGTTTTCATGTTTTTCAATTGCATCAAAGTGAGTTCTATGACGGGCATGTAGTAACTGGAAAGGTACGAGTACTGGTAGTCGGAACGTCCTATCTAGGGTTGGCATTCGTATAAATCCAAAAATAATGGACCTGTTTGCCTACCTGGGGACTAACGATGAGAGTACAAAGGACCTATTAGGCTAAAGCATGCCACACCAAACGTCGTGTGAACTAACGCCACTTTGAGTTGTCATTGTGTCTATACCTGGACACATTCTGACCTTATACCCTACAATTATGTTTTACGATTTTCATTCGGGTGATGCAAGCATTAGCAGGCCAACACCAATGTGAACCCTACCAAGCCCAGTAGTCATGGGGGGCCACGTGACTACCAAGGCCGAAGTATGGGAGACATTAGGAGGCCCAATCTTAAGCAAGCCCAAGACATCCTATGGATGTAGTTAATTTCTTGTTTCATTTATTTTGAATGTTGTTTTCACTTTTTACGACACATGACATCTAAAAACGTTCAATTCATAATCTCGCTGCGTATTTCCTGTAGATGTCTGCTAGACACTCTCGAGGCGGTAGAAGATCAGGAAGATCTAGCGAGCGTATGGCCACTCAAATCACTCAAAAGATGGCTGCCGTACTTCCTGATATCATTGTGCAAATTCAACAAGCACTTGCCGCCAATCTCATCAACCCCACGAACCAAGAAGGGCAAAATATCGCCAATCCTCCTCCCAATACCACCAAATGTACCTACAAGCACTTCAAATCCTGCGATCCCCCAAAATACGAAGGGACCGAAGGTGTCACTGCTCTCCTCCATTGGTTTGAGGAGATGGAAAGCACTTTTCTCAATTGTGATTGTCCCGATGATCGCAAGGTGCGCTATGCTACTGGTTGGTTGTTTGGAGTAGCACTTACCTGGTGGAACACAGAAAAGGGTAAGCAAGGTGCTGAAGCTGCTATGGCCTTGACTTGGGATGAGTTGAGGGAAATCATGACAAGACGCTTCTGTCCAAGAAGCGAAATCAAGAAATTAGAAGATGAGTTTTGTGCTTTGAAACAAAAGGAGGGAGACCACACCACCTACAACAAGAGGTTTCTCGAGTTGAATCAGATGGTCCCCAATCTGTTCACCCCGCTCTATCGTCTGATCGAGCATTACATTCGAGGTCTTCCCTCAAAAATTCAAGATTCTGTGTTAAGTACCACACGTGCAACACTCGAAGCTGCCATGGAGCTGGCTACCGAACTTACAGAAAATCGCATTCGAAATGGCGATTTTAAAGATGAGAAAAAGAAAGATAAGGCACCTGCTGAAACTCCAACCCCAACTCCAGCAGGTTCGTCTTCCAAATTTGCTGGAAAAAGGAAACACAATGGGAAGAACTTCGCCGTTACTCAAACCAATTCCCCTATCACTGCTGCCCCAATCACACAAGTCACCCCTCAAGCCGCCCCATTTAAGAAACCATACACTGGTCCTCACCCAAAATGCAACCGATGCAATACCACCACCCTCCTGAGAACCCATGCCAATATTGCACAAGGTATGGTCGTGCAGGTCACACAATTCAAACCTATGGCATCCTCCAAAAGCCAAATCGCAATCAGCCGCAAGCTCAAACAAACAACCAAGTGGTAGGCCAAGCCCAACACCAACAACCTTTACTTTTACCACCTTCTCAACCCATGACTCAACCCTACTACCAACCCAATTACCCAATGATGCAACCCATCAGAGCACGTTTCAACTGTGGCGATCCAACCCACTTTGGAAACACCCGCCCACGCTTGGTGAACAACATAAATGCTCAAGCTCAAGCCAACCCAGTGAATCAAGCCAATCAAGCTAATCCAGCTGCTTGAGGAAGAGCTTTCAACATCAACGCCAACCAAGCTAGGGATGATAACAATGTGGTCAATGGTACGTTTCTTATTAAAGGTAGATATGCATCCATACTGTTTGATACTGGTGCGGATAAGATTTTTGTGTCCTTAGAATTCAAATCCATTCTTGATTTACCGCGCGTTAGTCTCACTGAACCATTCACGGTGGAAGTTGCTGATGGTGAACCTATTACGTTAGACTCGATCATTCGTGATTGTGCTCTTACTCTTAATGACCACGATTTCTCAGTTGATCTTATTCCTATGAAGTTGGGTAGTTTCGATATTATCATCGGTATGGACTGGCTTAGTCAACATCACGCTGAAGTTGTTTGCTACCAGAAGTTTATTCGGATTCCTCTCGCTGACGGTCAAACTTTACACATCTTTGGCGAAACTCCTTCTAAGGGGCTTAAATTAATGTCATGCCTCCAAGCTCTTAGATACCTTCGCAAAGATTATATCGTGTTTCTAGCTCATATCGTCAAGAAGGAATGCAAGGAAAGGAAGCTCGAAGATATTCCCATCGTTAAAGAATTTCCTCAAGTTTTTCCCGATGACGTTTCAGGACTTCCTCCTGTGTGAGAAGTCGAGTTCCGAATCGATCTTGTACCTGGTGCTACACCAATCGTAAAATCTTCCAATAGGTTAGCCTCATCTGAGATGCAAGAATTAGCTAGTCAATTGCAAGAGTTGACTGACAAGGGGTATATACGCCCTAGCTCGTCACCTTGGGGTGCGCCTGTTCTTTTTGTAAAGATGAAAGATGGAACTTTTTGTATGTGCATTGATTATAGAGAGCTCAAAAAGCTGACCATCAAGAATCACTATCCATTACCTCGTATTGATGATCTTCTAGATCAACTTCAAGGTGCCACCTGCTTTTCAAAGATCGACCTTCGTTCTGGGTATCATCAACCTAGAGTGCGTGAAGAAGACATTCCAAAGACTGCGTTTCGAACTCGATGGCCATTATGAATTCATGGCTGTGCCTTTTGGTTTGACCAATGCTCATGTTGTTTTCATGGATTTGATGAATAGGGTTTGTAAACCCTATCTTGATCGTTTTGTCATAGTTTTCATGGATGATATTCTTATCTACTCCAAGACCAAATCTGATCATGAGCGTCATCTTCGACTCATTCTAACACTCTTGAGAACTGAAAAGCTTTATGCTAAGTCCTTGAAATGTGAGTTTTGGTTAAAAGAGGTACAATTTCTTGGTCATGTCGTTAATGACAAAGGGATTCATGTTGACCCTGCAGAGATCAAAGCGGTACAAGAGTGGCAAGCGCCACGTACTCCTACCGAAGTTAGGTTATTTTTTGGTCTGGCTGGTTATTATTGACGTTTCATTGCAAATTTCTCTCGTATCGCCGTTCCACTCACAACCTTGACTCACAAGGGAAAACCCTTTATTTGGGGACCCAAACAAGAAGAGGCTTTCCAAACTTTGAAGCAAAAACTTTGTGATGCACCTATCCTCACACTTCTTGATGGTTGCGAAGACTTTGTGGTTTATGGTGATGCGTCAGGGCAATAGTTAGGTTGTATTCTAATGCAAAGAGGGAAGGTGGTAGCTTATGACTCAAGGCAACTCAAAGTTCATGAAAACAACTATACCACTCACGACCTAGAACTTGGAACAGTCGTGTTCGCTCTAAAGATATAGAGACACTATCTCTACGGTACAAAGTGTGAAATCTACACTGACCACAAGAGCCTTCAGCATATCTTCAATAAAAAAGAGTTGAACATGAGGCAACGTCGATGGGTCGAACTCCTAAATGACTATGATTGTGAAATTCGATATCATCCTGGCAAGGCTAATGTTGTTGCTGACGCCCTCAGCCAAAAGGAGTATGCAAACTCAATATGTCTTTTGTGTTCCCAAATTGTGACCGATCTTCAAAATTGAATTAGAGCAACTTAACATATTTTCGTCACGGAAAATGACGTGCGAGATGAACTGTCTTGTGGAGTTGAAACTAAACTAGAGTCCAAGTCGAATGGTATACTCTATTATTTGAATCGTATTTGGGTACCTGATCGTGACGATCTTCGTGCTTTTCTCATGAATGAGGCTCACAAAACACGATATTCTATACATCCAGGAGCTGATAAGATGTATCAAGATCTATGATACTCCTACTGGTGGTCTGGCATGAAGAAAGATATCGCTATTTTTGTCTCAAGTGCCTTACATGTTCTAAAGTGAAGGCTGAAAATCAAAGACCTTCAGGACTTCTTGTCCATCCCGAAATACCTGTATGAAAGTGGGAAAATATAACCATGGATTTCGTTACCGGGTTACCTCGCACCTCTAGTGGGTATGACACCATTTGGGTTATCATTGATCGTCTCACCAAATCAGCTCATTTCATTCCAATCCGCGAAGATTTCAACAACGAGAAGTTAGATCGTATCTATATCAATGAAATTGTAAGCCGTCATGGTGTGTCCTTAAGTATCATTTCAAATCAAGACGGCCGTTTTACTTCACAAACATGGCAAGCTGTGCAATCAGCTTTGGGTACACGTCTAGATCTCAGCACTGCCTTTCACCCTCAAACTAATGGTCAATCTGAGCGCACCATACAAACCCTGAAAGACATGTTGCGAGCATGTGTCATAGACTTCAAGTTGGGATACTCATTTACCGTTAGTGGACTTTTTGTACAACAATAGTTATCACTCAAGCATTGGTATGGCTCCTTTGGAAGCCTTATATGGTCGAAAGTGCCGATCTCCTGTATGTTGGCACGAAATTGGTGAAGTACAAATCACTGGACCTGAATTGATTCAAGAAACGACTGAAAAATCCTCCAAATTATAAATAACCTTCTAGCAGCTCGTAGTCGTAAAAAGAGCTATGCTGACAAACGACGAAAACCATTAGAGTTTTGCGTTGGTGATCAAGTACTTTTGAAAGTATCACCATGGAAGGGAGTGGTTCGTTTTGGTCAAAAGGGCAAGCTAGCACCACGCTATGTGGGACCATTCAATATACTCGAAAGAGTAGGTCCTGTAGCATACAAGCTTGACCTACCAGAAGAACTCAACATAATTCATCCCACGTTTCACGTATCAAACTTGAAAAAGTGCCTCGCCGACGAAAATCTCCATAATCCTTTAGAAGATATTCAAATTGATGAATCAATGCACTTCGTTGAAAGACCAGCTGAAATCATGGACTTCGGTGAAAAGCGTTTGAGACGAAGTCGTATTCCAATAGTCAGGGTGCGTTGGGAGTCAAAGCGAGGACCTGAGTTACTTGGGAACGTGAAGACTCAATGCGCGAAAAATACCCGCATCTCTTTCCAGTTGCAGCTACTACTTAAAATCTCGGGACAAAATTTCTAAAAGTAGGGGATACTGTAACAACCGTATAAAACGGGTTCCAAAACCCGCGCCGTTTATTAATCAAGTATTTGTTATTTGTTCGTCGCATATTTACTAGCATCAGTTACTTCTATTAACAAAGGTTGTAGAATTAAAAGTTTTTAATAAATAATAATATTAATAAGTGAATTAAAATAAACTTAAAAATAGTAAAACCAAAAAAAATAAAAGGGGAAACCGGGGATCGAACCCGTGTCTCCCATGTATACACACACACCAAACACCACTACACCACATACACTTTGGTGTTTAAGTCGGAAGCAAATAATTTATATAGTAGCATTAGTAATAAAAACCTACAAATCAGGTTCATCTCCGAATCAGTTGTCAAACCGTGGAATTCAAGGAAGTTACATTTTTGATCGATTGACAAACGAACATAACTGATGAAAAACATTAGTTATAACCGAAAATTTAAATCAATTTCATTCATAACTGGGATTTTCGTAACCGAAATTTTTAAATACCTTTGCCTATAAATACCCCATATCAATCATGCTAAGCTCGCACCTTTTTCAATCATTACTCGAGATCATCACTGCTCAAGTCCTCTGTTCTTGTTGTAATTCAATTCAGTTCACCGGAAGTCAAGCTTTACTCGCCGGAATCCATCGCGGGAACTCCACGATCATCGGTAAACCTCCTAGTTATTCTTGTAGATTGTCATTAACATGAATAATGTATAAACAACACAACAACAACATCATTTTAATCAGACACGATCGAGTTCAAGAACTGGATTTAAATTTAGATGAGGAAGATGAAGTTATTTAATGTATTAATATAATTAAAAGTGGGTTTTTAATCGGGTTAGACAAACAGTCCAGTGGTGGACTGTGTGCAATTTCAAAGCAAGGGTCATGAGTTCGAACTATACACGCAGCCGGTTCCAGCGATTAAATGCAAAAAAATTTTTAGACGGTCAGGATTCCCAGTAAGTTGTTAAGACTAATAAAACTTCTAGTATAATCGGGTTAGACACCCAGCCCAGTTGG
Source organism: Scalesia atractyloides (assembly GCA_947069175.1). NCBI lineage: Eukaryota > Viridiplantae > Streptophyta > Magnoliopsida > Asterales > Asteraceae > Scalesia > Scalesia atractyloides. Next base: position 45,562,484 of record CAMTDV010000027.1, read on the forward strand.
TTGGGCTGGGTGCACAGCAACGAATGGTGATGAGTTCGATCCTGGTGGTAATCACCGATTCACTCCTTAAAAATCCTTTTTGAAATAAATAATTTCTGGTATGTACTAACTAGTTTATAAAAGTAATTAAAATCAAATTACTAACGGGTTAGACACGTAGCTCAGTTGGAAGAGCTGCGTGCACGTAAACGAGAGGTCACAAGTTCGAACCTCACCACACGCAGTCAAAGCGGTCAACGACCCGGTCAGACAACCCTGTCAGGTCTGACAAGGTTTTTGTAATTTAATATTATTTTTATTTTTTCTTATTTTTGTATATATATATTCTGTTTTAAATCAATCATAAATACTTAAGGATCCAATTTCAAAGGTTTTAAAATCTCTACAAATGCCACAATAATAACCTAAAACCCTAATAAAAGGTAGTAAATCAAAATATTATTTTATATATATTTATCGTGTTATTACGTTATTATTTACGTTATTATTAAATCAAAATATTATTTTATATATATTTATCGAGTTATTACGTTATTATTTAGGTTAACTTTCTTCGTCAATTAAGTCCTCAACTCGTGCGCATCCTTTAGCAAGCAAGAAACGCACCCACTGTTAGTGAATCCTTACAAATTCCTCTTTTTATTCATGTTTTGGGGTGTATCATGTGTCGTTATATTTTATTTTATTTACTTATACAAATCCATGTGCTACTACCATTATGTGATCTAATGTGTATATTTGTTGGTTGTGGTTATATGTGATTATATTTTATCATTTAAGTGAAATCATTCATTTAAGGCCCATCAGTTCCTCGTGGGATACGAGTTGAGCATTAGGTGCCTCATTAGATCCGCTCCGTTTAATTGAGCCTTGATCTCAAGTTCATCACTCATCATGTTCATATGTTCATTGTGGATATTATGTGGCTTGTGTTAATTTATATATACATATGCTCACTTATGGTCTATACACAATTTTTATTTAGATAACAAATATATAACTACTGTTTAAATGTTTTACTTAGATTCACTCACCAACTTTTGTTGACCCAAACCTTTGTTTTACGCATGATACAGGCGAACAGGCTGAGGAGAGGAACACATAAGAATGGCCTTAGAAGATTAATAAAATATATTTTTGTTTAGAACAATGTTTATTTGTGCTTGTATGTTTCCTTGTTTTGGATATTTGAAGTTTTAATTCCAATTTAATAAATATGAAACCTTTTAGTAAATGTCATGAGCTTTGTGATAACCCAATTATGCCCCGACTTTTTTTTTCGCTGCGGGTCGGGGTGTGACATTTTTCCTCCACGACATCATCATCAAAATTATTACTATCTTCAATATATCTATATACATAGTCATCGGGTTGTGCTATGTTGATGCTGTTCAGCTCTTTCTCAAAATCAAACTCGAACGAGTTTTCATCTATACCCATCATCTTAGCAATTTCTTCTTTGGAGTTGTGAACAAATCTCCCTCTTTAACCCCACGTTCCATATATATAGTCTTATATTGTATTGGAGGATCAACCGTATGTGGGGTAACGTCTGTGAAGATTCCTGAATACTCTTCTTCATGAACAGAATCCCTCATCTCCTCCTTTCTTTGAGAATCATTTTCTTAGTTAGCATTATATTTCAGAAAATCATTATAATCAAATGATTCACTTATCTTCGCTTCATAAACCACCAATCCAGTACCACCGTGTGTGTTATCATCATCTTCACCTTTGTCATCATCATCATCATCATCATGTTTATCATCATTAACATCCACATCCTTAACATCCTGTTTATTGTCAACCTTAGTCGCTTTTTCCTTTTCAGAATCCTTCTTCTTTTCGAAATGATACGATACATCTTTAACAGGACCAATCAGCACATACTTTGTAATATTAATCATTTCAACTTCAGTCTCTATTACTGTTTCATAAGGCTTTTCAACTTTAGGTTTAGGCTCAGGTTGTATGATAATCTCTGGAATTGCATCAACCTTCCCTTAACCTTTGCCTGCTTTTCTAGCTTTAACCTCAGCCTTTCGTGCCCTTTCAGCAGCTCCTTCCCTAACTTCATAAATTTCAATCTGATTGTATTTAGCTTCAAAATCTATTCATAACTACTTTTGCAACACTTTCTGAAACAAATCAAGCTTTCTATCTTTTCTCATCCTGTCAGCTTCTAACTCATCTATCAATTTTCGTAGTCCTTCATTATTAGAAACAAGACTTGCAATAACTGCCTCCATAGGTTTACGATCATCTTCAAAAAACTTCACTATGTTTTCCAAGTCTTTTATCTTTGATCGTTCTAATTGTCTAGAAAATCAAGATCTATAGCAGGCATTGATGAAAAATTTGGAAATTGAAAATCATCATCGAAGATATGCTCAACATCCCTGGTAGGACCTGTTGGAAAATATTGTCTTCTTTGTGAAGATTATGGTGTTGATTGTTGTTGTCTTGGTGGTGTTGGTTGTTTTGGTGGTGATGATGGTTTTTGTGGTGATGTTTGTCTTTGTGGTGATGGTGGTTGTTGTAATTGTGGTGATGGAGGAGTTTGAATCGGAACAACATTTTCAATCACAGCTTCAACTGTAGGTGTCTCTTTTTCTTGAACTACTGAATCAGCCCTAGTAGTTGTTTCTTTAGCAACATTCAAATACTTTCTTCTCGACTTCTTTGCGGCTGGAGACCCTGTTTTCTTCTTTGCTAGCTCAGTCACCTTGCTTTTAACTTTCTTCACTTTCTTTGGCGGCACATACGACTCATCATCATTCGATCTTTTGTTTTTCTTTGATGCTCTTTTTCAGCTTCTACTCTCGGATTGAAGGTTCTTGGTGCGACCCTTGAAGCCACATCTTCACCACTAGCAATCGGGGTTTCCTTAGAATCAGATTGACTTCTACCATTGAAAGCTTGCTTCTCAATATCCCAGCAATCTCTATTGTATCAGCTGTACTCTTTTCTCCCCTCTCATGATCTGAAGTAGGAGAAAACACTTTAGCTTCCACATTCTCTTCAACATGCAACTCTTCCTCAGAACTTTCATCCACCAACATCGTTGTGGCTTTTTTCTATGCTCGCTTTCTTTTTTGTGTTTGCTTTTTTCTTTTTCTTGTCATCATCCTTCTTGTACCATTTACTTCTTTTTGGTACATTATCTGCTAGGCGGTCTTCTTCATCATTTTCATAATTACTCTCATCTTTTCTCCACTTATCAGTTGGTGGCGGTCTGTAATTTTCATCCTTGATAAACCCGAAAAACTTCTTTCCTACAGGAATTGTTTTATGATAAAGATACGGATTCAGACGATCCAGATACATATTCGTCATGTGCTCTAGCGGCAATTCATCATCTTCTTCTTTTAACAAATTTGAAAATTGATTGTCCAACATCATCTGAGCAAAACGAGAATATTGTAAGAATTTTTCTGTATCAATATTGGTCTTCGTCTGCTCGAAAATAATTCTTGTAAAGTTGTACAACAGATTTAGAGACACGCTGCTATCATGCATAATTGATAATCCTGTAACACATCAAAACCTCCTTTACGATGCCCCAAGGCATGAATCACTGAATGCACAAAGAATTTGTAGGGCCTTGCCAAATAAGCTTCTTTGAAATTTGTTTCATTCACGTGACTCGTATATCCCATCCTGTAAAAACAACCCTTTACCATCCTCTCAGAATAACATGTTAGATCACTGTCTTTGTCCTTAAAGTCTAACACCCTCTTGATTAGTGATTCAGTAATAAATACTTCCTTCTGCTCATCTCGTATCTTCACAGTAGACCATATAGCAGGCAGATTCGGTATAAACTCCGCATGATCCCGAAAGCGTTGAATGTGAGTTTCATATGCTTTATGCTGATCTGTAAGAGCCTTTTTATATGAAGACGATCCATGAAATCCAGAATTTCTTTAAATGGCTTCATCTTTGTCAATGACTTGTTAAGTACACAACAAATGTTGTGCTTCGGCTAGAAGCTCATAGATTTTTTCTCCACAAACATATAAAAACAACACTTAGTCGAATTTCCAAAATTTCCAAAGGTTGGTGTGAATGTGATTATGTACGGAGGTAATATTGACACCTTCGTACGAAGATAAGTTTAGAACTTTTTTTGATCAAAACAAAATACCTTCGTACAAGGGTATTATTCTCAATGAATTATGATCATCTTCATACGAGGGTATTAATTTACCTTTGTACGAAGGTAATTCCCTTCGTACCAAACAGTTAGAATCAATTCTTGTAATTTTGATGTTTTTGATGAAATCGAAGATTGTAACATGACCTAACAACGCTGATTAACAATAATATGAGTTCAATTTTGATTTTTAGTGGTCCATTTAGTCAATATCAACATTTTTAAGTATATTAGGTTGATACGTTCAACTTAAGGTACAATTCATCCAAATTATACCTTCACCATTGTTCGTGGTGTGCCAATCAACCAATATAATGTAATTTAGGCAGCACTTCGTCGTTTAAAACGCAAAATCTCTTAACAACTAGTTTGTGCGAAGAAGAAGTTAGAATAGTAAATGGCTTACTTCGTACGATGGAACCTATTTATATGTTTCATGGATTACCTTCGTGAGATAGTAACATTGTTTACTTTGTACGAAGGAACAATGTCTACCTTCATACGAGGGTGTTCCTTCGTGCGAAGGTACTCCTTATTTTTTCAACTCTTCAATTTCTTGAAAATTTTACCAGTTTTAACAACCCACTCAGTTAACCAAGTCAAAGTTAATGACCCTAGTTAGCTGATTTATCTATCAAGTCCAAGTAAATGACCTTGGTTGAATACTTTATGAACAAACTTATGTTTTCTGATGATTTAAAGTTTCAAATTAATGAACTTTTGATCATTTCAAAACCTTTTCTCATTTCAGATAGGCTCCTAACCCGTTCTCCAGATTTCATTCAACATTCAGCTGCTTCGGACTTTGAAAATCAGTTTTCCATCATCGGTAGTAAAAATAAGATGAATTAAAAATCTTTTTGATTTTTCCAAGTTTATGTTAAACTCACTGAAAATCTTTGTGAGTTTCTGAAATGAAATAATTGTATGCAAAGATATTTACCGATAGTTTTGTGAGTTTGTGTAAGAGGATCATATCAGTTTTTGAGACTTATCACTAGTATCGTTGATCTTGATTAAACTTTAAGTTCAAAATAGATTTACTTAGATTGTCTGTATACTGGTCCACTTAAACCTCTAAACATTTTTCAATTGTTTCAAGATACGGGAATTAGATGTCTTATAACTTTTCTTAACAATGTTTCCCACCTCAGAATATACTCCCGTATCAAGATTCCCTGGATTTCATCTTACATGTGAATATATCTAACCAATATCTGTATTCGAGTTATGCGAAGCCTTGAGAGCTCAGGTTAGTACCACCGTATAGACAAAGAGACAAGGTTTGACTTAAAAGTGATGTTCCATTTTTTGGAATCTTTTGACTGCAATTGTCAGATCTTTCGATACTTTCAATTTGATGTGATTTAAGGTTTTAAAGCAAAAGTATTCTACAAGTTACAGGCTATTGCTTACGCAATATAAGAAGAACTTGTATAATACCCAGATATCAATTATCTGTAAAGACCTAGTATCTGACAATCCGGCAATATCTCAAACGAAATTTTGTGTACTAAGACCATATATCCGAGAGATGTTAAGCCACTAATTAAGAAGTTTTTCTTTATGTTTATATCTCGAAAAAAAATACTGAATATGCGAATTCTACTGGCACATCATCAGTGAAATCTGTTTAAAAACTTTTTGACACTACATTTGTTTAGCGTACTGTGATAGCTACTGATTTACTATCATTTCCTCTTTTTACGTGAAAACTCTTTTTGTATTTTTCAATGTTTTTGTAAATTTTCAAATTTTTATATGCTTTTGTATTTTTCACAACAGATTTCTCTCCCTAAAATCACAAACATATTTTGGATTTTTGGTTTTAAAAAAATTGAAAATAACATTTTGAAAATAATAACTTGACAAACTTATGAGGATTACGTTAGATCATCATCCATCTCGGCTTCAACCTCTGTGCCCCCCTGATATCAGATTTTTTAACCCGTCTAATTTCAAAAGGTCTTTGAATATTTCTCCGTCAAACAGTTTTGTATAAAAGTCTGCTTTCTGTTCATCAGTGTGGATTATTTCAATACGAATCAACTTTTTCTAGTAGAAGTCACAGATAAAGTGATGTGGTATTTCAATGTGTTTAGTTGCGTGTGTTGAACCGGATTTTTCATTATGTTAATGGGAACCTCGTTATCTACATATATACGCATATCAAGAAACTGCAATCATAGTCTCTCGTCTGTTGTTGTATCCACAAGATTTGGGAACAACAACTAGAAGCTGAAATGTATTCTGCTTCGTAAGTAGAGAGCGATTGTGGTTTGCTTCTTGCATTGCCACGTTACTAAGCGTGTGGCCAAAGAACTGCCAACCATTAGTTGTAGATTTCGCATTTAATTTGTAGCAGACAAAGTCAGAGTCAGAGTATCCTGCGGGATTGAAGTCGTCGGCATGGGGATACCACAAGCCGGTGCTTGGGCAACCTTTTAGGTATCGAAGGATCCTTTTGACAATCAACAAATGCGACACTTTGGACTTGACTGGTAGCATGCCCAGAGGCATGTTGGATACATGATATCCGACCGTGATACTGTCAGATACATTAAAGAGCAGATCATCGAATGATACATAGTTTCATCTATCTTTACTCTAGTTGAATTTGCTTCAATGCCGTGATTCAGTGCTAATGGGGTAGACATTGGTGATGATTCGAACATCTTGAATTTCTCCAAAACATCATTCACATACTTCGTCTGATGTATAAAGATTCCATCAGGCAATTATCGACCTAAAGTCCCAGAAAGAAATTCATCTCCCCCATAGAACTCATTTCGAACTTCTTTTTCATCTCTTTTGAAATCTTTGCACAACACATTATTTGTTGAACCGAATATGATGTAATCCACATAGTTTTGTACAATTAAGATGCGTCCTCCTACTTTCCGTGTGAAGAGGGTACTGTCTACTGTTCCTTTGGTAAAATCTTTGTCCAGAAGGTGCTGAGAAAGCGTCTAATACCAGGCTCTCGGGGCCTTGTGTAAGCCGTATAACACTTTATCCAATAGATAAACCTTGTTTTTGTGTATCAGATCGACAAACCCCGGTGGTTGGCCGACGTACACCTGCTCTTTCACGTTTCTGTATAGGAGCATGGACTTAACATCCAATTGGTACACTTTGAATCCCTTTCATAACGCGAATGCGAGGAAGATGCGGATTGCTTCCAATCTTGCCACAGGAGCATAGACCTTAGTGTAGTATATTCCCTACTGATGAAATCCTTGAACAATGAGTCGAGCTTTGTTACGCTCAATTACTCCTCTTGTAATCTCTTTTGCACCTGAAGACCCATTTAGTATTTATCTTCTTGTGGTCCTCTGGCAGATCAACAAGTTTGCACACACCGTGTTTTTCAAACTGCAAAAGCTCCTCCTGCATTGCGTTCACCAAGCTTTCTTTTGTGAGAGCTTCCTTATACATTTTTGGCTCTATCTGCGAAATAAAACATCTATATGAGACCGTGTTTTGTATAGGTGCTACATTAGTATAAAAACAACTAAGATTCTGATTGATCTGATTTTGTGTTTTAACACCAGACTATAACTCTCCAATAATATATTCTGGTGGTTGGTACGACAGTGTCCTCAGCATGACTTTGTTAGAAACGCTCACTTAATGTTCTCGATTTGTAATATTTTGATCAGCGTTCTGATTAACTACAGATGCTTCATTCTAAGCACTTGTTCTAGTAGTCTATGATTCCGAATTTTTAGAACTAGGGCCTATTTTAGCATCATGAATAACAACAGGTGTGTGAGTTATAACGATTGGTCTAGGAGCTTGATCTTGTGATAAAGATTGTTGTTGCTGATAAAGCATCACAAGTTCCTCTTTTGTCGGTTCAGCTCGCAACTCGAAGGAATTCAAGAGACTTTCGTAGTCGAACAACCAAGGATCTCCTGGTTTCTGTGTCGAAGATGTGTAACATTGACAATCTACATTTTGAGCTTCAATAACCCTGTTTATGTTAGGAAGATAAACTCTCATAAGAGGACTAGCATATCCCACCAAGAACCCTTCATCGATTTAGCTCCAAATTTTCCATTTGCATCAATTACCATGCATGGTGACCCAAAAGGTTCTAAATACTTCAGGTTTGGCGATCGTTGGTTGAGTAGCTTGAAACACATCTTCTTGTGTGGCTTGAATATTAATACTCTGTTCAATATATAGCATGCAGAAGCCCCAGCTTCGCTCCAAAAACTAACTCGCAGTTTTGAATCGGCGAGCATGGTTCTTGCGGTCTCCATTAGCGTTCTGTTTTTGCATTCAGCTACACCGTTTTGTTGTGGAGTGTACGGTGCACTAAATTCTTGCAGAATTCCCTTTGCATTGCAAAACTCTAACATCTGATTCTTCTTGAATTATGTACCATTGTTGCTTCTAATGCGTCGAATTAGCAAGTGGTACATATTCTATAATTTTCGGAACAAGATCATCAGACTCTAAAAAGTTTCATCTTTGCTTTCCAAGAACATCCATCACCCACGAGAACCTTGAGTAGTCATCGGTCACAACAAGACAATATAGATCTCCAGAGATACTTTGAACGTTGACAAGTCGAAAGAGGTCCACGTGTAATCTTTCTAGCGGGAGCTTTATTGAGTTCAGGAGCTTACTTGGATGCGACTTTTTGTGATGTTTCCCCTTTTTACAACTTATGTAGTCATCAATAAGGTGAAAACTTTTCAGATTGACACCCTCCACTAGATCGTTGTGTACCAATATATTCATCTTCCAGAGATGAATGTATCCCATTTTCTATGCCACATGATTAATTCTTTCTCCGTTGCTTTTGACAAAAAACACTGTGCTGTTTTTGTTGTTGTTGTAGTAATGCTCATGTCTAAGACATACAAATAATTTTCTCGGGGAACGTGCATCAAGATCCATTCCTCTGATATTTGGAATCCTGGCTTTAGAATAAGGCATTCTCAATCAATGAAGTGCGTTGTGAATTTTTTATCACAGATCTGAGAGATACTTAATAAGTTGTTTTCTAACTCTGCTATGTAGTTGACCTTGTCGAATGACACCACACCATTAATTAGAATTCCTTCACCTACTATTCTCCTTCCCTGATTACTAGTAGATCTGACGTAGCCCCCTCGGATAGATTTAATGTCGTATGAGAGAGCCAACATCCCCGCCATGTGTCAGGATGTTCCGCTATCCATGATCCATATGGAAATGACGGATCTTGGGAGCCCCTACACATTCACTTAAGCTATTATTTAAATAGGGAGACCCAAGCCTTAACGGTCTTGGGTGGGTTTTCACAGGTTGAATCACACACTGCCACTCTTTGTTTCAATAATCTGTTGAACTTTCTCATCAATCACAGTTGGAACAGATGTTTTAATTTCTTCAAAAGATGCTTTTGATTTAATCACCCAAATTTGATTTTTTGAAGTTGCATTTTTGGATAATATTTTGAATCTTTTTGGTCCATTTTGATTGAAGATCCATCAGCCTTTTCAGTTGAAACGAGCCAATTTCACTTTGTATTTAGATTCATTTTGTTTAAGAATCTGAGTAGGAACTGACAATGGGGATCTTTTTACGTGCTCTGAAGTTTTCTTGACACCATGGACAGGTTTAGAGATATTTTGGGAACAACGTCTTGCGATATGTCCAATTTGGTTGCATTTAAAGCACTTCCGATTGTCTGTTACAACAATGGATCTCTAAACCTGTACACGGTGTTGTTTTTCAGCAAAAAAATATTCTTTTGATTGTTTGCTTAACACACTCTCTTTCTCACTCTCTAAGCTTGTGCCGGAAATAAAAACCATTTTGTTTATGAATTTGGTATTTCTAAACCTGTTGTTTCTCTTACCATATCCCGAACCTTGTCTCCCGTAATAGTTATTTCTCTTTTGATTATTAGAATAGGAGCCTTTAGGTTTGGAATAGTAAGATTTATCACGTTTAAAGTTTGAAAACCTTTGTTCTTTTGTCATCTTTCCAAGCTCAGAAATCTCAACTTCTACCAACTTAAACACTTTGTCAGCTTTGTCCAGGTTCACGTTCTAAATTGGAAATTCATAATCAGAGTATAGTTTGTTAGATTCGTTGTCACACCCCGACCCGCAGCGGAATAAAAGTCGGGGCATAATTGGGTTATCACCAAAGCTCATGATGTTTACTAAAATGTTTCATATTTATTAAATTCAAATTACAACTTAAATATCCAAAACAAAATTCATACAATTACAAGAAATTGAAACTATTTAATTATTCCAAAGCTTAAACTTGTTTATTCTTCTAGGCCTTTCTATGTGTTTCTTGTCTCAGCTGGATCACCTGTATCATGTGTAAAACGGGGGATATTTTGGGTCAACAAAAGTTGGCGAGTGAACCTTGATAAAACATTGTTACTAATTTCCTGTTTTATTTAATAAGGAAAATTTGTGCAGTAATCACATGTGAGCAAACGTATATAGATAAACAAACACAAACCACTTTGAATGAGTATATGATATGAATGATGATGTATGTGAGATCAAGGCTCAATCAAACGGAGCCGATCTAATGAGGCACCTGATGCTCAACCCGTCTCCCACGGGGAACTGATGGGCCTAATGAAATGCGTGCACTGAAAATGATAAATCCAATCTACATATAATTCACACAACAATTGATACACATTTGATACACATTAGATCACGGATATGATGTATGCACAAGTGTTTTTTATATATAATAAAAGAAATATACGACACATGATACACCCCAAAACATGATTAAAACGGGGAATTGATAGAGATTCACTCACATTGCGTGCGTTCTTTGATGACGTTGGATGCGCACGAATTTTAGGATTCAATCGACGAGGGAAAAAATAGCCTAGATAATAACAAAATGATTCGATAAATAAATAAATTTTATTTGAGATTAATATTTTTAATTAGTGCTCTTTAATGGGATTTTTAGATTTATTTTTGTGAGTTTAAGGAAATTTTCTAACTTTAATAATCTTATTTTTAAGTATTTTTAAATAATATTCTAATTAAATAAATAGATAAAAAGAAATAAAAAAGGTTGACTTTTTTTTGACCGTTGACCGTTGACCGGGTCTTGACCGGTCAGACTGTGTTTTCTCTGCGCTGAGTGAGGTTCGAATTCGGGACCTCTCGTATACGTGCACGCAGCTCTACCAACTGAGCTACGTGTCTAACCCGAAATATTCTCTGTTTTAATTATATATATATACTAATTAATTTTAACCTTATTTAGTTTATATCAAAAATGGTTTAATATGGCCGAACCGGCTTCAGAGACTCGAATTCGAACTCGGGACGTTTGGTTCGAGTGCGCACAGCCCAACCAGTTGGGCTGTGTGTCTAATCTGTTTAACTAATGGATTATATTACTCTTATAAACATTCTGTGACTTGATCTGATTAAGTTCTAAAAATGTTGGTTTTATTTCTGAAAGTCGGTAACATGTGCGATTCGAAGCCGGGACGTGCGTGTTATATTTGCACACAGTCCACCGCTGGACTGTGTGTCTAACCCGGTTAAATACATGATTTTTATTACATTAATATACTACTCGACTTCGTCTTCTTCATTAAGAAGAACTCAGAATCAGTAAGTCTGACTGTTCTGTTTTAATCGATCAACAAAACTTATAATTGATTGAAATGAAATAGATAAAGAAGATTACGGAATAAGATGTACCAAAACAGAATGTTTTCCTCAGATTTGCGGCAAGAGTCTTCGGCTCTGATTTGTGATTTCCAGCTGAGTGAACTGTTTAACAGTTTTGATCATTGTGTTGTGCAATTAAAGTATAAATCAAAAGATAGCAAGAAGGTTTAGATGATTTATACCGATTAGAAGTAAAGTCTCGGTTTTCCGGTGAAAGTCCGGCGAATGCAGAAAACTCCGGCGACGAGCTTTTGAAGAAATGAAACTTCGGAAACGAACGTGGTTCTGAGCGAAAGGATTTTCAGAGTGTTCAAGTGGGTATTTATAGTGGAAACAGGCTGAATTGGGTTTGAATTGAGTCTTGATTCGCGGTCAAAGGATTTCCAGTGGTTATGACCGAAATTGACGGTTAGGCATCGATTATAACTGATGTCGTAGACGGTTATCGCGTTTTAGTCAAAAAGGAAAGGCAACATTAGCGGAGTTTTGGTTTTACTCTGGCGATTCCGCGTTCTGAGCGCGCTGATGTCCGGTTTTGATTTTCTGGTTTTACCTTAAGTGTTATTTGTTTCATTGTTTATCACAATTGAAGTGTGTGGCGGAGCGGTGTGTTGTGTGTTTGGGTTTGTGGGTGACCCGGGTTCGAAACCCGGCGTCTCCATTTTATTTTTTATTGATTGTTTATTATTAATTATAAATTATGGTTTTTAAATTCTAATATATTTATCAATTATGTATTGTTTAAAATTAATATGAACCATAAATACGCAACGAAACTTATAACTGACTATTTGATTGATAAACGAAGCGGGTTTGGAAACCCGTTTTTCGACGAATGTTACAGTATCCCCTACTTTTAGGAATTTCGTCCCGAAATTGAAGTAGTAGTGGTAACAGGAAAAAGCTGCGGGTATTTTTTGCGCATTGAGTCTTCACGTTCCCAAGTAAACTCGGGTCCTCATTTTAACTCCCAACGTACCCTGACAATTGGAATACGACTTCGTCTTAAACGCTTCTCTCTGAAGTCCATGATTTCTACTGGTCTTTCAGTGAAGTGCATAGATTCATCGATCTGAATGTCTTCTAGAGGAATATGGAGGTTTTCATCGGCGAGGCACTTCTTCAAGTTTGATACGTGGAATGTGGGATGAATTCTGTTGAGCTCTTCTGGTAGGTCAAGCTTGTATGCTACAGGACCAACTCTTTCGAGTATCTTGAAAGGTCCTACGTAGCGTGGTGCTAGCTTGCCTTTCTGACCAAAACGAACCACTCCCTTCCACGGTGATACTTTTGAAAGTACTTGATCACCAATGTCAAACTCCAAGGGCTTTCGTCGTTTGTCTGCATAACTCTTTTGACGACTTTGAGCCGCTAGAAGATTGTTTCGAATTTGAATGACCTTGTCGATTGTTTCTTGAATTATTTCTGGACCGGTGTTTTGTGATTCCCCAATTTCGTGCCAACATACTGGAGATCGGCACTTACGACCATATAAAGCTTCGAAAGGAGCCATGCCGATACTTGAATGATAGCTATTGTTGTACGAAAAATTCCATTAACGGTAGATGCGCGTCCCAGTTCCCTTTGAAATCTATGACGCATGCTCGCAGCATGTCTTCAAGGGTTTGGATGGTGCGTTCAGATTGACCATCAGTTTGAAGATGAAAAGCGGTACTGAGGTCTAATCGTGTACCCAAGGCGGTTTGTACGGCTCGCCATGTTCGTGAAGTGAAACGACCGTCACGGTCTGAAATGATGCTTAAAGGTACACCATGACGGCTTACGATCTCGTTGATGTAGATACGAGCTAACTTTTCGTTCTTGAAGTCCTCGCGAATCGGAATGAAATGAGATGACTTTGTAAGACGATCGATTATTACCCATATGGTGTTATACCCACTGGAGGTGCGAGGTAACCCGGTAATAAAATCCAAGGTTATGTTTTCCCACTTCCATACAGGTATTTCGGGTTGGACTAAAAGTCCTGAAGGTCTTTGATGTTCAGCTTTTACTTTGGAACAGGTAAGGCACTTGGAAACAAAAACAGCGATATCCTTTTTCATGCCAGGCCACCAGTAGGTGTATCGTAGGTCTTGATACATCTTGTCGGCTCCTGGGTGTACAGAGTATCGTGTTTTGTGCGCCTCATTCATGAGGAAATCACGAAGGTTATCGCGATCAGGAATCCATATGCGATTTAAATAGTATAGAATACCGTCGGATTTGGTTTCGATTTTTAGTTCAGCTCCACGCGACAACTCATCGCGTACGTCATTTTCTGTTACAGAAACATGTTGAGCTGCTCGGATTCGATCTTTGATGTTGGTTACGATTTGCGAACATAGAAGACGAATGGAGTTCGCATAACCTTTTCGACTAAGTGCATCAGCCACCACATTTGCCTTGCCAGGATGATACCGAATTTCGCAGTCGTAGTCGTTGAGAAGTTCGACCCATCTTCGTTGCCTCATATTCAACTCCTTCTGGTTGAAGATATGTTGGAGACTTTTGTGGTCAGTGTATATTTCACACTTGGTACCATAGAGGTAATGTCTCCATATCTTGAGAGCGAACACAACGGCTCCAAGTTCCAGGTCGTGGGTGGTGTAATTCTTCTCGTGAACCTTGAGTTGCCTAGAAGCATAGGTTATCACTTTTCCTCTTTGCATTAATACACAGCCTAGCCCTTGCCCTGATGCGTCGCAATATACTACAAAGTCATCGCAACCCTCAGGGAGTGTGAGGATAGGTGCGTCACAAAGTTTTTGCTTTAGAGTTTGGAAGGCTTCTTCTTGTTTAGGTCCCCATATGAAGGGTTTTCCTTTATGAGTCAAAGCCATGAGTGGTACAGCAATAAGGGAAAAATTGGCAATGAAGCGTCGATAGTAACCAACCAAACCAAGAAATGACCTTACTTCGGTAGGGGTACGTGGCGCTTGCCATTCCTGTACTGCCTTGATTTTTGAAGGATCGACATGTATTCCCTTGTCATTGACGACATGTCCAAGGAATTGTACTTCTCCTAACCAGAATTCACATTTTGAGAATTTAGCGTAGAGCTTTACAGTCCTTAAGAGTGTAAGGATGAGTCTAAGGTGTCGTTCATGATCGGATTTAGACTTGGAGTAGATAAGAATATCGTCGATGAAGACTATGACGAAACGGTCGAGGTAGGGTTTGCATACCCTATTCATTAGATCCATGAAGACAGCGGGGGCGTTGGTTAAACCGAATGGCATGACCATGAATTCGTAATGACCATAACGAGTCCGAAAGGCGGTCTTTGGGATATCTTCTTCGTGCACTCTGAGCTGATGATAACCAGAACGAAGGTCGATTTTTGAAAAGCAGGTGGCGCCTTGAAGTTGGTCTAGGAGGTCATCGATGCGAGGTAGTGGATAGCGATTCTTAACCGTTAACTTGTTGAGTTCTCTATAGTCGATGCACATGCGAAACGTTCCATCTTTCTTCTTCACAAAAAGAACAGGTGCACCCCAAGGCGATGAGCTAGGACGTATGAATCCTTTTTCAGTCAGCTCTTGCAGTTGACTGGCCAGCTCTTGCATTTCGGATGGGGCTAACCAATAAGGAGATTTTGCAACTTGTGTAGCGCCAGGTACAAGATCAATGCGGAATTCGACTTCTCTCACAGGAGGGATTCCTGAAATGTCGTCGGGAAAGACTTGTGGGAATTCTTTCACAACTGGGATATCTTCGAGTTTCTTCTCCTTGTTTCCCTTTTTGACGACGTGAGTTAGGAATGCGACATAGTTCTTACGGAGATATCTTCGGGCTTGAAGGCAGGACATTAATTTGAGTCCTTTCCAAGGGGTTTCTCCAAAAATACGTAGGGTCTGACCGTCTGCAAGAGGAATGCGAATGAACTTTTTGCGGCACAATACTTCAGCGTGATGCTGGCTGAGCCAGTCCATACCGATTATAACATCGAAACTTCCCAACTTCATAGGAATGAGGTCAACTGGAAAATCGTGATCGTTTAGAGTGAGGGTATAATTGCGTATAATAGAATTTAATGAAACAGGTTTTCCGTCAGCAACTTCCACCATTAGAGATTCCATGAGATTAACACGAGTTTGGTTGAGGATAGGTTCGAATTCTAAGGACACAAAACTCTTATCCGCGCCAGTATCGAATAACATGGATGCATAACTACCATTGATGAGAAACGTACCGTTGACCACGTTGTTGTCAGCCCTAGCTTGGTTGGCATTGATGTTGAAAGCTATTCCTCTGGCAGGTGGAGGAGCTTGGTTTGCTTGGTTTACTGGGTTCGCTTGAGCTTGGGCATGGATGATGTTCACCAAGCATGGACAAGTGTTCCTGAAGTGGTTTGGGTCCCCACAGTTGTAACAAGCTTGCATGGGTTGCATCATGGGGTAGTGGGGTTGGTAGTAAGTTTGGGCTGCGTGTGGTACAGGTGGTAGAAGTAAAGGTTGTTGGGCTTGACCCACTATCTGATGGTGGGTTTGGGTTGGGGGTTGATTGCGGTTCATTCGTTGAAGAGTACGACAGGTTTGGATGGTGTGACCTGCGCGGCCACAGCTGGTGCAATGTTGGCAAAGAGTTTCGGGAGGGTGATGGTATTGACAACGGTTGCATTTTGGGTGTGGGCCGGTGCATTGCTTTTTAAATGGTGCAGCTGAGGGAGCGATTTGGGTGATTGGTGCAGCAGTGATAGGAGGGTTGGTTTGAGTGACAGCAAAATTTTTGCTATTTCGTTTCCTCTTACCAGCAAACTTTGAGGAGGAGACTGAATGGTTTGTAGTTGGGGTCTCAATGGATGTTTTCTTCTTCTCATATTTAAATTTGCCATTTCGGTTGCGATTCTCAGTGAGTTCTTTAGCTAATTCCATTGCGGCTTCAAGTGTTGCAGGAGAAGTACTTAAAACCGAGTCTTGAATTTTCGAGGGAAGACCTCGAATGTAGTGTTCAACCAAGCGGTACACGGGGGTGAACAAATTAGGGATCATCTGATTTAGCTCGAGAAATCTCTTATTATAGGAAGTGTGATCTCCTTCCTTTTGTTTTAGTGAGTGGAATTCGTCTTCCAGCTTTTTGATTTCGCTTATTGGATATAAGCGTCTTGTCATGAGTTCCCTTAACTCTTCCCATGTTAAGGCCATGGCATCTTCAACTCCTCATTTACCCTTTTCTGTGTTCCACCAGGTAAGGGCTACCCCAAACAGTCTTCCAGTTGCATAACGTACCTTGCGATCCTCGGGACAATCGCAATTGAGGAAAGTGTTCTTCGTTTCTTCAAACTAGTGAAGGAGGGCGGTAACACCTTCGGTCCCTTCATACTTTGGGGGATCGCTAGATTTGAAGTGTTTGTAGGAGCACTTTTTGGAAGGAGGGTTGGCGACGCTCTAGTCTTCTTGATCAGGAGGGTTGATGGGATTTGCGATGAGACCTTGTTGAACTTGAATTACGATGTCAGGAAGCACTGCGGCCATTTGTTTAGCAATTTGTGTGGCCAAGCGTTCATTTGATCTTCCTGACTTTCTACCACCACGTAGTTGCCTAGACGACATCTACAGGAACATACATAGGAAGATTGTGAGTTTAAGAAGTTTCTAGGTGTCATGTGTCGTAAAAAGAATGAAAAATAACATAACTGACAATAATTCAACTACATCCATAGGATGTCTTGGGTTTGCTCATGTTTGGGCCTCCAATGTCCCCCATAACATCGCCTGTGTAGTCATGTGGGCCCCCATGACTATTGGTCTTGGTAGGATTCACATTGGTGTTGGCGGATTAACACTCGCACCACCCGAATGAAAATCGGAAAATATAATTGCGAGATGTATGGTAGGAGGGTGTCCAGGTGTAGACACAATGACAACTCAAAGTGGGGTTAGCTCACACGACGTTTGGTATAGCATGCTTTGGCCTAATAGGTCCTTCGTACTCTCATCGTTAGTCCCCAGGTAGGCAAACTGGTCCTTTATTTTGGATTTATACGAATGCCAAGCCTAGACAGGACGTTCCGACTACCGGTACTCGTACATTCCAGTTACTACATGCCCGTCATGAGAACTCACTTTGATGTGATTTGAAATACAAAAATCATTGCAAAAATCATGGTAATCGTGAGGTGTGTGCTCTCATGGATATGATATGTTATGAGGATATGATTCATGATGAGCATTGTACAATAACATGTATTTGTGAGCATGCTTGCATAACATTGAGTGTAAAAATAACCATAAAGCATATAAACGTCATGAATTTTGTATGTAACGCATAAACAATTTAAAATTTTAATCAACTATAGTATAGGCTCTAAGGGTCTAATAACCTATCCTATATCCCTATAGTCATGGCTCTGATACCAAGCTGTCACACCCCGACCCGCAGCGGAATAAAAGTCGGGGCATAATTGGGTTATCACTGAAGCTCATGATGTTTACTAAAATGTTTCATATTTATTAAATTCAAATTACAACTTAAATATCCAAAACAAAATTCATAAACTATTTAATTATTCCAAAGCTTAAACTTGTTTATTCCTCCAGGCCTTCCTATGTGTTTCTTGTCTCAGCTTGATCACCTGTATCATGTGTAAAACGGGGGATATTTTGGGTCAACAAAAGTTGGCGAGTGAACCTTGATAAAACATTGTTACTAATTTCCTGTTTTATTTAATAAGGAAAATTTGTGCAGTAATCACATGTGAGCAAACGTATATAGATAAACAAACACAAACCACTTTGAATGAGTATATGATATGAATGATGATGTATGTGAGATCAAGGCTCAATCAAACGGAGCCGATCTAATGAGGCACCTGATGCTCAACCCGTCTCCCACAGGGAACTGATGGGCCTAATGAAATGCGTGCACTGAAAATGATAAATCCAATCTACATATAATTCACACAACAATTGATACACATTTGATACACATTAGATCACGGATATGATGTATGCACAAGTGTTTATATATATATAATAAAAGAAATATACGACATATGATACACCCCAAAACATGATTAAAACGGGGAATTGATAGAGATTCACTCACATTAGGTGCGTTCTTTGATGACGTTGGATGCGCACGAATTTTAGGATTCAATCGACGAGGGAAAAAACTAGCCTAGATAATAACAAAATAATTCGATAAATAAATAAATTTTATTTGAGATTAATATTTTTAATTAGTGCTCTTTAATGGGATTTTTAGATTTATTTTTGTGAGTTTAAGGAAATTTTCTAACTTTAATAATCTTATTTTTAAGTATTTTTAAATAATTTTTCAATTAAATAAATAGATAAAAAGAAATAAAAAAGGTTGACTTTTTTTTACCGTTGACCGTTCACATTTGACCGGGTCTTGACCTGTCAGACTGTGTTTTCTATGCGCTGAGTGAGGTTCGAACTCGGGACCTCTCGTATACATGCACGCAGCTCTACCAACTGAGCTACGTGTCTAACCTGAAATATTCTCTGTTTTAATTATATATATATACTAATTAATTTTAACCTTATTTAGTTTATATAAAAAATGGTTTAATATGGCCGAACCGACTTTAGAGACCCGGAGTCGAACTCGGGACGTTTGGTTCGAGTGCGCACAGCCCAACCAGTTGGGCTATGTGTCTAATCTGTTTAACTACTGGATTATATTACTCTTATAAACATTCTGTGACTTGATCTGATTAAGTTCTAAAAATGTTGGTTTTATTTCTGAAAGTCGGTAACGTGTGCGATTCGAACCAAGGACATGAGTGTTATATTTTCACACAGTCCACCGCTGGACTGGGTGTCTAACCCGGTTAAATACATGATTTTTATTACATTAATATACTACTCGACTTCGTCTTCTTCATTAAGAAGAACTCAGAATCAGTGAAGTCCGACTGTTCTGTTTTAATCGATCAACAAAACTTATAATTGATTTAAATGAAATAGATAAAGAAGATTACGGAATAAGATGTACCAAAACAGAATGTTTTCCTCAGATTTCCGGCAAGAGTCGTCGGCTCTGATTTGTGATTTCCAGCTGAGTGAACTGTTTAACAGTTTTGATCATTGTGTTGTGCAATTAAAGTATAAATCAAAAGATAGCAAGAAGGTTTAGATGATTTATACCGATTAGAAGCAAAGTCTCGGTTTTCCGGTGAAAGTCCGGCGAATGCAGAAAACTCCGGCGACGAGCTTTTGAAGAAATGAAACTTCGGAAACGAACGTGGTTTTGAGTGAAAGGATTTTCAGAGTGTTCAAGTGGGTATTTATAGTGGAAACAGGCTGAATTGGGTTTGAATTGAGTCTTGATTCGCGGTCAAAGGATTTCCGGCGGTTATGACCGAAATTGACGGTTAGGCATCGGTTATAACTGATGTCGTAGACGGTTATCGCGTTTTAGTCAAAAGGGAAAGGCAACATTAGCGGAGTTTTGGTTTTACTACGGCGATTCCGCGTTCTGAGCGCGCTGATGTCCAGTTTTGATTTTCTGGTTTTACCTTAAGTGTTATTTGTTTCATTGTTTATTACAAGTGAAGTGTGTGGCGGAGCGGTGTGTTGTGTGTTTGGGTTTGTGGGTGACCCGGGTTCGAAACCCGGCGTCTCCATTTTATTTTTTATTGATTGTTTATTATTAATTATAAATTATGGTTTTTAAATTCTAATATATTTATTAATTATGTATTGTTTAAAATTAATATGAACCATAAATACGCAACGAAACTTATAACTGACTATTTGATTGATAAATGAAGCGGGTTTGGAAACCCGTTTTTCGACGAATGTTACATTCGTTCATTTTGTACATAACAATATTTGGATAATCATTTAAACCATTATCTGATTTTGGGTTATAATCCTTATGAAAACTATCGTCACTTTCAGAACACGAGCTTAAACTTGTTTTCTCAAGATTAGATTGAGAACTTTCAAATTCATGTTTTCACTATCATTTCCCAACTTTTCAATGACATTTTTTTACAATCTCTTCTCACACTCTGTTTCAGTTTTGGTGCAGGGTATATCGAGGTTTTCAGGCAGCTCTTCTTTCTTTCCAGTTTTTAATTTCAAATTAAGCGCATTTTCCACCCCAACATGCTTTTTCCTAGAATAACTATTCCACATCAGGGTATTTGTTAATAGTTCTTAGTTTATCATAAGCTTCTTTTGTATCTTCTAGATGACTGGATAGATTATCAATGCGTTTTTAAGTTCTTCATACTTCTCATCTTTCTCAAAACAAGTTTTGCATGGTTCTAAGCATTTCATGCATTGTTTTTCTGTTTCTGTCTTCTCACTCTTACCCTCCTCTCTGACTTACTCAGTCACGACTTCCTGAACTTTCAGAGACTACGTCTTTCAACTATGCTATCATTGCTTTATTGGCAATCTCTTTGAGGTTTTCAGCGTTCATTTCTTTGGTGACATATGTAACTTCCTTTACAGGTTGTTTTGTTCCTTATTCACTTTGTATGCTTTGATAACATCTTGGTTCTCCAAAGAAACTTGCAAAAGAGTTATAAACGTTAGGCGGTATGATTGATTTAAAAGCACTGTGAAAAATATCTTCTTTAGCACTCTAATCGTAGTAATATTCATCAAAATTTTCATCTGGAGTTTCATCAAAAGCGACTTCAGCACAATCTTCGCTTGTAACTTCTTCAACAATTTCCTTCACAGCTGGTTTAGGTTCCTCGATAATTTCTGCTTGAAGTGCAAGACTTTTGGTTTTCGGAATGAAGTTATTTCAATTGAAGCCTTCGTCTTCTTGAGTGACCACTCGTGCCTTATCTTTTGATTTCGCCGGAGCATCCTTTATTTGAATAAGCTTTGCATTCTGAGGTTGTTGAGAAGTTCGGTGATAAATCGCCTTCTTGTAATAATCGTCACCAAATGGATTTTGATTTCCATACACTTCTCAATTTGGACATTCTCTTTTAAAATGGCCCTTTTCTATGCACTTAAAGCAGGTAACCTTCAATTTATCAAATCCCAGTTTGGTATTCGGACCACCTAGACTATTTCTCCCAGTTATTTCCATGAATCTTTGAGCTCGACGAACAATATTAGCCATACACCACTCAATATCAATAAGCTCTAACTCATTCGGGTCAATTTGATCGTAATCCTCTTTTCTCATATTTGGATTACCGATCTTTCCTACAACTACCTCTAGTACAAAAGACTGAAACTAGTAAATCTATGTGTTGTTTAACCATTGTCTCGGTAAAGTCTTGAGCATGTTCAAGGTTCACTACTATGTTGCATTGGAGGATGCATTGATTGGAGTTATTCTATTGTTTGGTTCTTATAGTTGTTCGAACTTCGGGATGATTGAGGTGTTTGTGTTTATGTATTTGGATCGAAACTTAAAAATGACGAGTACACATTACCATTATTCGAGCTATTTGAAGAAGATCCAATTAAGTTATCAGTATTGAATACCATCTGAATATTCGGACTATGAATGTTAGCCACAGTACTACCTTTGAAGTATAGATTCATATCTTGTTGGACATGTGTATTTCTCGTCTTAGCCATTTTCTGGAGTTCTAACTCATGTCCTTCAAGTTTTTCAATAAACTTTGCTAGAATCCATCCACCATAATCATTACAATTTTTCAAAACCATCAAATAAGTCGACCATTCACCCTATGGTAATGCGTCGACTAATTTATCAATCAACTCTTCATTTTCCTTTATGATACTCAACCTCTTCATTCCCACCACCAAATGGCAGAATCTTTTAATGAGCTGCTTCATCGATTCGCCTTTAATGCAGTGAAAATGTCAAATTCCCTTTTGATCAAGGCTCTTTTACTTTTAATCATTTGTGTACTGCCTTGGAATTCACTTTCAACGCGTTCCATATCGATTGCGAATCTCCTTGATGTTGTAACAGCATGAAGATGTCTTCTTTTACTGCTTGTTGCAAAATGTTTAACATTTTCTTTTCTCTTGTAAACTTTTCCCTTTCTAGTTGAGTAAACTATATGATACTTTTCTCGAGTCCATTCTCCTCCTGTGGGAGAAGTATATCCTTCTTCGATTGCATACTAGCACTCTAAATACTTCGCCAGAACCTAGTCTTTGAAACGTTCATGCAAACCTTATAATTTTCTACATTCATCAGTTTAGGCAGCTTCGTCATCGTCCCCATTTCATTATCAAGACTTAAATTTTGAACAACTGGAGTCGTGGCTGTAGTGGCGAAAGCATTGTAGAACTCGTTCTCCAATTTGTCAAAAATTTTGAACAAAGAAGGTTTCGTGCGAAGATGTTTTTATGTGAAGAGGCCTTCATGCGAAGATGCCTTTGTAAGGAGGATATCTTCATGCGAACTAGTCACAAAAACAACAATTTAGAGTTAAGTTCGTACAAGCGTAACAAAAACTAGATTTCTGATATCTATCTTCATACGAAGATAAAATTTAATTTTGGAAAAATTACTTTCGTACGAAGGTATTAGTTCGTATGAATGAGCTACTTCGTGCGAAGGTGAGCTTTCATGTTTTATCGTTTTTTGTTGATTTTATCATAATTCTGATTGATTTTGGGTCTAATTTTTTCAAGTGTTTGTTAGAAATAAATTTTAAGTATTCCTTGAAAAATTCAGTCCATTTCGAAGATCAAATTCATGAAAATTGATAAAAATGAGAAGAAAGGAGTAGAAGAGAACTGTGAGATTGCTGAATCTTGTTGTTTGTCTTTAGATTAGGCCCCTAGACTCTGATACCACTTGTGAGAATCTGCTATCCAACGATAAGCTCAGGTCTAATCTGTTTAACCTAGTCCATAATGGGCGGAATCCATTCTAGATTAGGTGACAAATATAACCAGATTACTTTTCAATCACTGTTTCATTAATATTGTAAACGTTTACCAGCTGGAAACAATTGGACAGGGCTTCGCCGTCCTGTCCACAAAACTAATACGGACTTAATGACCACGTACACCTATTTATAGGACATTTACCTTCATACAGACTAAGTCTAAACACCTTTGTACGAATGAACATACTTCTCCTTTGTATGAAGTAATACTAATCACCTTCATACGAACTAAACGTATATACCTACGTATGAAGTAAAACGTTACAAACACAAAATATCATAGTTTATTCTATTACAGACACTAACACGACTCGTAGACATAGACAGTAGACGTATGTATCAACACCTTCTTTCCTCAAATTCTTATCTCTTAAAGCTTCTCGCTCTGCATTGCGAATCTGAACAGTCAAACTCGTCTATATGGTTAAACCTAACGCATGAACACGAACTGGCTTTTCCCACTTCTTCCTACTAAGCATATCAACAACAATGTTTGCATTACCTGGGTGATAACGAGTATCACACTCATAATCATTGAGTAACTCTATCCAATGTTGTTGTCTCGTGTTGAGTTCCTTCTGATTGAAGATATGCTAGAGGCTCTAATGGTTAGTGTAAATCGTACACTTCGTGCCACACAGATAATATCTCCAAATCTTCAAGTCAAACACAACAGCTCCTAACTTCAAATCACGAGTTGTGTAGTTCTTCTCAAGCACTTTCAGTTGTCTGGACGCATAGGCTATCACTTTGTCTTTTTGCATAAGCAGGCAACCAAGGCCAAACGTGATGCATCAAAGTATACAACGCAACCATCATTTCCCTCATGCAGGGATAGAATAGGTGCACTACACAACCTTTCCTTCAACAACCGAAAAGCTTTCTCTTACTTCTCTATCCAATTAAATTTCTTATCCTTTTGGGTCAATAGCGTCACTGGTTGCGCTAATCTAGAGAAATTCCTTATGAATCTCCGATAATACCCAGCAAGTCCTAAGAATTGTCGCACATCTGAGGGAGTCCTTGGTGCTTCCTAATTCTTAATGGCTTCAATCTTCGACGGATCTACGTGTATACCTTTCTTATTTATAACCTGTCCGAGAAAATGAACTTCTCGAATCCAAAACTCACATTTAGAGAACTTTTCATCCAACTTCTCATTCTTTAGCAGCTCCAAACTTCAGATGTTGCTCGTGATCTTCTTTGGTTTGCGAATAGATAAGTATATCATCTATGAATACTATCACGAATTTATCCAAGTAGGGTTTGCATACCCTATTCATGAGATCCATGAAGCGGATTAGTTAAGACAAAAGGCATGACTAAAAACTCATAATGGACATAACGTATTGTAAAAGCAGTCTTTGGAACATCTTCATTAGTAATCTTCAACTAGTGATAGCGTGAACGCAAATCAATCTTCGAGTAGTGGATGGATCCTTGCAATTGATCAAACAGGTCATCGATTCTTGGTAATGGATATCGATTCTTGATAGTTAGTTTGTTCAGCTCTCGATAATCTATACACATCTTGAAGGAACCATCATTCTTCTTCACAAACAAAACTAGTGCTCCCCAAGGCGAAAAGCTTGGTCGAATGAAATCTTTGTCTAATAGCTCCTAAATCTGATTCGACAGTTCTTTCATTTCCAAAAGTGTTATTCTGTAAGAAGATTTTGCAATCGACGCTGCCCCAGGAGCAAGATCAATTCTAAAATCGATCTGTCTCGCACGGGGTAATCCAGGTAAGTCTTCAGGGAAAATTTTCTTGATATTCACGAGCTATAGGAATCTCTTCAATCTTCCTTCCTTCAATCTCCATATCAACCACGTTGACCAGGAATGCAGGATAACCCTTGGAAGCATCTTGTGCATCTTCATAACATTAACGACTCTCGATTTCCAACTTGTTCGATCTCCGTGAATCACTATTGCTTCACCACCAGGGCGGGGTATTCGCACTAGTTTCTCCGAACAAATAATCTCAGCTTTATTCTTGGATAGCCAATCCATCCCAACAACAACATCGAAACTACCCAGCTCCATTGGTAACAAATCAATACTAAAACTATGATCATATAACCGAATACTACAACCACGAATGACTTCACTAGTTTCAATCAATTTACCATTTGCTAATTCTATTGAGTACTTTTATCTAGCTTACTTGCTTGAGAACATAGAAACTATTCAAATTTTTTCAAAGAAAAACTTAAGTCTGCCCCCTAGTATCAAATTGCACGAATGCGTAAAGGTTAATGATTAAGGATGTATTGGTAACAGCTGTAGGATCATCACGAGCTTTCCCAGCATTCAGCTCAAATTCTCTACCTTTGCACTCTGACCTTTCAATTTAAGACAATTTCACTTGAAATGTCCCTGCTCTCCACATTAAAAGCATCCCTCGAGCTTGACTCCATCCAATGTGCTATTTACGTAGCACTAACGTGTCACATGCCCAGATCGATCGCACCTGGTGCATTCTTTGCTCATCACCCTGAGTTCTTTTCATCGAGCCACTCTTGTTATCCATGTTCACATCTTTCCATGAACCATTTGTATTAGCCCAAATGCTTTACCAGAACTGCATTTCTTCTCACGCTTCTCATTAGAATATTTCCTTGAACTCTTAGACTTTCGCTTCCTTGAATTCCCTGATCTACGCCCTGAGCACTCTTGTCGATCGGATTTCCTGTCTACATGACTTTCGTTAACGACTTCCCAGTCTCATCCTTTTTATTAAGGCTACTTTTTGGGAATGACATCATCAGTTAATGATTTTTCCAATGCTGTAGCTTCTAGATTGGTAGTGGGTTTAGCTGATGTGACCATACTGCGAATCTGTGATGCCCGTCCCCAAATATACCTTTCAATCTTAACCTAATCAGGAATGACCATCCGATAGCAAGATCATTGAATTAAGTCATATAAGCTCTGACATTCAAACCTTTCTTGGTAAGATTCAAGAAATTTGTCTCAATCTTCTATTGCTCACTACACAGGAAATATTTCTTAAGAAGCATCTCTTTCAGTTTGTTCAAGGTAAGACTATAGGCAGCGTCTTCTCCCAAAATTTGAATTGAGCGTTCCACCAGGATAAAGCTTCATCAAGAAATGAACATGAAGCATAGCTAACCCTATGATGAGCTACAAAACCGCTGATTACCATCACAGACTCCATCTTCTCAATCCATCTAACGATATCGAGGGGTCCTTTAGCTCTGGTGAATGGTCTTAGGTTACAACCCTAGAATGTTTTGTATATACATCCATCCTCTGTTCACAAGGTTATTGAAAAATCAAGATTACTCTTAGATTATACCATAACACAAGAAACTACTAAAAAGTTTTCCAATCATTATTCTACCTGGAAGGTTTCCAATCGGCGCTCCACCGAAACCATACACATTAGTACCGCGTACATGTCCTTGCCTTATAGTTTGGGTAGCTTGATGTTGTTCCAAGACAGTGTTAACATGCTGAGCGATTAGTTGCGCCAACTTCTGGAGTGGTAGGTAATCCAGTACCGTCGGTAGAGGGACCAGTCTCGATTTTGGTGGCAAATTGATGTTTCTATTATCGTAACAATAATGACAGCGTAAGACAATATTTAAATAATTCAATCATTAAATGCGAGTGGATTAAACAATTCACATGTAACCACAACCACATAACGATGAGAAAAATTTAACCAAAAACCCGTTATATGATATTTTATCATGGAAATTACATCGCCTGTTGGTAGTTCACAAAGGACTAACAAAATTTGGTGTGAATAAAATCAAACACCATCAACAAGTTTCACCCAATTTCCTCCTAAAATATCTAATTGGCATGCAAGCCTAAATAGGGTTACCAAAAGAGACAAAACGAACAAGACAACCAAAACAACCATCTATCACTTAAAACTCAGAAACTCCAAAAGTTTCCTAACTAGCTCCTCGAGCTCCACAATCCTCCAGTGCATCTGATCCATGGCATTTTCATCCAAATCTTGAATCTCATCATTCCAATCCATTTGGCCTTCAAGATCTTTCATCTTGCCCTTGGTCGTCGCTAACTCTCCACGTAAGGCGACGATCTAACAGACACAATGAGAACATCGTCAACCCCAAACTCCTTTATAGTTCTTCAAAGCAGACTCTGATGCGGCTCTAGATGTCGATGCAATGTCTCAAGCGAGTCGAGTTCTCTTCCTATGACGAGTGTACACTAATAAAGGAGTAGTAGAAACTTGTGACTCAGACTACGGAACGGACGACTCAGATACGACTAGAAGAGGGATCTCAAGTGCAGGCTCAAGAGTAGTAGTGGGTGGGACTAGTAATGGCTCTAAAGGTCGAGCTGTGACAACAGTGGCATCCACCACCGGTGCTACTCCAAAAGATCCTCCAATCGTAGGTATAGCTCAATCTAGCTCATCGACAACAAGCACAGTCCCAGATGATTGTCCGATCTCAAAAACTGAGGGAGGAATAATCAAATCATTATCGTCAATCCAACCATTACTCTTATGGGTGTAACGTGGGTCAACCTGACTTGAAAAAGTAGTAGGGCCGACATAAAACGACGAGGTAAAACCGTCCATGTCAACAAACTGTGAGGTAGTGCGTGGTAACTCTGGCAAGACTGAGGTCGGAGAGGTCTCGAATTGATGCTCCCTCTCGGAGTCGTGAATCTCAATAATCTCATGTGAGTACAACATCTGTGACATAATGTAACCGTACTAAGTAAGTGTGTGTTCAAATGAAAAACAACACATAAGGCATAAATAAACAGATTAACACGTATGCACATAAACTTTTCATAGTTTCATACATCTAGTTCGTTAACAACCATTGGCTCTGATACCAACTTCTGTCACACCCCAAAAGCGTCGCAACGGAAATACAAACGTGGCGGTGATGGAGGTTGGAACCCATAAGTATCTTAGTAGACGATGCAATATTAATTTTGGACATACAACTTAACTAAAACATAAATTTTAAAGTTTAAACATAACCACAACCACCACATAGTTGTTTGATCCTTATGGATCTTAGTACACTTGGTCCCAAAATAGTTTTAAAATTTGTCCAAAACATTATTTAGTATGACTTGCATCAATAATCACAAGATATACCAAAATCCCGAAGTCGAACTCAAGTACCTGAAGAACACATAAAAATCCAGTCTCAACATAAAGGCTGGCGAGTTAACATATTCAAATTGTAAACAATTTGTTTAAGGAAAATTTTCTTATTATGAATTTTATATCAAAACAACCATACATAAATAAGAAAGTCAATTTTATTTCCTTATAAAAAAATCCAACGATTAGTTCTCTGGTCGCAAGTGTTTTCTCTAAAAACCTTCGGCATAAATAATCTTCCCAAGATTTAATAATATATTAAATTTCTAGCATCAAGTTTTCAGATTCATAGGTTTGCAATGCCTACGAGCTATATATTAACAATACAGATATAATCAACGCTAGACAATCACAGAATATCAATTCGTCGTTTGACATGACATGGAGCTACCGGTCACGACGGGGTGGTTAACTTGATAGATCTATCAACAATTCTATGCATACCGGCATTAATGATTAAACGGCTACATTCGTGCAAAGTGCCACACATTGGGTCACTTATGGTGTCTGCCTCATGAACAATATATATATCCTACTGAAATGGTAAGTTTAATATTTTACATGTACAATTTCCTGAAGTCCACACCGAGACGTAAGTCTACCCGATACTTGCTCTATTGAGATCAAGCAAATTTGCCACAACTTAGATTTAAACATTTTTAAATACGGTCGTTTTACCCCAAACACTGTAATCCTCATCGTTTCTCTCCAAAACATATTTATTAACTCAATCCTGTTTCTCCTTGAAACATATTTGTATTCAATCATATTTCCAAAACCATGTTTTTCTCGAAAACATATTTATATCATTCCAAACCATATTTTCCCCGAAAATATATTTATAATTTATTTAAAGGCATGTTTTATAGAAAAATGTAAAATTATCCTTTTAAGGCGTGTTCTTCCCCCAAAAATTATGTAAAACAGTAAAAGAGGGGTTAGTAACACTCACATATAAGTGCCTTTTTCGGAGTCCCATAAATTAGTCTACACGTTCTAATTTAAGTAGAAACGATTTAATAACCAATTATTATACAATCCCTAAGTTTCTCCAATACTTAGAATTCTCATACAATTTTAAGATTTTCTTGAAAAGTATTTATTTTGGTTATGTTAGCGTTTTCATATATATATATATATATATATATATATATATATAAGGTTGAGTTCTTTTTAGAACTCATATTTTGTAACAACTTACAGAACCAATGTGAGCAACTCATTTATTTTAAACTTAATTTATTTATATAATAAAAAAGAGTGTAATGGTAATTTGTAAAAGATGATTTCTGTCCAATTAATTAATTAAAAATCTATATATCCTATTATCTCTAAGTCTTTTATTTTTTATGCATTTACAAGTATGTTAAGTTCCTGTCCAATTAATATATTACAGAAAAGAAATTTAATTATACATCTATTTATTTATCTATCCTATTTTCTCTAACTCTCTTATTTGTTATGCATTTACACGTATGTTAAGGATTTAACCAATCTTAATCATGGTTATTAATTTCATCAAACTGATTATCTATGATCTATTTACATATATGTAAACATTCTACATATATGTAAGTGTACAAATTTACATATACCTAGCTCTTTTAACTTATAATATTTTTTTATATATGAACATTTATGTACACATATGTAATTTTCATACTTATCATCTATTTTCAATCTCAACATCTATTTATTCACATACATAAAAATATTCAAAATGGTCTCATGTTTTTTTTTTTCAAAACTGGTCTTTTATTTAGATCTTCGTTCAGATAAGTCCTTTCTCAAAATGGTTATCAATTTACAAATATGTAACTCTTTTTTACGTATGTGTATATGGTTGTCAATTTACATATATGTAACTCTGTTTTACATATGTATATTAAACTCTTTACATATGTCTAATGTTGTTTAGATATATAGAGTAAACCAGTTCATATACGTAATTAAATATGAAAAAGTTCATAATAAAAAAGAAGATATAACAAAATGTAAATAGTTGAGAAGAATCAAGAATGCAACCAAACATCAAACCTTCAATTTCACTATTGCCATCCACTATGTGAATTCAAAAACAAAACAAATTAGATTAATAAATATGGTGTAATTTTAACATTAAAGTGAAACAAGATTTGAAATCGATTTAAATAATCAACCACCACTCAAACCTTTTCTCCCCACAAGTCTTACTGCGTTTATTCTCCATCTCGCCATTTAAATTTACAACACAAAAGGTTTGTGCTTCATCGCATCGATCTCCTTAAATAACAAGATGGTTGAGCATGAGACTTTTCATGCGATCTACCAATGCTTGTACCATTGTGTTGTTCACTCTTGATATCTTGGTCGTCTTTTCCTGATTTGTGTTGTAATTAGACGAGAAACTATTATAATTGGTCGCCAACTTCTTCCCTTGATCAACGTATTGTTCACTAATGTTTTTTTTTTTGTTTTTTAAGTTTAGATAGAGATTGTGGATTTTGTTTTTAGGTTTAGATAGAGATTGTGGAAGAGAAAATAAAGGGATGAATTTGAAAAATCTACGGGTGGTTATAACTTTTTTTTTCTTATTTCCTAAACTACCCTTTTTAATCTAATAAAATACTCTTAAACTATCTAAATTATTACTAAAATGCCATTTTGATTTGTATCATTAAATAATCTAAGGGTTGTGATGAGTTCTACAAAATATGTAAATTTATATAGTTCTGAAATGATCCTTATCCTATATATATATGTGAGTATATTTATTTGAGAAGAATATTCTTATAAGAAGAAAAATAAATTAATCTAAACTCTATATTTTTTTGATCAATAGTTGTAATCAGGATATGATTTTGGTCCACTTTTAATTAATGTTTTAATTAACAAAGGTATAATAAACAATTTGATATAACATACTAATAAATATAATAAGAGTTACTTAAATCTCATTAATTTCATCATAATTTCCTCTTTCATCACCATTAATGTGTTGTGTCCTATAACAATTTTATTAGAAGACAATTATTTAAAAGTGTTGTATACTACGCATATTTTATTATGAGTCGCAAACTAATTTAAAATTATTGGGGTCCTACACATTTTGTACCATAGACCAAAACATTATTTTTATAGTGTAGGAAATATTGAATATATAGGATCATGTGCGATTGTTTTTATTGTGTAAGGTGCACAACTATTTCATAGGATAAACTCATTAAATGATTAGGGTTCCTTGATTAATCTAAATATTAAAAATATAGGATAGAATTATTAAATAATTTGTTCAAATTACCTTTGTATCATTTATTCTTTTTATTCTTAATTTGTGATTTCTTGTCATTTGAATTCTCCAAGATATATATATATATATATATATATATATATATATATATAAAGATTTTTACGACTTGAACGATTTTATTGGTGGCCTTCATTGTGTTATATCCGTTATCAAACCCGTTTATGTACAATATATCTACGATTTGCACTTTGTAACATATTTACACAAACATTAATACATAATCAAATATCGTAATACTTGTATCCCGTCAACTTATATATTTTATCATTTTTATAGCATTTATTCATGCTCGACAAATAAGTTGCATATTACCGTGACATTCAACGAAATTACCGTTTTAACCGTACAAGTGTACATCCATAGTCTTAACTCCTACCATCATGTCAACATTTAACATATCACATTACACATACCCATATCCACATAACATATTATAACACACAAAGTTCACCCTCACAAAGTTCACCCTTGAACAACCCGTTTTCGTGTACGTTGAAATATGCGTATTTTAACGTCTCGGTAACGTTTTCGGACGTCAGAAGTCACATATGACTAGCCAAACACCATGGATACTTAATATAAGTTAAAATACTTATATTTATCATAAAATATCAATTTACAACTTGATCTAAAATGGTTTTGTAAAAATCACTTTAATAGCCGATTTTCACCAATTTTACTACTTTTTAAGCTTCATATACAACATGCAAAGCTACCAAACTTATGGCATAACTTCATATCATCATAACATATCATTTAACATCATTTTAGCATGCTTATATTTTGATTTAATCCATTTCTATCATACCATATCAAGTTCACCAACTTATGATTATTTAATCATCATATATATACTTATATACAAGTACCTAATGTATGGTTATCATGTCATTATCATCATCCAAGAATTTAAATGCATCTACCATACATCATCTTCATCTAATCATCATCAAATCATTGCATGTATTAATCTTTCACATTTATGAACATCCAAATAAAAACCCACTTTTCATACATTCATCTTCAATCATTTAAACTTTTATAAAAACCCTTTTTGATCATGCATGCAACAATCTTTAAAAATCATATCAATCAAGAATCATTCAAAATTCAAAACACAATCTCTAACACACCCTCATACATTTTTCGGCCATATACACACATACACACATGAGCTTCCATTGTTATTTTGTTTAAAACCCGTTTGTTATTAGATTTTAAGTTTGTAAAGAATTCCAAGTTTTTGAGACACCTTCCATTATCATCATCATCATCACCACCAAGAATCAAGAATGAATTTTTAAAAGTAAGTTTATACCTTTCAAGAATTAATAGGTTTTGATGAGATTTTGATGATATGGAGCTTTTTTTCTTGGAAACTCGCTTGGATCTTCAGACCAACTTGAAATGGACTTGATTCTTCAAGATAAAGTTCAAAATTTGAAAATGGAGGTGGTAGTGGTAGTGTACGGTTAGAGAGAGAGAGATGAAGAAATGTGGTTTTAATTTCTTGAAAATTGTATATTAGATGGAGTGTTGGAGATTTAATGATTGCACATAGCCTTTAGGTTCAACACTTTGCAAAATGGAAGAAAAGGTGGGCATGTTGGAGCCACCACATATCTCTATACACACACTCCATGTATATATATATATATAGTTAAATATAGGTATTTAACTGGCTACTAGGCATTTTATCTCGCGTTTTTAGGCATTTAAAATTATATTTATCATTCTATAAAAATTTACTCGCCATATATTGCTAAACAAATATATTATTTGCCTCGACTGGCTTCGTCGTTTATATTTTGTAATATACGCGCTGCGTAGTACGTGCGTTATCGCATAGTACGCGCTTAAATTCGTAAAACAGTGTTTTTAAGCGTTTTACTTGATTTTTCCTCACGGATATGATTAAAAATAGCATTTTAATCATAATGAATACTTTTAGGATTTAACATTAATCGGGCGGTCACCGACGTTCGTTTCGCATTTTGTTCGTTACGCTATAAGCGTTTATCTTATTTTTGGCAACATAATCTTTAACAAAGTTTGGATTTACCAACACATCAAATACCATCAATTAACATCAAATTTAATATAATATTGTCTTTATTTATTCATAACACGTGCCACACTAATACGGTATAGACTCATAAAGTATGCTAAAGATGATCTTATTCACATTTTGGTAATTGCTGTAAGTTAATAGCTTCTAATCAGAAAACTGTGTTGACTTGCAAGGGTCATATCTAGGCCAAAACATTACGTGGCTTTTGGGTCTAAGATCAAGTTCAAAGAAATAGCTTTGAAACATAACCGGTTTCATATTTTTCCAATGAGTTTGGTTACGAATCAAATGTCAAAGCTGAGTTTTTCTGCAGAAAATGGGGTTCAAGACAAGGGTCATAACTTTGTTAATATTTAGAGTTAAGGCTTGATATTTTTACAGTAGATAACCCTAGGATTTTGCTTGACTTCCTTCCAAAAGGAACGATCAAAATGTTTAATATTGATGGGCAACCGGTAATTTTATAGATGCTTAAAAACCTCTAAAGCACGGTGTTAATTGTATAAAACAACACATCATTACTTAGGGTACTAAGATTCATTTTGTAACTCATTTTAGATGTTATATGAAACGACTATTGATTGGGTGCTAAAAATATATTATCACACTTTCGTTCAAGGTTAGAATTATAGTTCTTCATAAGGTAAATGAGGTTCATGTATATATGCAATCTGTGTATTACAAAGCATTAAAGGAGAAGACTATTGATCCTGCAAATTATACTATTCATTTCTGCATAATGGTTCTAAACGATGAGCATAGTAAAAAAGCTAGCTTACTTAATATTTTTACTATTGAGTATAAAGCTAGACTACTTCATGTTTCATTTAGCTTTCCCAGCTAACCTACTAAATATTATATACATTAGAAACACTATCACATGAACATACTTGGTCTAAAAAACAAAAGAGACAGCGCCTTTATTGAAGTTCGTATTTAAAAACACGGACTTTATGTGATGTTGTAATTCAAAACAGCAACTTTATGAGGTATTAGTTGGAAATAGCGACTTTTGTTGAAGGTATGGGATCAAAACAACGACTTTAATGAAGGTATTTTTCTCAAACAACAACTTTCTGAATGTGTAAATATCGAACAACGATTTTCTAGAACCTATGTGTATCAAACAACGACTTTCATTAACTTATTAGGAACAAACAGCGAATTCCTTGATGTATTTGTTCCATTCAGTGAAAAAGAGAATGTTATGTAGGTGCTTCAGGCTTGCAGGAATTGGGCTTCAAATTAATCACAACTAGGATTAATCACCCGTCGCGATGTGGCGGGGATCCATTCATATGCGTCATATTAAACAAAACCTAAGTATTTCTTACACCAATATTCTGAAGTTATATCGTCTAACCAATATATGAGAGATGTACAAAACGAAGCTATACACTTTTCTACAACCTTCTGTATCAGTCGTTATGCGACCGAGCACGATGAATGAAATTGATTGACAATAGCCCCTCATATAAACCCCAATACCAGGCTGGGATTCCTCCACTGATCCCTAAAGGGCAAATTTGTTCGTTCTTTGAGCATATCTTTAACGAGTACAATAATCTTTATTTTGCTAAAAAAACAATTTTTTAAAAGCCATTTTATACGCAATATTATTTCCATCTAGATCAGCCACCAAACATCAATAATACCTCGAATATTGACACAATTAAGAGTTACAATATAAACAGTATCCAACTTTTCAAATAGAACCAACCATCTTGGGGATTCACGTTGTTGACCCAAGCGGCAGCTGAGTCAACAAATCCATGCAAACACAAACAAAACCCATGCAATAATAATTTTATATTTATAACACATAACAATTTAAGTATTTTAAATAGAAAACCACATAAATACTTGTATACAGTTGGTTATATATTGTGAGTGTGAAAGAAATTATTAACTACATAGCCATCTCATGTATCTTAATTAAAACAATATCTATATGTATTATCTATTAAGTTAACGAAGATACTAATTTGTTGATTAAGTAAAACAATTAAAAGATAAGTTAGTTTATCAGATAGCACCGGCACAAAATTATTTTGCACCCTATCAACCCATTTCAAAATGAATCAAAATGATCATCACTAAATGTGCAAATACTCATTAGATTCCTTTTATTTCCTATTACAAATCATATCAGCCCAAAACCAGTAAAAGAAATAAAACGGGGTATGAATTCACAAATAACGTACCTTAAGAATACTTTATGAATTCACGGTTTGCACTCCATTATTCAGCTTCGAGACTGAACCCGAACCACTAGAGCATGGTGTCCCGTTTATGACCTGTTTTGGCAGCCATTTATAGGAACTGGGTTCACTTTTTATAAAATATAATTACAAAATATATAATAACGAGACTCTCGTTAGTCGTAGTAAATATCATAGTACAATACCGGTTGCAATATTTAAATAAAAAAGAATATAAAATATAATTATATATGATAGTATCATTGGCTCGAGTATTCATCATCTTGAGTCTTGAAAATACTCCTTGGCTGCAACAAAGAGCACACTAAAACGTTGACGATTTTGGTTGAGGCACGTGTTCAACACGCTTCCCTTAAAACAGATTTCACGCCTCTACTAAAGACGACGCGACTGTTTTCCAGGGTACAACAGCCGAAGCAGTATGTACTGCCGAAGATGGCTCACGCGCCTGAGGTTACACCGGGTAATAGTAGTGCTTGAACTTATGGAACAAATAAGGATGTGATGGTAGTGGAAAACAAATAGAGAGTACCTCTCTCTCAAGTTGGTCTTCAAGTGTTCATCCTCCTTCTAGTATGCTTATGTACCAAGCAATACAATATTCTTATAGTCACAAAAAAAGCATATAGCCTACTAATTGTACAAGAGTTAAGGATTAGTGAAAGGTTTCACTTAATTAGTCACTTAATCAGAGACTTAAAAACTCTAATAAAACTAATTAAATGTCATCAAGAAGCTCTACTCGAGAGTTTCTCTTTTATTCACCACATGATATAATTAATATTTATAATTCCATTAAATTATAAATATATATTAAATAACTATTCACCAAATTTCCAACAATCCCCCACATGAATGGAGATCGTTCAAAATACAAAATTCCAATAGAACCTTGACAGTTGAGTTTTGCATATGATAGGTAGGTGTTACCCTTTGAACCTTCGCTCATGAGATGCACTTAGCACACTAGCTATGAGTAGACATCGATGTCTTTAAACTGGTCTACCGTTTGTGTAAAAAACAATACACTTCACACAAGACTCTCTTTAGTTGGGTCATCTCCTCATAGTCGTATCCAATAATGATCGTGGAACACTTTCATGGTTTTACGAGAGCTCTAGGAATTGTGCCCTCAATTCTATTCGAAGCGACCCCACTTCTCTCTGACATAGGTGATTCTCCTTAGATCACTAAAAGTATTGTGGTTATCCTGATTTATCCAAATCATTTACCATGTATTATGCTTAGCCTCTCTCTTTGTCACTAAATATCATAGGAATAGACTAGGACGTATTTAAACACCCTTTTATACTTTAGGGGTATGTATAACCATATATACTAGCTTATACATATCATTTATACCCCCACAGTGACCACCCTTAGGCATATGAGTTCGTTGTTCTATTGAACTTGGATATTGGGATCTCCTGTCAACTAAGTTAGGTTTCCTTCACATACATTTCTTCATGGGATTTAGTCTCATTCCACAACTTGATCTCTAATAAACCCTCAGATGGATCCATAACATTATCTTTGACTATTTCTAGTCACTACAAATAACTTTACTTATTTGAGACCAGTTGTCATGATGTGTTCTTAACTCGCAAGTTAATTTGCCTATTGCCAACTTCTAATACTATAACCTTAGTGGCGATCTGAATCTGGTTATAATATATGTCTTACTAAGATACACGAATCATTTAAGGCAAACACATCTCCATTATGCACTACGACCTTTGTGTCCTCCACTTAGTCGTTTGTTTGCAATGTTATATTGGATTACAAAATCCTTAGTGCCAAACTTTTATGATACAAATGCAAGACACCCCCACCATTAAGTGTTATAGGATATCATCCAGATGGGGTAATAAAAACCATTTTTACATACCCTTATAGGGTTGTTTCTAAATGGATCATCCCCCACATTTCTTGCCATTTGATCAACATTTTCGTAACTTCACTTATGACGACATTTATACACATATGATTGAACAAGATCAACCTCATTGTATTAGTAAATTCAACTCATATTGCATTAGCTTACATAAGCTTCTGAGCTGACCAAAGCAACACATGTCCTTGTCATAAGTTTGTCACAAACTTAGAATAATTCTAATTTAACATCGAGAATAATCCTCGACAAGGAATTCTCCTCATTAGCTTTTCGAACAAACTCTTCAAAAGTTACATACCTTTTCCTTATAATGAATGAAAATTCTCCCTCAACTTTGTCTATACACAACTTCTTTTTATGTTCATACACATTTGAATGTTTAGAGTTAATTAGTCTCCGTCAAGACTCATAATTAACCAAGTACTAGTCTAGCATGCTTTAGACTATAATACTTTAGCATGTGAACAGAAGATGCATCATTCTGATTCTTCACAGGTCCAAGGATATCATAACATCACTTTGCAACATTCATTCCTTGTTAAGACAAAATAGTGAGAGTTATTCATAATCCTAAAACATAAATATTTAGGAAGGTCTCACAAATTATTGTATATAACACATAGCTAAATTTTATCATTCAATCAAGGAACATAACTTGTTTACCTTTGATCTTCAACGCTTTACCATTGACTCATAAGGACTTAAACATAAGTCTAAATCCAAGTCACTTAGTGAACACACTCATCGCCAACAAGATGAATGTTCCTGGTCTACAATCACTATTATGCAGAAGATAAAGTCAACTAGATCCACATTCAACAACATGGCATTCATAATTTTGCCATAAGTGATTTGCACATATCTATTGTTATTCATTAGGAATATGTATATTTAGGATGCTCTCCCAAACGAAGATAAAATTTCCATATTCAAGTAGTAAACGCATCTACTTATAAATCTCATAAGATTTATTAAAGGTATACAATAACATTCAGTACTTTTACTTTCATATGTTAGAATTCACACTTGTGAATTTTCCAATGACTTTTAATGAAGTATTTCGACATAATTCTCGTTTGTGTATTTCATCTCAATACACTCACTACTCACTCGTGATGTGGTTACACATTTGATGTCTCGTCTTTGACTTTTAGTCAATGCAACAACTCTTAAGTTGTTTATGTCCAAGTATTTTCATGTATATCCATTTAAAACCATATTCTTTTAGAAAATGTATAATTGACGTTATAATTATTTTATCCACAAAAATAATTTATATGACACAAACATTAGTGATTTATTTCTTTATAAAAATTGCATGTGTTATCTAAACATATTGAACACAAAACAACAAAATAAATTCGAAATTAAATCATAAGTGTCAAACACTTTTGAAATTTAATCGGTAGCATAGACGATATGTTAACATCAAATATCAAAGTGCTTTTATCTTCAACACTTAATAATCTGACCAAAATCTTTGCAAAGATATTGTCCCATAGTATGTCTTAAGGTACTCACTTAATAAAACTTGATGCACTTGTAAGTACAAGTTTCCCATTTCATCTTGAAACTATAAACTTGGACAAACATACTTAAAACAACACCAAGTTGTTACAAATACTAAATTTAAGTAGTATACATAAACAATTAAATTTGTTCACAACAACACCAAGTTGTTTACTGTAAGTCCCGAAAACGGATCTAACAGGTATCACAAACCTAATCAGTAGCGGAAATAGCGATTACGAAGAAGAACAAACTTTTGAATTAAGAACAACTTGCATACACTAGCAAAGTGTGTAATACAAGTTTTGCAAATACAACTCTCTAACCCTTTAACATTAACCTAATACATGTATTTATACTACTCACTAAGCCCACCATTTACAACCCTAGGCTCACAAGGCACTAGGAAGCCCAAAAACCCCTCTAAAGCCCAAAAGTAGCTCTAATGTGTAAACCTTTGTTAGCATAAGCCCAACAATCTCCCCCTAGGTTTATAACATTAGGCCTTCTAGTCTTTCGGTTGCGTAGCCTTCCAGCAATAATACCTGCAACAACAGTTGTCCAATCCTTCGCACACACCTCATACAACTCTGCAGTTCGGATCTGAAGAGAAGCAAGAACTTGTAGGTCTTCATCGTGAAAGCTTACTTAGTCAACAACATCATTCACCGTAATCGTCTTTTCCTTTGTTACAATCGCGACACTGCCGACCTTAGGATCATACAACCAAAAGTATAGTTCTTTAGAATCCCTCATGGAAATGTTGGAGCGACCGGTATAACCAATTCCTTATCTGTTGGCGGCCACATCACTGATTTGAATCTTCTCCCCGTGTGCGCATCACGAACTCCCTTTACGGCTCGCAAGTAGGGTTCAACAGTCTTCATCATCTTAAACCCGTTTCACCTCATGTTCCAGTTTCTTGAAGAATCTCCAGCCAGGGCCACGATCAGTTGTATCATTATCAGTATACGGAGCTCGCAGTAAATCAGTAAGAGCTATTTTCGTCCATGTCTCGAACTGAGATTCCTTCGAATAATACTCTTGAATCCCATCCTGGCGAACAATTATCCACATTTTCTTTATGTGATCATACATCCAGCTTAACACCTTCGATTTATTCCCGATTTTGCTGTAGTAGCTAGAATCGAGCTCCATCACATATCGTTCTAATTGATTTGTTGGATCTTTTAACTGGAAGTTTTCGTCAAGAGGATTAACATCAACGTTCTTCATTAGTACCATATGTTTCTTCTTTTTAGTCGCTGGACACTTTTGCCTTGCTGTATATTTCTTTCGTGGATCGCCCAGATAATCATCCAATCCAGCTTAGCGTTCAGAAGCCAACTGTTCAGCTGCTAGCCATTCTGCCTCACTTTCCTCTGTCGCTCGTTGTTGAGCAGCTCGATGGCTATGCTCTATATTCATCGGATCGTCCGTAGGGTCAGAAAATTCCCTTCCAAACTTATTCTCCAATTTGGCTTTCAAATCGAACACCATGGTCATTAGCATAGTAACATGTCCTTGCAGCTGATCTATGGTTTGATCTCTAACGCCCAATCATGTTTGCA
The DNA here is from genome assembly GCA_947069175.1 of Scalesia atractyloides. Lineage (NCBI taxonomy): Eukaryota > Viridiplantae > Streptophyta > Magnoliopsida > Asterales > Asteraceae > Scalesia > Scalesia atractyloides. The sequence continues at coordinate 45,603,818 of CAMTDV010000027.1, forward strand.
ACGAGGCAATTTGAGCATCCTTCAATATAACCTCCTGCTCTAAAACAACCACCTGTTTCTCAGATCTACAACATCAACTTCCACATCCTCATCATCACTATCTAACCCACAAAATTCAAACGCACACTTTTCTGATCGTCACAAATATTCCGTAGAATCATCATCACCATGACCTACACCACTTCCACCTGCCTCAGAACCTCCTGCACCCATCGAACTTCCCCCAAACTCCATCATTTGTAGTATTGTGTCTGCCGGAATTGAGACAACTGTAGAATGCGTAGCAATATGAGTGGTTGTCGGTTCAGATAAAATGGGAGTATCAACTATTGGAGTGTCTGTAATAGAGAAACAGCAGTAGATGTCACCAAAACAGACTCTTCAGCAGCCTAACAACACAAGATTCAGACTGGCTTGATTGAACACTCGGCTCTGTTCGCCTCCTCTTAATCAATGGAACTTCGTCCTCTTCATCTTCGTCATCATCTTCAACCGTACTAATCAGAGCAGCAACAGATGGAATTTCCAGTGGAGGATCACCATGTTTTTCTCTGAGGACAATTCTGGTAAAACTGGAGTTAAATTAGCATTGAACTCTGTATGATCATCTAGAAAAGCTTGTTCTACATCAGTATCTTCATATGTAACCAGTTCTTCTACCTTTATCTCTTTCTCTTTGACTGGCACATCATGTTCTTCTGCCACAATGGCGTTTACCGGTGGAGGAGCTGGGACGTCCTGGCCAATAACCTCTGCAAATTTTCCAAATTTCTTCAGATCAAAGCGACCAACAAATACAGTTTTAGATGTCGAGCGATTCTTCTTCATGGTGCTGAAAATGGTTGGTCCCATCGACTTCATGTTTAACAGATTCGCATCTGAAGCATCTTTTGCCAAATCAGGATATCGAGTGTCGAGAATCAACTGTATGAAACATGGATATAATAGAAACATTCTCTTCTTGGACTGCTCCAAAATTTTCCTCATGTTTTCGAAGATAAAACCAGAGTAGTTATACTTCCAGTCCATTACTAGAGATACAATAGGAGAGGTCTGGGTTTGGTTCGGCTGATTAAGACCTCCTCTGTTTTCTGAAACGCACTGCATGAACATATGCACTAATAATCGCCAGTATGCTGGAAACATCTTCTTAAGTAGCGGTGGATACGACCCTTCATAGCCCATCTCCACGAGTACCAGCACCACCTTTTCTTTCGCATATACTGTTGGGCCACTAGTAGTGTCAGCAATCTGTAGAGCCTCTCTAACACAAGCTTCATTGACAAGAATCTCCTTCCCTTGTATCTGAGAACGGATATATGGTCTCCCATCCACGCCTCTTTGATTAAATCGAGCTCTCTTCCAGAATGAATGCACTAGGTCTCTGTATATGACTGGATTGGCCCGGAGTGCATAGGCAATGTTGCACGCGTTCAAACCGAAAGATATCCAGCCTGGTTGTGGAACTGCTCCTCAGCCAACATAACTGCATCAAACGCTTCTTCAACCAATTCTGTCAAAACAATAACCAGGTTAAATCACAACTACTAGAAGTTAACGGAGTTTATCAGGATGAAAGTCAACACTAACTGGATAGTTCAAAACAGATTTCGAAGGTTCAATTATTGAAAAAGTTCAAATCAGTTTTACGGGTTCAAACAGTTGAAAAGGTTCAAAACAATTCAAAGGTTCAAAACCTAAATCCGGATTTACTTGACAGGTTAACACTAATCCAGATTAGCAAGAGGTCACTCGTATTTCTGATAAAACAGCAATCCAGATTAGCCAATAGTATCTCAAACATCAATTCGGATGAATATCCATCCGGAATGGCATCCGAAATGCATGTGTCTTTGAATATCAATCCGAGATGCTATCTAGAATGCTTTAAACATTAAGATTATCATCCGGATTCTATGATTTTTAAGTAGATTTACCTAATCCGGATGAGTTCGAGATGAACAGTAAAATAGAGAGAGAGAGAGAGAGAGTCAGAGAAGAATAGGGATTTCGGAAATTTGTGAATAATCCAAAATGATATTTCAGAATCATTTATATACTTTCCGGAATGGGCTTTGGCCTCACATTCCAAAGAGTCCGGATTGGGCTTTTGCCAGGCCCAATCCGGAACAGTAAAGTCCAAGTGAGCCTGTCCGGAAAAACCCAATCCGGAACAGTAAACCAAGTGGGCCTGTCCGGAAAAGCCCAATCCAGAACAGTATTATATGAATTCTGAATTTTTCAAATTTTAAGACTTTTGGAATTTCTATTAGATTGGCCCAAATTTGAAACTTAGTGTAGGTCCCCTAATCCTTATGGTTCTTGATAGAATCGTCTGTCCAACCTATAGTGCGGAATCCCCTAGATCCGATTTAACAGAAAAAACACGAACATGAACAAGAACACGAACACAATTCCTTCAAACTGTCTTCTATTGATTATCAAACACAATTGTTTTACAATCAATTCAAAACTCTCTAGAAATCTCTCAGCCACTCTCTGTAGATTTCTCCCAACTTTCTCTGTTCTGACTGTCTCTCCTTAAACCCCAATGCATAACATGTATATATACTACATGTTTGCATACTAGGCCTTAGACTGGGCTAGGCCATTCTCCAAGCCCATTACAACTCTAAACAAGCTAAACACAAATACTAAGCCCAATACAAAATATCCAAAGACTAACTATTAAACTATTAAGCTGTTGTCACCAATATGCACCAACAGACTCCCCCTTGACAATAGCTTCATAGTGTAACTTTGTCTTCAAACATATTGTGATCTTTTGGTCTTTGGATAACTTCAGCTGCATGTAGATTCTGACATTAACAAACTCCCCCTAAGCTGATGCTTCCAATCTCTAAGACTTTCATATGCTGTAGATTAGCGAACTAGCATTTTCTGTTTAAGCTCATCTCACCAACTTCATCTATATCTCCCTTTACAATGTAGTAGGAAGGATCCTACCATGCATCTCCACACATTTTACACTCCACTCTTAATATGTATTTTACTTGGATTATGCACTTCATTTTGATAACTGCATCAATCTGTTTAGAAACACAAGCAAGTAACTCGAAAAACCATTAGCTCTTTTCCACATTAAAGATAAACCAATATTTTATCTTATCATGCAAAAATAAACAACTTATCATATCAAACTCGGAGACTTTAAACAAATCTTTTTGTAATTTTGTATTTTCTAAAAACAAATAAATAACAAAATAATAAACACTCTATTTTTGTGAGATTCACCGGTAAGAAGATCATATCAGCAACATTAAACTGTTTTCACACTATCTATTTATTCTATATGCAATATTCATGAAAAACAGTTCAAGACGATTACCAGTATTGTTTATCCACTTAAACAAAATACATGAACATTTCAAGTACCATTACCTCGTGATATGTTTAGATAATTTATACTGATATACTAGTGTGTCCCACTTCAGGACATATCCCCGAGATCAAGGTATACACAAAGATTCATCGTAGCAGGTGAGTATACTGAAATTCATCATTTTGATTTACAACGTTAGATAATTGGTGATCAGGTCAGTACTTTCGTACAACAAAGAGACCAAATTATCAAACGAGGGCTAGGACAAATACAAAATTTTGATACGAATAATGCGATTTACACATTTGAATGACTCTCTAGGAGAGCTTCTTCAATATTTGGGATTTGGCATTTTAGCTCTTTTAAGATAACCAGGTTGTGCCTAGGTCAGCATATATCTGGATGCAGCAGAAGGACAACCTTGATACCCCGGATGAAATAGCGATATAAAGACCTAAAACCTTAGATTTTGGCAATCTATCAACACAAGATTTAAGGTTTTAAAACCATACGCCACTGAAATGTTCCCCATCATACACAGTTTATTTTATATTTGTATCACAAAGGTAAGTTGATTATTTCATGCCTTTTGCCTACTGGTACATCATATGATGAAGCTGCTATCACACTTAAGCAATTTTCTTTTAATTTTAGTGTGACAGTCTAACTTGCTGATGTACTATAATTTCTATCACACTTAAGCAATTTTCTTTTAATTTTAGTGTGACAGTCTAACTTGCTGATGTACTATCATTTCTTCTTTTTCACATAGTGAAAACTCATTTTTTTGGATTTTCTATATTTTTTTTTGACTTTTGGAAACACTTTAAACATTTCAACTTACTCCCCCTAAACTCACGCACTAACTAAAAGTCTTTTTGGCTTAGGAAAATTTCTCCCCCTAAATTTTTGTTTTTATGGAGTAAGGTTTTAAAAACAGAAATTTAACTACAAACAGACGCCCACTTCAACCTGATAAGTAGGTTTTTCACTTTTAGTAAACATTTTCAATCACAGAAGTAAATAATTCGTTACCATGTGTAACCTACTATTCACCTCAGATGATTTATAGAAATAACCACTATTGAACACATCAATAGTCCTTCTTGGTCATCCTGCACACACTCAACAACTTAGTTAGACTGGGGGACCCAAGACTTAAAGGTCTTGGGTCGTCCAGATTCAGCAACCACTGGAACATCTATCCAATATCCATCACACCGTACTGGTGTCATGGATGTCTTCCAAGTTGTTGAACCAGATTTATAATTTCCACGAGGTCTTTGATCATTGGAGTTCCAATAAACTCTTGGAGTAGCCGACCTTTGAAAATTATTATCTTGAAACCTTCTTCTCCCATTATCATAATCTGATCTTTGAAAAATTTGTGGATTATGTTGAACATTCGAGTTACTAAAACCCCTATATTCATTTCTTCTTTGAAAGTTTCGATTACCAGAAGTTTGGTATCGATTTTGATATCCAAAATTTTTTCTCTGAAAAGAATTTGATTGACCCTTATTGTGACATGATTTAGGAGAAGAGTTTCTGGAACCAACAAATCTTCTTGATGTTGAAGGTTTAGGTTGAAATCTCGGTTGATTTGTCTGAACACTTGATTTAACATTTGTATTTGAACCAACCTGATTCCCATCCTTAACCTCAACCTCAGCCTCTACTTTCTTACCTTTTTAAAAGGACAACAACTAGCCACATGCCCTTTGTTGTGATATTTAAAACAAGATCTCTTCTTAAAAATTTCTTTCTGTTAGATCCCTTTTTAAATGTTTTGACCGTTTCGTCTTCAGTATCCTCATCCACTTTATGAGGTGTACTGTTGGACCTAACGGATTCTTTCAAAGAACCTGGACTATCAGGTATGTCAACAGTTATCGGATCCACTACAGCTGGTGTAGTAGGCACAAATCTGTTAGCTCTTCTTCATTTGGTAAAGAGGAGTAATCCTGATCCTCAGAAGGTGAAGCTTTACTAAACCCCACTCCCGTTTTATCACTACTCCTTTTCAAACTTTTCTGAATTTGAGTCCTGGCTAACGAGGATTCTCCAAATTTGTCTAACTTTCTATGAAGTTCAACAATTTTGTCCTATGCACCAGCCAATTCTGTGCACTTTTAGAAAGCTCGTTAGTCTTATTCTTCACAGTTTCACGAGCCAAATCAATGATTTGTAAAAGTTCATTGACTTTGCTGGTCAAACTGATGATTTCTTGTTCATTTGAATTTAGTGTATTTAAAAAATTTGACTCCCTTTTACTCAAAAGAACATTTGACTCTTTTAGTTTTTCTAATTCTACTAACAGAATTTTGTTTTGCTCTGATAATTTGTCAACTTTACCCTGTAGTTCAGTGCAATTATGACAAGTATGACTTACAGATTGAAATTGTACCAGTACCTCTGCTGTAAGCTCATCTGTATCATCCGTGCACACCGTAGCTTTTGCATCCTTGATTTCCATTCTCTCCTTCTCAGCTTCCTTCTTCTCTTCCATCTTAGTAGCTTCTTCACCCATCTTCACAGCTGCAGTCTCAGTCACACATGTACTTTGTCTTGAAGTACTCTGAAAACGTTTTTCTAAAGCTTCCCACAACTCTCTAGACGATCCATACCTATTAAAAATGTTTTTCATGTCAAATGGCAAGGACATCTTTATCGCTGCTAAAGCCTTCTTCTCAGCGTCATATACACGTTTCTCAGAATCTTCCATCTTCTTATACGAGAGTACCATAATTCTTCCATTAATTTGACGCGTGGGAGCAATGTACCCATCGATCATACAATTCCACATCTTGGTATCTTCACTTTGAACAAATGCCTCAAACTACTTCTTCCATTCTACATACTGTTCAGCATTTAACAGCTTTGGCCAGTTTTTAACACTCTCACTTAGATTGTTCAATTTGCCCATCTTTAACACGCAGCTAACAGTTTAAATGGATTTTGGTATACCTGTGTCAAAATCCAAATCTAACCTCTCTTCTGGTCCTTTTTCGTGTTTTGCCGTAAGCGTACAGTTAACAACGTTCAAAAATTTGTCCGAAAAATGTGATTACCAAATTGTACCGTTAAACTCATCTCGACGATACGAATCCAATGATATATATTGTCCGATAGTGATTTTAGGATTTTCCGTGCCTTTTTTTTGCCCTGAAAATCACACGAGTCTAACCGTGCAGTCGGTTTGTTAAGATAGTTTACGGATCAACTTCTATGTTCGAAAACGGTTAACTCCGGTTACGTCAGCTGTTTAACTTTCCACCTTTTTGTGTATAACTCGGAACAGTACCAAATCCAGAACAGTAACTCGGATTTACAATCCGAGATGACAATCCCGAATAGTAATCCAAAATGCTAATCCGAAATGGTGATCCGGAATAGTGATCCGAGATGAAATCCAGAATGCACTGTTCTGATCCGAAATGGAAATCCGAAATAGACTACTCTGATTCGGGATGGAATCCGGAATAGTTCTAATCCGAGATGGAATCCGGAATAGTTCCCAATCCGAGATGGAATCCGGAATACAATTCTGAGTCGAAATTCAATCCAAAATAGCTTCTGATCTGAATTTTAGTCCGAAATGGAATCCGAAATGGCCTTTTCTGATCCGAATTACAAGTTTGATGATCCGAAATGCAAGTTTCTGATCCGAAATTCAAGCCTTCAATCTGGAATACTCTGTTTTTCACTCAGGAATGCCAGTCTTCAATCCGAAATTCTTGCTGCCAATTCGAAATCCATGCAGAAAATCCGAGTCCATCTAAATATAAAAATCAACCCTTCCAGTTCAAGCTTTATGATACGCTTAAGGTAGTATTATACTATGATACCCGTGTGTCCCATACCATGACATACCCCCACGATCAAGGTAAGCACAACAATTCATCATAGCAGGTGAGTATACTGTGGTCATCCTTTATATTTTACAACGTCAGGCTATTGGTGAATAGGTCAGTACTTCCGTATAGCAGTAAGACCAATAGTGATTGACGAGGGTTAGGTAAATACCTTATGTGGTACGTAAGAACTTATGGAATATTCTCATGAAGAAACTTCCGTTCTCTTAGGTGTTGGCATTTCTATTTTGGCTCTTTTAGAAAGATATCCTGATTGTGCCTAGGTCTGCATATAATCTGGATGAAACAGAAGGGCAGCCAAGATATCCCCAGATGACTCAACAGCATAAAGACCAGAAACCTCAGACGTTGGCTATCTATCAACACAAGATTTAAGACCATGAAGTCATACGCCTATAGTAAGTGACCCACTGACTACACAATTCGTTATGTTTGTATCATTTGGCTAACATGGTTGAGCTTTAGACCTACTGACATATCACATTCGATACAAAACTTTTCCCACTTCAACACCTTACATGTGTTAGTCAAACATTTTATCACTAAAAAGTATTTCATTTCCCAATCATTGCAAAAGCTGTTTTCTTTTTTAATAGAATTTCTCCCCATAAATTTGTGCATATAAATAAACAAATTTACGAAGCAAAAAAAACATGAAATGAACAACAATAATCAAAACGCAAAGAACAAAGGGTGACTAGTTAGAAAACCGAATCATTTTAAGAAGATCCACAAGCACTTGAAAACGCGCGTTACTAACGGGTTTCCTGAACAAATCTGCCACGTTTGCATCAGTATGGATTTGCTCAAGCTTTACTAGACCCATTTCATAGCAATCGCGGATAAAATGAACTTTAATAGTAATGTGCTTGGTTTTGGAGTGAAAAACAAGGTTTTTTACGATTTGGATAGTGGCATCATTATCACAATAGATGGTGGTGTTTAGATAAGTCAAACTGTAATCCGCAATCTGGTGTTGCATCCATAAAACCTGGGAGCAGCAAGCAGAGGCTGCGACATATTCTGCTTCCACAGTAGAAAGCGAGACCGTCTATTGCTTCTTGCATTGCCACGAGATTAAGCGATCTCCCAAGAATTGACAGCCAGCTGAAGTTGAGCGCATATCCCTATCTGTACCTCCAATATTATTGTTAGAGAAAGCAAACAGTTCAAATTCAGAATTTTTAGGATACCAGAGGCCCAGTGATGGTGTCCCTTTTAGGTACCTAAAAATTCGTTTAACAGCATGTAAATGAGAGAGTTTAGGAGTATCCTGATAACGAGCACACTGGCAGATGACAAACATGATATCTGGCTGACTTGCAGTGAGATACATGAGTGAACCAATCATTAAGCGATACATAGGTGGATTAACAGGCGTTCCTTCAGCGTCTTCATTTAGCAAAGGCCTCTCTGAAATAGGTGAAGCCATGGGCTTTGAATCTGTTTGCTTGAATTTTGCAAGAACGTCGTGGACATATTTTCCTTGATGAATCAAGATTCCCTGCGGGCTCTGACGAACTTGAAGTCCCAAAAACATGGTCATCTCCCCCAATGAGCTCATCTCAAATTACTTCTTCATAATTTCTTCAAATTCACGACACAAACCATCATTTGTAGAACCAAAAATGATATCATCAACGTAAATTTGAATAATAATAATGTCCTTGTCAACACGTTTGATGAACAGGGTTTGATCAATGGTTCCCGAGTGTATCCATGAGTAAGCAGATGATATGTGAGAGTTGCCTACCATGCGCAAGGCGCTTGATGCAACCCATACAAAGCTTTGTCTAATTTGTATGCATAGTCTGGCTTGTTATGATCAGTAAAACCCGATGCTTGTGCCACGTAGATTTCCTCTTTTCCCGTGCTGTAGAGAAACGCAGTCTTGACATCCATTTGATAGACAATGAAATCCATGTAAGATGCATATGCCAAGAAAATGCGAATAGCCTCCAAACGAGCGACCGGTGCGTAGACATCACCGTAGTCTAAGACTTCAATCTGACGAAAATCCTGAACTACCAGTTGAGCTTTATTTTGAACAATAAATCTAGTGTCATCCTGTTTGTTACGGAAAACCTAGCGAGTTTTGCCGAACACCAAGCTTCTCAAATTGATTGAGTTCTTCATGAATAGCATCCACCCAGCCTGGTTCCTGCAAAGCAACATCAATACTTTTAGGTTCAATTTTTGAAATAAAGCAAGAGTAGAGACAAGTATTGATATCCCCGGATTGGCTGCATGTTCGAATAGCAGCAGTAACAGGACCAATAATATTTTCAATGGGATGATCACGCTGTCGACGCTGCAGTATTGGTGTAGTGGGAACAAGAACATCCATTTGCAAGTTGGTAACACTTGCTGAAGCAACTCCAGATGACTCCCCCTCATCAGTTGCACCAGTAAGAGTATTTGCTGATGAATTAACAGAACAGTCTAACAGAGTAGGCTCAGGAAACAGAGATGAACCCAAGACATCGGGAGGAGTAGACCCTTCATTTATCGTAGGAGGCTTTGTGTCAGAAGCCCCAACTTCAGGAGAATCATCCTGGGAAGTCGGATTGAGTGCTGGTTCTTGAGATTGCGATATGGGGGAAGAGGTAGAAACAACGTCATTAAATCCAGGTGGATCCACACTCAACTGTTTTAATGTAGATGGGCACTTTTGGAAGGTCAGAAATTTGACTTTTACCTGCAGACACATTGGAAGGAACATCAACCTGGTTAAACAATATAGAATAATCATACAGCCAGTCAGGACCAATGCGTGTGTCCTTGGGATTTTCCTCTAGCCACCCACATTGTAGGTTTCAATCACCATTTTCTTGATCTTGTTATAAACAAGGTATGAAGTATTTTTGGAATATCCAACGAAGATGCAAGGGTCCCCGTGTGATTCAAATTTCCCTTTAGCGTCCATGAGAAGGAGAACACAAGGGCATCCGAACTTGCGAAAATGCTTGACCGAAAGTTTGCGACCTTCAACCACTGCGTATGGAGTTTTCATGTGTTGTTTATTAATTAGGGCATGATTCTGAATATAACATGCAGTATTGATTGCTTCTGCCCATAAAATGAGAGGTAGCTCGAATTCAACCAGCATAGTACGTGTAGCTTCAATTAGTGTTCGATTCTGCATTCGGCAACCCCATTACGTTATGGAGTTCTGGCTGCACTAAACTGGCGGTCAATACCCTTGGAGGAACAGAAAGAGTTTAAGGTAACATTCTTAAATTCTGTTCCGTTATCACACCGAATGGCCTTCATAGTGGTGTCTGTCTGGTTTTCCATAAGCGTGACGAACTGTTTGACTAACTCAGCGGTTTCACTTTTATGTGTAAGAAAGAAAACACAGGTGAATCGTGAGTAGTCATCAATGATAACCAGACAGTATGCCTTCCCGCCAATGCTCAGAATATCTGTCAGACCAAAAAGATCCATGTGAAGCAGTTCTAAGACTTGAGACGTGGAGGGAGCAGCTTTAGATTTGTGTTGCTGTCGATGTTGTTTCCCAAGGGCACATGATCCACACTTTTCAACCTGTATGAAGTCGCGAACTGGTAGATCCCTGACTAAACCACCTTTTGTAAGACGGTTTAAGTTCTTCATGTTGATGTGTCCCAATCTACTATGCCATAGCATTGCATCATGTTCAGTTGTAGACGAGAAGAGGCAAGTAAGCTTGTTAGAAGGAGCCTTGTTCATGTCATTGACATATGCATTTCCTTTTCGTGCAGCTTTAAGAATAATCCAATCATCCGGAATAATAAGACCTAGTTTCAGCACATAACACCCTTTCTTGGTAAAAAGAACATCCAAATGATTGTCACAGAGTTGAGACACACTAAAAAGACTGTGCTTCAATTCTGGTACGTAATTAACATTCTTAAAGCTGAGGGCTCCGTTGCAAGCTATTCCTCTCATAGTAATCTTCCCTGTCTCACCACTTGTGAAAGAAACAAACCCGCCATCAAAAAACTGAATGTCGTTAAACTGCAAGATGTCTCCGGTCATGTGCCTGGAACAACCACTGTTAATATATACCAGAGTCTGACAAGAGTTTGCCAGAGCTGTTCCTGCACATTTCAACAGGTTTGAGTTAGAGGCTGTAACCCAAGCCATTGAAGATCTGGGCATGCCATTAGCATCAATATAAGTAACCTCACGGAAAATTAAATTAGTTGAGGATGAGGTTGATGATGCTTTTGATTGGTTTATAGTGGAGGCAGAAGACTGAATCTTGGTCAATGTCTTAGGCCTCCAGGTTAACGACTCAGACTTCTACACAATCCTTGTAGTGCTAGAAGGATTCTGGGAACCTGAAGGGCTTAAGGACTTGAGAGATTGTTTCTTGGCCAATTTCCAGTCTTGATCAGAAGACTTAGCCATACATCGAGCCTGAGGTAGGCGATTAGGCATACTCTTCTAAGATTGTGAATATAATGTCTTAAATGGTGTAAAGGCCTTTTGACAATTTCGTGCAATATGCCCGGGAGATCCACAATTGAAACAAGTCTGCTTCTTCTGGAAGAAAACAGTCCATTCAGCTTGGGAAATTCTAGGCAATTTGTCTTTCAGTTTCTTGCTTGCGGGTACTGACGGCTGATGCACGGTGTTGTTCTTGACTGTTGCATGTGCACAACCATCAGCACACTTGTTAGTTTTGTGATTTGAATTTGACAATTTGGGACGTGTAGATTTAGGCGTAACTTTAACTGATATCTGTTCAGTTGTTTGCTTGACAGATTCAGTTTGTGGCTGCTGAGTCATTTTCTCAGAGTGATGAGGGGAGTCAGCAGTTGCCATTTCATTTCTCTGAGACGCCTGTTTGGTTTTATTCTCTTTGGATCGGCGTGTTCTCCAGTTTTTAATCTTATTTTTCAAATCACATTTCATGACAGATTCTGTAGAGGACACGGGTAGCTCCGTAGGGACATCCTTTTCTGAATTTTCAGAAAATGAGCTTGAAACGTTACAGGTAGGTGGAATCTCTATATTTTTTAAAAATTTGAGAATCCGATTCAGAATCAGTTTTAAGATTTACATTTGAATCATCAGAAAAAGAATGCTCATTATCTGTCGTTTCAGAATCAGTCCCTTGTGCTTGGTTTGAAGAAGTTGAGCCGCCCGAATCTTTTAGAATTATGCCAACATCAATGTTCACAGGGTCGGTTGGTTGGTTGACTTTCTCACTGTTAACCCTGGGATTTGCATCAATAGACGAAACCTCTTGAGAAGAACTTCCAGTCTCTTCAGTTGGAAATGATGAAACCGAATCATCTGTCGATGCTGGACCTGTAGCTAAATTCATGTTTTCATCACAAGAGTTATTACAATTATTAGTATCATTCAAAACATCAGCATTCGATGTAAAACCAGAATTAAAACTGTCTGTGTTCTCAACACAACCAACACTGTCTGAGAATTTAAATTGTTAGCAAGAAATTAATTTAAAATGTCAAAAGAGGGCTTATAAAATTCATAATAAGCAGCCGAATTGTCTGAATTTGCATTCAGACATTCCTCTTGATCACCCTCTGTGATATCCTCAACTAAAATTTCTTCTACACATGAGGTAGACACGTTAATATCGTTCACGAATTCAATTTGAGTTTCATAAGACTTTTCTCCTTTAGATTCTGTGGAGGATGTTGATTCCTCTTCCTTAGGTGTTACTTTCTCCAAATCATCTGTACTACAAGAAGGATGATCACCAGATTCATGTGAAAGTGGTGTAGAAGTAACAAAGGCATCATCCCTCTTGAGTTCAATTGGATTGGAGAACTTTGGGTAATAGGGCTTCCATGGTTTAGAGAGATAATATGAAGGTTTACCATAAATCATTTTTTCTGCATTTTCTAGATCAGCCTCAGATTCAGGCATTCTTGTATAGTTATGATTATAAGGTGAAGGAGCCCTATTATACCCAAGACCTTTGATGAAATTTTTCTGGTAATTTAGCTGAAGGTCACATAAGTCCTTGACCAGTTTACTAGAAGTTTCAAATTTTTTTATGTTTATTTCATTTTTGTGAAACTTCCCTGTCAAGGAATTTAGCTTGGCTAAGGCTGCTTGAAGTTCTAAGTCCTTTTCAACTAGTTTTAGCTTATAGTAGTATACCCAACACTGCTGTTGGTTCAAGTCTAACTTTAGCTGAGCTATATCTTGTTTCTGTGCTTCGACCTTTTGCATAAGAAGCTTGTTCTTATGTTTAAGGGCGATGTTCTGTGACATAGCTTGCTGGTATTCAGCTACAAGAGTTAAATTATGGGCACGCATTTGGGATAATTTAAAACGACAACTATCAGAACAGAGAATTCGATTTACCGTTTCCGAAAGATCGGGCGTCTCAGTTGTCTGCGCCATTATGCAGTGGTTGCTGTTCTTGGAGAGATTCAAAGTTTCCATATGAGCTGCAGCATCTGCCCAGTTGAATCCTTCTTGTTGTTGTGCCACCAATGCTGTTGATTTCCTGCCCGAGCTGCTTGAGGGACTTGTAGTGGACTTTGAGGGAGAGACTGGCACTAGCTGTCTGTCGCTACTCTGTATGTCTGCCACCCTGGATGACACATATCCGGATGGCGGCTTCTTGCATTCCCTGGCAAAGTGTCCTGGTTCGTGACATCTGTAGCACCTGAGTTTATCCTTTGTAAGACTAGTCTTCAGATTTGACGATGGTTTCTATACATACTTCTTTTGAAACTTGTTGACGGGGATGGCAGCCATTGCAAGATTCTAGGACACTTCGATCTCGTCCAGATCCTCCTCCATTATTTGATCTACTTCGGTTGGAAGAATGGATGGAGGAGTTAGGTCACCGGCCATTAATGCGTTCAAGTTGTTGATCATCGAAGCAGCAATAGCCAATTTCTCTTCGTTTTCTTTAGTGAGAAAAGCAGAGTTGGACACAAGCTGAGAAGATGCAAGCGCTGGAGTGGAAGATTGGGAAATGTTGCCTTGTTGAACTGCTTGAGGAATGGCAGGACTGAAACCATGTTGGGATATTGAGCATGGTAATGTGTCTGAACTTGAGTAGCAGAAATCATAGTGGGAGTCTGGGATTGAAGACCATACATGTATTGGGTTTTCTGTGGCGTGGCAGAAGGACTATAAACCACATTTGAGCTACCCGGTGTTTGAGAATTTCTTTGCAAAGGGCTATAAACCAAATTTTGTGACATCAATGCTGCATTTTGCCCTTTATCCCTGCGGCCATCAAACTGCTCTGATGATTTATGCCTCTCTTCTTGTTATCAATCTCACACGATTAAATAGTAGCTATCATTTCTGTGAGAGTGACATCATTCAGGTTCTTTGTTTTTTTGATCATTCCCACATCCGCATCCCAACTCTTTGGCAGTGAATTTAACAATTGTCTGTTCATAGTACTATTTGTGAGAGTAATCTCAGCTGATATCATCTGGGAAACAAGCTTTACATATCGACAAATCTGGTTCTCAATGGTTTCCCTGTAGATGTGATTAAATGGGCTGAATTGTTGGTTCAGCTGATTTACCCTGCTCGCCTTCATATCTGCATTTCACTCATAGAGATTTTGCAGTTCACTCCATACTTATTTAGCGGTCTTATAATTTCTAACCGCAATAGAAATAAGTCCAAGCGCCATGGTCAGTACAGCCGAGGCTTTTTCATCTTCCTCAATTATCTTAACATCTTCCGGAGTCCACAGGTGGCTGGGCTTAGGAATCTTCGTGTCCGTATCTTGATTGGTACTATAGACTAGCGTTCACGGACCATTCATAATATACCTCCACACACCAGGCTCTTTTGCCTTGCAATATTGTTCGAATTGAAACTTCCATTCGTAATACCCATCTCCATACAACAAATGAGGCACTTTAATAGAAGTGCCAATCACTTGATCCAACTCTTGATGGAGGGTCAGAGTTTGTGATTGCAAGGCAGCTAAAGTGGCATTGGTTAGGTCTTGTGCTATCACATAGCCGCTCATCATGATTAAATTAATTAGAATTACAAAATTAGATTTAAATTCAATTTATTTTTATGTTTTCTAAGATGAACAGTGATTGGTCCGAAATCAATCCGGAATGGTCAACTCTGAGATGGACAAAAATGAAAACAGTCCGCTATGGTCAAATCCGAGTTGGATAAATCCGAATTGGAAAAATCCGAATTGAATCCGAGATGATGAATCTGAAAATGAATTGAATCCGAGATGATAAATCCAAATTGAATCCGAGATGATGAATCCGAAACTAAAAAATCCGAGTTGATAATCCGAAAACCTATGTATCCGAAATGAGAGAATCCGGAAAAGTGAATCCGGAATGGTGAGAATCCGGAATAAAGAATGCGGAATAAAGAATCCAGAATAGAGAATCTTGAATCCTATCCTTACCCGAATGCAACAGTAATCCGAAATTTCAGCAACAGAAATCCGACTTCCAAGGAACTGATAACTACCAAGAGTATCTCGGATCCGGAAAAGTAGAAATCCAGATTGAACAACAGTCCGGGATCAATCCGAGATGGATGATCTCCTTCGTGTTCTTCGGAATCCGTAACAGTAGCAGATCCGAAATACGTGAATCTTCTTCGAGTTCTTCGGAATCCGTAATAGTAGCAGATCCGAAACCTTCAAAACGTCTTCGAGTTCTTCGAAACAGTAGCAATTCCAAAGACAAAACCAGTGATTCTTCTGATTTGAATAGTAATCCGGAACAGTAGCAACTCTAAACAGCAGCAACACCACTTTGAAACAACTTCTTCAATCAGCGATACCTGGAGCCTGTATTTTAACAGCATGCTCTTATACCAATTGTAAGTCCCAAAAATGGATCTAACTGGTATCACAAACCTAATCAGTAGCGGAAATAGCAATTAGGAAGAAGAACAAACTTTTGAATTAAGAACAACTTGCATACACTAGCAAAGTGTCTGATATAAGTTTTGCAAATACAACTCTCTAACCATTTAACATTAACCTAATACATGTATTTATACTACTCACTAAGCCCGCCATTTACAACCCTAGGCCCATAAGGCACTAGGAAGCCCAAAAACCCCTCTAAAGCCCAAAAGTAGCTCTAATGTGTAAACCTTTGTTAACATAAGCCCAACATTTACCACTAAATAATATCACAAGATTATTACTTTGTTCACCATATGCTACTTCTATCAAGAGTAGCAAACCATTTGAATTATCAATGATATGCAAAACTTTGTTTTAAAAATTATTCTAAAACATTTCCTTAGTTTTGCAATAGTATATTAATAATATCAATTAGGTTTTATGAAAACATAAATCAAAATCCAAAATATCAAATGGTTTTATATTGTTAGTCTTACTAAGCATGTACTAATTGTTTTCTAACACACATGTTAGAAAAAAATGTTTGTATCGGATACATTAATGTATAGAATCGAACCTTTATATAAAACATTTTCCAAGGATAAAGTTTATACAATAAACCATTTCTCATCGTTTTTAATGCACACGTAGGCAATTAAACATTTACATAAAATATTTCCATGCATTATGGCTTATACAGTGTACAATCTCTAACCTTGTATTTGTGATACACTTTCTCTAACATTCGTGTTAGAAAATTGAAGTCATTTATATATATGAAAATGACCATTTGGATTTAGAAATCACAAATTAAAGTTGATGATAAATCCCACACAACTACACCATCACTTTATGGTAGTTTTTCAATCTCATCAAGTTAGGCACATAGCCTACTTTTAATACAAGAGACATGGGGTGAAAAGAGTCTCACTTAGCTAGAGATTTTATTAGAGACATAAATTCTAATAAAAACTAATGAATTAACATAAAACTCTACTTAAGAGTTCATCTTCCATATGAAGAGTTTAGTAAATAATTACAATTTCATTAAATTCATATAAATAACAACACCATCACTTTATGGTGATTTAATTCTTGAAGCCAATCAAACATCAAATTCAATGTATGACCTTTTATTTATGAACCATACAAAGCATAAGATAAGTGTTTATATTCATTAAAATCAATGCTACAATAAATTACTTATATACAATGTTTGCATAAAACATTTCAAAGCATTGTATTTTACCATTTTTAACAATCATGTTAAAATGAAAGAAATTCTAACGCGCACATTACAAATATTAACATTTCCACAAAATGTTAATTCGACTTGCTATAAACACATATATGGTTCAAATAAATAAGTCATTTCCAATACAAACGTTAGAAAATGAACAATTAAAAAATTGCTTCCAAACTAACTTTTTCCATGAACGTATCACACATGTTAGAAATAAATGATTACAAAAATCAATATAAGGCTTATTAGGTTGTATAAAATAAACTTATTTTTAACACTCATTCTTTAAACCATATTATATAAATACTATAATCATTTCTAACAAGTGTGGTAGAACATGAAGCGTTTAAAAAAACGTATTGTTAATAAAATAAAACCGGTCTAACGCGCACGTTAGAGATTTACCGTTTACAAAAAAAACATATGATTTACACTAATAAACCCGATCTAACAAAAAGGTTAGAAAAAATAATGATTCTAAAATCATTTCAAAAACCAAATGGTTATACAAAAACTATTCGTTTTGTACCACGACATAGGATTTAAGATTGTATCTTAATCTCAAGAAATCCAAACACAACAAGTTGTACTAAATACATGTTTCCCAAAGTATATTTATAAGATAAGAATCTCTAAGAATTATATATTTCTTTTATTTTTATTATAAATATTTTCATGAACAAAAAATCCCTATAAATAAGGTTTTCAGCAACAATCTCGTGGAATCTATTTTAAGTTTGTAGGTACTGGATTTACTTTTTATAAAATTTAATTACAAAATATATAATAATGAGACTCTCGTTATTCGTAGGAAATATCATAGTACAATACCGGTTGCAATAACTAAATAAAAAGAATACAAAATATAATTATATATACCAATCGTGATTCAAGCCACATCTCTGGTGGGTCCTTCACGCGCACTTATTAGCATCCTAGACTCGAGTATTCATCATCTTGAGTCTTGAAAATACTCCTTGACTACAATAAAGAGCACACTAAAACGTTGACGATTTTGGTTGAGGCACATGTTCAACACGCTTCCCTTAAAATAGATATCGCGCCTCTACTAAAGACGACGCGACTGTTTCCTAGGGTACAACAGTCCAAGTAGTATGTATTGCCGAAGATGGCTCATGCGCTCGAGGTTACACCGGGTAATTGTAGTGTTTGAACTTATGGAACAAATAAGGATGTGATGTTGGAGGAAAACAAGTAGAGTGTACTTCTTTCTCAAGTTGGTCTTCAAGTGTTCATCCTCCTTCTAGTATGTTTATGTAGTCACAAGAAGAAGCACATAGCCTACTAATTGAACTAGAGTTAAGGATTAGTGAAATGTTTCACTTAATTAGTCACTTAATTAGAGACTTAAAAACTCTAATAAAACTAAATGTCATCAAGAAGCTCTACTCTAGAGTTTCTCTTTTATACACCACATGAAGATTCTAATTAATATTTATAATTAATCGTTCGCCATCATGGTTGTTTAGGCACCTTTGTAACACGAAAACACCACGTACACAATTCTCAAGAATTCTGATTTGCTGTTGTATCATATGTCACCATTCAGCCTCGTAATCGTTCCCAAAACTACACACGATCAGGTCGTTGTTGCCCGGTTTGCCGCTCTTCTCGGGTAGTCATATGTCACCATTGAGTGCTGTGAAATGGTTGTCAATCTACCTATATTGGGCAAAAAATTTAAATGAACTCGGATAAATTAAATAACCATTATTTGATATTTGCCTGAAATGATGAAAACAACATGTACCTACCTGATTCCTAGCAACTAAAGAATTTCCACCCAAAATCATTTAGAAAATCAATCAAGCATATACAAAATTAGCAAAACCTATTTCACAGTAATTAATCAAATGCCTTGGATTATCAGTTAACTTGAGACATCTTAATTGACGTGGTTGAGCGTTTTTATAATTTTTGTTATATTTTAAACACTTTTTACTCGTGAATTAAGCTTTAAATTTATAAAGCATGATACAATACTATCACTCTACACACGTTAGGGTAAGTACACCCGTCGTGAACGTAGTATAGTGATGGTAAGATACCGAGGTCGTCCAAGGACACAAGAGCTTTTAATACCAGCTTATTGTTAACGTCTAATCTAATCAAATTTTGATAAACGTTTTGAAAGCTTTAAAAGATATAAAATGAAAGTAAAAACGTAAATAAAAATGAAAAACCAAATAGACAAGAAAGAATCACTTGGTGTCTACTCCTTTTGTATGTATCCTTTGATGATTTTCGTACTTTGGCTTTTTAAGAGATTATCTTAGTTATAGTAGTAGGCCTCTCTTGTGAAGGCGACGTTCCTCTCAACCTATTGGTCTGAGTCAGCAGGGATACAGTCCCGCAAGGTCGAATTATTGAAAGATAATCAAATAAGTTATTACGTAGGCCCCTCTTGTGAAGGCGACGTTACCCTCGACCATATTGGTCTGAGTCAGCAGTGATACAATCGCGCATGGCCGGATAAAGTTTTAATAGTAGTTTATTTATAAGGGGTTCAAGCCATTCTTACTTCCCCCGATTTGATGCTATCTGCTTCAAGGGAAGTCCTAATAATCTTGAACCAAGTCCTCGTAGGATCTATACACTGTACAAGACATGAACTTTACCCAAACACCCTTTTAACCCCCTTTCAATTTGTTAACGCACTTCACATAGACCGTAAAGACACAAATGAGTGAATAAACAAAACATGAAGAAATGTTTAAATAATGTTCACTTTAAATATAAATAACTAGTTATTAAAGTCATTAATACATATCCAAATAAAAAGTTGCCATAGATTGGAAATCAAAAGTAGTACATAAAAGATTTGTCTTCACCAAGTGATGTAAGAGATTTAGCCAAGCATGGCCTTGAGACTACTACACACTTTAAAAGATGAAAGATGGATTATAGTATCCTTGGTTTCTACTCCTCTTTTATGTATCCTTTGATGATTTCCGCACTTTGGGCTTTTTAAGAGATTATCTTAGTTATAGTAGGCCCTTCTTGTGAAGGCGACGTTCCTCTCAACCTATTGGTCTGAGTCAGCAGGGATACAATCCCGCAAGGTCGGAATATTGAAAGACAATCAAATAAGTTATTACGTAGGCCCCTCTTGTGAAGGCGACGTTACCCTCGACCATATTGGTCTGAGTCAGCAGTGATACAATCGCGCAAGGTCGGATAAAGTTTTAATGGTAGTTTATTTATAAGGGGTTCTAGCCATTCTTACTTCCCCGATTTGATGCTATCTGCTTCAAGGGAAGTCCTAATAAGCTTGAACCAAGTACTCGCAGGATCTATACACTGAACATGACAAGAACTTTAACCAAACACCCTTCTAACCCCTTTCAGTTTGTTAACGCGCTTCATATAGACCGTAAAGACACAAATGTGTGAATAAACAAAACATGAAGAAATGTTTAAATAATGTTCACTTTCAATATAAATAACTAGTTATTAAAGTCATTAATACATACCAAAAAAAAAGTTGCCAAAGATTGGAATCCAAAGTAATACATAAAAGATTTGTCTTCACCAAGTGATCTAAGAGATTTAGCCAAGCATGGCCTTGAGTCTACTACACACTCTAAAAGATGAAGATGGATTATAGTGGTGGGTGCTGGTGTTATAGTGGTGGTGGACTGATGACAAGTGTGAGAGAAGTGATTTACCAATGGATGCCTTTCTCATGAACCAAACACCTCTATTTATAGCTGGAAACAAAAGGCGACCACGGCCCCGTGGGCTTCATTTACCAACATGCCCCGTGGTGTCGGCCCCATGGTCAGTGTACTTGTTGTACTATCAAGATTCTTTAAATCTTAGAGTTGACCAAGACCCATGTTGAGTTGGCACGGCCCCATGTTGGTTGTCTTTTGCTGTTGTCTTTTCTACAGAGAACCTTGATTGGGCACGACCCCATGCTTGCTGGGCACGACCCCGTACCTGAGCTTCTGTCTTTGTTATTTTTGTTGTTTTGGATGTGGATGGGGGTTCGGCAGGTCGTGTCAATACTTCTTCTTTGTATTTGTGTTGGTTTTGGCTGTTAATTTGCTTCTTTTGTTCGTTTATGCTCTTTTGGTCATGTAATTTAAAATTAAACAAAGAAACATGCTTTTTCCAATATTAGTACCGAAAAAGAGTTGATTTTATGCCTTGTTTGATGTTACATTTTGCGTACATCATTAATGCATCCGAAGCACGGAACATACAAACCGAACATATACGGAACTGCCAGAACAACCTGTAACATATGTCATAAAACGTGTTCTAAAACCTGCTCCGTTTTTTAATGCAAAAATATGTATGATGTTCGTTACGCATTTATGTTGAAAGTTTAAAATTTTGTTATATTGTTGTTAATATTTAATAATAAATAAAATAATAAAGTTAAAATAATAATGTAATAAATATAATATAAATAAACAAAACATGGAGATCGCGGGTATCGAACCCGAGTTTCCACACAACCAATACACACAACACACCACTATACTACACACACATATTTGAATTAATCCTAAACCAAATAAGGTATATAGAAAAACAATACTCTAAATATATTTTCAATACACCCGCCTGTAAACAGCTGTAACCTCCAAAATCATCATCAATTCTCTGTTTCATGTTCTATTTAAACCAAAGAAACGGTTCTAAATTTTGAGTTAAGCACAATCATTGGGTCAGCAATGATTCAAAACGGTCATGAAATCATTTCCGCCATAAATCTTTGACCGAAAATATATAAAACCGAAATTCAACTCAATTCAGTACCTTCACCTATAAATAGCGATCTTTGAACCTTTAGAAACTCGCTCACACTCGCTCAAACACTTTGCAAACTCTCTGTCTTCGATTTATGCACTCGTCGAAAATTAGTTTCAGTCGTCAGAACATCATCGGAGAATTCAAGATCACACCTGTTCGGTATAAACATCTCGAATCCTTCTCTTTTTATTCATTTTATTGTCAGTAGAAGTAAAATCAAATAATCCAATAAGTAATATCGGATTATCAAGCGAGTATGTTAAACTGGATTTGAAAATGAAGAAGATGAGTCGGAAGCAGTTGATAAGAAGAATAAAAAATAGTAAATATACCGGGTTAGACGCACAGTCCAGTGGTGGACTGTATGCATTTTAATCACACAGGCCCGGGTTTGAGTCTTACCTACGCTGCCAAATTCCTATATTATCCCAAGCGTTTTTATAACTAATATATAAATTAACTCAGTTAGTGTATAAATTTAATATAAATCCTAAATATTCCGGGTTAGTCACACATCCCAGTTGGTAGGGTTGTGTGCAACACGAAACAAGGGCGCGGGTTCGAGTCCAGTCGGTTACATGTTCTGAAAATTATCCAACCTTTTTAACAAAAATCAGATTATGATTTAACTTAATATGTGTATATATGTAATTAAAAACAGATATATTCCGGGTTAGACAAGTAGCTTAGTTGCTAGAGCTACGTGCATGTATACGAGAGGTCACGCATCGTTTATCGTGCTCACATGTACATTGCTAGATGATTATGTGGTTTGTGGATAGTTTACATATACATTTGCTCATATTTGGTTTATGCACATTTTATTAAATTAATAAACATTACAAGTGAATAGGTTGAAGCAAGGAACACATTGGACTTGAGCCTTAGAAGAAAAATAAAGCATTATCTGAATGTCGTATTTTGAACATTTTGTGCTTGTATGGATTATGTGTTGGTTGGAAATTTTCCTTTTAATTTGAAATAATGAATATGGAACTTTATAGTAAATGTCATGAGCTTTGATGAAAACCCAATCATGCCCCGACTACCATATCCACTGCGGGTCAGGGAGTGACAGATTGGTATCAGAGCTTTTGACTATAGGGATATATGATAGGTTATTAGACCCTTAGAGCCTATACTATAGTCAATCAGAATATTATTTTCGTACGTGTTAAGTTGGTTACATGCAAACTCATGATATTTACTTGTTTTACATTTTTCTCGCACACAAATACATGCAAGCACTCCAACTACTATATGATTTTGTGTGATATTTAAAGTGTTACACATTTTGTTAAACATAACATGCTTACATATATACGCATCACGCACGTCTCGATTTTCACATATTTGAGCATTTTTCATTCTTTCTTCCTTAAAATTTTGTGATGTTTTCATTTTTCAATCTCTTCAAAGTGAGTTCTACAACGGGCATGTAGTAACTGGAAGGGTACAAGTACCGGTAGTCAAAACGTCCTGTCTAGGATTGGCATTCGTATAAATTCAATATAATGGACTAGTTTGCCTACCTGGGAACTAACGATGAGAGTACAAAGGACCTATTAGGCCAAAGCATGCCACACCAAAACGTCGTGTGAACTAACCTCACTTTGAGTCGTCACTGTGTCTACACCAGGACACCTTCCGACTTTATACCTCACTATCATGTTTTACGATTTTTATTCGGGTGGTGCAAGTGTTAATAGGCCAACATCAATGTGAACCCTACAAAGCCTAGTAGTCATGGGGACCCACATGACCACCTAGGCCAAGTATGGGGGACATATGGGGCCCAAACATGAGCAAGGCCCAAGACATCCTATGGATGTAGTAAATTTATTTATCTCATTTGTTTTGTGGATGTGAATTTCTAAATACGACACATGACACCTATAAGCACTTCAAGTCATGTGACCCTCCAAAGTTCGAAGGGACTGAAGGGGTCACTACTCTCCTTCGGTGGTTCGAGGAGATGGAGAGTACTTTTCTCAATTGCGACTGTCCCAACGATCGTAAGGTTCGTTTTGCTATCATCGCCTATATGGGGTAGCACTTACTTGGTGGAATGCCCAAAAGGGCAGAAGAGGCGCCGAAGCCGCAATAGCCCTAACTTGGGAACAACTGAGGGAACTCATGACAAGACGCTTCTGTCCAAGAAGTGAAATTAAGAAGTTTGAAGATGAGTTCTACTTCCTAAAACAAAATGAGGGAGTCCATATAACCTACAACAAAAGGTTTCTAGAGTTGAATCAAATGGTTCCGAATCTATTTACTCCTCTTTACCGCCTGATCGAGCATTACATTCGGGGTCTTCCTTTGAAGATTCAGGATTCTGTGATGAGTACCGCGCCCGCAACCCTGGAAGCAGCAATGGAGCTAGCTTCTGAGCTCACTGAAAACCACATCAGGAATGAGGATTTCAAGGACGAGAAGAAGAAGGATGTAAGTAACAAAACATAAACCGAAACCCCTAATCCAACTTAAGTCGGATCCTCTTCTCAATTTACTACCAAGAGAAAATGAAACGGGAAAATTTTTTTTGTCACCAAAACCAGTCAACTAACTCCACAAGCCGTACCCCTCCAAGCCATCCCAATCACTCAAGTGGCACCCAAATCAGCATACCCAAACATGAAACCCTACACTGGTCCCCACCCTCAATGCAGCACCTGCCATTATCACCACCAACCCACCTTACCCTGCCGACTGTCTGCTAATTGTGGCGTTATGGTCATTTGAGTAACACTTATCGCGCTCCTCAAAATCATACCCCACCTCTTGCCCAAAACATGACCCAGCCCCATCAATAGTCGAACCATTCAATAGTACCTTATGTTAGAGCTTGCTTCAATTGTGGAGATCCTACCCACTTAAAAAACACGTGCCCTAGGTTGGTTAACATCATTAACGCTCAAGCCCAAGCAAACCTAGTTAACCAAGCGAACTAGGCAAACCCAGCACCTCCACTAGCAAGAGGGAGAGCCTACAACATCAACGCAAACCCAGTTGAGGTCAATGACAGTGCAAACAAACAAACTAACTAGCCTTTCTCCCATTATGAAGACTCAAGATTCTGCTTCAGATGTTTATTTTATTTCTAATCCAAGTTTTAAGAGATTCCATTTCTTGTTTTGACAATTCAAGTTCCCATTGTTTTAAATTTGGGAAATAATTATTCTGTTATTTCATTAATCCCATTAACGCAATTTATATCATGCTATGCCAATTTGTTTCATTACCTGTCTTTATTCATCGATTAAATATCATGTTATCATATATCACGACGAACTCCGTCTCATCATTTAAGGAAGTTGAGTCGTTTCTCACTTTTTCATAGACTGGCCACTTCCTCATAACACATGAGAGAGGTATCGTCGTCATTCAGTCTCGCTTTCCTTGGATCCGAGATTCAAATGTTGGCTGTTGTATTTGTTTGTGTTTTGTAGATTTTTGGACGAGTCACATAGAACTAATCGTAACTTGATAACAATGCCAATGAAAATTTGACAAGGATATGGTGGATATGCCGCAGGTACTTCATATATATAATTATTCTTGTCAGGTGATCAAAAGCATTGTTAGATGGTTATGGGAAGTTCCGTGTAAGTAGAGTCAATCTCAATTTGAATAATTTGTAGTTGATGACTACGTTTTGTGATGTAACCTTATCATTTTGATGTTTTCGATTTTCTCAAAACCCTTCTATCATGAAACCATATCCAGTTAGTCATCTCCGTGTTACAACGCCTTTCACTTCTACACCTAATGCATCAAAAAGCGATTTCTGTAGCAGGGTATCCAACCCTTACTAGGAACGTTACCGCCTCAATAAAAATCCAAAATTTCACACTCACCTGGTTATGTATATCCTTAGCATCATCTCGGATCGAGATGGGCGATTCACTTCACGCGTATGGAAAGCCGTGCAATCAGCGTTAAGCACTCGATTAGACCTCAAAACCGCCTTTCATCCTCATACTGATGGTCAATCTAAGCGCACAATTCAGACTCCTGAAGGCATGTTATGGTCATGCGTTATCAACTTTAAGGGATATTAGGATGCCACTCTACCATTAGTCGAATTCTCAGCTATCACTCTAGCATCTGTATAGATCCTTTTGAAGCATTATACGGATGTAAGTGCCAATCACCGGTATGTTGGCATGAACTTGGTGAAGCACAAATCACTGTACCTGAATTGATCCAAGAAACAACCGACAAGATTCTTCAAATCCGCTATAATCTTCTAGCAGCTCAGAGTCGTCAAAAGAGATATGATGATAAACGACTAAAGCCACTCGAATTTTGTGTTGACGATCAAGTACTTTTGAAAGTACTACCATGGAAGGGAGTTTTTCGTTTTGGACAAAGAGGCAAGCTAGCACGTCGCTATGTTGGACCATTTAAAATACTCGAAAGAGTGGGTCCTATAGGATACAAGCTTGACTTACCTAAAGAACTCAACAAAATTCATCCTACGTTCCATGTATCCAACATGAAAAAGTGCTTAGCCAACCAAAACCTTCATATACCGTCAGAAGATATTCAGATTGATGAATCGATGCATTTCGTAGAGCAACCTGTAGAAATTATGGACTTCGGTGAAAAACGTTTAAGACGAAGTCGAATTCCGATAGTTAGGGTCCGTTGGGAGTTAAAACGAGGACCTGAGTTTACTTGGGAACGCGAAGACTCAATGCACGAAAAATACCCTCACCTCTTTCAAGTTAAACCAACCACTACTTAAATTTCGGGACGAAATTTCTAAAAGTAGGGATACTGTAACATTTGTCGTAAAACGGGTTCTAAAACCCGCTCCGTTTTGTAATGCAAAAATACATATGATGTTCGTTACGCATTTATGTTGAAAGTTTAAAATTTTGTTATATTGTTGTTAGTATTTAATAATACATAAAATAATAAAGTTAAAATAATAATGTAATAAATATAATATAAATAAACAAAACATGGAGACCGCGGGTATCGAACCCGGGTTTCCACACAACCAATACACACAACACACCACTACACTACATAAACATATTTGAATTAATCCTAAACCAAATAAGGTATATAGAAAAACAATACTCTAATTTATTTTCAATACACCTGCCTGTAAACGGCTGTAACCTCCAAAATCATCATCAATTCTCTGTTTCATGTTCGATTTAAACCAAATTAACGGTTCCAAATTTTGAGTTAAGCACAATCCTTGGGTCAGCAATGATTCAAAACGGTCATGAAATCATTTCCTCCATAAATCTTTGACCGAAAATATATAAAACCGAAATTCAACTCAATTCAGTACCTTCACCTATAAATAGCGATCTATGAACCTTTAGAAACTCGCTCGCACTTGCTCAAACACTTTGCAAACTCTCTGTCTTCGATTTATGCACTCGTCGGAAATTAGTTTCAGTCGTCAGAACATCATCGGAGAATTCAAGATAACACATGTTCGGTATAAACATCTCGAATCCTTCTCTTTTTATTCATTTTATTGTCAGTAGAGGTAAAATCAAATAATCCAATAAGTAATATTGGATTATCAAGCGAGTATGTTAAACTGGATTTGAAAATGAAGAAGATGAGTCGGAAGAAGTTGATAAGAAGAATAAAAAAAACCGTAAATATACAGGGTTAGACACAAGTCCAGTGGTGGACTGTATGCATTTTAATCACACAGACCCGGGTTCGAGTCTTACCTACGCTGCCAAATTTCTATATTATCCCAAACTTTTTTATAACTAATATATAAATTAACTCAGTTAGTGTATAAATTTAATATAAATCCTAAATATTCCGGGTTAGTCACACAGCCCAGTTAGTAGGGCTGTGTGCAACACGAAACAAGGGTGCGGGTTCGAGTCCAGTCGGTTACATGTTCTGAAAATTATCCAACCTTTATAACAAAAATCAGATTATGGTTTAACTTAATATGTGTATATATGTAATTAAAAACGGATATATTCCGGGTTAGATACGTAGCTTAGTTGCTAGAGCTGCGTGCGTATACGAGAGGTCACGCGTTTGAGTCCCACACGATGCCAAAACCCCCCGATCCGACCAGTTCGACCCCAAAAAGGGGTATATTTTTTTAATTAACATTTTTCTTTATTTTTCTCCAAAATCCATAAAAATATATAATAAAATGAGTCCTTTTTAAGCACAAAAAATTAGTAATAAATACTATAAAATTATCTAGGAAGTCTAACAAAATTCATTAAATAAAATGTACTAATTTTAAAAAGAAATATATATATTTACCGAATTATTACGTGAATATTTAGGTTAGTCCTTCTTGTCGGTTGATATCTCTAACGCCAAATCATGCGCACTTTTTATCAAAACGCACCCACTATGAGTGAATTCCTTCAAACTCCCCTTTTTATTCATGTTTTGGGGTGTATAATGTGTCGTTTATTTATATCATTTATGCAAACACTCGTGCTACTACATGAACTAACGTGCTATGTGATTTTTGGTTTATTGTTATTTGTGGTTATACATTCTCATTTCAGTCAAGCGTTCACATTAGGCCCATCAGTTCTCTGTTTTATACGGGTAGAGCATCGCGTTGCCTAATTAGATCAGCTCCGTTTGATTGAGCCTTGATCTCACAGCACATCGTTTATCATGCTCACATGTACATTGCTAGATGATTATGTGGTTTGTGGATAGTTTACATACACGTTTACTCATATTTGGTTTATGCATATTTTATTAAATTAATAAACATAACAATTCTTTCTAATATTTAAACGGGATTCACTGGCCAACTTTTGTTGACCCAAATCTCTATTTTTACACATGATACAGGTGAACAGGTTGAAGCAAGGAACACATAGGACTTGGGCCTTAGAAGAAAAATAAAGCATTATCTGAATGTCATATTTTGAACACTCTGTGCTTGTATGGATTTTGTGTTGGTTGGAAATTTTCCTTTTAATTTGAAATAATGAATATGGAACTTTATAGTAAATGTCATGAGCTTTGATGAAAACCCAATCATGCCCTGACTACCATATCCGCTGCGGGTCAGGGTGTAACACAACCGGTTAGCCCTTTTTCTCCTACACCTTGCCTCGGCCTCGCCTGAGCCGATGACACAAGATAACAATTCAATTTCTTGCATTACTATAAAATAAATTCAAAACAATCATTAGGCATCTACGTCAACCAAAAACCAAAACAAAAAACCAGCTGAAAACAAAGGGCAAACAAAAAATCACATGGCGAACAATGGATACTAACCCATTTGAAGCGGCACCGAGATCTTGACAGGAACCTCACCGGAGGACATGAATCATGTCTGAAAACATATAAAAGAACATATCAAGTAATGCACATTCAATACAGAAGTAATTTCAATTCAAATCTTTCAAAAAATGCAGGCAATGCTATAAGACAATATCAATATAGAGTATGCATAGGTTGACTTGAGCAAATTTACATGAAATCGTAGTTTCAAATTGAGTCAATCAATATCTATCAATATATAAAATAAGACACCCACAAAAAGAAACCAGAAGTACACACACCGTAGTCTAACCATCAATTTGTCCTTTACCATATGCACAACTCAATCAAATAGAGTGGTTGTCTTGATCGCCACCATCACCTACTGAAGAAACACTGGCTGAACAAGGAGTATCCGTAGATATCTTAGTTATAGCTAAAAATCTCTGCATAAAATGTTATCTCTCATCTGCTTTTCGGAATGATCTTGCTTCAAGCTCACTGCAAAACTAGAAATACCGTTAGCCTCGTCACGAGAGAAAGGGGGAGGGTTTTCACCGTGACCACACTCCGGCGTGAGAATAAGTATTGGGGATTTCAAGTTAATAAGCAAGTAGCAAGTAATTAGTGGGTGAGCTAAAAAACATATCCATTACCTTGTGGTGTGATCCTTATTTTATAGCCGAAGAGAGGCGTGTAGGAGATGGGCTGATGGGCCTTGACCCGACGACCAGGATATCCATTTCTGTCTCCTCTGCGTCGACCATTAATGGTCTTTGGCAGGAGGTACGCTTGGCGCATGGTGAATGGAGCCACGTGTCCTGGCAGTTGTCCTATGTGTTAGACCTGTCATCAGCCGGTAGTGGAGATCGTATGACAGTCGCTGGCGTTAGTTGGTTGGTGCCACGTGTACGTCCTTGCATATAGTATGCCCTCTGCATGATTGTTCATCATGCGACGTGGTCTGGCACAACCTGCCGAGCGGTTATTGGGTCACAGCTCTGCCACTTTGTACCCTTGTACTTGGTCAATGCCTCTTTGCGCTTCCCCCTTCCGCGTGGCTTTATCATTGCTTTCTGGCCAGTGCGAAGTTTTAGGGATTAAGTCCTTTTGTTCTCAATACAGTATGAGTTGGTCTCATTTTAGTCTTGGCCTTGTGCAAGGTTTTAGGACTTCGTGACTAGAGGATTGTTTGATCCGCGCAGGGTCAAGGACCTGCTAGTTTCAAAAATGGCGCACCATTGCATGTTTAACTTGTCGTTGCGTAGTGTGCGCATGGTTTGTTAGGCAACCTGCTAGTTTCAAAAATGGCGCACCATTGCATGTTGTGCAGAAGGTTATTCTAATGGTCTGTTATCATTATGAGGGTATGGTCCCTTATGCAGGCGCAGAGTTTTTGGGACCATACCCCTCCAAGTCCCCAATCTAGTGGTGCTCCTATGCGCATGTTGGCAAGTAGGTTGAGTGCTGGATTATAAGAATTCATGTATGCGAGCTTATTTCAACGGCAAGAATTCAATAAGGGATGAAGAAAACCTTTGTGTGGGGGAAACCTTTGCTCATGATGAGGTCTTTGAAATTTGAATTTCGTCATGCTAATGTTGCAGGCGAGTTAGTGAGAAAAAAGGTGAGGAGGAAGTGACTTTTGACAGTTGAAGCATGCTGTCAACAGTGCAGCCTCTCTTTCATTAATGAATGGCAGAGAAAGTACCAGCCACGTACGCGTGGGGACCGTCAGTTATCCACTTGCCCTCCATGCGTTAGACGCAGATTGGTTAATTGGCATGCGGATGCGTCACGCTTCCCCATCGCATTAAATGCAATAGGTATAAATAGGTGATCCCTCTAGGGTTATAAGCACGCTCTCAAAACTTTTTCTTTTTTCTATAAATTCTTCCTCTTTCTCTCTGAAAACTTCTTATTTCTTCTCTCCTGCGATCTCATATGGTGACTCGTGGACCAGAGAGTGCTGCTGCTAGTGAGGCTTCTACATCATTGGCGGTGTTGAAGTAGACTTCGGCCAGTTTCCAACGCCTGGCCTCTGGGTTTTGGTTCCCCAAAGACTGGGATGCCCGGTATCCTTCTGAGGGTGATAGCGCTGCCGACGCTCCTGCCGGCTATATCACCCAATTTTTTGATTTCTTTGCCGACAGCAACTTTTGGTTGCCGACGAAAAAGTTCTTCCTTGACATTCTTGACCACTACCGATTCTACATCTCCTAACTCAATCCGATGAGGATGGTGCAAATCAAACATTCTGAGTTTTTATGCCGATCGATGGGTATTCACCCAACCATTAACCGTTTTAGGTTGTTTTACCAGTTACGCTGCTCGCTAGGGTTCTACTCCTTCCAACATAGGATCCAAGAGAAGAAGATTTTGCATTCTCTGCTGAAGTCATACGACGACTGGAAGCAGA
The DNA here is from genome assembly GCA_947069175.1 of Scalesia atractyloides. Lineage (NCBI taxonomy): Eukaryota > Viridiplantae > Streptophyta > Magnoliopsida > Asterales > Asteraceae > Scalesia > Scalesia atractyloides. The sequence continues at coordinate 45,635,564 of CAMTDV010000027.1, forward strand.
AGTTCTTCTACATAAAGGCCGGCGTGATACCATTGAGGATGCACTTCCGGGGAGCGGAAGACATCCCTATTGAGACCTTGTCCATACCAGCGGAGGAGTCCGGGTATCAGGACACCAAGGAGATCCCATGCAGTTGTGGGAGAGGGCATTGGTCGCTACGGTATGAGCTTTGTGTGGTAGCCCAACCGCCGGGAGAAGCTGGTCTACATGGAGGAGGATAAGAGTAAGTACCTTAGCTCATTATTTCATTATTTCTTCATGTGCGCGCTTTTGCATCGGTAGCATTGGAGAGCGGGCGGATGGAGGATGTCCTCCTTGGCCCAGAAGAGCCAACCTGGTACGCGTAGATTCTTTGAAATTTTGAGCTACTAAGGAGTGCAGATCTAGCGGTCCCTGCGCCTGAGAGTGCTAAGTTTGCATAGTTTAATCATTTTTGCATCTTTTCAGATTGCTTATTATGTTGCGCCATGATGTAGGCGCGCTGAAGAACTTGAGCGTTGGCCCAGACTCCAAGAAAAAGAAACGCGTGGGGCCAAGCATGGTGGCCCTAAAGAAGCCGGCGCAGCCCAGGGCAGACCCGCCCAAAGGTACGCGTTCTGTGCCAGACACGTGGAATGACTATGTAGTCTCTGATTCCTTGGAGGGTGTTGCACCTGTAGGTCTGAGGAAGCCAAAGCTGGAGCCACAAGAGATGGCAGAGATTCCGATTGCCAACCCAGATGACCACATCGATGTGGAGTCTAGCCCGGAGCCTCTCAAAAGGAAGAGGGCTTCTAAGTGCGATATCTCCACGCAGCCTCCCAAAAAGGCTACGCGGAAGAAGGTCATATGGAAGCGCGTAAATCTGGATGCGCTCGCTGCTAAACTTTCCCTAGGTAAACACTTTTGAATGTGTTTCATTTTTCTTCCTGATTCACTTGTCTAACTTTCCATTATCCTGTAGGGAAAGGTAAGACACCTTATGTCACCCCGACCGCTCCGACCGCGCTAGTTGAGATCCCTATCCCCCAACCGTGTTTGAGACGGTGAAAGCGTCAAGTGTAAAGGGTGGGGAGCCTAATGCTGGGGCAGCGGAGGTTAAGGCGGACGTAGAGGCCACGGTGCCTGAAGAGGAGGTTGAAGAGGTGGTTGTTAGTCGTGAACAAGTTGAGGAGGTGCCTCGGGGTGCTCATGCAGCAGAGTCGACGCCCGGGGGTGAAGCCAGGGGATCAGGGGAGCGCCCTTCTGATACAGGGTCCCCAATCCACCCGGACGAAACCCAGGGTGACTATTGTTATAGGTAATATTCTGATGGCCGCGCTGCTGAGATCCATACCCCTGTGTGGAATTTGAGGCAAGGTGACAAGTTTAGCCACTGGCAGACATCCCAGGACTGGTTTAAGGGTGCCTTCCCCCAAGAAGAGGTATGCATGCGCATAACAAAGTTACGAACAAACATATCGTATATACCTCCAGTCAGCTGCTAGCTCCGCCTCCAACACACATATGATCCTAAGGGAGTGACGAAGCATCTATGGGGACCAAGTGAGGTTTGAAGCTGCCAAGAAAGAGATGGTCCAAGAGCGAGCCCAAGTGGCTGCGCAAAAAATTAGAGCTGGAGACTGAAAAGGCTAAGCTTGTCGAAGCCCAACGGACCGAAGAATGGTCTGTGCTGGGGTGGAAGAAGAAGGCGGAAGGCTCCGCTAACAACTTGTGGAGGAGCGCAAGTTGTGGAGGCCTGCGAGAGGGATAACTCAGAGAAAAAAAGTCCTTAAGAGACGAGATTGTGAGCCTCCGTGCCGAAGTTGCCCGTTTAAAGAAGGAGAAAGAGGCTGCTGCCGCTGCGGCCGAAGAGGCCAGGTCGCACGGTGATCGGAGCGAGCAAAAGGAGGTAAAAACTGCTGCTCTTATTTAATTTGATCAAGAGTTTCTTAGACTAACCTTTTATTGCATGATCAGGTGGAGGCTTGCGCGGCACTGGAGAGTGCTAAGAAAGTTCTCTAAGTTGCCTTAGTCGAAAAAGCCGAAATGCAGCGCAGGCACTTGGAAGATCGGGAGAAGCTCCACCTCGCAGAGGCTAAGGTGGGCGCAGGCAAGGAAAAACTGAGAATTCTGAGGCGCCCCGCGCCACCGCGGAGAGTCTGCTGGAGCCACTGACGAAAAACATGTTGTGGATGCAACAGCATGGACTTGTCAATTTGTTATTTTGATCACTTTATCTTGATTCTCATTCTATTTCCCTTGTATTGTGTTGATCACAAACTCTATCTTGAACTCGGTAGAGTTGGACAACACTGTGGCCAAGATGAGGATCACAGCGCGCCATGATGGATACGCGCAAGGCTACGCCAAGTGCGCACACCGTGTGACTCATGCATTGGACGTTCAATGGGACACAAGTCGCGCTTCCACTCGTGGGGTCGATACTATTGCAACCTTCTCCCAGGCAAAGTGAGAGTACGATCGTCTTCAACTGTCGGTGATGGATTTAGTGAGCAAGGCACTCTAGCATGAAGATTATGTGGATCGCTTAAAGTACATATTTCAAGATGTGGCAAAAGTTGAAGAGAGTGAAGGATAGGATAGAATGTTGTTTGTAGGCTTCTGAATGTTATATCTGAAGGTAATCGCGCGCTGCGCTTGCTTGTACTTTTAATCTTGACATGAAATGAATGCTTGTTTGAAGTTACAATATTTGCGTGAACATAACAACTTTGTGTAGGTAGAGCGAATAAAACTGGTAATGAAATCGTGTATGAACGTCACATCCCATGCGCATACAGTAGGTAGTGAATCCTGTTCATGAGTGATGTTGTACCATGGTGTTTTCGCGTATACCCAAAGTGGTTTCGTGCATTTTTAACGAAACATCAAGATAACGAAAACCATGCATCGATTGTCTTGTATTAACAATGAGGCGTAAGAGCCATGTACAGAATAGACAAAATAAGATCATAGGTTTTGCTAAGTTGCTACGCGAATATTGATGAGTCATTAAGCCTTGCCATTTGAACATGCTTAGATTACATGTTGCATCGCCTTAGCTGTTGCGCATTGCAGGTTCTAGGAATGTTTGTGTCGTCCAAACGTTTGAGGGTGTATGCACCCTTTCCTAGGACTTCATGAATTATGTATGGGCCTTCCCACTTAAGCGCGAGTTTTCCTGGACGTTCAGCATTGGACGCTTCATTGTCTCTCAAAACGAAATCACCAGGTAGGAAGGTACAAATGCGGACTCGCACATTATAGTACTCCTCAAGCTTGGACTTATACTTTTCTTCGTTGATTGCGGCGTTTTCACGCCTTTCCTCCAGAAAGTCCAAGTCGAGTCTGCGCTCTTCTCATAGCAACCGTGCGCGGTGATGGGAGGCCTATTTCTGCGGGAATTACAGCCTCCGTCCCATAAACCAGGCTAAATGGGGTCTCGCCAGTGCTGGTTTTTGGCATGGTTCGATGAGCCCAAATGATACTTGGCAACTCATCTACCCAACCTCTCTGCGTCGTCCCCAGTCTTGCCTTGATCCCTTCGACTATACGTTTCTTTAGGCTTTCCACTTAGCCATTCCCTTGGGGATGCGCGACCGAAGTGAATACATGTTCGATATGCATTTCCTTCATCCACTGTTGTAGTTCTTCAGCAGCAAAATTGGGGCCGTTATCACTTACAATCCACAGGGGTAACCCAAAGCGGCGAATGATGTGCTCCCAAATGAAATTGCAAACTATCATTGTTGTGGTGGATGCAAGGAGTTTTGCTTCTACCCACTTGGTAAAGTAATCGACGACTACTATTTTGAACTTTATAGCACCTGGGGCATGAGGGAAAGGTCCCACCATATCGATTGCCCATTGTTGGAAAGGCCATGCTGTTGCCACTTGGATCAAGGGATTTTTAGGGTGCAACGTCTTAGGCACGTGTCGCTGACATGATGCACATTTCCACAACATTTCAACTGCATCTAAGTGCATGTCGGGCCAGTAGTAGCCAACATTCATGATCTTCGCGACTACCATGAGCGTGTAACGCTTCGCATTTGTAACTTTTCGTTTTTAGAAAGATCACTTCATGCTTCTATTTTTGGAAAGCCCAAACCTTGTAATCGTATTTCTATTTCTAATTCATTTTAATCTAAGGCATTGATTGTAATCAAGATTGATCAATTATGCGAAATCCGCAAACTTTATTCATGTTTAAACTTGTGATTATACGTTACCTTATTGCTTCATGAATCAATTCGAAACGACATGCAAATGCTTGATGAATGTTTATGAATCTAAATACCAAGTCAAGCAAAACAATTAGTAACCTAATGCAAGTTATTCAAGCTTTCGTTAACATGTTAATCTTGTTACATTTGTGCTTAATGTATGCTTACAAGAAGTATACTTTTTTGGGTTTTAAAATGACCTTACGATCAACCTAAGACCATTATAAGACCTATACAAGTCACACATATAAATTGCAAAGTTTATAAGTCTAATGCATCTAATAATTAAATGAAACCAAAAAAAAAAAAAAAAAGAAAACACAGCTTGCGGCCGCAAGTTTTTATAAGATGTTTAAACCTCTTTTTAATCCAAAAATCCCACCTAAATGCATTAATGGTAACCCTAATCTTCAACCTAACCCTTCCCCTATGTAAACAAATGTTCCTCCACCAATTTCTCACTTTTACAAGCCTCCACACACCTCAAACAAGTCCCCAAACTCCAGAATTTCTCTGCTGAAACACAGCAGCTTGCAAGTGAGTTTCGACTCACTTTCCTTCTTCTTTTTACCATGGTTTGCCTTCTAACACTCTTGGATAACCTCTAGGAAGGTTCTCACAAGTTTGGTTGGGCAAACTAAGATGAAACCCCACCATTTTGAGGTCCAAAATTGTGCAAACTTTCTGCCCAAATTTCATTCTTTTAAACTTCAAGTTTTTCAATATTTTCACTTTCTTTTCTTTCTCAATATTGTTTGCTAAGCCCTATGGATGTTACCATAGGTTTTCCATGGAAAACCAAGGTGGAATCACACCATTTTTGGGGCCAAACTTTCTGTTTTGGAAGATAACTTATAAAACTTTTTCGAACTTGTTTTTAACATAACAACTCTATGCTACTTATGCCACTAACCAAGCTTATGGTTAGTGTGTTAAGCTAGACTTGTTCACACACAATCAAGAGGCATGACATGCCTCTAAACTTGTGGTTTTTACTAGGGTTTCAAACCCACAAGTGTTGAGCAATCCAAGCTTACAAGCTTGTGTTGGTGTAGGTGTGATTACATGAAGGCCTTGGCCATTCAACTATTCAATCCACCCCTCACTTGATGATTTCTATAATTCTTGACCATCCGGATTGTCCTTGTGTCAATCTTATGTAATGGTGAATCTTACGAAAGAGGTTTAGGACGGTTATCCTCCTACCTCCATGCATGACTTATATGACTTACATGATGTCTATGAAATACATGAACTCTATGATAAATTAGTAATATTATAACTATATATATGTAAATACTTAATATAACCGAACCTGTGGCAAGGACCATATGGTTACTTGTCCTAAAAGTAGGTTATTTTATCTTAGACCTAACAATCATTATGATTCTATTGGGCATGACCCATAAAAACACAAATTACCCTTTGGGGCTTATAGTGTCAAAAACGAGCGTTAAAGTCTAGATAAATACTTTCGTTTATATATACTTTTTGCATACTTTAATTCCTAAAATCATTGAACTCCACCGCCAATCTAATAATCACACACCTACGTTGCCTTGTGTCGGATAACTTGGCGTTCCTTCCCCTAAATCAAGCTAACTCTCTCACGGAAAGTACTTTGCAAAACCGTGAGTACACTCGACCCCTTTTTATGCTTTCCACTATTTGGGGTGCAATATGTTAATTTACTAAACTACACTAAATCACACTTTTATTCTATGATTACACACAAACAATCCATCAAACATGCTTTAGTCTTATGCTACTTGAATTGTTACTATGTATATTCTTATGTGATCTAAATGTCATTAACTTCGATCAAGCCTCCCTTAACATGTATAGCGCTATAGGAGTAACGCACTGCACGAATCCTTGTGGTCATTGTTAAGTTTTAATCTATTTTGCGGTACACTGGAGGATTGACTTATAGATTCACATGCCTTCTTTACATTTATCTTGTATGCTAGCTATTCATGTGGATTTGTTTAAACGGATTTTATACTTATGCTATGATATTAAACTTGTGTACTCACCAATACTTTCTTATTGAACTATTTGTGAAGTTGTTATGATGGAACTTAGTAGGAATGGCATAGAAACATGCGTAGAACACTAAGTTAATCATTATGTTATTGTTGAATTTATTTTGTTGTTGTTTCTTGTATTTGAATATTTGGTGTAACTTTGACAATTTTGATGCTATGAAATGAAATGGGTTGTTAAATTAAATATTGTCGCAAATAGTGTTATGATATCTCGAGCAATCTAGTTCGTCTCACTCTGATGTTTCCGCCATCGGTTGGGGTGTGACAGAGCGGACCGGCATGAATTTCGCATAACCCTTAGTGTATTTTGTGGATCAAGTATTGCGCGTCTTACGGGTCAACCCAGTGGAGGAGTGGTCCAAGGTATGACTTCTGGTAAAGGATACCGTCTGTCATTTCGTAGTTCAGTGCCTTGTTCTGGACCTTTCTTGCTTTTGCCTTATTTTCTGGGAAGATCCCAGACTGCAAGAACATGATGATGGGAGACATCCAGGAAGGATTTCCCATTTCTATGATGTTTACTTGATGCAACGGAACGGAAGGGTTCTTGAGCACCTCGATGCGCACTTCTCGCACAAGGTATTTGAAGCTTGTAGCAGCCAGTTTGCTGAGTGTGTCGGCATGTTTATTCTTGCTCAGGTTAATGTGGGTTATTTTGAAACTTTGGAATTTGGTTATAAGGACTGTGCCTGTTCAAGATACAGGGCCATCGTTTCGCCCTTTTGCGTCAAACAGGCCATTGATCTGCCCTGTGACCAAAAGAGAATCGATGTGTGCTTCCAAATTCCTGGTCCCCATTTTGATGGCTAAGCGAAGGCCTGCCAGAAATGCTTCATACTCAGCTTCGTTATTCGTGCTTTTGAAGTCCAACCTGATGGCGTAGGTGGACTCCAGATTATCTGGGCTTATTAGATGGAGACCCGCCCCTGCACCATTATCATTGGATGTGCCGTCAGTGTGAAGTATCCATGATCGGTCGTCTGTGGCTGGCGCTGGATTCTGTACAGCTTCACACTCTTGGACTTTATTATTTGGTACTTTCTTAACAAAATCGGCTAGTATATAGCCTTTGATAGCTGGGCGTGGTTTGTACACGATATTGTGTCCACCAAGCTCAATCGCCCACTTCGCCAGACGACTAAATATGTCTGGTTTGGACGAAACTTGGCCCAGGTGATAGTTCATGAGAACTGTTATCACATGGCCTGAAAAATACCGACGCAGCCTGCGGGATGCGTGGACTAAAGATAGATCAAGCTTTTCCATCATTGAATATCTTGTACCGACGCATCCGGGTTAGTTAACATTTTTCTGACATAGTAGATTGGAGTTTGGACTCCTGCGCGTTCTACTAACAAGACTGCGCCCAAAGCGATATCCGATACGAAAAGGTAAAGGATCAGTGGCTCATTCTTTTGCGGTGCCATGAGTGTAAGCAACTGAATCAAGCACTACTTCATCTGTTTGAAGGCTTCTCCGCATCCGGAGTCCACTGAAACTTATGTTGCTTTACACAGTTTCTCAGGGTGCTAATGAATGGGAAGGACTTCATCACATGGTTGGATAAAAACCTGTTCAGTGCAGCCAGTCCCCCCGCCAATTGTTGCATTTCCTTGATGGTTGAGGGGAAGGCATATGTTGAATCACTTCCACCTTCTCATAATTGACTTTGAAACCATCACGCGTGACGATGAATCCAAGAAATTTACCTTCTTCCATTCCAAACGAGCTCTCCCCGGATTCAGGTTCAAGTTGGCATTGCGCAAGGATGCGAAAGTTTTCCCAATGTTTAAAAGCATCCTCTACTCAACCAGGCTCATGATGACTAGGTCATCAATGTACACTTCCACGGTTTCACCAATGTCATCTCCGAAGACATGGTCCATCAAACGCTGGTAGGCGGCTCCCGCGTTGCGCAGTCCAAAGGGCGTCTTTGTGTAGCAAAGATTCCCTTGTCCGCGCAGAATGCGGTTTTTTCTTCGTCTTCCTTCTTCATTTGAATCTGGTGGTAGCCTTTGTAGCAGTCAAGAAAACATTTCCACCTTAATGAAGCGAGAAAGTCCACCTTTTTGTCGATTTCGGGAAAAGAGTAGCAATCTATTAGACATGCTTTGTTTAGATCTTTGAAATCAACGCCAATGCACCAATCACTGTTATGCTTCTGGACCATGACTAGATTGGCTACCATGTTTGGTAGCATACTTCTCTGAGGATGTCGGCTTAGAGGAGCTCTGAAACTTGCTCATTCATTGCGCGAGTTTTTTCAGGACCAAAAGTACGTTTTTTCTAAACTACCGGCTCAACTGAAGGAAAAGTGTGCAGCGCATGCTCTACAATCTCTCTTGGTACCCCTGTCATATTTGCTGGTGACCAAGCGAAGTTTTCTAGATTGCGGAACAAATTTATTTTAGTCGTGCCTTGACTGGGGGTCATGGCGGGTCCTAACAACACCGTTTGTTTTATTGTTGAGTACCCATTTCTCCAGTTTACCATTGGATGATGACTTCGGTACCTTCACCGGTGGTTCTTCTTTGATGGATATGATCTCCATCCTCGAATACATGATGGCCACCATGGTTTCTGTTGGAAACCCGCAGGCAGCGTAAGGAGTGGAGGTGATCATGCTGAACTCTCTTTGGGCGCGACGGCCTAGCAACACGTCACGATGCGATGTTGTTGGCATTACCATGAAGTTGACAGAGACCGTGCGAGTTTCGCCTATCGGGAGAGATTACCGGGAATGAGATCTGACCCAGCGGAAAAACAACTTTGTTGCAGAAATCAGTTAGTAGGAAATCGACCGGCTCCAAGCGCGCCTTATCCTCCGGGTCCAACTGTTGAAATTATTGTTCATAGATAATGTCCATAGAGCTTCCCGGGTCTATGAACATGTAGTCGGTGCGATAATGGCTAAAGATGCCAGTTATCACGACCGGGCGTTCCTCCTGTGTGCCCCCGGGAACTATGGGGAAGATGACCTGTTGTTCGCGCTAGTGTAGCGTACAACTCTTCTAATGGTTGCGCTTGTGCGCTGGGCCACCCTAGATCATATGAACAAATGCTTGTTTCATCTTTCTATTACTCGGGCCCTCTTCGCCGCGAGTAATTTTGCGCACCTCCTTGTTCACGTTTTGAAGTAGGAGGGTGAGCTTCCCACTCTTCAGCGCCTTTTCAATCTCCATGCGTAAGCTGATGCAGTTATCGGTCGTGTGCCGTGTATCTTTGTGATAATCACAAAAAAGGTAAGGGTCTTGACATTTTTTGTTTCTCGTCAGCGATAGCTGCTTGAACTGATGATCTTCTATGTTGAGCACCTCTGCCGGGTCTTATCAATGTTGTTAAAATCCACACCGACACCAACGTGCCGACCTGTTTACAAAAGCTTTTAATAAATCACATTTTGATTATCTTCATTTGGTCAATGGCATCAAGGTGAAACCCGAGTAAATCATCATTGGCTAATCATTTTCGTATATATTTTCTTAAAAACTAAAACTATTAAAAAGATTTTTCATTTTCTCTTAGTTTTATATTTTAGGGGGGGAAATTTCGAGAAAATACAAAAACATGAGAAAATTCAAAAATACAAAAACATGTCTTTTATTTAGTTAAGTATTTATTTATTTATTTATTTATTTACCTTCTACAATTAAGGGGGAGTAAAATTTAGAAAAATACAAAAACAATAGAAAATCCAAAAATAAAAAATGGGTTTCTTGGAAATATAAGAGAAGATGATGATACACAGGTGATCTGTCAAAAACGGTCAAAAGCATAAAATGAAAAATTGATAAGTAGCTTTACTATTGATATATCGGTAGGCTCACAATCAGATTAAAATGTAGAGGTTGATATAAACATAACGGACTGAAAGCCAGGTGGGAACCATTCATTGGCATATGGTCTTGGTACCGAAATTTCGTTTGATAGTATGCCAAGGTTCTGAGATATGCGGTCTTTATGCTTGCTTATCATCTAGGTACATGGTTGAATCTTTTACCGAAAAATAACGGTGACGCAAGTCTAGAACTTCCATGATACCATACATATGTGTAAATACTGCATACGACCATCAATAAGTGATAAAAATATCACATTCACCCCCAAAAATAAGTGATAATATATCACAGCTTTATGCGGGAGCTAAGTTCGTCTCTTTGTCGGTACAATGGTACTAAGCTGTTCACGGACTTACTCTTGTGCCATGCATGCATTTGAAAATCAAGTTCCTTATCAATAAAGTGATTTAATCACATAAGGGCTTGTTTTCAATCAAAATAAGTGAGTATCTTACATCGTATATGTCAAAACAGATGATAAGCAGTATACTTACTGGTAAGACTTTCTCTCGTGCATGTCTAGATACGGGAATGTGTCGTGAAGTGGTTGAACACCGGCTAGTAAGTATAATTCATACATTAATCATATCTCCTAATCATGATTACATCTGAATAAGCTGAGCTTACATGGACCACAATACCGATAATTGTAGTAGAATACTTATTTATTTAATTTGATGGTTTTAAACAAAAACTTGTTTTTGGTAAGATTAAAAGCTGGTATGATTCTCTTACCTTGAAACTTAGAAAAGATTGGTAGAAAATGTACATTTTTTTCTTATCTGTTAAAAGTTATTTTTAGTTTACTCTATTTTAAGTTAAAAGTGTTTTTGATTTAGTGAAAGATGGAAGCTCAAATGTTTTCTACCAAGATACGACCTAAAAATCATTTGTCTTGCTATCATAACTTCATAAAGTACTTTCTTACAACGGGTAAACTCATTTCAAAGAACAAAATCTGTTTAATGAGCACTTTTCTTAACTTAACTTGTGAATCTGTGTGGATATATGCAAAGATCTAAACAGGTCAACGATAAACCTAAGGTCCACGAAGAACTAAAAGTCCAGTTTTGAAAAAATTGGATTCGTACGAATCAGAGGTTACTCGTACGAGTGGTAATGCTTCGTACGAATGAGCCCATGGTTCCTTTGTACAAAACAGTCTTAGTACGACTGGCAGTTCCTCATGCGAACTAAGATCCTTCATACGAGTAGAGTATCAGAATGTGGTATAAAGGGTGATGTAGTTCTTTGGTACAACTTTATTTTCACCTTGTTCACGCCATCCTTTCACCCCTCTTTAAGTTGTTTCTGATATCTTTAAGGTATGATTAACAATGTAGCCATACCTTGAAGATAAACAATTTGAACATTATCTGACTTTACGACATTGCGTGAGATGAACACCAAACTTTAAGTGAAGAACCTTTTAACAAAAACAAGTTCGTCATGCATAATCTTCACTTGAAGTTCTGTGTGCGAACAAGTTAACTTTGTTTCGTACGAGTTAGTTATTACTCGCACGAGTAACCTACCGTTCGTACGAGCCAGTTACTCGTAGGAGTAAATCACTTGTTTAACAAAAATTAGTTGTTCGTACAAATCAGTTGTTCTTCTTACGAATAAAGTGTTATTCGTATGAGTCGGTAGTTCTTCATTAAGGGTGACATACTTACAAGTTTACAACAAATCTTTTGAGTATGTTCCCTAATGTTTTTACATTTCTTCTTATTTTGGTTATCTTTTGTGTACAGGGTGGCACCAAAAGAACTGAAAAGAAAGCCCGCAACGAAGAAAACTGACAAGTCAAAAGTAGAAATTATGTCAGAACCAAGAAATAACATGGTGGCCTACTTAGATTTGGAAGACAAATTTGCTGAGTACAACGGTATAATGAAGTTTTTGCGCGACTCAAGGATACATTATGCTATCACGCATATGACTACAGTATACAAGACGTTGATCAAGGAATTTGGGATTCAGCAAAAGTTGTTGAAGTGAATGAGAAGGAACTTATCCACGGAAGCGTAAATGACTTGGACGTAGATATCTCTGTTGAAATCATTAACTCGGTATTACAACTTGGCGATGATCCTGAAGCTCCATTCTTAGTTTCGTTGAAATGTCAATGTGTATGTTTGCTTAGAATGAAATGTGTTGGAGATTTTCTACATGTTTTAATTCAGTGTTTGAGCAACAGACGAAGTGGTTATGACATGGCGAATAACGAATTAGTTGGAATGATGATAGCTTTGACATTGAACAAACCATTCAGTGTTTCAAAGTATATTTTTGCAAACATGAAGGAAACCTGAGAAGAACCGGATATGGTGGAAACAAGTTTTGGATGTATCCTCTTTTTCTCCAGATGATCTTGAATGTGCAACATCCGAATCTTCCGAAGAACGACAAAGATGTTCTAAAAGTTGAGGTTATGATGGAACATTCATTGAAAATATTTAGAGGTGTAGCAGCAAAATATTACAAGGAAAACACACCTCCTCGTAAATTGTTCGGTTTTCTGGCAAATGATGAATATGTTTGCACCAGAAAATGATAAGTGGCGCCATGATGATAGTGAGTCAGATAATGAAGAAACAACCTTGAAGAAGATGATCGAAGATAAGTTTGGTCATCAAAAGGGAAAAAGTGATGATGATGACGGTGATGATGATTGTAATGGTGGTGCAAGTGATGTAGGTGCTATAGGTGGTGATAAGGGTAGAAAGAAACAAAGCAAAAAGTCTATGGGAACATCGTCAGCACAGCCAGAAATCACACAACCTACAACCTCACATAAAGAAACTGTACTGGAACCAATTGCAGAATCCCAGTCTACCTATACAACGTAGGAGACTGAACCTGTAATGACGGAAACAACTACAATCTCTGAATCACAACCTTCAGATACCATAGCAGCTGCAACACTTTCGGCTGAAGCTACTCTAGTTCAATCACAACCTACTACTTCATCTGTTCAACAAACCCAGTCCACAATTCATTAACAAAATACAAAACGAAACAGTCGTTTATTCTCTAAAATGGAACATGATGACAAAGTGGATTTTCTGTTCTTTCAGTTGCAAGCTGAGGCAATCCAGATTAACAAGCAGTTGGAATACAGTTGTCAAACAACAGTTAGAGATAAATTCTTTGAAAGAGACTGTTAGAAAACTGGATTCTGAGATTGCGCAGTTAAGAAAAGAAAATGAGCGGTTGAATGCTGTGGATGCTGAAAGGACAACTTAGCTACAACAGATAAGAGCAGCTGATAAATTCTTTCAAGCGTGAATGTACGACCTAGTAAACAATGAAATCACAACCCTTTCCAAAATCAATCAAGACCATCCAACACAATTCAAGTTAACAATAAACGAAGAATAGTAGTTGTTGACGACCCAAACAACTCCAACCAGTCTAGGCCTTCAAACAACACAAACAGAGCATTAGTATTTCAAGCAAATGAAGGATGCGATTGGTCAGTTCAGTTGGGAAATGAGAATCAAGGAGGAACTGCGTGTTATGCCAAGATAATCAATCAGATCAAACATGTTCACAGTATTGACACTTCTGATGATGATGATTGTTCTGGGGATAATGGTAGTTCTGACGAGGAAAGCTCGAGTGTAGATGGTTATGGATCTGATTCAGATGTCAGAGAAAGGATTTATACTGAGGTCAATGAGTTGCTGAAAGAAGCAAAGAAGTTGAAAAGTCAAAAGGCTGGTTTGATAAGGAAAGCAGAAGTTGCATCGAAGGAAATGGAGAAAAGCTTTGCCAACAATGCATCCTTTTCTCATCATAATGCTTTCATGGCTAATGTTGCAGGTTCAACAAGTCAGGTAACATCCGACTCTCCTAAGATATGCAATGACTGTGCTGATTTAAAAACTAAATTTGAAACAATAAACAGTCACAATCAAAGCCTGGTAGTTGAACTGTCAAAATGCAAAGAGGCAAATCTGGCTTTAACTCGAAATTAAAAAGAATTCAAATCTTTAATTGAAACTCTTAAGAAAAGCATTTCTGAATTAACAAAAATAGTTTTGAACAAGCAAACAGGAGTTAATAACTACATTAATATCCTTGAAGAAACGAAAAAGGAGTTAGCCATTGCCAAATAAGAACATGATGCAATTAAGCTAAAATTGGAGAGTTATTCTAACTCCCGATATGTGCTTGATCACATCATCGACGTTCAAAAACCTAAGGGAGATGTCAAATGCATTGGGTACAAATCGTGTCCACCTCCATTGAAACACAATTATACCAAATTACCTGATGAAGAGGAAATTCCACGCTTTAAACCATCTATACCTCTTAATCCTGAAGAGTTTGCAGCAGGATTAGGGTTTAAGCTGGACAATTCCTCAGAAGAATCAAGAAAAACAGAGAACTCATCATCTGTTATTGATCAAAATCTATATATAATAGCGGAACATGATTTATCAGATGATCAGTCAGAGAAAATCAGTCAGTATCAATCTCTTGATGAAGAAAAACGGGTAGAAATTTCTGCTACTCCCGATGAGCAATCTATTGCAAATCAAGGGAATGATCCTATGAAATCAGTCAAGACAACTGCGTCTACACCTGAAAACGATAATGTGTTGTATACTTTGATTGGGGATAAGAAAATTTACTCAAACAAAGACTTTCTGATAAAAAATGTAAATCCAACTTCAATTGATCAAGTTTTTGAAAATTCAACAACCAAATTTTTGGAAAAGAAGAATCCAATCAAGTCACAACCATTATTCGTTTCAAAAGAAAAACAACAAGAAAAGCGAGCTGAAAAACCTAGGGTATCACAACCAAAGGTTGAAGCTAAAGGAGCTCGCTACAAGAAGAAATTGAAGAATGTTAAATTTGTGGGTTCAACTAGTACTGATAAAATCGAGACTTTTGAAAGCATGTCTAATATTGATTTTGTAAATAAAGTCAAGATTTTAAAGCGTAACAGTCAAAACAATTACACTCAACACACAAATGGGTGTGAAGATGGACCAAGTACCTCTAGACCCACAAGTTCAACATCAAGTCATCAAACGGGATCTCCTAAGTTTATTGAAAGGAGAACATGTTTTAAGTGTGGGGAGTTTGGTCACATAATAAAAAATTGTACCAACCCAGCAAAACCAAAGTTTGTTGAAAAAGCCCCTTCTGAAAAAACTTGCCAACGTCAATCTGTGTCACCTAAACAAGACAAACGTATTGTTAAGGAACAAGAAGAAAAACAGAGATGAAAACAAGTTAAAATAATTGAGAAGGCATTAAAACCGGATGTTTTAGAAAGAAAACCAAGTTCATCAAGTTTGATAAAACCAGAAGTATTTAAATCTTTAAATAGTAGTCAATCTGGTAAACATTAACAATCTTGGAAACCTAAAACTGGTAATGTTTCAGGGGGAGGCACAAAGTTTCCGAATCATTAAGAAATTAGAGATCATTTTTCTTGATGATAAGGGCCTACCCAAGACCACTAAGGCTTGGGTCCCCATCTCAAACTAACCGGGTAATGGAATGTACAGGATGTTCCAGGAGGAACTGTGAATAGTCATTGGATTGTTGACAGTGGAGCATCGAGGCACATGGCAGGCGACTTAAGGCTCCTTTATGATGTGAAAAGCATTAGGGGAGATTATGTTGCCTTTACTGGAGATAAAGGCGGATACAACACTGGAGAAGGAATGGTTTCCAATGGTGTTGTTAGTTTTGACAAGATCATTTATGTTCGTCAAATTGATCACAATCTTCTGAGTCTTTCTCAAATATGGGATAAGAAGTTCACGGTTCATTTTGATGATGGTGGTTATTATGTGCTAAAACCTGGTTTCAAGATTGCCAAAGAATGGACTCTTGTTGATACAGTTTTGTGTCTGTCGCTTGTTCTTAATTACAGTTGTAATTGTACGGTCTTTGCTCAAGTGTCTGTATAGGTTTGGTCATGTCGAATAGATCGAGATATCCTTCTATCTTGATCTAGTATGACATCTTAGCTTGTCTGTGTTAATCAGTTGCATGTGTGCATACTGATAAGTCTTGTGTACGTCAAGTCTACACACGTTCTCTAGTAATAAGGATTCTGTGCGAATCAAAAGATTTCATACAAAACACAGATTTCGTACGAATCAAGGAGTATTTCGTACGAATCAAGCATTTCGTATGAAACAGTTGTTCTACACCAATTCTGGAGTTATGTCTCGTGTGTAATAGTGTGTCCCGTATGTCTGGCAATGTGTTTTCGTACGAGTGACTAGCTTGGACACTATATAAGCAGACATGCACCTCTCAGTGAGGGTGAGCTGTAGAGAGCCCTTTGGTCCAGAAGTTAATAGAACGAGCTAGCAAACTGATCCTTTGTGTGGGATATCTAAACTAGCATTTCTAGTGAAGACGAAGACACAAGAACACAGCAAGTTTGTTTGAGTCATACGAGTATTGTGTGTATATGTTTGTACTTGTTCTCAATCATTAATCAAGATAGTGAATCTTTGGTTACCACGTGTTCTTTACTTTGCTTTGGTTGCATACACACTTGGATTCCGCACTTGTGTGTATGTTATATGAACAAGGAATAGGTTTAACATCCGCAGGTGGACCTACAAGTGGTATCAGAGCTTGGGCTCTTTCCTTGTTCAAAACCGAGCTTAGTTGTGTCTGAGCTAGTTTGAAGATTTCTGAAGTGTTCTTGAGCCTCCAGCAGAAAACATAAGTTTTGGATAGATAACTAACTTAAAACTTGGTTAAAATCTGCTGCATGCAGAAAATTTTGTGGTAAAATTTTCTGAAGAACACCCTTGAAGAAGAAATCTGCAAAAATTTGAATCTGATTAGTTTGGTAGGGCTGACATTTTCTGAGTTGGATCTGGACTTGGACTGATATAACTGTTAAAATTTGTGTTTTAACTAAAAGTGGGTAAGACAACAGGTATTTTCGAAAAAGCAGGTCTACACAAGAAAGGAAATTTTTCACCAAACCATTTCAGAAAAGATTCCACTTAAAAACACTGACTAAACAGTTTGTGCGACTGAAAAGTTTCGTGCGAAACATCTGACCCGCACAAAACACTTGACCCGCACAAAACACTTGACCCGCACGAAACAAAGTCTCGCACGAAACATCCTGTTTCGCACGTAACAGCTGTCTCGCACGAAACAGTTGTTGTTTTTCGTGTTTTTCAAAGCTTTGTGATTTTAAGAATTTGTCATATTTTCAGAACCTGTGAATTTTTAAATGGTAAGTATAATTGTGAAACTTTAAAACCTTTAAATTTTCATAAAAGAAGAAAATATAATGAGTTCTAACCCGAGGGAATGGAGTTATTCAAGCTCAAATCAGGAGTCTTCGCAAAGCTCCACAACATCATGGGTAAAATCTTTGATGCCTCAACATACAGCAATGATCTCTGCAAATCAATGGGTGTGTGTTGCGAATCAGAATCAAAGCATCCAAACTCTGCTAATGAGCGAAAGTGAAACAAGGAGTAATAACCGACCGCCAAAATTAAATCACATGAACGATTATCCTTCATGGAAAAGTCGTTTTCATACGTATATCGGTCAAAACACATAATTATGGACGTGTTTCACTATGCCCTACAATGAAGCACTTGAAGAAGCTGGATCAAATCCAACCACATTGACCAATCTAGTCGAAAGTGACAAGAAAGCTTACGATCTAGAGAAAAGGCATTTGCTATCCTCACAAAAGCTCTGCATAAAGACATTTATCATTAGTTTGTGTATTGTAATACAACGAAAAATTTGTGGGACACTTCGGAAGCAAGAGGTGAAGGTAAAGCTGCTATCAGGATGATTCGGCATGATCTTCTCAAGAAAGAGTTTGAAGATTTCATGTTCATGGAGAACGAAACGTTGAATGATACGACCACTCGGTTTTATCATCTTCTCAGCAAAATGTACTCGTATAAAGTGTTTGCAGCACCACAAGAAATTGTGATGCGATTTGCTGATGTTGTACCACCGAAATGGGGTCATTTTATTGATCTTTTAAAACATACAGGTGTTTTGGACTCAATTAGTATTTATGAATTTGTGCAGAAACTGGAGAACAGAATTTAGAAGAACTCCGGAAGGCACAACGAGTCTCTGCTCCACAAAACCCTCAGATGTATTTAGGAGGTATTAATGCAGGTACAAGCTCAAGTCAGCAACCGAAGCTGTAGACCGCATTTGTGTCAAACGTGAACCCTTTTCTACCCCAACCAGTTCAAACTAGTCAGTCTACAGGTTCGAGCAATCAAACCTATGGACAGGCTTTTGATCCAAAAGCCTTCCTTCCACATCCAAGGGATTTAGCGCATAAAGCTCCATAGCAAGCTCCTCAACAAGCTTTCTATGGAAGCAACAGTCAATCCGCAAATCCCAACACTGTCAAACTTGACACGTCAAATCTCTCCAAAATCAACGTAGAAGTTGCACAGGAACATGCGGAACTTCTAAATACCATGGTCAGTGCGTATTGTGGTTTAGTTGCAGGTCAAATAGGGAACATCAATTTGACAAACGAAGACTATGAACAAACTGACCGAGATGAAATGGAGCTAATGGACATCAAGTGGGCATTTTCAAGTGCTATGAGAAGAACGAAGGATTATATGAGAAGAACGGGTAGAACCAGTTTGGAAAGCAAGAAGGATACAAAATACGGCTTTGACAAAACCGCCGTTACTTGCTTCAACTGTGGAGAAAGAGGTCACTTCAAGCGGGAATGCACAAGACCCAGCAAGGAAGGAAATCACAACCCCTTTCGTAATCAGTCTCAACCATCCAACACAGCACAGTACAACAATGAAAGAAGAATAGTAGTTGTTGGCAACTCTAACAATACCAATCAATCAGGACCTTCAAACACGCATAGAGCTTTGGTAGTTCAATCTAATGAAGGATGCTTTTGGTCAGTACAGTTGGGAACAGAGAACAACGGAAGAACTGCATGCTATGCAAAGATCATGGATCAAATCGAGTAAGATCACAGCAACAATACTCCAAATAATGATTATACATCTGGGGATGCTGGTAGTTCTGATGAAGAATATTCAAGTTCAGATGGTTATGGATCTAATTCTAGTGAGAAGAAAGGAAGTGATGCTGAGGTTGAAGAGTTGCTGAGTGAAGCTGAGATGATCAAATCTGAAAAGGTAGGCATGACGAGTAACGCAAAAGCTGCGGTAAAAGAGACAGAAATGGTGCAGCTTTTCCTCATCACACTGCCTTTATGGAAAATGTTGAAGGTTCTTTAAAACACGTAAATTCTGACCCTCCTACTATTTGCAATGACTGTGTTGAGTTGAAAATAAAGTATGAAACCGTCAACAGTCATAATCAAAATTTAGTTGTTGAACTATCAAAATGCAAAGAGGCGAACTTGGCGCTAACTAGAAATGAAAAAGAATTCAAATCTATAATAGAAACCCTTAAGAAAAGTGTTTCTGAATTAACAAAAGCATTTTGAATAAACAGACAGGAACTAATAACTACATTAATCTCCTAGAAGAAACAAAGAAAGAGTTAGCCATCGCCAAATGCGAATATGATTTGATCAAATGCAAATTGGAAAGTTATTCTAACTCCCAATATGTGCTTGATCATATTATTGAAGTTCAAAAACTAAAGGGAGATGCTATGCATAGGCTATAAGTCGTGTCCACCCCTATTGAAACACAACTATACCATAATGCCTGATGAAGAGGAGATGCCTCGTTTTGAACCCTCTGTACCTTTGAATCCTGAGAAATTCGCAGCAGGGTTTGGGTTAAAACTAGGCAATTCCTCTCAAGAACCAAGCAAGCCAGAAAGTTCATCATCTGATGAAGAAGAGGATGATACATCAGATGATGAATCAAGAAATGATGATCAGGATCAGCCTCTTGATGAAAGGAAAAGAGTAGAATTGTCTGCTACTCCTAGTACTCAATCTGTTGAGAATCAAGAGACTGTTCCTAAGAAATTTGTGAAGACAAGTGTGTCTACACAAGAAGTAGATAATGTGTTATATACTTTGGTTGGAGATCAGAAAATCTATTCAAACAAAGATTTTCCAATTAAAAACGTAAATCCAATCTCTGTAGATCAGGTGTTTGAAAAGTCAAAAACCAAACCTCTAGAGAAGAAAAAGCCCACCAAATCACGACCATTATCAGCTTCAAAAGAAAAACAATGGAAGCATGTTGAAAAGCCTACAGTTTCTCAACCGAAGGGTGAATCAAAAGGCACTCACTACCAGAAAAAGGCTAAAACTGTTAAATTTGTGAGTTCTAAAGGTACCGATAAAGTCGAAACTTTTCAAGGAAAATCTAATGTTGGTTTTGTAAAGAAAGTTCAAATTTTGAAAAGAAATAGTCAAAACAATTACACTCAACACACTGATGGATGTAGTGAAAATGAACCCAGTATCTCAGGATCCACAAGTTCAACATCAAGCCGAGAAACATGATCTCCTAGTTTTGTTGAAAGGATAACATGTTTCAAATGTGGAGAATTTGGCCACATTATAAAGGATTATCAAAATCCAGCTAAATCAAGATGTATAGAGAAAACCCCTCATGAACCAACTTGCAAACGTAAATCTGTTTCTCCGACACAAGATAAACGAGTTATTAAAGATAAAAAAGAGAAACAAAAACGTAAACAAGTAAAAGCAATTGAGAAAGCTTTAAAATCAGATTCTTCAAATAAGGATCAAAGTTCTTCAAAGTCAACAAAACCAGACACTGTTAAAACTGTAAATAATAGTAAATCTGGTAATAAACAAGGATCTTGGAAACAGAAGACCGGTATTGGTCCAAAAGGAGTTTCTCAGTTTGTTAATCATCAAGAAATTGAGATTACATTTCTCGATGATAAGGGACGACCCAAGATCACTAAGGCTTGGGTCCCCATCTCAAAATAATCTTGTTTGTGCAATGTGCAGGGTGTTCCAGGAGGAACTGTAAATAGTCATTGGATTGTTGACAGTGGAGCATCAAGGCACATGACGGGCGACTTTTGACTCCTATATGATGTGAAAAGCATAAGGGGTGGTTATGTTGCTTTTGCTGGTGACAAAGGTGGGTACATCACTGGAGAAGGAATGGTCTCCAATGGTGTTGTGAGCTTCGACAAGATCAATTATGTGCGGCAAATTAATCACAATCTTCTTAGCGTTTCTCAAATCTGCAACAAGAAGTTCACGGTACATTTTGATGATGCCGGATGTTATGTGCTGAAGCCGGGATTCAAGATCCCCAAGGAATGGATTCTCCTATCGGCTCCAAGAATTAATGATTTTTATATTCTTGATATGAGCCAAGCTATTACAACATCTGCACAAGTCACATGTTTTGTCTCTAAAGCCACCGAGAAGGAATCAATCTCTTGGCATAGACGTATGGGACACATTCACCTGAGAAAAATGAACTATTTGGTGAAGAACAATCTAGTGAATGGTGTACCAGTGAAGCATTTTCATCTTTAAGACGTTTGTGTATCATGCCAGAAAGGGAAGCAAGCGAGAAAATCCCATCCCGTGAAGAAGATCAACACTGTGAATATGCCACTGGAACATCTTCATATGGACCTCTTTGGACCTATGAAACACAAGAATACCTTTGGTGATTCTTATTGTCTGGCAGTTACTGATGACTATTCCAGACTTTCATGGGTAAACATGTTGGCACACAAGAGTGAAGTTCCTACTATCCTCAAGAATCTCCTGACTCTGTTAGAAAATTTGTATAATCTGAAGGTAAGGAGAATCAGAAGCGACAATGGCATGGAATTCAAGAATCAGGTTATGGATGAGTACTGTTCCTCAAAGGGTATTCTGCACGAGTACAGTTCTCGATACACTCCACAACAAAATGGTGTCGCTGAGAGGAAAAATCGAACTCTTATTGAAACTGCAAGAACCATGTTAGTAGAATCAGAACTTCCTGTTCAATTTTGGGGAGAAGTTGTTACTACTGCGTGCTACACATTGAATAGAGTTCTAACGGTAAAGAGACTTGGGAAGACATGCTTTGAGTTGTTACATAAAAGGAAACTGGATATTTCTTTGTTAGAACCTTTTGGAGCTTCGTGCACTATGATCGACCCACATGGAAAGTTTGGTCCTAAGGCTATCGAAGGTTTCTTTCTTGGATATGCTACTCCTAATTTCCGTGTGTGGAATTTGTCTTCGAAGAAGATTGAAGAATGGAGTGAAGTCAAGGTTCAGAGATATACAGAAGCTACAAGAGCTCCGGGTGCTCCTTGGATGTTTGACTATGATGGACTGTTTGACTCCTTTAATCTGCCAACTTTTATTGATGCAACAGTTGCTGCTCAGATGTTATTGGAAAGTGATACTGCAGTAGACTCGTCATTAGTTTGACCAATTATTGTTAACCCTCAAGTATCAACTTCGGTTAACAATCTTGTTCAAAATGAGGAATTCGAAGACGCTGTGGATTATAATGTTTCATCAGAAAAAGATGAGTTCATGATGCAAATGAAGCTGCCTTTGGTGCGGTTCCTGGATTTTCAAATGATACGTCAAATATTCAACCTCAAGGAACGACTGAAGGTCATGCATCTACATCCTCATCACATCCAGCTCTCGATTTAATTGTTGATCTGAATATCAACAATTTGGGTATAAATTCTCGGGTTCCTGATGTGGCAGAAACTCAAATTCATAATATCCATCCTCAGCAGAATATTATTGGAGATGTCCAGAGTAGTGTGCAGACTCGTATCAGCTTCTAAACAACCAGAATGCTGGATTGTATTCAGAAATCGGGGAATCTGGTGGTCTGAATGATTGGTCTTTTGCCTTCTATGTGTGCCAAGTAGAACCAAAATCTTGGAAGGAGGCAATGAAAGAAGACTTTTGGGTTGAAGCCATGCAGGAAGAACTTCAGCAATTTCAGAAGTTAGGTGTCTGGAAATTGGTTGACAGGCCTGACGGCTACAAGAAGATTGGTATACGATGGGTGTACAAGTGCAAGAAGGATGACCGAGGTGTTGTTGTGAGAAACAAAGCGCGATTGGTTGTCCAAGGTTTTAATCTGTTCGAAGGCATTTATTACAATGAAGTTTATGCACCGGTTGCACGACTTGAGGCCATAAGAATCTTTTTGACTTATGCGTCCTTCAAGAAGTTCACCGTTTATCAGATGGATGTGAAGAGTTCATTTCTTCATGGTGTGGTAAAAGAAGATGCATATGTTGAGCAACCGCCAGGTTTTGAAGATCCACTCCATCCTGACAAGGTTCAGCTTCTCAAAAAAGCGTTATATGGTCTTCATCAAGCTCCGACGGCTTGGTATGAAACGTTGTCTACCTATCTGTTGAAGAACGGTTTTCGACGACGCCTGATTGACTGTACTCTCTTCATCAAGGAACGGGACGAGGATTTGCTACTAGTATAGGTTTATGTTGATGATATTATATTTGGGTCTACTAACACTCGAATGTGCAAAGAATTCGGACAGGTTATGCAGGAGAAGTTCGAGATGAGCGCAATGGGAGAAATGACTTTCTTTTTAGGCTTGTAGGTTCGGCAATCAAAGGAAGGGATTTTTATCCATCAAACCAAGTACGTCGGAGATATTCTCAAACGATTTCAGATGGACAACTCAAAGCCCTTGGGAACTCCATTAGCTCAAAATCATGGGATTACTCCAGACGGAATGGGTGAACATGTAGAACCATCTCTCTATCATGCTATGATCGGATCTCTCATGTATCTTACTGCTTCAAGACCTGACATAATGTACCCAACATGCCTTCTGGCACGCTATCAGTCTAGTCTGAAGGTTTCTCACTTGGTGGCTGTGAAAAGGATCTTTCGTTATCTAAAGGGTCGTCCTGACACTGGTCTATGGTACCCTAAGGATGATAACTTTGATCTGACAGCATTCAGTGATTCTGATCATGGCGGCTGTAAAATCGATGCAAAGTCAACAACAGCAGGATTTCAGTTCTTGGGAAATCGCCTAGTCATGTGGCATGCAAAAAGCAGACTTGTGTAGCTACATCAACATGTGAGGCTGAGTATATATCAGCTTCTCGTTGCTGCTCTCAAGTTTTATGGATTCAACAGCAAATGCGCGACTACGGTTTTGAATTTCTTACTACTCCTATTTTTGTTGATAATGAAGATGCTTTACAGATCACTCGGAATCCTGTACAGCATTCATAAACAAAACACCTTGAGATTAAGTATCATTTCATACGAGATTGTTATGAAAAGAGACTTATCGATGTTGTTAAAATCCACACTGACCACCAACATGCCAACCTGTTTACCGAAGCCTTTGATAAATCACGTTTTGATTATCTACTTTTGGTCAATGTCATTAAGGTGAAACCCGAGTAACTCAACCATGGCTAACTATTTTTGTAAATGCTTCTCTAAAAATCTATAACTACAAACAGATTTTCAGTTTTATATTTTAGGGGGAGTAAATTTCAAGAAAATACAAAAATATGTCTTTTATTTACCTTCTTTGTTTAAGGGGGAGAAAATTCAGAAAAATACAAAAACATTAGAAAAATCAAAACTGAGTTTCTTGGATAAGTTGAAGATGATGAAAGTCACCGGTAAATCTGTCAGAAATGGTTAAAAGCATAGAAAGAAGAATGATAAGTAGCTTTTACTAATGATGTATCGATAGGCTCATAATCAGACTAAAATGTGCAGGTTGATATAAACTTAACAGACAGAACGCCAGGTGGACACCATTCATTGACATATGGTCTTGGTACCGAAATTTCGTTTGATAGAGTGCCGAGGATCTGAAATATACGGTCTTTATGCTGGCTTATCATCTGGGTATCATGGTTGAATCTTTTGCCGAAAATAACGGTGGCGCAAGTCTAGAACTTCCATGATATCATACATACGTGTACATACTGCATCCGACCATCAAATAAGTGATAAAGTTATCACATCCCCAAAATAAGTGATAAAATATCACAGCTTTATGCGGGAGCTAAGTTCGTCTCTTTGTCGGTACGCTAATACTAACCTGTTCACAGACTTACTCTTGTGCCTTGCATGCATATGAAAATCAAGTTCCTCATCAATAAGTGATTAAATCACGAAGGGCTTGTTTTCAATCAAAATAAGTGAGTATCTCACCTCATTCATATACGTCAAAACAGATGATAAAGTAGTATACTCACCGGTAAGATTTTCTCTCGAGCATATCTTGATACGGGAATGTGTCGTGATGTGGTTGAACACCCCGAAATTCCTTGTCGGGTAAGTTCCGACCCGCACGAAAGGCGTAACGATCTGGGCACTGTCTCGGAGAGAGGCTCGGTGAAATAGACATGTCTGTATGCAAGTAACCCGATGCACACATGTAGTAAGTATAAATCCATACCTTAATCATATCTCCTAATAATGATTACATCTGATAAGTCTGAGCTTACGTGGACAACAATACCGATAATCATAGTTAAATACTTATTTGTTTAATTTCGAAAACCAAATACCGTTTTTTACAAAGATTAAAATGCTGGTATGATTCCCTTACCTTGAAACTCGAAAAAGATTGTTAAATAGATATAGAGGTTATTTGTATACTTAGTTGCTTATGTAATTACTTTTTGAAAGTTAGCCAAAGTTGATACTCGAAAGTTTCCTGCCAAGATATGCCAAAGAACCATTTGTTTGATATTGCAACTTCATAAAGTAACATCTTGCAAAAAGTAATCCATCAAAGAAAACAAAAATCTGAAATTCATTTGAGTGTATGTATCTCATACGAATGAACCTGGTCATTTGATTTGACTTGGTCACTTGTTTTTCTCAAATCTGCTACTAGAATTCCTACAAGTGTGTGTATCTTGTTCAAGGAATACAATCATACAAAGAATTTATGATAAGTCTTTCGTGTGTATTCCCTGAGAAAGTTGTGTTCTAATTATATTTGATTTATGAGTACAGATTGATACAGAAAGAACATGAACAAAGACCAGCAACGAAGAAGTCTGACAATTCAAAAGAGGAAACAAGAAAGATTTGAAGTTTTCTTAGAAGTTCGAAGACCTGATGCCATAATCATTGGATAGCAGATCAATCAATGGATAAGCAGATCTTCAGGTGGAGTTTGTTGATACTCCAAACCATTCATGTGAAGACCAACATCTGAAGACCAAAGACCGAAGACCGAAGACCAAGCAACATCCAAGGGGGAGTTTGTTGATACAGTTTTTGTCTGTCGCTTGTTCTTAATTACAGTTGTAATTGTACGGTCTTTGCTCACGTGTCTGTATAGGTCTGGTCGTGTTGAATAGATCAAGATATCCTTCTATCTTGATCTAGTATGACATCTTAGCTTATCTGTGTTAATCAGTTGCATGTGTGCATACTGATAAGTCTTGTGTACGTCAAGTCTACTCACGTTCTCCAGTAATAAGGATTCTGTGCGAATCAAAAGATTTCGTACGAAACACAGATTTCGTACGAATCAAGGAGTATTTCGTACGAATCAAGCATTTCGTATGAAACAGTTGTTCTGCACCAATTCTGGAGTTGTGTCTCGTGTGTAATAGTGTGTCCCGTATGTCTGACAACGTGCTTTCATACGAGTGACCAGCTTGGACACTATATAAGCAGACATGCACCTCTCAGTGAGGGTGAGCTGTAGAGAGCCCTTTGGTCCAGAAGTTAATAGAACGAGCTAGCAAACTGATCCTTTGTGTGGGATATCTAAACTAGCATTTCTGGTGAAGACGAAGACGCAAGAATACAACAAGTTTGTTGGAGTCATATGAGCATTGTGTGTATATGTTTGTACTTGTTCTCAATCATTAATCAAGATAATGAATCTTTGGTTACCCCGTGTTCTTTACTTTGCTTTGGTTGCATGCACACTTGGATTCCGCACTTGTGTGTATGTTATATGAACAAGGAATAGGTTTGACATCCGAAGGTGGACCTACAATTCTCCTGTCGAATAAATGACTTGTATATTTTTACATGAGCCAAGTTATACTACGTTGGCACAAGTTACATGTTTTATCTCAAAAGCCACCAAAAAGGAATCAATCTCTTGGAAAAGATGAATGGGACACATTCACTTAAGGAAAATGAACTATTTGGTGAAAAATAATCTTGTGAGTGTTGTACCAGTGAAGAACTTTCATTTACAAGACATCTATGTATCATGCCAAAAGGGAGAGCAAGCTCGAAAGTCACATCCTGTGAAGAAAATTAACTAGGTGAATATGCCTCTAGAACGTCTTCATATGGACCTCTTTGGACCTATGAAACACAAGACTACCTTTTGTGATTCATATTGTTTAGTTGTTACTGATGACTATTCAAGATTTTCATGGGTGAATGTTTTGGCACACAAGAGTGAAGTTCCTGAAATCCTCAAGAATCTCCTCACGCTACTTGAAAATTTGTACAATTTGAAGATATGGAGAATCAAAAGCGACAATGTCACCGAATTAAAGAACCATGTTATGGATGATTTATGTTCTTCTAAAGGCATTTTGCATGAATACAGTTCTCGTTACACTCCACAACAAAATGGTGTCGTTGAGAGGAAAAATAGAACTCTGATCGAAACTGCAAGAACTATGTTAGTAGAATCAGAACTTCCTGTTCAATTTTGGGGGGAGGCCGTGGCTACTACATGTTATACGATAAATAGAGTTCTTATGGTAAAAAGGCATGGGAAAACATGTTTCGAATTGTTACATAAAAGGAAACCGGATGTGTCTTTCTTAGAACCTTTTGGAGCTCCATGCACTATGATTGATCCACCTGGTAAGTTTGGTCCAAAGACTATCGAAGTTTTCTTTCTTTGATATGCTACTCCTAATTTCAGAGTGTGGAATTTATCAATGAAAAAGATTGAGGAATGGGGTGAAGTTAAGGTTCAAAGATACACTGAATCAGTAAGAGCTCCGGGTGCTCCTTGGATGTTTGACTATGATGGATTGTTTGACTCCTTCAATCTGCCAACTTTTGATGATGCATCTACAGCTGCTCAAATGCTACTGGAAAGTGATACTGCAGTTGACTCGTCATTAGTACGACCAATTATTGTTAACCATCAAGTATCTACTTCGGTTAATAATATTGTTCAAAATGAGGAATTCGAAGATGCTGCTGATTATAATGTTTCGTCAGAAGATGATGAGTTCCATGATGCAAATGAAGCTACTTCCTTTCCTATTCCTGGAATTTCTGATGTCACGTCAAATGTACAAAATCAAAGGGCGAATAAAGGTCATGCTTCTACATGTTCATCGATTCCAGCCATCGAATTAGCTGTTGATCTGAATATCAACAATTTGGGTATAAATTCTCGAGTTCATGATGTTCCTGAAACTCGAATTCATAATACCCATTCTCAGCAGAATATTATAGGAGATGTCCAGAGTGGAGTGTAGACACGTAATCAGCTAAGGAACAACCAGAATGCTGGTTTATATTCGACTATTAGAGAATATGGGGAACAGAATGATTGGTCTTTTGCCTGCTATATTTGCCAAGTAGAACCAAAATCTTGGAAGGAGGCAATGAAAGAAGACTCATGGGTTGAAGCGATGCAAGAATAACTTCAGTAGTTTCTGAAGTTGGGCGTGTGGAAATTGGTTGACAGGCCTGACAACTACAAGAAGATTGGTACTAGATGGGTTTACAAGTGTAAGAAGGAAAACCGAGGTGTTGTTGTGAGAAACAAAGCAAGATTGGTTGTCCAGGGCTTCAATCAGGTAATGGCATTCATTATAATAAGGTTTATGCACCGGTAGCATGTCTTGAGGCTATAAGAATTTTCTTGGCTTATGCATCCTACAAGAAATTTACAATTTATCAAATGGATGTGAAAGTGCATTTCTTCATGGTGTGGTTGAAGAGGAAGTATTTGTTGAGAAACCGCCTTGTTTTGAAGATCCAATCCATCCTAATAAGGTTTGGCTTCTCAATAAGGCGTTATATGGTCTTCATCAAGCTCCACGGGCTTGGTACGAAACGTTGTCTTCCTATCTCCTCAAGAATGGTTTTTGATGTGAATTGATTGACTGTACTCTCTTCATCAAGGAAGAGAATGAGGACTTATTGCTGGTACAAGTATACGTTGATGATATTATTTTTGGGTCTACAAATGAGAAAATGTGCAAAGAATTCGAGCAGGTGATGCAAGAGAAGTTCGAGATGAGTGCCATGGGAGAAATGACTTTCTTTTTAGGTTTGCAGGTTCATCAATCTAAGGAAGGGAGTTTCATTCATCAAACCAAGTACGTCCGGGATATTCTCAAATGATTTCAAATGGAAGACTCAAAGCCTTTGGGAACTCTATTAGTTCAAAATCATGGGATTACTCCTGATGGAATGGGTGAACATGTGGACCGTCTCTTTATCGTGCTATGATCGGATCTCTTATGTATCTTACTGCTTCAAGACCCAATATAATGTACCCAACATGTCTTCTATCTCGCTACCAGTCAAGTCCAAAAGTCTCTCATTTGATGGCTGTGAAAAGAATCTTTCGTTATTTGAAGGGTCGCCCGGACACTGGTCTCTGGTACCCTAAGGATGATAAGTTTGATTTGACAGCATTGAGTGATTCTGATCATGGTGGCTGCAAGATCGATGTAAAATCAACATCAGCGGGATGTCGGTTCTTGGGAAATCGCCTAGTCACATGGCAGTGCAAAACCAGACTTGTGTAGCTACGTCAAACTGTGAGGCTGAGTATATTTCAGCCTCTAGTTGCTGCTCTCAGGTTTTATGGATTCAACAGCAAATGCGCGACTACGGTTTTGAATTTCTAACTACTCCTATTTATGTTGATAACGAAGCTGCTTTACAGATCACTCGTAATCCTGTACAGCACTCAAAAACCAAACACATTGAGATTAAGTATCATTTCATACGAGATTGTTATGAAAAGAAACTTATCAATGTTGTTAAAATCCACACCTATCACCAACGTGCCGACTTGTTTACAAAAGCTTTCGATAAATCACGTTTTGATTGTCATCTTTTGGTCAATGGCATCAAGGTGAAACCTGAGTAAATCATCCTTAGCTAATCATTTTGGTAAATATTTTCTTAAAAACTAAAACTACAAAAAGATTTTCCATTTTCTCTTAGTTTTATATTTTAGAGGGAGAAAATTTTGAGAAAACACAAAAACATGAGAAAATTCAAAAATACAAAAACATGTCTTTTATTTAGTTAAGTTTTTATTTGTTTATTTATTCAAAAATTTAGAAAAATACAAAAACAATAGAAAATCAAAAAGTAAAAAATGAGTTTCTTGGAAATATAAGAGAAGATGATGATACGCAGGTGATCTGTCAAAAACGGTCAAAAGCATAAAACGAAAAATTGATAAGTAGTTTTACTATTGATATATCGGTAGGCTCAAAATCAGATTAAAATGTGCAGGTTGATATAAACATAACGGACTGAAAGCCAGGTGGGAACCATTCATTAGCATATGGTCTTGGTACCGAAATTTCATTTGATAGTATGCCGAGGTTCTGAGATATGCGGTCTTTATGCTTGCTTATCATCTGGGTACATGGTTGAATCTTTTACCGAAAAATAACGGTGACGCAAGTCTAGAACTTCCATTATACCATACGTATGTGTAGATACTGCATACGACCATCAATAAGTGATAAAAATATCACATTCACCCCCAAAAATAAGTGATAATATATCACAGCTTTATGCGGGAGCTAAGTTCGTCTCTTTGTCGGTACAATGGTACTAACCTGTTCACAGACTTACTCATGTGCCATGCGTGCATTTGAAAATCAAGTTCCTCATCAATAAAGTGATTTAATGACATAAGGGCTTGTTTTCAATCAAAATAAGTGAGTATCTCACATCGTATACGTCAAAACAGATGATAAGCAGTATACTCACCGGTAAGATTTTCTCTCATGCATGTCTTGATACGGGAATGTGTCGTGAAGTGGTTGAACACCGGCTAGTAAGTATAATTCATACATTAATCATATCTCCTAATCATGATTACATCTGATAAGCTGAGCTTACATGGACAACAATACCGATAATCGTAGTAGAATACTTATTTATTAATTTGATGATTTTAAACAAAAACTCATTTTTGGCAAGATTAAAAGCTGGTATGATTTTCTTACCTTGAAACTCAGAAAAATATTGCTAGATAATGTACATTTTATTCTTATTTTTTAGTAGTTATTTTTAGTTTACTTTGTTTTAAGTTAAAAGTATTTTTGATGTAGCCAAAGATAGAAGCTCAAATGTTTTCTACCAAGATACGACCTAAAAATCATTAGTCTACCTATCATAATTTCAAAAAGTACTTTCTTACAACGGGTAAACTCATTTCAAAGAACAAAATCTGTTTAATGGGCACTTTTCCTAACTTAACTTGTGAATCTGTGTGGATATGTGCAAAGATCTAAACAGGTCAACGATAAACCTAAGGTCCACGAAGAACTGAAAGTCCAGCTTTGAAAAAAATGGATTCGTACGAATGAGCCCATGGTTCCTTTGTACAAAACATCCTTCGTACGACTGGCAGTTCCTCGTGCGAACTAAGATCCTTCGTACGAGTAGAGTATCAGAATGTGGTATAAAGGGTGATGTAGTTCTTTGGTACAACTTTATTCTCACCTTGCTCACGCCATCCTTTCGCCCCTCTTTAAGTTGTTTCTGATATCTTTAAGGTATGATTAACAATGTAGCCATACCTTGAAGATAAACAATTTGAACATTATCTGACTTTATGACATTGCCTGACATGAACACCAAACTTTAATCGAAGAACCTTTTAACAACAACAAGTTCTTCATGCATAATCTTCACTTGAAGTTCTGTGTGCGAACAAGTTAACTTTGCTTCGTACGAGTGAATTATCACTCGCACGAGTAACATGCCGTTCGTACGAGCCAGTTACTCATACGAGTAAATTACTTGTTTAACAAAAATTAGTTGTTCGTATAAATCAGTTGTTCTTCTTACGAATAAAGTGTTATTCGTATGAGTCGGTAGTTCTTCGTTAAGGGTGACATACTTACAAGTTTACAATGAAACTTTTGAGTATGTTCCCTAATGCTTTTACATTTCTTCTTATTCTGGTTATCTTTTGTGTACAGGATGGCACCAAAGGAACTGAAAAGAAAGCCCGCAACAAAGAAAATTGACAAGTCATAAGTAGAAATTATGTCAGAACCAAGACGTAACATGATAGCCTACTTAGATCCGGAAGACAAATTTGCTGAGTACAGCGGTATAATGAAGTTTTTGCGCGACACAAGGATACATTATGCTATCACGCATAAGACTACAGTATACAAGACGTTGATCAAGGAATTTTGGGATTCATCTAAAGTTGTTGAAGTGAATGAGAAGGAACTTATCCACGGAAGAGTAAATGATTTGGACGTTGATATCTCTGTTGAAATCATTAACTCGGTATTACAACTTGGAGATGATCCTAAAGCTCCATTCTCAGTTCTGTTGAAATATCAACGTGGATGTTTGCTTAGAATGAAATGTGTTGGAGATTTTCTCGTAGGACAACTAAACAAAGCATGGTTGCCACTCCGATAAAAGTTCTTTCTACATGTTTTAATTCCGTGTTTGAGCAACAGACGAAGTGGTTATAACATGGCGAATAAGGACTTAATTGGAATGATGATAGCTTGACATTGAACAAACCATTCAGTGTTTCAAAGTATATTTTTGCAAACATGAAGGAAACCTGAGAAGAACCGGATATGGTAGAAACAAGTTTTGGATGTATCCTCGTTTTCTCCAGATGATCTTGAATGTGCAACATCCGAATCTTCCAAAGAACGACAATGATGTTCTAAAAGTTGAGGTTATGATGGAAGGTGTAGTAGCAAAACGTTACAAGGAAAGCACACCTCCTCGTAAATTGTTCGGTTTTCTGGAAAATGATGAATATGTTGCACCAGAAAACGATAACTGGGGCCATGATGATAGTGAGTCAGATAATGAAGAACCAACCTTGAAGAAGACGATCGAAGATAAATTTGGTCATCAAAAGGGAAAAAGTGATGATGATGACAGTGATGATGATGGTATTGGTGGTGCAAGTGATGTAGGAACTACAGGTGGTGATAAGGGTAGAAAGACACAAAGCAAAAAGTCTATGGGCACATCGTCAGCACAACCTGAAATCATACAACCTACAACCTCACATCAAGAAACTGTACTAGAACCAATTGCAGAAGCCCAATCTACCTTTACAACAAAGGAGACTGAACCTGTAATGACGGAACCCACTACAATCTCTGAACCACAACCTTCAGATACCATAGCAGCTGAAACACTTTTAGCTAAAGCTACTCCAGTTCAATCACAACCTACTACTTCATCTGTTCAACAATCCCAGTCCACAATTCATCAACAAAATACAAAACAAAGCATTCGTTTATTCTCTAAAATGGAACAGGATGAGAAAGTGGATTTTCTGTTCTCTTAGTTGCAAGCTGCGGCAATCCAGATTAACAAGCACTCGGAGTTTATTTCTTCAAATCGGAACATAGTTGTCAAACAACAGTTGGAGATAAATTCTTTGAAAGTGACTGTTAGAAAACAGGATCCCAAGATTGCGCAGTTAAGAAAATAAAATGAGCGGTTGAAGGCTGCAGATGCTGAAAGGACAACTCAGGTACAACATATAAGATCAGCTGATAACACTCATGGGATTGGACTGAATAGGCTGAAAGAACGTAGTGCGGTTGTACAACGATCTGCTGAAACATTAACTGCTAAGCATAACGTCTTGAGAGAATGGTATCATTCTCGAAATTCTACACTGGTTGAAGGCTTTAATGGTATTTAGGACGTATTTGAAATGAGCAGAAAGCGAGTGAACAGTCTGTGGAATGGAAGATGCAAAGCACAGTAGATCAAACGTAAATGTAATCAGGATAGTAAAGACCCTGGTAATCCTGATGCTTCAGCCTCGACCTCGCAACCAAAAGTTTCTGCTTCAACTCAAGTGGTATTGACTAATGTACAGCAGATCGTGACCGATCCAGTTGCCTCCAGTGGTACTCAAGAGGAAACAGGAAAGGTTAGATGTTTCTGGAAAATATTGAAGACCTGGATTCTCAATCAACTTGATTGAAAATTTTCAGTGAACATAGAAACATCAGGAATCAGAAATGAAGACCGAAGACCTAGCAATAGCCAAGGGGGAGTTTGTTGATACACTTTTGTGTCTGACGCTTGTTCTTAGCTACGTCTGTAATTGTACGGTCTTTGTTTATTGTGTCTGTATAGTTTGGTCGTGTTGACCAAATCAAGATATCCTCCTATCTTGATTTAGTGCGACGTTTAGTTTGTCTGTGTTGTAAAACAGTTGCATATGTGCATACTGTTAAGTCTTGTGTACGACATGTCTGTTAGCGCGTTCTCCAAAGAACACTTCTTAGTACGAGCGAAAGGTGCTTCGCACGAGCAAGTTGTTGCTCGTATGAGCCACTTGCCGTTCATATGAGTGATTATCTATTCGTACGAGTGGCCCATTTCAACAAAGCACTTTGCTTGTTCGTACGAGCCAGTCTTGTTCGTACGAGCCATGGGTTGTTCATACGAGCAACCAATGCTGAATTTTCTTCGTGACTTATAGTGGTTCGTACAACCAGCAACATTCTTCGTACTATTGCTAGGTGTTGGCACTATATATACAGACATGCACCTCACAGTTCAGTGGTGACGAGTGATAAAAGGGACACCAGAGAGAGACACTGAAGCACAAGAGAGAGAGCACAGACAGTATATCCTGAGTCTGTATGAACATTGTTTTACATATTTGTACTATTTCTCTTCTATTAATCAAGATAGTGAATCTTTGGTTATCTTGTGTTTCTTTCTTTGCTTTGCTTTGCATACCTACGTGGATTCCGCACTCGTATGTGTGTTACATAAACAGGGAAGTAGGTTATCTTGATCTTCCAAGTGGACCTACAGTTTACCAGCGTCCTCTCCTTATTCAGGCTCATGATGACTGGGTCATCAATGTACACTTCCACGGTCTCACCAATGTCATCTCCGAAGACATGGTCCATCAAACGCTGGTAGGTGGCTCCCGTGTTGCGCAATCCAAAGGGCATCTTTTTGTAGCAAAAGATTCCCTTGTCCATGCGGATTAAGGTTTTGTCTTCGTCTTCCTTCTTCATTTGAATCTAGTGGTAGCCTTTGTAGCAGTCAAGAAAACATTTCCACCTGAATGAAGCGAGGGAGTCTTGCTTTTTGTCGATTTCGGGCAAAGAGTAGTAGTCTTTTAGACATGCTTTGTTTAGATCTTTGAATCAATGCACATGCGCCAACTGTTGTTATGCTTCTGGACCATGACTAGATTGGCTACCCATGTTTGGTAGCGTACTTCTCTGAGGAAGCTGGCTTGGAGGAGCTTCGAAACTTGCTCATTCATTGCACGAGTTTTTTCAGGACCAAAACTGCGTTTTTTTTCTAAACGACTGGCTCAACTGAAGGAAAAGTGTGCAGCGCATGCTCTGCAATCTCTCTTAGTACCCCTGTCCTATTTGCTGGTGACCAAGCAAAGTTGTCTAGATTGCAGAACAAGAGTTATTTTAGCCGCGCCTTGACTAGGGGTTATGGCGGGTCCTAACAACACCGTTTGTTCCGGGTACTTGTTGTTGAGGACCCATTTCTCTGACTCGCCATTGGATGATGACTTCAGTATCTTCACCGGTGGTTCTTCTTCGATGGACATGATCTCCTTCCTCGAATATATGATGGCCACCCCGGTTTCTATTGGAAACCCGCAGGCAGTGTAAGGAGTGGAAGTGATCATGTTGCGACGGCCTAGCAACACGTCATGGCATGATGTTGCTGGCATTACCATGAAGTTGACAGAGACCGTGTGCGAGTGTTGCCTATCGGAAAGAGTTACCGGGAATGAGATCTGACCCAGCGGAAAAACGACTTCTTTGCAGAAATCAGTCAGTAGGAAATAGACCGGCTGTAAGCGCGCCTTATCCTCCAGGTCTAACTGTTGAAAGCATTGTTCATAGATAATGTCCATAGAGCTTCCTGGGTCTATGAACATGTAGTTGGTGCAATAATGGCCAAAGATGCTAGTTATCACAACCGGACGTTCCTCCTGTGGGCCCCCAAGAACTATGGGGATGATGACCTATTGCTCGCGCCAGTGTGGCGTACAACTCTTCTGATGGTTGCGCTTGTGCAATGGGCCACCCTAGATCATATGAACAAATGCTTGTGCGATGTTCTAAACGGATAACTTGCTGAATTGTGGGAAGGTTAGCTGAAGTTACCAAGCTATGGATCTTAGGGGCTAAACCTTTGAGGTAAAGCTCGATACGTTTGTAGGCAGGCTCGGACATGTTAGGACAGAGACCAGCTAAATCATTGGACCTCTTCATGTAAGCTTCGATCTCGGACCCGATTATCTTTAGGTTATAATACTCCACTTCAAATTTTTGAATGTCGTCCCTGTGACAGTATTCCTCCCTTATCAAATTTTTGAAGTCGTTCCACGGGGTAGCATTGGCAGCCGCCAACCTAAGCATCTGAATATGTGCATTCCACCATGAGACACGTTGCCTTCCAAAGTACCGGTTGCATACTTGACCCGATTGTTAACAGGACAATCACACACCTCAAAAACGGACCCTACTTTCTCAATCCAGTGAAGAAGACCCACCGCTTCTTCTGTGCCGTTAAAATAGTGAGGCTTGTAGTCCATGAATGTCTTGAAGGTAGAAGCTCGAGGCTGAGCAGGTTGCTGTTGCTGTGCTGTTAGAGCTTAGGCAACCCGTGCATTGATTAGAGCCTGGATTTGGGCCTGAGACATGTTAGCTCCATCGCGTCCACCCATGATTCTACATCCACAAGATACCAACACGAGAAAAATATGTAATGCATATTATTTCCATATTAGGTATGAGTAGACAAGAAAAGATAAGAGTATAGTTTAAGGTTAGGTAGGAGTCCATCATTGCCATGCCTCCCATGGATACCTGAATCCCCAATTATGTCGGATAATGGGTCAGTATCCCTTTACACACGCTTGGTCTCACTGGGACTCACATGCACTCCCAATTATTATTACGTGTGCACCCGTAATGATAATCCAGTTTGCATGTTCACCCCAGTTCCTCCTAACTTGTATCAAGAGATCCTCAGATGCGAATGTAAAAAGAAAGTGTTGTCAAAACAATGGAGATCACAAAAGATTTAAAAGTAAAATCATACTAATGATTCATCATAGTATAAAGTAGATAACACATGAATTCGTACTATAATGCGGTGTGTGTGGCTATATGCAATGCAATGCGTATGTATACGCTAAATGTATGGTGTATGTGAGTCCCAAAACAGATTCGGATCACAGTGGTTGATTGTTTTCACCCAAACAACTATGGATTAGTTGTTTAAATGTGCAAATACTAAGAAAAACCAAGCAAAGAAGATGAAGAATCTTGTTCGGATCAAACAACTAGTGTTGTATATGAAATCCCAATAACATGTGATCAGTAACAGCACCTGGATGTTCGGATGTAAGCACAATAGAAAAAATCACAACACAAGAAGACCACCAAAATCTGTCCAAGAAACTTAGACATACATCCATTGATCATAGAATATATACAAACCGATCACCCAGCATATTTATTAAATACGCTGGGAAATTAAATACGCCGCGTACATGCAGGTTTCACAAAATATCACTTTTGACCCTTTTAATTGTCCAACTATTACAAACTTGCTCAAACTATGGATTATCCAAGCACCAAATGTCTCAAAAGTTCTAACAATATCCCCCCTAGACCGTTGCGTGCTTGGGCGCCTTCAATCTTGCTTCCGAGCTTCAGGGTCTGTGGCTGGACCTTGATCTTTGTCTTGTGCAGCTTGAACGGTAGGTTGACTCTTCAGAGCTTATATTAACAATAGCTTCACTTGAGGGTTGTTGTAACTCCGTAGTGGCTTCATATTTGGATGAAGCCGAGGTTGAGGGTGAGATGTAGCTTGAGATGGTGAGGGGGCTTTCTGTTGCGATGACGTCTTAAGATTTCTTTTTCTTTTTCTTGCCTCCTCCTTTTCTATCTGCTTCTCAATCCTGAGAACGATCTCCATCATCTCTATCTTTCTTTCTCGAGCCCGTTCCACAGCCCTTTGGAATAACATTCCTTCTTCTCTGTACTCATTTCCTGCTCCAACGTGGATTTTGTGACCATAGAGAATGTTGAGATCGGAGAGACAGAACATAAAAACATCCATCGGGTCTAGAATGCGAATATCTTCATTAGATACTAATCGGATCACTGCTTTTCCTGTCTTCCCATCGTAAAACCATTTCTTGAAGTTTGTAAGCATGACGGGCTGTTCAGGTGGAATTTTGACTTTTGTTTGGACCTTAGCAGGATCTATTAACCATGTAACCATCCCTTTTCCTGTGATGGGATCTTTTGTCGTCTTTGACACTCTTCTTCGGGGTCGTTGCGGCTTGAAAAATGTGAAGCCCCGATTGCATTCTCTTTAAATGAGTCTTTCAAAGTCAGCTCCGATGCTACTGTTGTCGGGTTTATCAGATCTGGCCTCCCCAGTTCTCGAATGTCCCATTTTGGAAGGCTTTTCATGTCAGCTCCGGTCTTGAAATGCTGAATAACACCACCTCGTCTCTTTACGATGAAGATCCCTTTAAGATTGCAGTACTTCCAGCTTATTATTCTATCAGTAACTTCAGATTTTTCAACGGTGACCACCTGATAGAAATCTGGAAGCTTTTCCCTTTCTTTTCTGAACCATCCAGGGTGCATTGGAGTTACTGCGTCACCGTCCTCAGTTTCATAAATAGTATCATCTTCCAAACCCCACTCAACAAATCTAGCTGGCATTTCATCTCTGTCTACCTCCTCATCTTCATTTTCGTTATCCTCAGTGACGTTCACCGCGGATTCTAGACGCTTTTTCGTCTTTTCTGCAGCCTCAGCTTTTTGTCTTTCCTCTTCAGCCTTGAACTTCTCATAATCAAAAATATCAGTAGATGAGAACATCGGTGGTATGTCTATTTTGGTGCAAAGTTCTCTGATCATACGATACATCTTTTCCATCCCATCCTGCTGAAATCTCACAAATCTCGTCTGTTCTTTGACGTATGCGTGAAGCTCTTTGTTTTTCTTTCTTTGTTCCCTCAGCTTCTCACGAATAACGTTCGTGTTGCTTACTTGATGTTTCAATAGACAGATTTCCTGAGCTGGACCTTTTCCAATGTCGTTTGCTAGCTTATCATAAAACTCCTGAAATGGACGAGGTCTTCGAGGAGCTTGTTGCGGCATTTGTCTTGGTTGTTCCTCTGTCGAAGGTCCTTCCCCTGTTTTCTTACGCTTCTGCGGGGGAGATAGACTTGGGGCTTCCGGATCGACAATTAACTGATCAACAAACTCATCTAACTGCTCTTGCACGGTAGTGACCGTCAC
Source organism: Scalesia atractyloides (assembly GCA_947069175.1). Classification (NCBI taxonomy): domain Eukaryota; kingdom Viridiplantae; phylum Streptophyta; class Magnoliopsida; order Asterales; family Asteraceae; genus Scalesia; species Scalesia atractyloides. The sequence continues at coordinate 45,675,101 of CAMTDV010000027.1, forward strand.
CGGTGTTTCGGATTCTGTCGTGTGACGCCTCTTTCTTCTAGCTTCTATTTTCTCTCCTTCTTCGGCCTCGTGAATCGCACATAGATTCTCAATATGCTCGCGATGTTCTCTGGTGCCTCCGGCCCTGAAGCTGCTTTCCATCAATCGTTCTTGAGGAGCAGTATCTTCCGTTTCTTTGAGGAGTCCCCTTCCTTCATGATTTGCTTTCCTTTATTCTTTCTAACTAGCTGCTCGGTTTCCTCTTCTTCCTCCTCCACTTCCTCATCACCATCTCCTTGTCTTTTTTTCTTAACATGTTCTCTGTATTTCTCATAGGCTGCTTTCACGACAGGATATCTTTCTTCCCTATACATCCACTGATGTAACAACACCCATTCCTTAGTTTTTAGCTTGGTAATATGACGCCTTGTCGGCAGCTGGAACTTGTATAGGTCGCCATCATGAGGAAGATTTGGATGTTGGTCATTGATGAGGAGCTGAATAAAGCGAGGGTACATGGCCCATGTGGAGGAATTAGCATTATCAACCATGCAGTAAAAAATGAGACCAGAGATATTGACTGACTGCTTTGTGCAGAGGCTAAGCATAGCAGCCGACCATTCCAAGTTCAACCCGTCATATCCTCCTTTCCTATGTCCCAAGCTCATAGCGAATACATGAAGAATGAATCTCCAGTCCTTTGTAAGCCCCTTTCTTTTGATCTCATTTTTCTCTCTAAAGTCTCCAATATACCTCATCCCCTTAAATCCATCTAGGATGTTGTCCTTCTTCATTCTGAGCAAATCACTGTTCTTGTCTCCAAGACTGAGGACTCTGCGTACGTTCTCCTCTGTAACTACGATCTTCTTATTTCTGACTGTAGCTGTCATTCTTTTAATTTCGATTACGGTCGACACTTTGGCTGTCTTCCAAAACTCTTCGATGTGGATGTTGTAGATGATCGGATCGGCTTGTACAGCGTAGCTGATCCTACTTGAATTTATCCACTCTGCTACATCTTCAAAATCAATTTTAGGTGGAACCAACTTGCATGGCTGATTGTGCTTTCGAGTTTTATCCAAAATGATTTCCTTCACCATTTCTGAAATTGAAAACGAGCTAAGTTAGATTTATGTACATAATTATATATATATATATATATATATATATATATATATATATATATATATATTATATATATATATATATATATATATATATATATATATATATATAATATATATAATGTATATATATATATATATAATATATATATGTATAAGTATAAAATAGTAATAATAAAGATATATATATATATATATATATATATATATATATATATATATATATACAAAATAAACTCTAAAATCCGCTAATATTTACGCCAGGTAACACAACTAAGTTCGCCGGACACATGACGGTGCACGAGATTCAGACATAACTACGCTGATTAAGGGTTATTTACGTTGCACAAGAGTAGCGGATTTAAACTTTGACCTGAGAATGTACCCAGCGAAGATAGTTATCTACGCTGGTTTACCGGCGTAATTGTCAATTACGCCGGTTGCTTGAACTCGCGTTCAAGACTAAATCCGCTGACTCGTGGGTTTGAGCTAATTACGCCATATTCAAAATATTTACGCCATATTCAAACTAAATACACTGGCTTCAAGTTTTTCTTGATACACCCATTAAAACCGAGAAACAAATTCAAATGAAACTATATATACACACATCCGTGACATAAATCAATGATTTGAACACTATCAAACATAGAACAAAGCACATTTGAGTATTGAAACCATACCGATATTGATTTCTTTCAGATTCACTAAGAGAAGATTTAAGAGTGGAAGTGGGTTGTTAGTTTTGTTTCGGATGAAGAAGTTGTTGATGAAAGGATTTTGAAATTATTTGCAGAAAAAAAGAAATTGAAATATATATACATATGTGCCTTCCAGCGTATTTATTAAATACACTGGAACATTAAATACGCCGCGCTGATATGTTTGTAAGATATCTTCATCTTTAAGAAAACTTAGAAACAAATACGCTCGAAAAATTTAACATTTCTCGAAAACCGTGCCCCTTTTTTGATTAAAAAATAGTGCAAGAATTTAATAATAAGTTTAAGAGAAATGAAAAATTGCAATCTGGATCCTGAAAGTTGTTTTTGGGGTCCGAAAGCCTCCTATTTCACACAAAGTTTATGCTAATTGACCTGAATCCTGTGACTTTCCTGCAAAAGATCATACTGATAACACTTCGTTCGTTTGAGATAAAATATTAGATATATTAAATAATTAAGGCATAAGAAAAACTGTCAGTATGCTTGTCCTTTTAAATCCATGCACCTATCTTTTAACATGCGATCGGAGAGCCTTTTTATCATGTTACAGTAATATTGACAAGAAATTCAATATTCCCCCACTCATGCTGAAACAGTCAGGATGTTGTGCCCGTGAGTCCTACATCAGGACATACCCCCGTGATCAAGGTATGCACAAAGATTCCTCATAATAGGTGAGTATACTGACTTCATTCATATCTAAAAGTTCAACGTTAGACAATTGGTGTTCAGGTCAGTACTTCTGTACAGCAAATAGACCGAGGTCTAATGAGGGCTATGATAGATGCCAGATGCGGTACGATTTAAGCACTTGAATGATTCTCAATGAGAGCTTCATTTGTGTAGGGTTTTATCCGCATAGGCTCTTTTTGAAAAGATATCATAGCTGTGTCCAGGTCAGCATATTTCTGGATGCAGCAGAAGAGCACTATGATATCCCCGAATGATTAGCCAATATAAAGACCCGAAATCTCAGACTTTGGCAATCTATCAACGCAAGATTTAAGACCATAAAGCCATACGCTGCAACATGTTACCCGCAAGTTGCACAACATTGTGGGTATTCAGAATTCTTGTGTGATCATTAGAGTTTGTCTCCTTTTCGCAGTTACTTCAAGGTACTGCTGAATCTACTGACACGTCATTGCTTGATGCCTTAATCTTGTGCTGTTTTAAGATTAGAACAAAAGTGTTAGCAGTTTTTCTATCATTTCTCGTGCAAGTGCCAAAGAAAAGATTCAGTCTCAACAATATTTTCTGGAAAACTCCCCCCCTTAAAATTTTATTTTCGAGAATCCATTGCTTGAGAAGAAATTTTAACCTTGTAGAAAATCTTTTTGTCGGGCACAGTTTTATGAGATTGTTATTTATTTTGAAAACCATTTTTTTTTACCAAAAGTCAATTCCACTCAAGGAAGTTCACCATTTCCATCCATGTTACCAACTGGTTGAATCAAGCTTTATCGAAGGCTTTCGTAAATATATCAGCTTTTTGTTGCACTGAATCCACTGGCACCACTTGGATGTATCCTTTCTCGTACGCATCTTTAATCGCATGAATGCGAATTTCGATGCGTTTCGTTCTGGAGTGGTGGATAGGATTCTTCACAATCCCCAGACATGCTTCATTGTCGATGAATATTGGAGTCTTCATGATGTTGATCCCGTAATCCGACAACTGATTCTGCATCCAGAGGACTAGTGAACAGCAACTGTAAGCTGCCGTGTATTCAGCTTGAGCAGTGGATGTAGAGACTGTTGTCTCCTTTTTGCTCTGCCACGAAATAAGACAATTTCCTAAGAATTGGCAGCCTCCGGAGACAAATTTTCCATCTACTTTGCAACCTGCATGATCACTGTCAGAGTAAGCGATTAGATCAAAATTACTATCTTTAGGATACCACAAGCCAAGCTTTGGAGTTCCTTTAAGATAGCGGAAGATTCTCTTGACGGCAACATCATGCGATTCTTTGGGATTTGTCTGAAAGCAGGCACAAAGACATACATTATGTCAGGGCTACTAGCGATCAGATACATTAACGAGCCAATCATTGAGCGATAGAAAGATTTGTTCACTGGCTTTCCTTGAAGATCTGAAGTGAGTTCCGTCTGAGCGGCAAAAGGAGTGCTGGCGGATTTTCAATCATTCATGTTGTACTTTGAAAGAATATCTCTGATATACTTAGCCTGATGAATGAGAATGCCATCCTGTCTCTGCTTCACTTCCAATCCTAAGAAAAATGTGAGTTCTCCCATCATACTCATCTCGAACTTCGCTTTCATCACCTTCTCGAATTCTCTGCAAAGGGCTTCATCTGTCGACCCAAAAATGATATCGTCTATGTAGATTTGAACCAACATCACCTCTTCTCCAATCCTTTTAGTGAAGAGAGTCATGTCAATTTTGCCTCTTGAGTATCCACACTCCAGAAGATATGTTGACAAAGTCTTGGTGAAGACCATATAGAGCTTTGTCAAGCTTGTAGTATTTTGTGGGGAAATGAGGATCTTTAAAACCTGGAGGTTGACAGACATAGACTTCTTCTTTCACTTTCCCATATAGAAAAACACTCTTTACATCCATTTGAAGCACCTTCAAGTTTTTGAATGAAGCATAGGCTAAGAAGATTCTGATGGCTTCTAAGCGTGCGACCAGTGCAAAAACTTCCTCGTAGTCAATCCCCTCTTCTTGTTGAAACCCTTGAACCACTAATCTAGCCTTATTCTTGATAACAACACCACGATCGTCCATCTTGTTGCGAAACACCCACTTGGTACCAATTGAATACTTTCCGTCTGGTAGGTCAATGAGCTCCCAGACTTTGAGTTTCCGAAATTGGGCTAATTCTTCTTGCATAGCTTGTACCCAACTTGAATCTTGAATAGCTTCTTTGATATCTCTTGGGACAGACTGCGAGAGAAAAGCTGCATACAATCATGTGTTGATGGTATGTGTTTGTCCACGTGTTCGAACTCCATCTTCAACAGAACCGATGACATTCTCAATTGGATGGTTTCGATTGGTCTTGTTGGTGTGAGTGTCAATCTGATGAGGCAGATTAGAAAAATGTTCATCGATGTAGATAATTGGAGTTTCGTCTTCTTTGGGTGGTTCATCCACAGCCTGCTGTGAAGAAGAATCATCATGTGCAGATGCATTCTCAGCAGATGTGACACCATTTACTTCGAACACCGGAAGAGTAGGAGAGGCAGAGGCAGGGGTGAAACGGGTTGTAAAAGGAGTAAAACCAATGTCTGAGGCATCAAACAAAGGTTCCAACAGAGTGGATTCTGCAGGTTCGGATTTAGTGATGGGTTCATCGATGCTGAAAGTATTGAATATAATATCTACGTCATAAAACCAGTTCGGAGCGCTTCCAGTGTTAGTGGAGTTTCCTTCTTGAAAATCAACGTAGTACGATTCAATCACCATCTTGGTCCGTTTGTTGTAGACTCGATATGCCTTTTGAGAAGATGAATAGCCCATGAAGTAGCACACGTCATCGACTGCTTCAAACTTGATGAGATTGTCTTCAGTGTTGAGAAGTGTGCATGAGCATCCGAACGGTCTGAAGAAATCTATCAGAGGCTTCCGTTTGAAGAGTAGTTCATAAGCTGTCTTTCCGTGAGGTTTGACAATCAGAACTCGATTCAAAACGTAGCATGCTGTGTTGACCGCTTCAGCCCAGAAGATTATGGGAAGCTTAGAGTCGACAAGCATAGTTCTTGCAGCTTCGATGAGAGTTCTGTTATTGCGTTCTGCTACGCCATTTTGCTGAGGAGTTCTGGCAGCGCTGTATTGGAGGCGAATTCCCTTATCTTCACAGAAGGAGACAAACGTATGATTTTTAAATTCAGTTCCGTTGTCGCTTCTGATGGAGTTGACTTTCAGCTTGATCATGTTTTCAATCATGGGAATGAAGCTCTTCAGAATGGATGTCGTTTTGCTTTTGGCTTCAAGAAAGAATACCCATGAAAACCATGAGAAATCATCTGTAATCACCAAACAATAAGATCTTTTAGCTAAACTTTTAATGCTAATTGGGCCGAAAAGATCCATGTGAAGTAATTGTTGTGGGGCAGATATCATATATTCACTGCTTTGGACTTATGAGGCTTTTTATGTTGCTTTCCTTGGGCGCATGCGATACACTTTTCAGAAAAAGGAAAATCTTTCATAGGTAAACCTCTTACTAGATTTAATTTTGAAAGTTTATTTATGTTCTTAAAATTCACATGCCCTAAACGCCTGTGCCACAGCAGTGATTCTGATTCAGATGCTTTTGACATAAGACATGTCATTTGCTCATTTGATTTGTCATTCTTCATATTTAGAACATAGGTGTTATTTTGACGGGGAGCTCTAAGCATGATCATTTCTTCAGGGACGGAGTAACCGGGTTTGAGGAATAAGCACTCCGTGTCATTGAACAGCACCGCGATTCCTTTGTCACAGACTTGTGAACACTCATAAGATTGTAACACAATTTTGGAACATAGTTCACATTCTCCATAGTGAGTGCTTCTGACACGACGTCACCCATTCTGACAATTTTTCCTCCCTTTTCGTCTCCGGCAAAGGATACAAAGTCACCATCAATAACTCGAAAGTTGGTAAGCAGATCCTTTAGCCCGGTCATGTGCCTGGAGCAACCGCTGTCAACATGCCAGATATATTCCATGAGCATCCGAAATTATTTCTGAATTTATTCTGTTATACAACAACAACAAGAAAAAAAAATATGTACAAATCAGCTAGTTTTTGGAACCCAGACTTGCTTTACATTAGTTCTATCATGATTTTGAGCAAGAGAGTTGTGTTTTCTTTTCCAAAAACAGGTTGAATCAACTATGCATTTTACTGATTTCTTTAATTTATCAAATTGATTAGTAAAACTTTTAACGAGATCTTGACTAGGTTTAGAAAATTTCTTGCTTTTGCAATGTTTCGCCGTATGTCCTAAATAACCACAGTAAAAACATTGTTTTTGACTCGATCTTTTCTTCCTGGATGCTGAGTGTGAAGATGATGTATGTGATGAGAGTCTTGAGCATCTTGAGGAGTTTGATGATGTAACGTGGCTTGAATCTTTAGCGTTCTTCAGTTTCTCTTTAGGATGATGTTTATCTTCAATGTCGACTTTACTGTCTCACTGTCTGATGAGGAGATTGATTCTTGACTTTCATCTGACCTTTCTTCATCGCTTTCTGAAGTTGTTGTGCTTGAATCTTCAGTGAAATCTTTATCAGTCTCTGATGTACCTGCAACTGATGGAACAAATTCTGGAATTTCCTCTGTAAGGAATTTTCCAAAACTGTTTTTCTTTAACTCTGGCACAAATACAGAAGATTCAAGCATAACATTTTCATCATTAAGAACAAAGTTTAGGTCATGACCCTCAACCTTAGCAATCCCTTGGTTGTGAGCCTTAAGTGTAGGCACATTGCCATTACAGTCATCCCGAATTGTCAATTTGGGCATACAGCCATTACAATCATCCATCCTAGATAAACTATTATAGTTATCTCGAATAGAAATTTTGTTCGTCTTATCACAATTCCAGGCGAACCAGTTAACAGTTGAATAATTGTCGCCTGAATAACCTATTCCTATTTTCATCCCTCCACAATCATCTTCCCCATCGCACACATCTTCCTTACTCTCGCACAGATCTGCATTACTTTCAGAAAAGTTAGTGTTGTTTTCGGATTTGTAAAAAATACTTTGATCCAAAAGATCATTTTTATTGATTAAGTCGTTCTTAGGATGAGGAGATGGCATAGGAACATAATTTTTGCTGTGCGGAAGAGGAAATAATTTTCTTTCGTTTCTGAATTTATCTTTATATCCAATTCCATCCTTTATGAATGTTGGTCGTTGGTAGTTTACAATATCAACCAGTCCTTTTTTACTAATTTTCCATTTATCAATAACGATTTGTAACTTATTGTTTTCGTTTTGAGATTTTTCTAGTTTTTCGGTCAAACCATTTATGATAAAATCTTTTCTGAAAACAAATTCTTTTAAAGTCTGCATTTCAGCTATGGTTGAAGTTAACTTTCACTGATATGCAGCCTCATTTTCTTTTAATTCTTGATTTATTTTCAAAACTTTTTCTTTTTCTTTAATAATATCACGGTTGAGAATTTGTAGTGTGCCATGATGTTTAAACACGGTTTGGAGCACAACTTTGCTTTAAATTCATATGGAATGTTGTTTACCAAATCCTTCTCCTCGGCTTCTGATTTCATGGCAGTGGTAGATGTGCAAACTGCTTCATTCTTGCTGATGCTGATGACTTCTTGAACTGCTGGCTTCAACTCATTCATTTCAGCTTTCTGTTTTCTCTTCTCTGAGGCAGGAGTGATGATGCTTTTCAAACCGGTGTCATCTTTTGGAATCTTGGAGGTTTGTTTTTCAACACCATTTGGACGTGGCAGAGACAGTGGTGATGTTTGCCATGAGGGCCTTGTTTACTTCTCCCTTTGCCTCAGCTATCTCCTCCGACCAATCATAATCTTCCACCACTAAAGCCTTATGATTATTTTCAGCAGCATTATTATTTCCTTCAATGGCAATCGGCCTCCTTGTCTGATTGATTTCGGTATTCTCGTTCTTCAGCAACGGACACTCTCTTTTGAAATGGCCCAAGTCTTTGCAATTATAACATCTAAGCTTGGATTTGTCAAATCCAGCTTTTCCAAGAGCCAACCTCTTTCCTGTTTTATCTTGGAATTTCTTCAACCGTAGAGTGATCATTGCCATCTGCCACTTCAGATCCATCTCCTCCATGTCGTCTTGATCTACTTGATACATGTCCTTTGCTGTGAGGAATTCTCTCTTCAACTCTCCTGACATAAGCGCCTCATAGCTACTAAAGAAAGTATTAAAAAGAGCTACATGTTCTGTGGAAATTTTAAGTGCTTGAGTGTCGCTGGCCACGGTGGTCTTCTCGGAAGATGACGAGACCTTCACAGAGTTCGCGGAAGCATTTGAATAGGATTCTACAGCACTTTGGGAATTTAATCCACATGCGGTGACAGGAGCAAGAAATGCCATATTCTTGGGAACCGAGGTTGCAGCAGCTTGCTGAGACGTCTTCTGAAATATCCAGTTTGATTCATCTCTCGTTTCACGATGTCCATTTCAAAGGCTTTTAAAGTGTTAATCAATTTCGAGAGAGTGACTAGAGTTGTGCTGGTGAGGAAAGTTCTCTTAATCATCATGCATTGAAGACTCCACTCTTTTGGTAGAGAGTCTAGCAACTTCTTGATCGATGCATAATTTTCAACTGGGTTTCCCACCTTCTTCATCTTGGTCAACACCCCCAGAAATCTGCTTATGTGGTCGGACAAACTTTCGCCACGAATACTTCCAAACATATCATATTCTTTCTGCACCATGTCTCGTTTGTTCTCCCTGAGTTCCTCATTACCTTTATAATGGTCGATTAGAGCCAACCACAGTTCATGTGCCGAGGTGTATTCTTCAAACAGATTGTTATCATCCTTAGACAGAGCCATAGTAAGAGCAGCGTGAGCCCTCCGGTCACGTTGAATGAGTGTCCTATCTTCATCTGTGAACGTTGAAGGATCTTCATTGATGGTACGGATGTCGTCACGTATTATCATGGGAACATGTGGGCCCACAGTGACTAACATCCATTAAGTATAATCGGTATACTCAAAAAAGGACTTGATCCTGTTTTTCCAGCTGCTGAAATCTTTCGAACCTTTCAACTTTGGTGACCTTGTAGCAGTTCCAATTTCTAGTTCGGCTTGAGCAATCGGATTGAGTTGATTGAGAGACATAATAGATGAATGGTGATTAAATACGCTGGGTTTTGGTGAATCAGATAACAAATACGCACGCTAGAGGTAAATACGCTGGACCAGAGATCTAATACGCTGCACTTGGAAACAATTACGCTGATGGGATTGGCGATTTTGTCCTGCAAAAAGCTAAATCCGCTGGATATTTGAAAACAATCAAAGGTTTAGTTAATTTCGCTGAACACCATGATAAAATCGCTGAGGATTAGTATCACTGATTTTGAAGTCGCCTTCGAGTAAATTCGCTGGACAATTACACTGACAATCTTATAACTCCGCTGATTTAAGAACCAGCGTAGTTGTTAAATACTCAAAATTCAAGTTAACTACGCTAGATTCAAAATAAATACGCCAACTTCAAATATATCTACGGTAGCTTGAAGATTAAATACACCCAGAAGGGTTTTAGTACGAACAAAAACCCTCTAATCACCCAAAAACGACCCAAATTCATGTTTCTTTGCAGCTAAATGACCAAAATGTTTACCAAACTACTAATTAACAACAACCCAAAGATTAAACGCACCAGATCAAGCCATTTTAATCCCAAAAATTTGAAAAACCATGAAACTTTGAAACTTTTGTAAAACCTTCAAAACTTAACAAATCTTAACAAAAACTCAAACAATCAAGAGCACAAAGGCTCTGATACCAAATTGTGAGTCCCAAATCAGATTTGGATCATAGTGGTTGATTGTTATCACCCAAACAACTATAGATTAGTTGCTTGAATGTGTAAAAGTTAAGAAAAACCAAAAGATGAAGATGAAGATTCTTGTATGGATCAAACAACAAGTGTTGTATATGGAATCCCAAAAGATATAATCACTAAAAACACCTGGATGTTCGGATTTAGCATAAGAACAATTATCACAACACAAGAGAAATCACCAAAACTTGTCAAAGAACCTTGGACATACATCCATTGATCATAGAATATATACAAACTGATCACCCAGCGTATTTATTAAATACGCTAGGCAATTAAATACGCCGCGTACATGCAGGTTTCACAAAATATCACTTTTGACCCTTTTAGTTATCCAACTATTACAAACTTGCTCAAACTATGGATTATCCAAGCACCAACGGTCTCAAAAGTTCTAACAGTGTATGCGATATTAAAAGACGAACCTTACAATCTGGAGCGTAGTGTCACGGTCGTTTTCGGAACTGATTCGGTTATAGTCTGGTTTTACAAAAACCTTTTAAAACCTAGTTCACTATAACCAGTGGCTCTGATACCAAACTGTCACACCCCTAAATTACCACTTGCGGAGTTTTACCGCGAGGCATGCGACGTACCAGGATCTAGCCGCTAATCATGTCGAACTAATAGTAAATATTCAAAAACAAGGTCATCATGTCCAACACGAATACTGAATTCCAAGTAAATCAATTCAAACATAGTATGTAATTAGCGGAAGCAAATGTAAATATCTCGAATAATAAAAAAACAAAATGTTTTAAAGCGTAAAGTTTTATTGTTTGCAATCAAGTAACACGCCCCATGACACTTCAGACTCCTCAGACTGTAAGTTCCCATGCAATGATTATCTAACGACCTGCAAGCATGCAGAAAAGTGTATCAGCGATTAAGCCGGCGAGTTCACAGTTTTATTTAACGTAAACGGGTTGGTGTTTAGTTTAAAGACATGTCGTTAATAACTCGATATCGGGTGAAGTATGTTTGTTTGCCCTCATCAATGCCTATCAACATTGGCCATGTGTTTAAGGTCCTTAGTTCACGCCCGGCTCCCAGCACGGTGTGATGTTTGTCAAGCCTAATAGCGCTATCAACTAATACCCTGTTGCCTCCTAGGCAACTAGTTCGGTAGTAAGTAGGGACTTTTATGATATATTTTGAGTTTATTAACTAACATCGAAATTAAACTCTAACATTTATAAAAAATATTCCTCCAAGGAATAGTAGTTTGTCCCCTCGGGACGCATGCCTGTAAAAGAGTAGCGAACACACATTTGAATGCTCGGATTAAGGAATGGAAATAAATACGCGAGATGGAACCGGTCAATCACATCCTAAAATGATTACCGTTTAAGACTTGGTGTGCATGCTCACGCGGAAACACGAATCGTACACGTATCTAGCACGTAGCACATTTTATCATAAACTACTAATTATCATGCATGCATCTATCACGACATCACTTAGCGACCACAAAAATGTCACGAAAGATTTAAAATACTCTTCAATAAAAATTCAGCAATATAGTGCATTTTTGGACAATTTTCAGAGTGTTATCCGGAAAAGTTCGTGTACAGAAAATGCCCAAAAATAATACAGGGCGTGTCAATCGGTGCATCTACTATTGTATAAAAATTTGGTGACCAAACCCCTTAAGGATTTTCCGTAAAAAATCAAACACTGAATTGTGGTAAGATTCATCGAAATCTAACCCCTGCCCACTAAATATTTTCTTAAAAATTTTATCGTTTATCCGATTGACTTGAAACCAGCAAAAATATTCTTTAGACATCAAAGGCTATCTACAGTAGGAATTTCATAGGAAAACTCTAGATACACAGCAAGTTATGACGCAAAACATATCGCATAAAATCTGCAGAGAAACGCAACTTTCAGAGCTGAAACGAAATAATTTATTTAAAATAGTAAACGACGTCCAAAAATCATAATTCCAGTGCCATTAGAAGCGTATTTTGAAATAGCACGTTATAGACTCAAGAAAATCAAATTTGCGTTAAGTTATGACCCAGTTACAGCCGATTAAAGTTGACTATAACTGTCGCACGGCTTCCTATTTCGTTACCCAACTCCCAAAAACAATTACTTAGCAAACAAAATGACCCATATGCATCATATACAACAGGTAATCATTATAAATCATGTTATACATCAACTAATTCACCAAGAACTAACAAGGTTCAAACCAAGATCATGCAATAATCGAAACCCTAATGACTAACCGAAGCCATAAGCAGTCAATCACCAATCAAGTATGAATTCTAACAACCCTAGACTACATGAAATCATCATAAACGTTAAGAACATCAAGAAATCAGAAAAACACAGCCAAGATAACATAATATTATCAAGCATGAACATTTATAATTAACATGAAACACAAGATTAGGATACCTAGCGATGAAGGAATTCGATTAGCCTTGAAACCTAGATTACTTGAAGTCCTTGGGCACTTGATCACGTCGATAATAGGGGAGGGAAGGAGGGAATAAATTTTGAGTTAGGGTTTTTTTTCGTGAGTTGCATGCACGTACATCTAAATTAAGGGGGTGTTGGGCTTTAGCTTTGGCCGCAAGGGTTTGGGGGTTGGGCTTTAGCTTAGGCCGAAATGGTGGGGACTAGTGGGTCGAGTTTGGACTAGCGGATCGGGTTTCAACTACTTATTTGTTTTTTTACACTAATGTATATGTATAATAATTAGGAATGATAATATATAGTATACACGATATATGGTTTGGACCTCCTAGGTTTCGGGTTTCGGGTTTCGTGAGTGGGTTGAATCGACAAGCGAGACACAGCTTTGGTTGAAACGATTCAGGTCTATTCAACACAATATGGATTTGGTTTCGACTACACGCTTAAATTAAATAGGTATAAATTAAATTCTTTGAATAAGATAAGTATATAATTCAATTATAAATACGAAATCGAACGGTTTTAACCTCGAAATTACGAGTTTTCACACTTGACCTTTTTTGTTTCTCATCGGCATTGGCTGCTTGAACTGATGATCTTCTATGTTGAGCACCTCCGCCGGGGTCTTCGTCAGTGGCGTCCACTGACGATCGCGATTATCTTGTTTGATTGCTCTTTGAGTAGCAATCTTAGTTATCGTCGTGCGTACGTCGACTGGTGAGCAGGAAGGGTTGGTTGGACTCTCTCAAACTCTTCTTATTCTTCTTCGCAAAACTCCTACTCATGTCTTGCGGATGGTACTAGGGTAGAGGAGGTCTGTTGGAGTTTAGGCTGCGCTCTGTCTGCGCATAGACCTTTGCTGCCGCCATTAGTTTCTCCCAGCTTTTTGGGAGGCCAGAGGTTCCTGACAAGACTTTATCATCTCGTCATAGCGGACAACATATTTAAAGTGTGCACGAATCAGGTCTTCGTGCACATCTCCAATTTCCAATACCTCCTTGTTGTAGCGGTTGATAAATCTTCCAGACTTTCATCATCTCGCTGCCAGATATTCATGACGTTAGAGGAATCTCTGACGTACCGTCTTTGTTGGCTGAAATGAGTCAGGAACTTATCTTTGAGATCGTTCCATGACGTAAGCTTACCCGTGGGTTTGAACAAACATGTCACACCACATGGGTAGCGTCCAGCCTCCTATTAGACCTGCGCCATGAATATGCGCATGTGGTCGTCTGGGCCTGTCAACCCATTTAACTTACCAACATTGGAAGGTAGCTTCACTCGTTCAAGTGGAGCAAGTGCGATTTTGAGTGTTTGACTGCTTCGGCTGGCCAGTAGATCAGGTTGTAATTGTACTCGGCCTCCGGGTTGTATACAGCCCGTGGCGTAGGCTTGTACGCAGCGTGATCTTTGGGAAGCCGGTGGACCACGCTGGCGCTGTCACCCTTGCCATATGTTTTGTCTTCTTCACGCTGGGTATCCCGCCCCTCTAGAGGACGCGGGCCCAGCCATGAATGAATAGATGCTCGCCTATGAGTGTTTGACTCATATTTTGGAAGCGATTGGGAATACTCCGTTTCCCTTGTGTGGATGTGTGAGGGAACACCCGCTCCGGCTGGCGAGTCATAACTGAGTACTCGTGGTGCAGGCGAAGCGTGCACATGAGTTGTGGGTGGCTGCGCCGGCGCAGCGGATGTATTAGTTTGCGCACAGAGGTATGCATAAATGACATTTAAGGCCGTTGGTATTTGATGTACCAAGACATCGGAGTTTCACTCGGAGGTAAAATAGATGTGATTGGTAGAAAGGGAGCTTCCACATGAATTCCGGGAGTTACCAGGATGTTCACACGACCTGAGTCGTGGTGAACACCGGCGTTTCTGGAAGAACCTTCTTCCACTTGTCCGTCAGGTCGAGGGGCATGAACTGGGTTCTTGCCCTCGGCCCGAGGATCTCGTGCTACGCTTGTTGGGATGTCAGCGATTTGAAAGTGAGATTTGAGAAAACACGAACGAGAAAACGGATGCAATTTAGAAAAAAATCGAATGGCGCCAATGAAGAAACACCGGCTAAATGAGGAGTATCCATAGATATCTTAGTTACAGCTCAACGTCTCTGCATAAAAGGTTCTCTCTCGTCTGCTTTTCGGAATGATCTTGCTTCAAGCTCACTTCAAAAGTAGTAGCGTCGTTAGCCTCGTCACAGGAGAAAGGGGGAGGGTTTTCTCCGTGACCACACTCAAGCATGAGAATAAGTATTGGAGATTGCAAGTTAATAAGCAAGTAGCAAGTAATTAGTGAGTGAGCTAAAAAACATGTCCATTACCTTGTGGTGTGATCCTAATTTTATAGCCGAAGAGAGGGGTGTTGGAGATGGGCTGATGGGCCTTGACCCGACGACCAGGATATCCATTATGTCTCCTCTGCGTCAACCATTAATGGTCCTTGGCAG
Organism: Scalesia atractyloides; assembly: GCA_947069175.1. Classification (NCBI taxonomy): domain Eukaryota; kingdom Viridiplantae; phylum Streptophyta; class Magnoliopsida; order Asterales; family Asteraceae; genus Scalesia; species Scalesia atractyloides. The sequence goes on from CAMTDV010000027.1 coordinate 45,690,352, forward strand.
GAGGTGCGCTTGGCGCATGGTGAATGGAGCCACATGTCCTGGCAGTTGTCCTTGGTGTCGGACCTATCATCAGCCGGTAGTAGAGGTCATGTGACAGTCGCTGGCGTTAGTTGGTTGGTGCCACGTGTACGTCCTTGCATATAGTCTGCCCTCTGCATGGCTGTTCATCATGGGACGTGGTCTGGCACAACCTGCCGAGCGGTTATTGGGTCACAGCTCTGCTACTTTGTCCCCTTGTACTTGGTCAATGCCTCTTGCGCTTCTCCCTTCCGCATGGCTTTATCAGTGCTTTCTAGCCAGCACGGAGTTGTAGAGATAAAGTCCTTTTGTTCTCAAGACAATAGAGTTGCTCTCATTTTAGTCTTGGCCTTGTGCAAGGTTTTAGGACTTCGCGGCTAGAAGATTGTTTGATCCGCGCAGGGTCAAGGACTTGCGCTTCCAGGTTTAACTTGCCGTTACGTAGTATGCGCAAGGTTTGTTAGGCAACCTGCTAGTTTCAAAAATGGCGCACCGTTGCGCGTTGCGCACAAGGTTATTTTGTGGTCTGTTATCATTATGAGGGTATGGTCCCTTGCGCGGGCGCAGAGTTTTTGGGACCATACCCCTCCACCTACACATAGAAAAAAAACATCTTCGTCTCAACCCATCAATCTCAACAAAATTGGTTAGGTGCCACATTACTTGTTCAATCTACAATTTAACACCCATCTTCAAAATCGAACATTCTGAATTCTTAAAGACGACATACCTTTAAAATTCTACAGTGAAGATGATTCTAGGGTTGTAGGGTTGCGATTCTATGAACCGGACGGAAGAAGGAGACTTCACACATGCTTCTTTCTCGAGGGAATAGTCATTCGCCGGTGAGTGGTAAGGAGTAATTACCTTCTCTCTGGGTTCTCTATTTTAGCCTCTCTCTTTGGTGTTGAGAAGGAAGCAGTGGGAAGACAGCTGGATGACTACGCGTCAATAAGAGCACTAAAAGCATTGTACAAAAAATCAAGAATTACTTTTAATACCCAACAACACAACAAAGTCCTCAAGCATAATGTACAAGACCATATTACATAACCATGTTACTAATTAATAATTATTAATTATTGATTATTAATTATAAATTATTAATATTAATATCTAAGGCCACCTAGAGGTGATCTTTCCCGCTCCAAACCACCTATTTCTGAAAAAAAAAATCCTTTTGTAAAGGGGTTATATTGTATGATCAGAAACAATGAAGAAAAGGAGAGGTTATAGAGTTTAATGTGGTGGTCACCATGGAAGTTTTGGTTCGTAAAGGAGTTTGTTTGAGGATGTTCCCTAGGAAAACATGTTAACTAACTAGGTTAACTTTCTAATTAGTGATCGCTAAAGGAAAATATGTTCAAAGTTGGAACCGCGTGTAACACTTTTTGAGTGCGATTAATCCTGACCAATAAAGTCAAATTGGGAATAATAAAATATAATTTCACTTAAGCTCCAAATAACTATTAATCGCTTTTATTCGACTCATTTTGATCCTACTTGCTTTGACCATACCTATTTTTGTACCACTCGCAATAAATCCGACTTGTTTGACGATCCCTGACTTTTCGCCCCGTCATAATGAATTATGGATCCATTACCGGTGACCCAACAACCAATAATATTATTCATTTACGATGTGCCGAAAAACCGAAGGATAACCAAAACCAATTCATAAGTATATGGTCTAGTTAAGGTTTTTTTCTTTATTTTTTTATTTTCATGATTCGATTGTACATGACCTAAGATATAATTGTAACTATTGTTCGGAGTCCAAAGTCGTCCAAATTAATTAACTTAACCTTATTTTCCAATAATCAAATCGATCGAACCTTTTACAATTGAACTTATAAGTTATGAAAACCTAAAAAACTAAAATATCATTTTATTTTTCTTTATAACCTAACCGAAGAAGCTCAATAACATTTCTTAATATATTAAGTTTCTTCCCACATTTCTTAATATAATTAGTTTCTTGCACAAAATGTAAAAAAATGGCAATGATCCTTTTTGCGCAATGGGAGCCTTATCATATTTTAAAGAGGAAGTCATGGTTTCGAGTATCGTCTAATACAAAAGTGATATGGGTTAAGTCAAGAGTTTTATCACACTAGGTCTTTGAGTGATGAATTCCCTTTAAGATAGTGGTGAACCTGATCATCAGTGTCGTCTGGATTCACAAGCATGGATGATCTTTTACCATTAAATTTAGCTGATTGATTAAACTTTTATTATTCGCTAAAAACAATTGTAAAAAAGATTCTTATACTTTCTCTTACTCTAATTTATACCAAATTACCATCTATCTTAAGAATAAACTTCTTCCCTAAATTTACACAAAATCTTTTTTGTGTGATCATTGAACCTACAAAATTCCAATTTCACTCCAATCTAAACCCCTAAAATTTTAGAGAGGGAAATTGGTAATCAAACACAACCCCACAAATTAAAAAACCAAATTACCCTTTTCAGTTTTCCCAAAAATTAAAGTTTAAATCTGAAAATGTGGAGATAAAATTTGAACAAATCCATCTCCCCCTTTCCTTGCTGTTCCTGGTAATTTCTCATCTTCTTATTCTTCATTTGAATTTATAAAATGTATACAAAAAGTAATATCATGTTATTCCAGAAACTTCTCATCTTCTTATTCTTATCTAAGTTATTAAATGTACAATTAATATATATATTAAATGTCATGTTATTTCCAGAAGCATGTAAATTTAAGTGGGGGTCAAAATATGTTTGCTTATTCAATTCTTCATGTGCCCTCCACATTCTTCTGGATTCTTCGATATTAATTTTTTTTATGGCTGCCAATATGTGTATATAAGTTTTTGAAATTCAAAATACATCTGAATTATACATTAAAAAAATTAGAAAATTAAAATTTTCTGATTCTTGGTATCTTAGGGCCTTCTCTGTCGCCTTGATCATCTTTCAGAACAAGGTTAGTTTTTTGCTTGATCTATAACAGTAACCTTGGTTTTTTTTTTTTTGTTAATTTTCTTGATATTTGCTATAAATCAATTTGATGGATCATTAGGGTTTTAGCTGCATAAATTATCAAGGGTTTTTCTCATAAAGATGATAACATTATGCTGTTTAATTGATTATAATTGTTCATTGTGAATTTCTAGATTTTCAAAATTCAAGATTTCTTATGGGTTTTCATCATAAGATGACTTTTAATTGAAAATGATGAAAACTTCTAGGATTTTAATTTGTGGGGGTATTTGTCAAATATGAATTTCAAGATTTTTCATGAGTTTTTATCATAAAGATGATAACTTTACGCTGTTTAATTGACTATAATGGAGAATTTTAGGGTTTTAATTTGTGGGTATTAATCAATTATGTATTTCAATATTCAAGATTTCTGATGGGTGTTTATTTGATTCTATTGAGCTTGCAGAAATTTTAATTGAAAGGTAGAGAGAGAGAGGGGGGAAGATGGAGGAAGCGAGAGAGACGACGAGATATTGGTGCCATGCGTGTTCTAGAGTTGTTAATCCGATCGTCGAGGTCGAATTGATCAAATGTTCGGTATGTCAAGGTGGATTCATGGAGGAGATGGACAGCGTAAGGACGGATCAACGTGGTGGAGACGCTGGTTTGGAGGCTGATCGTGGAGCCACGTTGTGGGCTCCGCTCTTGCTTGGTATGATGAACACTCCTCTCCACCACCGGAGGGCCAGGCAGATGGGGGGTGATCAGCAAACCGACCAAGAAAACCGCCACGAGGGAGGTACGACGGAGTCGGACCCCGAACTTGAACTGTTGAGGCGGTGGAGGAGCTCTGCCGCCATCCTCCACCTCCTTCATGGTATTCGGGCCGGAATGCTAGCCGAATCCGAGAATAACGAGGAGAGTGGAGAAGAGAACCGCCACGAAGGTGGGCGGGTTATTCTCATCAACCCGTTTAGCCAGACTATCGTTGTTCAAAGCGGTAATGGTGGCGCAAATCCGTTTGATTCAAGCAATACGTCCCAAAACCAACCATTTGGTTCGTTCGGTGATTATTTTCTAGGCCCGGGTTTAGAGCAGCTCCTGCAACATTTAGCCGAAAACGACCCTAATCGATACGGGACACCACCGGCTCAAAAAGAAGCGGTCGAGGCGATGCCAACAGTCACAATCAAAGAAAATTCGGTCCAATGTTCAGTTTGTTTGGAAGAGTTCGAAATAGGAACCGAAGCTAGAGAAATGCCATGTAAACACATGTTTCACGGCGACTGTATCTTACCGTGGCTGGAGCTTCACAGTTCTTGTCCCGTTTGCCGGTACCAGATGCCTGCTGATGAATCGAAGATCAACCGAGAACAAGGAGGGTCGAGGGGCAATTCGGTAAATTCAAACCGTAACAGCGGAACTAATAACCAAGAGAGACGATTAGAGAGACAATTTTCTATACCTCTCCCTTGGCCTCTTAGTTTGTTCTCAGGGTCTAATAATGTAAACTCGAGTTCTGTGACGAGATCAGCTTCGGGGTCACCACCACATGCAAACCCAGAAACTGATCATCGAGAAGACGGTCGTTAAAATCTCTATAACGGGTGCCATATCACGCTTCTCTCTGTATCTTCGTGTTAAACCTATCTTCCATTGTGGATGCATCTCAACATTCAAGTTTATTTATTATGTGGTGTTTGGATGTATTTATCATGTCATATATATATAAAAGTTATGAAACCTTGGTCTTATTTCATTCATTCGTTGTGTGGTGGTTGATTGTAACATGGCCTTACACCATGTTATGCTAAAATACGGGCCAACATTCTAACAAGTATATAATTATATGAGTTTGTCACCCAAAATGTTCATCAGGAATCTTCTAGACTCTTCATAGAACACAAAATCTAAAGAAAAACTATGGGTGTTTTTTTATCCAGAATGTTCATCAGGGCCCCTTTCAATGATGTGGGATCTAGATCTGCTTGTCGTTTTCTGTGTTTTTTTATTTTATATTGAAGTCTGTATGCATTGAAACTCGAATGATAAATTTTTCTTTTAAAGTTGTAGGAATAGAAACCAGAATAAGATGTTAGATTTCAAGACATCTTTAAAAGCTTACTCTCATGTTAAGTCGGATATTGCACATATATTGATTTTAATTTTTAATTTTTAATTTTTAATTTATATATATACATGTAGGGCTGTAAACGAACCAAACATTCAACGAACAGTTCGTGAACCGTTTAGCGGGAAGTTCATTTATGTTCGTTCGATTAGCTTAACGAACGAACACGAACAAAAAATTTCGTTCGGTTAACTTCGCAAACGAACACGAACACAGGTCTCGTTCGTTCGCGTGCGTTCATGAACGTTCGGTTACGTTTGTTCATGTTCGTATGATTATATTAAAAATAATAAATAATAAACCTTTTATCTAAACATATTGAAAGTTGAAACCCTATTTTTTTCTAACTTAGCAAAAATTTGGACACTCGAAGACATTTTTTGGGATAATTATGTCTAAGTTAGCTAGCCTTGATTTATCATTTGGTGGTGTGGTAGAATTCTTGTGTTTTGATTTATCATTTGATGGTCATATTTAACTGTTTATATCTAATGTTTAATGATAACAATGTTTTTTATTTTCAAGTTAATTGTTCGTTTACATTCATTATTTGCTTGCGTTCGTTTGTGTTCGACACCGGTGTTAACGAACTGTTCGTGAACAACTGAATTTCCTTAACGAACACAAACATAAACTCATGTTCGGCATCTGTTCGTGAACAATTCGCGAACATGTTAATTTCCTTAACAAACGAACACGCACATTGCCTTGTACGTGTTCGTTCGATTCTTTTACAGAAGTCCTGTATACATGCATATATTAATATATTTGAGATTTAAAACAAAAGGATAAAAAATTTAAAAGTTTCATTCGTAGTCTTTCTATTTACGTACATGTGCCCCTTTAGGGCTGTAAAAAAATCGAACGAATACGAACAAGGTCTTGTTCGTGTTCGTTTGTTAAGGAAATTAATGTGTTCAGGGACGGTTCATGAATACTTACTGGAGGGATATGGTCCCAAAAACCCTGCGCCTACGCAAGGAACCATACCCTCAACAACACAACACAAGGATAACCTTGCACGCAATGTGCAATGGTGCGCCTTCCTTGGAACCAATAGGTTATACAATGAACCTTGCTTACTTAGCGCAACGGTAAATTAGACCAACACCAATAGGTCACACAATGAACCTTGCGCATTCAGCGCAACAGTATATTAGACCAGCACCAATAAGTCACACAACGAGCCTTGTATACTTGGCGCAACGGCAAGTTACACTTACACGCGCAGGCTACTAGACCCTGCGCGGAGCATACAACCCTCTAGTTATAAATCCTAAAACCTTGCAAGGACAAGACAAACCTGAGAACACCTCATACTCTTGTACACAAAAGGATTTATCCTTGCTACTCTGCGCTGGCAGGAAAATACTAACAGTCTCGCAGAAGGGGTAAGCACTAAGAGGTGTTGACCATACTCAAGGATACAGAGTGGCAAAAATGTGACTAATGGTTGCTCGGCAAGTTGCGTTAGACAGTGTCAAATGAACAGTGACGCAGACACCAGACTGTACACCAACCATATCTACGCCAGTGACTGTTCCACCTTCTCCACTTTCGACTGATAGCAGGTCTGATGCCATAGATGTTCGTACTTACTGTCTTTACACGTGGCACCATTCAGCGCCCGACAGACCACACCTCCTGACAGAAGACATTAATTCCCCTGCAGAGGACATTTAATGTCTGTAGCAGATGGACAAAAGGGATGTCTCTAGTCGCTCGGGCCGGGCCCAAGGCCCATCAGCCCATCTCCCGAGCCCACCAACTTTCGGCTATAAAATACGTATCAGACCACAAGGTAAAGCATCTATCTACATCTACTATCACTTGCAATAATATCTACAAGCATCTTCGCTTATTACTTGCAATTACCAATACTTATTCTCACGCCGGAGTGTGGTCACGAAGAAAACCACCATTTTCCCCGTGACGAGGTTAATGACGTTGTTAGTTTTGCAGATCAGCCTGAGTGAGATCATCCTGACAAACGAGCGAAGAGGCAACCCCTTTATGTAGAAATACCTTGGTTGTAACTCATATATTCCTGGATATCCCTAGGTTCAACCGGTGCTTCTTCACTTACTGAACGAGATATTATGTTCGTTTTCGTTCATTAAGGAAATAAGCGTGTTAAATGGCGAAAGCGACGAAGGCTAAAGGTGGATGACAGAGAGAGCAGCACTGGAACTTGAATCCATAATTGTGTAACGCAAATTAATAGTGTTTGTCGATATGAATATAGAGGAAGGAAATACGAACACTGCATAAACAAAGTGAGACTAAGGTTCTATTTTAATTGTTAGTGTATTATATAAATAAAACATAAAGACTATAAACAGTTTAGATAAAATAAATAAAAGTACAAAAATCTTTTATGAACATATACAAACACAATTGAACGAAATTCATTTAACTTATCGAACGTAAATTCTTGTTCGTGCTCGTTCATTTGTTAAACGAACGGACATAAAAGAACTTCCTGTCGAATGGTTCACGAACAGTTCGTTGAACGTTTAAATAGGCATGTATAAGAGAATTAAGGAGTAGTTGGTTAGTTTGTCATTGGTTCGGGACGCCCCTGTGATGGGTGTGATGAATGTGAAACATCGTCGCAAGTGGATGTTTCATGAGTGTGAAGAGAAATACGATCGAATGATATGTCAAATGGTGATTGGGTATGATGAATGTGATAGAGTGAAAACTGCTCCAAACAAAATTGTCTTAAAAAGTTTGTAGTTTTTTAGAATATAAATGGTTTGAAAAGCTTATAGTCATTGTCGATCCTTGAAACCAAACCCTACACGATATACTATCGTCGGTAAACTCAACGGAATCAATGCAGCTAGAGGACAGAAACCCTCGACTATACCAAAGTTTGCATTTTGACAACAAACATTCTTTTTAACGGCCACTAATTTTATTATTACTAAAAAGTTTACCTAGTAAGACACTAGGTAAACATACTACAGCCACCAAAAACTATATCAAACCAAGTTACAATTTCACAGAGACTAATCAAGAAACTTTAGTCATCAATATCGAATGCTCTCCATTGTTCCCAAGTCATCGACACTTCCTTTGAGCGGTATTTTACCCAAAGATACCCCAATGCTTTAATCTCCTCCACTATTTTCTGCATGCTCGGCTCCTTACCATCAAAAACCACATCGTTCCTCAATTTCCATAAGCACCATAGTGTCGATAATATTACCCCATGCATTGTTTTCTTTCTTCTGTTTGTACCATGAATGTGCTTATGTAAATCTAACAAGTCTTTGAGGCTGAATGCATATATTGGTGGTACCTTACACCAAGTCGCTAGAACTTGCCATAGTGTTTGTGCAAACCCACACGAGACGAAAAGATGTTCACAAGTTTCCGGCCATTCTCTACATAGAAAACTTACATCAGAGTTCACTGGAATATTTCTTCGGATTAAAAATCTTTGGTAGGGAGTCGGTTCCTTGATGCTCGCCACACTAGTATGGCCACTTTCAACAGCACCCAATTGTTCCATTGAAAATGATAATCCGGAGCCGAATAAGTGTGAGCCACCAACTGGTGTTAATACTTTTGACACTAAACGGACCCGCCTCATCCATCTCCATTTCCACTTGTCCGGATCGGTCGAAACAGCTACCTGAGCGATTGATGCTTGTAGTCGGTCCAGTTCTTGAAATTCTTGTTGGATTTTGACAACAAACATTAACATTGAAATGTTACATTATCATGTAAAAAGATAATGTTAACATATCAATTGTTGTCTTTTACCCTCTTTATTTTTATAAATTAAAAAGGATTGTTGTTAATGATTTATACAGCTTCAATTCCAGTTTTCTTCCACATTTATATTCACTGGCGCATTTCATTTAAACATTATGTCTCACATAAATATTTATATAGAAATTTTAGTTTATGCCGTGAGAATCACATAATGCAAGTAAAATACACAAAGCATAACTGACAAGGAGCAGTAAAGTAACTCCAATAAAATTCAATATATCTCTTCATTATATTATAAGTAGGTAATATATTTGAATTCCAGTGTTCAAAACTCAACCAAAATTGCCTTTTGCAATGCCAAAAATCTAGAAAAAATTATAATAGTAATAATCTCTTAACTGTCACAATCTTCACTATAGATGCAGTTCCCACACGATGCAGAGCTACAACAGCATCACCATTCTTGCACAATCCTTTCTCTTTAGCATGCTCCAGCGCGAACTCAATCGCTTCTTCAGTAGACTCATCATGAGACGCTCTAGCGGACCCGGCAATCAAAACCGGGACCAGCCCCCTATATATCAGACTATGCCGAGCCGGTGACTCGTCACTGCACGACCAATCAAACGTATCCGTCTTGATTTCCGGAACCACAACAGACAGTATCGGCATCCCGGGCCGGTACTTAGCCACTAGTTTTGCAGTGCTTCCACCTCGGGTGAGGACCAGTATCAGACTCGCTTTTGATGAGATAGCGGTTCGAACCGCAGATGAGCTGAGCTTTCCAATGGACTCATCGGCACCGGCACATTTGTTATGATCCTCTTGAACACAGCTTTATAATCTATTGTGTTTTCGGCTTCTATGCATATCTTAGCCATGGTTTGGACCGCGAGCTCTGGGTATGCCCCAGCTGCGGTTTCTCCACTGAGCATGACACAGTCGGTGCCATCGAGAACTGCGTTGGCAACGTCTGTGGCTTCCGCTCGAGTTGGTCATGGAAACTTGATCATGGACTCTAGCATTTGAGTGGCTGTTACGACCGGCTTTCCTTGTAGGTTGCACTTATATATCATTACTTTTTGAGCTAGAAATATTTTCTCGATCGGGATTTCCATCCCGAGGTCGCCTCGCGCCACCATAAACGCGTCGGAATTCGTCAGGATTTCATCGAAATTTGCAACCCCTTCTTGATTCTCAACCTGTTAAAGATTAAAAGTTAGAAACCGTGAAACCAAACCGTTAATTATCTACAAAGGCCAATAAGCCCATACGCAAACCGTTAATTATCTACAAAGGCCCAATAAGCCCAAACCGTTAATTATCTACAACAGCCCAATAAGTCCAAACCCAAACCATTATTTACAAAGGCCCAATAAGCCCAAACCATGAAAGCAAACCAAAGTCAACAGTCAAATCTGTTTTGTTTGGCTCAGTCTCAATTTTTAACTGTTGTGTATTGGTTTACAATACTAAAAAACGTTATAAACATTTTGGCTCACAGTTTGACCTAAAAACCCGAAAATCAGACTGGAAACAAACACTCCTGCTCACATCAACCTATACAAAACACATTTTAACCCGTTGGAGAAAAAAATCGCACCTTAGACATGAGAAGGATGTTCTTGGCATTTTCGCCCAACAACTTGCGAACCTCAACAAGATCCGAACCTTTTCTGACAAACGACAAAGCAATCATATCAATCTTGTTAGGAACACCCCATTTCATGATATCTTCTTTGTCTTTCTCAGTCAATGTCGGGAGATCGACAATGACTCCCGGAAGATTAACGTTTTTCCATTCACCAAGAACCGCAGTGTTCTCACAACGACAACGAACCAAGCCGTTTTTAGTGTCACAAGACAGGACAGTAAAAGAGATGGTCCCATCTGAACAGAGGATGACACTGTTTGGTTTTACGTCATGGGCTAATTTCTTGTAGCTCATGCAGATCATCTTGTCGTCACCTTTGATTGTATAATCGGTTGAGATGGTGATTTCTTCGCCTTGTTTTAGTTGGACCGGCTTGCTGTCTTTCAGAAACCCGGTTCGAATCTCTGGACCCTGAAGTAAAACAAACAGAATTATTAGTTTGCACAATATATATCTCAAATTAAAATAGATTTCTTGTAATATTAGTTCATTTTATTGTTATTAAATATGAACAATCTTTTGGAACATATCCGAATTAACAAATTATGAACATTTTTTCACTGAATTGTTAAATTAAATTCTCATTAAAACATTATACTAGCACATAAAATAAAACCAATTAAATTTCAAATAGCACAAAACAAATGGAACATCTTGTGTTCACCAATGAGCAATCAACAATTGTCAGTTATTCTTCAAAGAATAAATGAACACTCAAACATCAAGAGAAGAAGTGGACAAAACCAGATAACCCCACACCAAAAGGACATGCCATCTGATAGGTGATCTACACCTGTACACCATATTTGTTTTTTTCCTACAACCTATCTGATGTTAAACATTACAAAATATCAAATATTTGAAGATCACTTACTTATATAAAAAGATATCAAGTTCTATTGTGTTCTCCTATGAAATCTCTTAAGTAATTAACATTTTAAACCAAAACCAAACCGTTAAATATTTAAACAGAGCCGAATCAAAACATTACATTATTAACAGTTATTAACAGTTTGGCCAATAAGATAAAAATAAACAAGCCGTGATCTTTCAACCGTTAAAATTCGATTCTCTAAAGCATAATCCAACTTATAATAATTAAATGTCAAGTACAATAAATAAAATAAAAAGAGCTCATAATCCTTCTGGCTAGTTTGGTAATTTCATACAGCTTCTAAGTACACTAAACCAAACTGTTCATTCTAGTTTATAAATCCCAGAAAGAACAGACTGTAAAAAATTTAGAATACCTACAACAAAACCAAGAAAAGACTGTAAAAATTTCAAATTACCTGAAAAGAAACTAAGTTGAAACCGGTTTGGACAGTTTTAAAGTTTCAAACCAAATAATGGTCCTTTTGGGTACGAAAGAATAATGTTTAGAAGGTCAAAAGAAAACAATTATGCAGTCAAAATCAACGTAAACCCCTCAAAAACCCTAAACACCATATAAAACTATAAAATTACACAAATTCTAAAACATAATACTCATAAGCAACGACATTCAAAACCAATTTAACAAATAATAATGAAGAAGCAGAAACACATACTTTGGTGTCAAGCATAACAGCACACATAATCCCAGTATTAACCATAGCAGTCCGGAGATTATCAAGCGTCTCCTGATGATACTCGAACGAGCCATGCGAGAAGTTGAACCGAGCAACATTCATACCCGCTTTCAACAGCTTCTCCACCATCGGAACCGACCGAGAAGCCGGTCCCAAAGTGCACACGATCTTCGTCTTCGGCCTCTTTGTGCCCACCAGTTGCTCGCTCAGATCAATGTTCAGTTGATCCATTAGTATGATATGAATGTGGTTGAGAGTTGGGCGGCTGGTGGTATGTGAGAATATTATGAATGAGGGTTGATTGTTTGGGGGTTTATTTTTATAGGGGAAGTGGTGAGAATGTTATGTTTGGAAAGCATATGGTGTGTTTATAAATGTGCATTTACTGCCCTAAATCGGGTTTCTTTTCTTTTCTTTTTCTCCAAGTTGTTGTCTTTTGGGTTTTTCAATATTCGAGAAGGTGGGGTTCTTTTTAGAAATAGATTTGTTGATTTTGACTAGGTTTTATTGTTTGAAACCTAAAAACCTTCTGTTTGGTATTTTTGGAAACCATGGGATATTTGTTTGAAACCTAACCTTGTGGTTTGGTATTTTTGGAAACCATGGGGTATTCTAATTCTAAACGACTAATAAAAAGTTTTGACTATATTTTATTGTTTGAAACTTGTTTTTCAAGTTTGAAACATTGTGGTTTGGTATTTTTGTAAACCAGGGAATATTCTAATTTGAAACGAATGATAATAAGTTGAAGAAAAGGGTAAATGCACGGTACCTCTGATCGCGGGAGGGTTCTCCCTCCCCAAGCTAGCTTAGCCCCATAGCTGCCTGGCGGTTACTACCCAGCAGGATTATTCGGGCCGAGCTGGACTTGAACCTGCGTCCTCCCGTTTGGAATGGGTGAGGCTAGCCACTGGGCTGACACCCCGTGGTTATGATAAAAAGTCTATTGTGATAAATTTGGATTATCGGCGGATTATTGGAGTATTATCATGACATCAGCGAAACCACCTGATCATATTTATCTTCACTTGGAAATAATGTCTATACACCAATTCAGAAGAAACCCCAATAAATCTGAGAAAACATTTTTTTACCAATTTTTATCAAAATTCACATTGCTATACAAAAGTGTCATTAAAATTCAAACATTATTTAACTATATAATAATATGATATTATAATGTTCAAAAGTTCCAAAACTTAATGTTTCAAATACTAGAGACTACAAGCCAAAACACATCTATATAACAAGACTATAGATGTTTGGGTTTTTCTCCCAGTTTTGGGTTTCTTGGGTTAGGTGGTTTGCGTTTTTGGCTGAGAAAAAGCATTCTGATGATCGACTGGCTTAAGCTTCGCAAGCCCAACTTGCAGGGGCTTTTTTTTTGTCAGTTTTTCTCTGGGCAAGTTTATGAGATCTAAGAGGGTCCATTGGATGTGGTGTCTAAGCTGGCGTTTTAGGTTTAGGATAAAATTGACAGCTATAATCTTTACTTTGGATGGACTAGTAATGCGGATTCAATTTCTAACCGTGTTTTAGCTAAATCTATCACTTATATGAATGGTCCATGTAGTAAGCTCATATGTGATTTGTGGTACTAAGTTTTCAGAATTTACACTTATATTCCTAGTTCATTTAATTGTAACAAGCATGGTTCTTGCCATTGAATAACAATAAAATTTCAATTTAATTTTGTTAAACTTATGATTATACTCTTACTATTAAAAAAACTACAGTAAATATAAAACCAACCCTAACCAAAAGAACCTACTCCTCTTCCTCACATCCTTTACCCAAACATATTTCTTTCATCACGCAAAAGAAAATCACTAGAAGAAGGTGCAATAATAAAAAAATAAAAAATCTTGCCACACAGGGTGTAAATGAATTATATAAGGTTTACCGTACATCACTTTGGTTGGTAAAATATTTAACCAAGTTCAATCCTTAAGGTTTTTTATAATTGGTCGACCAGCTGGTTTGATTGTTAATTAGGTGTGTAAATGAACCACTTGTATTGGACTATTAATGGATTGTGATGGTTGTGATTGATCGTTCCACTACGTGCCTACCGATGCCACACATGGTGGACTTTTCGTTCATATCAGACACAATGTACTTGAACAATTAATCATCTTACGTGGACATGAATTGCCTCCCCACATTATGTGGACTACTACTTATTATGCTTGCACACATCAGTCACAAGCAACAACTCTACCCGAAATCTAGCCCACCGCCTTTACTTAAACCATTCACCATTTATTAATTCTATGTGATTAATTTACTTCTTTAAACACCTTTGCCCCCAACCCATTTTCATGGAAATCAATGTGATAACTAGATCGTATGTGTCCATGTATATAATCACAATCTATACGGCTTCATCCATGTAAATTCATTAATGTAGACTCAATTATACAAAACTGATTTGCATAATCTGATCCACATAACCTCATTCACACATGTTTTCTCGTGCACCCTACATTATATAAACTTATTAATACTTCATTCACAAAATCTTAATGAGTCAACACAATTTCACATTCCACTTACACATAGAATCATAACATAGTAATCTACATGAAATCACACACATGACTACCTTATTTGCGTGTATACACTTACATTAATTAAACATACCCCCCCTCCCAAACCACATAATTTGTCATACACAAAATCACATGGATTCACAACTTTGCGTGTTCATTCATTGGCTTATTTTTTGCACATGAAATCATAACAATAACGCATCATACTTCATTGTCACACCCTAAAACTTAGGTGTGACTTTGGTGGGATTTACATAAACACACAACTCAAAACATTAAAATGTTTTACGAGTGAAAATTTTAGCACATTTTTGTTAAACTTTAAAATAAATTTTTAACTAGCCGCGATGTCCCTCATTGTTCGTATCATATAATTCGAAAATGTCACGACACTAACTCACATAAAACATGTGTTAACGTAAACCAGCTAACGTTGGTGAGTTTCCAGACAAAACTTGTAAACATTGGTTTTATATTTCAATATGTACAACATTTTCAATATTTTCACATGAATACCTATAAAAATCCCACAATTCTTACATTTATCCAAGAAACATAAGTACCCATGATTTTCACAAGCAAACCTTATATCCAAAAGTTAAGTTTGTTGTTTATCCAAATCCCCCACATTTCTATGGTTTCCCGTTTTTGTGGTTGTGGTTGAACTGCGCATTCGGATTCGTATGATGGAAATTGAAGGACGAGTTTTGGTTCGTCCTTGGTGTGCTGTTGGGATTTTGGGTGATGGTCCCAACAGTGTGGTCCTCCTATTTGTACTCAACGTCATTGGAATCAGGGCTGCGCAAAGCGGCTCTAAAAGCCGCAGACTTTGAGCCTGAACCAAAAGGTGGAATGTATAAGTTCAAATCCCAGAAACATCGATACTAGTGATGTTTCTCAACAATAATCAGATCTGAAACGTCAGTTAGTTTGACAGTTTGACCCGAAAATGATAGAAAGCTCAAAAACGGTTTAAGAATAATGTAGAAAAAGATAAACATAATAACGAGGTTTTGATTAATAGTAGATTATGTAAACAATAGAAACCAACTTTGCTAATTCATCATAAACAGACACAAAGGTGTAACTCAAGATCCAAAAGCCTAACCTAATGAGGTAGAAACAACAACAATATATAAGGCTACTAATTAGGTTAATTGGTGTCACTCTAAGAGTGACATCATGTGCATTGTCGTCACACAAGACCATGTGACCCTTCTACAGTGATGCCAGTGATCAAACTTTTAACATCATGATGATGTTAGGCAAGTGACACTCAAGACAAACACGTTGGGTGTTGCCTATTTGTTTGTCTTTAGCTCTTGAACAGTATACTAAAATCTTATAAGTTCCAACAATCTCCCCTAAGACTGTTGCATAACATTTCTTGATCATTCTTGCTTAGATGGTTCAAAGGGTTGAGCAGATGAGGAGGCAATCACTAGATCTGGAGCTAAAGGAGTTACATCCAGTACTTTGATTGTATCAATAGTGGTATCTAGAAGATCATCAGTTTCTTTTCCGGCTTCTAATTCTTTAACACCACCATCCTTTGAAGATTGAGCATTTTTTGAATTATATCGGTGGTGTCATCAGATATCTGATTGAGCCATTCCTTTGAGGTTTGGGATGGCTGATAACCTACCGTATCAATAGTGTATCTTGGATCTTCAGTTCGAAACACATCATCTAGGATCCTTTGATCGTCAAAAGGCTCTTCAATGCTTTTCATGGTGTTGGAGCATTCTTTAGATGTAGGTGGATCCATGTTGTGATCACTTTCTTGATGTGAGGAAGTATGAGCAATGAAGGAAGTTTTTGCTTGAGGAGTTGGTGCAAGAAAAAGTGTTTCAGCTTGAGCGTTGGTGATGGGAATGAAATTTCTATATTGGCAACATCTTCAATCATTTTCTTTTTTCCTTTGATGGAGTCTATGAGATTCATCATTTCTAACTTCAATTTCCGAGCTCGATTGAAATCTTCGTTCAATAACAGAGCTTATTCTCTTACATAATTCCAAGCTCTAGCATTGAATGATCTCCCAAAGAGCTGCATGAGATCCAATGCTTGGAACTTGAAAAGGTCCATTGTATCATAGAAACGAATGTCTTCCTTATCAAGAGCGCAGATTACAGCTTCTCAAGTTTTCTCATCGTACTACCATTTGTTGAAGTTTGTAAGACAGATCTCAAATTCAAGAGGAATGGCCACTCTAGTCACAATCTTTGGAGGCTTAACATACCAGGAAACCATTCCTTTCTTAGTCTTTGAGATCCTCTTTTGTATTTTTAGAGGCTTGAACGTGTTCATATGGCCTCTAATTGCTCGCTGAATCAAACCTTCTACCAAGTGGGCATCATTGAAATCCCAGATAGGGAGAGACTGCAGATCATTTACTCTTGCAAGGTATTGAATTTATCCTCCATATATCCTCACAACAAACTTTCCTTTTAGAGAATCATAGAACCATGCTCAAATCTTGTTTGACTCTTTATTCTTTTCAACCACCATGTTTTGATGAAGGTGATTGGACCTGCTTTTGCGGGTTTGAACCAAGATGTCATCTTCAAAGTATACTTGGACTTTTCAGCTGTGTGATTTTCTCCTGTTGGATCAACATAGATAGTTTCAACTTGCTCACCCACTTCAAAGAATGTTTCTAGATCATTTTCAGGGGAGGCTTCCATCA
The DNA here is from genome assembly GCA_947069175.1 of Scalesia atractyloides. Taxonomy (NCBI): domain Eukaryota; kingdom Viridiplantae; phylum Streptophyta; class Magnoliopsida; order Asterales; family Asteraceae; genus Scalesia; species Scalesia atractyloides. Next base: position 45,707,642 of record CAMTDV010000027.1, read on the forward strand.
ACATTTGAAATGTTATCACGAGAGTCTGTTTGTTGTTTATCCCTACTGTCCTTGTCACCCGAAGGACCTGCTTCTTGATCAATTTTAGATGGTTTGCTCTTAGAAGTCGAGCCCATATTAGTACCGTTACCATCATCATCATCATCATCATCATTGTTATCATCATCCTTATCAGTAGTTGGTTTGTCATCATCAATACTACGACATCATCATTTGCTTTAGAGTTTTTCTCAAGATGTTTTCTTTTCGACTTCCTTCTCCCTTTGAAAAGCTTGGTTCACCTGTCTTTCCAGCTTCAACTTCAACTTCTCTAGGCGTGCGAATAACTTAAAGCTCAGGAATATCATCACACTTCACAAACGTATCTTCAAAGTTTATCGGATCACCCAGATTCAGGTGCTGATTTGATGTAGAAACAACTTTGTGTAGAAAGAATATAGCTCCATAGATTTTCTTAATATCAATTTTTCAGCTTTGCGTTTCTTCTTCAGCTTCTTGATCATTTTATCTTATCCATCTACCAATTTTGCAAGTTAAACTGATGCTTCGTTGAGCTCTACAACTTCATTTTCTCTATGCTCTTCTCTATTTGTCAACCAACTCATGGTGTTCTTCAGATCTACCAAATGCTTAGCAGTATTCTTACCAGCTTCAATTACCATACTTCCCCTGATTTTATGGTGCTCTTCTCTAATATGCTCCATTTCTTCATTTGATTTAACTTGTTTGGCTTTGGAAGCAGGGCTTAAAGAACGCGGACGTCTTCTAACAGCTGGTCTTGATGAGCTCGATTCTTAAACAGGTGGAATTTGTTTTGTAGAAGCTTTTCATTATGAAGGTTTTGATCTTGTTGGAGCAATGTCAATGTTTGGCAATTCGGGCTCATCACTGATACAATTCTCGAGATAAATTCTCAGGATGTCAGGTGTTCCTTCTCTAGCTTGCCTCTTCTTAGGTTAGGAAAATTCTCCACGACTTTGATCACTTAAACACTTAGCTGTGTTCTTTCTTTTTTTCACTTATTTCTTCATCAACATCTCCCCCATCTTCAATATCCTTTAAAACCCGATAAACTCTTCTTGCTACCCCCCAACAATGAGCTTGATACATGTTCTTTTATAATGGTCGAAGATGACCATTAGAACCAAGCCCTAGTTTATGAAATAAGTGGAAACCCTAGAGGTCATTTAAGTCAGATTTATCATTTCACCTTCAATTAGAAGATCCTAGAGCATAGCAGTTATGATTATCAAAAGAAAACGGGGATATAGGTGACGCCTACTATCTAAAAAATTGCATTATGAATCATCTTGTTGAACATAATTCCAGATATATACCTTTCCCAAGATAAGCTAAGGCCATCATATCCACTTAAACGGTTAGACAGAGACGACATGAAGCATGTAGGGATAAATCTCCAATGCCCAATAACACTTGACTTCTTAATTTTAATCTTGGCAAACAAACCTTCATAGCCTATCTCTCTTAAAATAGGCTTCACAACATCACCTTTAAAATCTATGGGATGTTTCGTGGTATCCTTGAGCTTAAGGTGCGCGTTTATATCTTTCTATGTGATGGTGATAGGTTTCGTTGCAACCACTGCTGAGATTCTAGGTGGATTAGGGGTATACTTTGCAGACCTCCAAAAATCATCAATTTGTTTTCGCATGATCAAGGGGCACTCGGTTAATGCAAAATGAATTCTTGTGGGAGGATCGGCTCTCCTCTGAAAGCAGAGGATCCGACTTGAACTAATTAACGTGCGCAGAATTCATCATTAACTAGTTGACAAGATCAAATATACTGTTCTAATGCTTCTTCTTCATTAATCTGAATAAATGTTTACAGATCAGAAACAAAACTGACAGGTGTTGGCCTTACAATAAGAAAAACAACTAAGGACTCAAGACCCCAACTCAGCTATTTATAGACATGACAGCTTCGCATGAGGGGGTCTTGCCACTTCACCGAAGTGCACTTCGTACGAAGTGAATTGCTTCACTTCATACGAGGTGAACAATACTTTGTACGAGGTGAACAATACTTTGTACGAGGTGAACAATACTTCGTATGAAGTGGCCCAAATACATACAAAACATCATTAAATCTAACATTTAAGTCATGTTACAAACATGCTATGACCCTAAGACGTAGGCTATAGACATTATGTACCAACAAACTCCCCCTTGGATATTACCATAGTCTTGGTTAGTCTTCAAAACTTCAAAAGCTTTAACAGTTGTCGCCCAAAGAAATACTTCACTGGTCTTCGACGCTCCACAGATGGAATAGGTGTTTGATCTGTGGGAGGAGGAATGCTGTAGGTGTTACCAAACTGAAACCTATTCAAAGATGCTTTTCTAACCTTTTCAGCAATTCTTGCTTCGTTTCGCTCTTTCTTTCGTTGCTCTTTGCCTTCCAGCTTTCTCCAATCCGAATTCCATATCTTTCCAGAATTTATATCATTCGCATAACAAACATTTATAAACTGCCAAAACTGCAACACCTACACTTTATTTTTCTCTTCAAAGCTTATCTTGCTATAGAATAGACATTCAATATCCTTCTTTGAGCAGTTTACTAGCCATATCAGGTCTAGTATTCAAATTCCTCTATATATTCTTTTGTGTGCAATCACTACCTCAGTCAGTTCTTTAGTTATTTTCTAGGAATCAACATTTTGTACACAATTCATTGCGTCTCCTGTTTCAGAGTCATAACGCCACCACTTGAATAATGTATGAAAATCTTGTTCAATCTTTATCAACGACATATTCTTCATAACACATGGCCGTTTCATAATTAGTGTAACATCTTTCTATTTCATTACTGGATCAAACTTGATAATTTTTCTTGGAATATGTGGCTTCCAGTATTAAAAACCATGTGCAGCTTTAAACTTTATCAATTTCCACAGACGTTGATCGTGAAATTTCATCTTGATATTGATACTTTTCGTCTGAACTAACTCTTCAATATCCTAAAATGGCAATGTCTTGATGTCACTCAAGTACCTGAAATACTAAACATCAAACTCTCTCTTTATGGTATAAACGTTTAACTCTTCTATCCATCCCTAACTTAGTATATCCCCCAAGGATTTATCTGGATCACGAGTAAAGAAAGCTAAAGGACGTTTGAACTTTCTTTCTTGAGGCATCTCCTTGAACCATAACTTCTTTACTGCTGCTATCTCTTCTTTAGATAAACATTTAGGAACACTACTGTCTTTTACTGCTTCCTCAACTTTTCTCCTTAGAAGATCATTGATAGTTTCAGAAAACAACTCTTCAAAGGTTTGGAAGTCATCTGTTCCTTCACCAGAATACTTAGCAGTTTGTTCTTCGTCAGAATTATCCTCCAGGACAATCCTGTCATAATCATCAGCTTCTGATACATACTTATAAAGATAATCATTAGGTTGTGAAGCACTAATATTGTTTAATTCATCTTCAAAATCAAACATAAAGGATTCTTCATCTACGCCTAACATTTTGGCAATTTCTTCCTTGGTGTAGTTATGAATGAATTCTCCTTCTTCAACATCATGCTCCAAATAGAAAACTCTCGGTGTTTGCATGTCAGGAAGAGCCGATATAGGAACAGATGTGAGGATTCCTGACTGCTCAACTTCATTCACAGGGTCCTTCCTCTCCCCTGTCTTTGTGCGTCATCTTCTTGATTAACTGAATCATTCAAGAAAGCATCATAGCCAAAAGATTCATTAATCTTCGTAGCTTCAACAATCAACCCTGTACCCCTTGATCACTGTCATCATTATTTCCCTGATCATCATTATCTTTCTTATCATCATCCTTTTTGTCATCGTCTTTATCACCCTCATCAACATCATCTTCATTTTCATTGTATGCATCAATCTCAGGGCCAATCTCTGCGTATATCCTCTTTCTATCCAAGTACTTTTGGTGACTTTCATAGATTTTAGTAACATCGACGATTTTACCAACTATCACATAGTTAATTGGCGGCTCCGATTCAGCAACAGGTGCATTAGGCTCAATGATAGGTACCGCATCAATCGGATTCTTGCCTTTACTAGCTGCAACAACATCTTCATCTGCCTTCTCTGCCCTTTCAGCGGCTTTTAACTTCGCTTCTTCAATTTCTATTTCATCATGTTCAGCTATGAAATTGATATCAAACCTCTTGTGAAGTACTTTAAACAACATATCAAACTTCTTAGCATTCTCCATCTTCTCAGTTTCCAAGTCTTTCACCACCATGTGTAACCTTTCGTTCTCTTCAATAACGCTGGTGAATGTAGTAACCAATTGCATATTCTCATGCTCAAGTTGGTTGATTCTTTCTTCATTCTCTTTTACTTTGTTTTCTAATTCTTGAGATTTTTCATTATCATTAACCAACATTGCTAGCAGAGCTTCCAACCTCTTCTTATCATCTTCGAGAAACTTGATTCGGGTTTCATATTCCTTCATCTTGTTCTCCAAATCATTAACTCTGTTCTCATTGAACATATCTACATCAAAACCTTCTGAGAATGGAATATCACCAAAATCATCTGGAAATTTATCAGCCAAAGAACGTCTTGGACAGATTATGGTGTAGAACATTGTTGAATAGGGGGCGTCGGCTGCTTTGGTGGTGATGGAATTATACGTGGTTGTACTTGTGATGGTGATGGTGATAGTGGTTGTTGCTCAACGACAGGTGTAAGCACTTCAACTTCAGGGGTTTTCTTCTTTCCAAACTTCTTTCTCGCCTTCTTTGCAGCCGGAGAACCAATAGACTTAGTAGCATCAGAAGCTTTACTTTTCATATGTTTAGCTGGTTTCCTTGCAGGCTTAGTGACCACAAATTCTTTGTCAGAATTAGAAGGCATATATGACTCATCATCATTCCCGAGAACTTTTCTCTTTTTCAATTCTACTTTCTTAGCTGCGCCTTCAGCTTCTTGATCAACACTTTCATCTGAAGAACCTTCATCATCACCATCATTTTCTTCACCACTTGTAAACACTTGTTTTTCAATATTAGCTGCCGTGCTTTCAACATTCTCTCCCTGTTCTTTATCATGGTTAGAGGTAGCAGAATAAACATCGTCATGAACAACTTCTATTTCATTCACATTCTCTACACCTTGCACCTCTACATTAACAGATTCATTCGCTTGTACTTCTTTAATCTTTGGTTCATCAACAAGTAACATTCGTACATTAGCACGTTTTCTTTTCTGAGTTGTTGTAGTTGAGGTACCAGCGGCTGGCTTCTTTAGTGTAGAGCGTCTCTTTTTCTTTGTTTCTTCCTTTTCAAACCAACTGCTTTATCTTGGAATGAAGCCGCTTAGCTTTTCTTCTTCACCTTCTCTGACCCGCTAGTATCCTTCCTCCACTTGCCCTTAGGCGGTGCAATGGAAATCTTGTCGTGAATAGCACCAAACATTGGCTTTGCAACTATCCTCTAGAATCAACTCGTCATCTTCTTTCTTTTCTAGATTCGGAAATAAATCATCTATCATCATTTGTAGAAATCTTAGATACTGGAAGAATTTTTCTCTAGTAGTATTTGCTGCTATCTACTCAAAAATCAACTTTGTGAAGTTATATGGCATATTCAGCGTTAAAGCAGCGACTATACACATTTGGTAATCTAAGATGTCATCAAAACTGCCCTTCCTATGGCTTAAAGCATGTATGACAGAATGTACAAAGAACTTGTACGGCCTTCCAAGATTCGCCTTCTTGAAATTCGGTTGATTCACATGACCTTTATAACCCATCCGGTAAAAGCAGCCTTCAACCATTATCTTTGAATACTCGGCCAGATGACTATCTTTATCTTTAAGATCTAGGAACCCTTCGGATCAACTCCTCAGTAATTTTAACCTCAAATTCCTCCTCGCTGATCTTGACTTCAGAAAGAATCACTCTTGGTTCTTGTATAAACTCTGTAGCATTCCAAAAATATTCTATGTGTGATCGATAGACTTTATGTTGATGCGTCAGTGCTTTCATAACTGATAGTCTTCCCATAAATTCCAGAACCCCTTTGAAAGGAGCAATCTCTAGGATTTTGTCATCAAGTATGCAACAAACATTATGAGTTGGAACGAAAAGCGATTTCTTTTCCTTTACTTACACAAAGAATTCAACACTTAGAATTTTTTTTCGAAAATATACTAACATTTTAGTGTGAAGTGCACTTGGTGTAGAGTGGACATTAGCACTTCGTACGAAGTGGTATAAAATTTATAAGCATATAACCACGATCACTTCGTACGAAATGGTCTTTGACTTTTTGCACATTTCACTTTCTATGAAGTGGATATCCCACTTCATATGGAGTGGCACAAAGACGACTGTTATGAACATCATGTTTTAAACTTGTGATTTTTGTGAAATTGAAGGTTCATTATGATAGTACTAGCGACAATTAACACAATATATGTTCAATTTTAATTTTGGTCGGTTCGTTTTTCCTTGATCTGAGTTTTAAAGTACGAAGTGCCAAAATTTTGATTTTAACGGTCAAATCACAATCAACTACCTTAACCATTGTAAGAGGTGTGTAGATCAACCTCCCCAAGGTGTATTTTGGCAACACTTTATTGTTAATCGCTCAAAAGGTCAGATCGCATAAAGGTTCTCTCCAGATCATACTAACAGTTATGGCTGTTTCGTACGAGTTAGCCCTTATTTATAGCCTAGATCCACTTCGTATGAAGTGGTCAACCACTTCATCCGAAGTGGTCTCTTCATATGGTGTGGACTTTCAACTCGTACAAAGTGGCCTATAAACTTCAAATTTGTCAAAATTTTCAACCTTTTCGAGCATTTTATCAGTTTTGACGACCCACTCAGCTGACCAAGTCCAAGTTAGTGATCATGGTTAACCGATTTGTCTATCAAGTCCTAGTTAATGACCTTGGTTGAATACTTTATGACCAAACTTATGTTTTTCGTCAATTTTAAGTTTCAAATTAATGATCTTTTCATCGTTTCATAACATTTTCTCATTCCAGGTTAGCTCCCAACTCGTAGTTCCTTAGTTTTCATTCAGCAACTTGTCGCTTCGGACTTTGAAGATCAATTTTTTATCACGAAACTAAGATAGAAAAAAAATCTTTTTGGGTCTGCGTTTTTTTTCTTAAATGAAACATAACCTATGTACAAACATATTTACAGACATATTTTTGTGAGTTTGTATTAGAGGATCATATCAGTGTTTTGAGACATATCACTAGTACCATTGATCTTTATAAAACTTCAACTTCTAAACAGATTTACTTAGATTGTCAGTATACTGATCCACTTAAACCTCTACACATTTCTCAATTGTTCAAGAATGTTAGGTAATTTTAGGAACTTGACTTAACTTTGTTTCCCACCTCAGAATATACTCCCGTATCGAGATTCTCTAGCTTTCATCTTAAAGGGGAATATATCTAACTTATATCTGAATTTGGGTAGTGCAAGGCCTTGAGAGCTCAGGTTAGTACCACCATACAGACAAAGAGATGAAGGCTCGACTTATCAGTGGTGTTCCAAATTTGGAATCTTTTATACTGCAATTGTCGTATCTTTTGATATTTTCAGTTTTGATGCAGCTTTAGGGTTTAGGTGCAAAAAGTATTATACAATTTCTAGGCCATTGCTGATGCAAAATCAGAAGAACTCGTATAATACCCCAGATTTCAATTAAATATAATAACCTAGTATCTTAGAATCTAACATTCTTTCAAACGAAAGTTCATGGTACTAAGTCCATATATCCGAGAGATGTTAAGCCACAAATTAATCTGTTATTCTTTTAAGTTTATATCTCGAAAACAATTACTGAATGTGCGAAACCTACTGAGACAACATTAGAAAGACCTGTTTAACAACTTTTTAACATTACATTTCTTTAGTATATTGTGGCAGTCCACTGATGTACTATCATTTCCTCTTTTCACACGAAAACTCTTTTTGTCTTTTTTCATGTTTTTGTACTTTTTGAATCTTTAAATGTTTTTGTATTTTAGACAACTATTCTCCCCCAAAAATAAAAAAACATATTTTTGGATTTTTTTTCAAAGAAAGAGAATTTTAAAACTAATAAAGACACACCGATGAGGATCACATCAAGTAATCGCCCATCTCGAATTCAATCTCATTTTCATCCCCTGATGTCAGATTTGTTAAACCGTTTAGTTTCAAAAGCCTTTTCAATTTTGTTCTATCAAAAGCTTTAGTGTAAAAATATGCCTTTTGGTCATCAGTGTGGATCTTTTCAATTCGAACCAACTTTTTATCCTAGCAATCACGGATAAAGTGGTGTCTAATTTCTATATGTTTAGTTCTTGAGTATTGAACTGGATCGTTTATTATATCAATGGCTACATTGTTATCTATGTATATAGGCGTATTAAGAAATTGCAGTCCGAAGTCTCTTATCTGTTGTATCCACAAAATTTGGGAACAATAACTGGATGCTGAAACGTATTCAACTTCATAAGTAGAGAGTAACTGCGATCTGTTTCTTGCATTGCCATGTTACTAATCGTGTTCCGAAGAACTGGCAACCAGCCGTTATAGATTTAGCATTTAGTTTGTGGCAACCAAAATCAGAATTGGAATATCCCGCAATTTTGAAGTTATCGTCACGTGGATACTACAATTCGGTGCTTGGGAAACCCTTCAGATAGCGCATTATCCTTTGAACGATCAACAAATGTGAATTCCTAGGATTTGGCTGATATTGGGCGCAAAGGCATGTCAGATACATGATATCCGGCCTCGAAGCTATAAGATACATCAATGATCCGATCATGGAGCGGTATAATGTTTGGTCGACTTTCACTCCATGAGTATCAGGACAAATGTCGTGATTCATGGCCAATGGGGTTGATGCTTGAGATGTTCCCGACATGTCGACTTTCTCAAATACATCGTGAACATATTTTGTCTGATACATAAAGATACCATCAGAAAACTAACCGACCTGAAGTCCCAAGAAGAACTTCATCTCTCCCATTGCACTCATCTTGAATTTCTTTTTCATGACTTCTTCAAAGTATTTACACAACAATTCATTTGTCGAACCAAAGATGATATTGTCCACAGAGATATATATGATAATCAGATGCCAATCCACTTCTCTAGTAAAGAGGGTACTGTCTATTGTTCCTCTGGTGAAACCGTTTCCTAGAAGGTGTTGAGAAAGCACATCGTACCAAGCTCTCGGGGCCTAGTGTAAACTGTAGAGCATCTTGTCTAGCAGGTAAACCTTATCTTTATGTATCGGATCGACAAACCCTAGTGGTTGGCCGACATACACTTCCTCTTTAAAATTTTCATACAGAAAGGTGGATTTCACATCCAACTAGTACACCTTAAACCCTTTCCATGACATAAAGGCAAGAAATATGCGGATAGCTTCCAAATGTGCGATAGGAGCATTGATGTCAGTGTAGTCTATCCCCTCTTGCTGATGAAAACCTTGGACTACGAGCCGAGCTTTGTTTCTAACTACAATCCCTCTATCATCTCATTTGCACTTGAAAACCCATTGTATACTGATTTTCTTGTGATTATCTGGTAGATTAACAAGCTTCTAGACTCCAAGCTTCTCAAATTGTAACAGCTCTTCCTACATAGCTTCATCCCAGCTTTCCTCCTGAAGAGCTTCTTTATATGTCTTTGGTTCAACCTGTGAAATACAAAAAACTATAGGATATAGTATCTTGAAGTGGTGTAATTTTCGTGTAAAAGCAAATTAAATCCTTATTGATTTGATTTCTCGTTTTTACTCCAATTTGCAATTCTCAGATGATATTTTCCGACGAATGGTATTAATACGTCCTTGGTATCACTTCATTAGAGATATTCACTTCACTTTCTAGATTCGTAACATTCTGTCCAGCAACATGTTCTGTAGCAACAACATCATTCCTAGCACTTGATTCACCAACTTGACTGTTTAGAAGACTTTGAATCTGTTCTGATCCTTCATTGGAGTTAGATCCTGCATTGTCATTAGTAGGCTCTCCATCAGAATCTGAATAATCTGACTAATCAAAAGAGGGTGCTGTATTGTTTACAACTGGTTCGATGATGGGTTCTTGTTGAGAATTGCTTGGACCTACTTCAGATTCATTTGTGCCGTCTTGAGGTTATGAAATCACCAATGGTCTAGGAACTTGCTCTTGATTAGATGCTTGATGTTGTTGATATAACAACAAGTTCTTCATCAGTTGGTTCATCCGGCAAATCAAAAGAATTCCACAGAATCTCGTAGTTAAACAACCAAGGATCACCAGGCTTCTGTGTAGGAGATGTGTATCTCTGGCAGTCAACATTTTGAGCTAGAATAACCCGGTTTAAGCTAGGCATAAGAACTCTCTTCTAAGGACTAGCGTATCCTACAAAAAATCTCTCCAGAGATCTAGCACCGAATTTGCCATCTGGGTCATGGACGGCCATGGAGATCCAAACGATTCCCAAAACTCCAAGTTTGGCTTTTATTGGTTAAGCAACTCAAAGCATGTTTTCTTGTGAGCCTTGACTATTAATACTCTGTTCAGCGTGTAACAAGTAGAGGCAACAGCTTCGCTCCAAAAGTTGACAGACAATTTCGAATCGGCGAGTAATGTGCATGCTGTTTCAATGAGAGTGTAATTCTTCCGTTCGCTACTCCATTTTGTTGCGGAGTATAGGTGGTGCTGAATTTGTGAAGAATTCCTTTAGCATTGCAAAATTCGAACATCTTGTTGTTTTTGAACTCCGTACCGTTGTCACTACGTATTCTTCTGATTGGTAAATGGTACAAGTTCTCCAATTTCCTGAAAAGAATCATTAGATTTTCAAACGTCTCATTTTACTTTCCAGAAACATAATGTTAGAACATTTTGAGACTGCTGGTACTTGATTATTAATAGTTTGAGCTGTTTTGTAATAGTTAGGTAATCTAAAAGGGTCAAAAGTGCAATTATGTGAAAGTTGTAAGCTGGCGGCGTAATTAATAACCCAACATATTTGTTAAATTCGCTGGGTAGTCGGTCTGTATTAATAGGTTCTTCAATGAATGTATTGTCCAAGTTTCTTGGACAGATTTTGGTGATTCTCTTGTGTTGTGATTCTTCTTATTGTGATTACATCCGAATATCCAGGTGCTATTATTGATTACATCTTTTTGGGATTTCATATACAACACTAGTTGTTTGATCCATTCAAGATTCTTCATCTTCATGGTTTGGTTTTTCTTAACTTTTAACAACTAATCTATAGTTTTTTGGGTGATAACAATCAACCACTGTGATCCGAATCTGTTTTGGGACTCACAATTTGGTATCAGAGCCTTTGTGCTCATGATTGTTTGAGTTTTTGTTAAGATTCTTTAAGTTTTGAAGGTTTTTTTTTCAAAAGTTTTCAAAGTTTTATGGTTTTTTCAAAATTTTGGGATTAAAATGGCTTGATCTGGTGTGTTTAATCATTGGATTGTTGTTAATCAGTGGTTTGGTAAACATTTTAGTCATTTTGCTGCAAAGAAACATGAATTTTGAGTCGATTTTGGGTGATTAGAGGGTTTTTGTTCGTACTAAAACCCTTCTGGGCGTATTTATATTTGAAGTTGGCGTAGATAATTTTGAAGGCAACGTATTTAACTTTGAATATCGCGTATTTAACAAATACGTTGGGTTTAAACCAACGAATTTGTTGAGTTTGAGCGTAATAGTGCCAGCGAATCAATCGAAGGCGACTTCGAAGTTAGTGATACAAATCCTCAGCGATTTTATCATGGTGATCAGGGAAATTAACCAAAATTTTGTTTGTTTTTGATTATCCAGTGGATTTAGCTTTTTCGCAGGATAAAGTCGCCATACTTCATTATCATATTTGATCCAAGTGCAGCGTAATTGATCTCTAGTGCAACGTATTTGTTTCATTTCCAGCGTATCTGTCTCCATTTGCAGCAAAATTGTTTCCTGATTTAACACCGATCAACCATTATGTCTCTCAATCAACTCAATCTGATTGCCCAAGCCGAGCTATAAACTGGAACTGCTACAAGGCCACCAAAGTTAAAGGATCGGAAGATTTCAGCAGCTGGAAAAACAGGATCAAAGCCTTCTTTGAGTATACCGACTATACTCAATGGATGTCAGTGACAGTGGGTCCGCATGTTCCAATGATAATTCATGACGACATTCGTACAATCAATGAAGATCCATCAACGTTCACAGATGAAGATTGAACTCTCATTCAACGTGACCGGAGGGATCATGCTGCTCTTACTATGGCTCTGTCCAAGGACGATAACAACTTGTTTGAAGAGTACACCTCAGCACATGAACTGTGGTTGGCACTAATCGACCACTGTGAAGGAAATGAGGAACTCATGGACAACAAAAGAGACATGGTCCAGAAAGAGTATGACATGTTTGGAAGAGTTTATGGTGAAAGCTTATCCGACCACATCAGTCGATTTCTGGGAGTGCTGACTAAGATGAAGAAAGTGGGCAATCCTGTTGCAAATTATGCATCAATCAAGAAGCTGCTAGATTCTCTCCCTAAAGAATGGAGCCTTCAATGCATGATGATTAAGAGAACTTTCTTGACCAGCACAACTCCAGTCACACTCTCGGAACTGATCAACACTCTAAAAGCCTTTGAAATGGACATTGCCAAGAGAGAGATGAATCAAACCGGGTATTCTTAGAAGATTAGTCAGCAAGCTGCTGCAACCTCGGCCCCAAGAACATGGCGTTTCTAGATCTATCAGCTCATGTGGATTAAATTCTCAAAGTGCTGTCGAATCTTATCCGAATGCTTCCGCAAGCTCTGTGAAGGCCTCGTCATCCTCCGAGAAGACCAGCGTGGCCAGCGATACTCAAGCACTTAAAATATCCATAGAACATGTCGCTTTGTTTAATACTTTCTTAATCAGCTATGGGGCTCTCATGTCTTTAGAGTTGAAGAGAGATTTCCTCACAGCTGAAGACATGTCTCAAGTGGATCCTGACGACATGGAGGAGATGGATTTGAAGTGGCAGATGGCAATGATCACTTTTCGATTGAAGAAATTACAAGATAAAACGGGAAAAGGCTAGCTCTTGGAAAAGCTAGATTTGACAAGTCCAAGCTAAGATGTTACAATTGCAAAAATCTGGGCCATTTCAAAAGGGAGTGTCCGTTGCTAAAGAACGAGAATGCCGAACTCAACCAGACAAGAAGACCGGTAGCCATTCTGAAAACAACCAAAAGGTTTAGTTGTGGAAGATTATGACTGGTCAGAGGAAATAGCTGAGGCTAAAGGTGAAGTTAACAAGGCCCTCATGGCAAAAATTTCCACTATTTCTGTCACGTCTGCTTCAAATTGTGTTGAAAAGCAAAACACCAAGATTCCAAAAGATGAGGCTGGTCTGAAAAGCATCATCAATCCTGCTGAACAACCCTCAGAGAAGGGACACCAGAAAGCTGAAATGAATGAATCGAAGCCTGCAGTTCAAGAAGCCATCAGTAGCAGCAAGAATGATGCGGTTGGAAATTCTACCACCGCCATGAAGTCAGAAACTGAGGATAAGGATTTGGTAAATAGCATACCATATGAATTCAAAGCGAAGCTGTGCTCCAAACCATGTTTAAACGTCGTGGCACACTACAAATCTCTCAACAGTGACATAATTAAAGACAAAGAAAAGATTTTGAAAATTAATCAAGAACTAAAAGAAAATGAAGCTGCATATCAGCGAAAGTTAAATTCAACCATAGCTGAAATGCAGACTTTAAAAGAATTTGTTTTCAGAAAAGATTTTATCATAAATGATTTGACCGAAAAACTTGAAAAATCTCAAAACGAAAATCACAAATTACAAATCATTATTGATAAATGGAAAATCAGTCAAAAAGCACTGGTTGATATTGTAAACTTCCAACGACCGACATTCATAAAGGATGGAATTGGATATAAGGATAAATTGGGAAATGAAAGAAATTATTTCCTCCTCCGCACAGCAAAAATTATGTCCCTATGCCATCTCCTCATCCTAAAAATGATTTAATAGATAAAAATGATCTTTTGGATCAAAATGCTTTTTACAAACCACACAACAATACTAACATGTCTGAAATTAATGCAGATCTATGTGAGGGTCAAGAAGATGTGTGCGATGAGAAAGATGAATGTGGAGGTTCAAAAATAGGAATCGGTTACTCAGGCGACAGTTATTCAACAGTTAACTGGTTCGCCTGGAATTGTAATAAGACAAACAGAATTTCTATTCCGGATAACTGTAATAGTTTATCTAGGATGGTTGATATAACGGCTTTGTGCCAAAATTGAACATACGAGATGATTGTAATGGCCTTGCGCCTACACTTAAGACTCACAACCAAGTGCATGCTAAGGTTGAGAGTCATGACTTAAACTCTGTTTTTAATGATGAAAATGTTATGCTTGAATCTCTTGTCTTTGTGCCAGAATTGAAGAAAAACAGATTTGGAAAGTTCCTCACAGAGGAACTTACCGAGTTTGTTCCATCAGTTGCAGTTACTTCAGAGACTGATAAAGACTTCACTGAAGAAAGCAGTAGAGATGATTCAAGCACAACAACTTTAGAGAGTGATGGAGAAATGTCAAATGAAAGTCAAGAATCAACCTCGTCATCAGACAGTGAGCACAGTGAAGGCAAAATTGAAGATAAACATCATCCTGACAAGAAGAAAGTCAAAGATTCAAGCCACATTACGTCATTAGATTCCTCAAGCAGCTCCAGATTCTCACCACATACATCATCTTCGCACTCAGCACCTAGGAAGAAAAGATCGAACTGCAAACAATGCTTTCGCTGTTGTCATTTAGGACATATTGCGAAATATTACAAAAGCAAGAAATTTTCTAAACCTAATCAAGATCTCGTTAAGAGTTTTACTGATCAATTTGACAATCTAAAGAAATCAGTAAAATGCATAGTTGACTCAACTTGTTTTTGGAAAAGAAAAGAAAACTCTCTTGCTCAAAATCATGATAGAACTAATGTAAAGCAAGCTTGGGTTCCAAAACCTAGCTAACCTGTAAATATCTTATGTTGTTGTTGTTGTTGTATAACAAAATAAAATTCAGAAATGGCTTCGGATGCTCATGGAATATACCTGGCATGTTGACAACGGTTGCTCCATGCATATGACCGGGTTAAAGGATCTGCTTACAAACTTTTGAGTTATCGATGCTGATTTTGTGTCCTTTGCCGGAGACGAAAGGGAGGGAAGATCGTCGGAATGGGTGACGTCGTGTCGGAAGCACTTACCCTGGAGAATGTAAACTATGTTCCAGAATTGTGTTACAATCTCAAGAGTGTTTCACAAGTCTGTGAGAAAGGAATTTTGGTGCTGTTCAATGACATGGAGTGCTTATTCCTCAAACCCGAATACTCTGTCCCTGCAGAAATGATCATGCTTAGAGCTCCCCGTCAAAATAATACCTATGTGCTGAATATGAAAAATGCCAAATCAAATGAGCAAATGACATGTCTTATTTCAAAAGCATCTGAATCGGAATCTCTGCTGTGGCACAGGCGTTTGGGGCATGT
This sequence comes from Scalesia atractyloides, assembly GCA_947069175.1. Classification (NCBI taxonomy): domain Eukaryota; kingdom Viridiplantae; phylum Streptophyta; class Magnoliopsida; order Asterales; family Asteraceae; genus Scalesia; species Scalesia atractyloides. The sequence continues at coordinate 45,723,192 of CAMTDV010000027.1, forward strand.
GAATTTTAAAAACATAAATAAGCTTTCAAAATTAAATCTAGTAAGAGGTTTACCTATGAAAGATTTTCCTACTTCTGAAAAATGCATCGCATGTGCCCAAGGAAAGCAACATAAAAAGCCTCATAAGTCCAAAGCAGTGAATACAATTTCCGCCCCATTGCAATTACTTCACATAGATCTTTTCGGGCCTATAAGCGTTAAAAGTTTAGCTAAAAGATCTTATTGTTTGGTAATTACAGATGATTTTTCAAGGTTCTCATGGGTGTATTTCCTCGAAGCTAAGAGTGAGACAGCTTCCGTTCTGAAAAGCTTCATCCCTATGATTGAAAACATAATCAAGCTGAAGGTGAGATCCGTAAGAAGCGACAACGGTACAGAATTCAAGAATCATATGTTTGTCTCCTTCTGCGAAGAAAAAGGAATTCATCTTCAATACAGTGCTGCTAGAACTCCTCACAAAATGGGGTAGCGGAATGCAAGAACAGAACTCTCATCGAAGATGCTAGAACTATGCTTGTTGACTCCAAGCTTCCCATAATCTTTTGGGCTGAAGCGGTCAGCACAACATGCTACATTTTGAATCGTCTTCTCATTGTTAAACCTCACGGACAAGATAACTTATGAACTACTTTTCAAATGGAAGCCTCTGATAGATTTCTTCAGACCGTTCGGATGCTTATGCACACTTCTCAACACTGAAGATAATCTCATCAAGTTTGAAGCGGTAGGTGATGTATGCTACTTCACGGGCTACTCATCTTCTCAAAAGGCGTATCAAGTCTACAACAAACAGACAAAGATGGTGATTGAATCGTACTACATCGATTTTCAAGAAGGGAACTCCACTAACACTGGAAGCGCTCAAAATTGGTTTTATGACGTAGACATTGTATTCAACACTTTCGACATTGCTGAACCTGTCACTGAAACCGAATCTGCTGACTCCAACCCCTTAGAGCCATTGTTTGATCCTTCAGACATTGGTTTCACTCCTTTTACAACCCGTTTCACCCCAGCCTCTGCCTCTCCTACTCTTGCTGTTATCGAAGTAAATGGTGACACATCTGCTGAGAATGCATCCGCACATGATGATTCTTCTTCACAGTAGGTTGTGGATGAACCTCCTAAAGATGACGAAACTCCAAATATCTACGTTGATGAACATTTCACTAATCTGCCTCAATAAGTGGAAACTCACACCAACGCAGGGTACAAGACCAATCAAAACCATCCAATTGAAAATGTCATCTGTTCTGTTGAAGATGGAGTTCGAACACGCGGACAAACACATACCATCAACACAGGACTGTATGCAGCTTTTCTCTCCCTGTCTGTCGCAGGGATATCGAAGAAGCAATTCAAGACTCCAACTGGGTACAAGCAATGCAAGAAGAATTAGCCCAATTTTGGAAACTTAAAGTCTGGGAACTCGTTGATTTACCAGATGGAAAGTATCCAATTGGTGCCAAGTGGGTGTTTCAAAACAAGATGGATGATCGTGGTGTAGTTATCAAAAATAAGGCAAGATTAGTGGTTCAAGGTTTTTGGCAGGAGGAGGGGATTGACTATGAGGAAGTTTTTGCACAGGTTGCACGCTTAGAAGCTATCGGAATCTTCTTAGCATACGCTTCGTTCAAAAACCTTAAGGTGTTTCAGATGGATGTAGAGAGTGCTTTTCTGTATGGGAAAGTGAAAGAAGAGGTCTATGTCTGTCAACTTCCAGGTTTTGAAGATCCTCACTTCCCCGCGAAGTATGGTGTGAGACTTTGTCAACATATCTTCTGGAATGTGGGTAATCAAGAGGGAAAATTGATATGACTCTTTTCACAAAGCGGATCGGAGATGATGTGATGCTGGTGCAGATCTATGCAGACGATATCATCTTTGGGTCAACTGTTGAAGCTCTTTGTAGGGAGTTCGAGCAAGTTATGAAGGCAAAAATATGAGATGAGCATGATGGGAGAACTTACGTTTTTCTTGGGATTAGAAGTGAAGCAGAGAGAGGACGGCATACTCATTCATCAGGCTAAGTATACCAGAGATATTCTATCCAAGTAAAATATGAATGATTGCAAATCTGCCAGCACTCCCTTTGCTACTCAGACGGAACTTACTTCGGATCTTCAAGGAAAACCAGTGAATAAATCCTTCTATCATTCAATGATAGGCTCGTTAATGTATCTGACCGCAAGTAGGCCTGACATTATGTGGGCTATATGTCTCTGTGCGCGATTTCAGACGGATTCAAAGAATCTCATGAAGCTTCTGTCAAAAGAATCTTTCGCTATCTGAAAGGAACTCACAAGCTTGGTTTGTGGTATCCTAAGGATAGTAATTTTAATTTAATTGCTTACTCTGATAGTGATTATGCAGGCTATAAAGTTGACAGGAAGTCCGTCTTAGGTGGATGTCAATTTTAGGAAATCGTCTTATTTCTTGGCAAAGCAAAAGGCAGACAACAGTCTCCACATCAACTGCTCAAGCTGAATACACCGCAGCTTACAGTTGTTGTTCACAAGTTCTCTGGATAGAAAATCAGTTGTTGGATTATGGAATTAACTTTATGAAGACTCCTATATTCATCGACAATGAAGCGTGTCTTGGAATTGTGAAGAACCCTATCCACCACTCCAGAATTAAACACATCGAAATTCGCATTCGTGCGATCAGAGATGTGTATGAGAAAGGATATATTCAAGTGGTGTCGGTGGATACGATGCAACAAAAAGTTGATATATTCACGAAAGCCTTTGATAAAACTCGCTTCAATCAGTTGGTAACCTGGTTGGAGATGGTCAATTTCCTTGAGTGGAAGTGATTAAAAAATGGTTTTCATAATAAATAATAATATCATAAAATGTGCCCAACAAAAAGATTTTCTGCAAGATTTATTATTTCTTTTCAAGCAATGGATTCTTGAAAATAAAATTTTAAGGGGGGAAGTATTCCAGAAAATATTGTTCAGACAGAACCGTTTATTTGACACCTGCATCAGAAATGATAGAACAAATGCTGAAACTTTGTTTGATCTTAAAACAGAAATAGATTGAGGCTCCAAGCAACGAACTGTCAGTAGATTCAGCAATACCTTGAAGTAAACTGCGAAAAGGAGGCAAAAGTTAACGAACACACAAGAATTCTGGATACCCACAATGTTATGCAACTTGCGGGTAACACGTTGCGGCGTATGGCTTAATGGTCTTAAATCTTGTGTTGATAGATTGCCAAAGTCAAAGATTTTGGGTCTTTATATTAACTGATCATTCGGAGATATCATAGTTGCTCTTCTTCTGCATCCAGATATATGCTGACATAGACACAATTATGATATCTTTACAAAAGAGCCAATGCGGCCAAAACCCTACACAAATGAAGCTCTCATTGAGAATCATTCAAGTGCTTAAATCATACCGTATTTGGTATCCGTCATAGCTCTCGTTAGACTTTGGTCTCTCTGTTGTATGGAAGTACTGACCTGAACACCAATTGTCTAACGTTGAAATTCCAAATACGAATGAGGTCAATATACTCACATGCTATGAGGAATCATTGCGCATACCTTGATCGTGGGGGTATGTCCTGATGTGGGACTCACAGGCACAACATTCTGACAGTTCAGCATGAGTGGGGGAACATCGAATTTCTTGTCAATATTACCACAACATGATAAAAGGCTCTCCGATCGCATGTTGAAAGATAGGTGCATGGATTTAAGAGGACAAACATACTGACAATTTTTCTTGTGCCTTGATTATCAAAATATCTAATATTTTATCTCCAATTAATGAAATGTTACCAGTATGATCTTTTGAAGGAAAGTCATAGGAGTCAAATCAGTAAGCATAATTTTTTTGTGAAAAAGGAGGCTTCCTGGCCCCAAAAACAACTTTCAGGATCCAAATTGTAATTTTTCATTTTTCTTAAACTTATTTTTAAATTCTTGCACTATTTTTAACCAAAAAGGGAACATTTTTTCGAGAAAATTAGAGGTTTTCGGGCGTATTTGATTTCAAGATTCTTAGACTTGAAGAAACCTTAAAATTCCATGGGGCGGCGTATTTATTATTCCAGCGTAATTAATAATTACGCTGGAATGTGAATCTGTATATATACTTCTTTTTTACGGTGTGTAAATTATTTTCAAATTATTTCAGATCACCGTCTTCTTCTTCAAACCGAAAAACCCAAAAACCACCTACATCTTTCAATCTTCAGTTAGTATATCTGAACGAAGTCGATATTGGTATGATTTTGATATTCAAATGTCCATCGTTCATTGTCTAAATGTTTTTAAATCATCGATTTCAGTCTCTGTTTTGTTGATAGATACTTTGATCGGGTTATTCCGGTTTTAAAGGGTTTATCAAGAAATTTATGAATATGGCGTATTTAATTTTAAATATGGTGTATTTGTCTTTGAAGATAGCGTAATAAATCAGAACATTGGTTAGCAGATTTAAGTCTTGAACGCGAGTTCAAGTAACGGCGTATTAGACTTAAGCCAGTGAAGATAGTCATGGTTATACTTAAATACGCTAATCTATGTTCAGTGTAAATATGTTTCATCAGGAGTAATTATTTCTTGTCGACAACGTATTTGTTCTAGACATCAGAATGACGGATTTAAGTCTTGAACGAGAGTTCAAGCAACCGGCGTATTAGAGAAATACACCGGTCAAGATAGTGTAATTAATCATTTACGCCGGTTTTGCTTAAATCGCCCTTCAAATGGTTTGCGTATATATCTTTGATGTTCAGCGTAAATAGCAGCGGTTTTAAAATTATTTTTAAAATATGTTTTATGTATAAAATATTATGTATATATATTTTTAAATTTTCTTTAACATTTATATCTATATATATACATATATTTATGTATACAAATCTAACTTGGCTCATTTCCACATTTCAGGAATGGCTCAACCTTTAGTTTGGGACTGTAACAGAAAGCACAATCAGCCCATCACTCTAGTTCCTCCAGAGCCCGACTTTGAAGATGTGATGGACTGGCTGTCGCGAAGCAAGATCAGTTATGCGGTCCAGGCGAATCCAACGTTTACTCAATCCACATAGAAGAATTCTGGAGAACGGCAAGGGTAAGAACGCTGAACAACGTCAAGCATATCACAGCGACAGTGCGGAACAAGGAAATAAAGGTGACTGAGGAACGAATTATAAAGGTTCTGAGCCTCGGAGACAACGCCAGTGATCCATTAAAGCTCAAGAAAGAGAAAATTCTAGAAGGCTTTCGTTGGATGAACTACACTGGAGACTTTCGTCACAAAAATGAGATCAAGAAGTCAGGGCTTACGAAAGACTGGAGGTTCATTTTGCAAACGTTCTGTATTAGTATCTGTCATCGAAAAGATGGTTATGATGGGTTGAATTTAGAGTGGTCCGCGGCTATGCTGAATCTCTGCACGAATCTGCCGTTCAACATTTCTGGATTAATTTTCTATTGCATGATCGACAACGTTAATAAAGGTGCATGGGCAATTTATCCTAGATTTGTGCAATTGCTTATTGATGATCAGCATCGAAACCTGCCACATGATGGAAACACGTATCAGTTTCAACTACCCAAAGGAAGGCATATTACCGAGTTTAAAACCAAAGAGTGGGTGATGTTACACAACTGGATGTATCGTGAAGAAAGACTTCCAGTGGTTCTAGCCGCATACAACAAGTATCAAGAAAAGGCTAGAAAAAGTAGAGAAGGTGGAAGTCATCCCGTTGATGTTGCTGCAGAGGCTGAAGTAGAAGAAGAAATTCCACTTGTACGTAAGCGTAAAGAAAAAGGAAAGAAAGTGGTCGAAGAGGAACCGTCAAAGAAGAAAAGCAAGAAAGATGCACCAAATCCAGAGCGAATCATGGCTGATAGCATTCGCGCTGGATCGACTAGGGAAGACATTGAAAGAATGCAAGCCATCCATGTGGTTGCGGAGGCTGAGAAACGGGAGAGAAGAATGAAGAGAAGGGAAATGACTGAATCTGAAACCCCTGCGGTTGTTACGTCAGAACAAGAACAGTTGGATAAATTTGTGGAAGGACTTTTTGTTGATCCACTAGAACCCTCTCCAAGCGAGGCTGCTGTGCCAAAGAAGAGAAAAAAAGGGGAAGGATCATCAGCAAACATTCCACCCAAACCACCTGTATCGACCAACCTCCTCCTCAGCAAGTTCCTCCAAGACCCAGACCATTTCAAGAGCTTTATAACCGTTTATCCAAGGAAATTGGTCTTTTTCCAGCTAAGGAGTTCTGTTTGCTGAAAAATCAAGTGAATGACACTAATGTGCTGAAGAGAAAGTTGAAAGAACAGAGAAAGAAGAATAAAGAATTGTATTCTTACATTCACAAGAAATCAGAATTCATTAGAATTCAACAGGAGGGTCTCGAAAAACTGCATGAGCTAGTACAGGAGCTATATGGCGCTGCAAACAGAAAGCCAAAGTACTCGAATGAAGACATCTTCAACTTTGACTTATTTAGAGAAAGAGAACAGAAAAAGAAAGTTGACAGAGCTGAAAAGAAGAAGAAACATCTTGAATCAGCAGTTGACGTTCGTCTTGATGATGACAATGATGAAGAGGAAGTCGACAAAGCCGAAATGCCCGCAAAGTTTCTTGAATGGGGGTTGGAAGATGATGTGTTGTATGAAACAGATGGCGGAGATGAATTCGAACCACAACATCCGGAGTGGTTTAAGAAGGAAAGAGCGAATATGCCAGAGTTTTATCAAGTGATCATTGTTGAGAAGACTGAGATCACAGATAAAATCATCAGTTGGAATTACTGCAATCTAATCGGTTGGTTTGTGGTAAAACGACGAGGAGGAGTCATTCAGTACTTTCGAAATGCCCACGACATGTAAAGCTTACCAACATGGGATATATGAGAGCTCAGCAAGCATGATCTGATAAATCTGACAAATAGCACCATTGGCGGAGATCTAGAAAGATTAATTCAAAGTGAATGCATGCGAGGATTTTCAGTGTTCAAGCCTCAACGCCCTAGAAGACGTGTGTCTAAGACCACCAAAGACCCGTTCACTAGAAAGGGAAAGATTACATGGGTCATCAACCCTGCGAAAGTTGTAACTAGGGTGAAGCTACCTCCTGAACAGCCTGTGACTCTCACGAACTTCAAGAAGTGGTTTTACGATGGAAAGACGGGTGAAGCAGTCATCAGGTCAAACTCAAATGAAGACATTCGTATCCTAGATTCAATGGACGTATTTATGTTTTCTCTATCCGATCTGAATGTTCTGTATGGACACAAGATCAACGTTGGAGTAGGAAACGAGTATCTGGAGGAAGGGATGCTTTTTCAAAGGGCAGTTGAGCGCGTGCGGGCTCGAAAGATTGAAGTGATGGAAATACTGCTCAGGATGGACGCAAAGAAAGAAAAGGAGGAATCCAGAAAGAAGAAATCAGCTGAGACTGAACCATCCTCTCCACCAAGCAAAGATCCATCATCTGACTCCGACCTTCAAATCGTTCCACCACCTCCGACTTCATCCACATATGGAGTCACTAAGGAGGGCCAACAAACCTCAAGTGAAGCTTTTGTTAATCCAAATTCTGAAGCAACAACCGACCAACCTACCGATCAAGGTGCGTAAGAAAAAGATCAAGGATCAGCCACAGACCCTAAAGCTCCAAAACAAGATTGAAGAAACTCAAGCACGCAACGTTCTAGGGGGGATATTGTTAGAACATTTTGAGATCGTTGGTACTTGATTATTAATAGTTTAAGCTGATTTGTAATAGTTAGGTAATCTAAAAGGGTCAAAAGTGAAATTATGTGAAAGTTGTAAGTTGGCGGCGTAATTAATAACCCAACATAGTTGGCGGCGTAATGAATGTATTGTCCAAGTTTCTTGGACAGATTTTGGTGATTCTCTTGTGTTGTGATTCTTGTTACTGTGCTTACATCCGAATATCCAGGGCTGTTATTGATTACATCTTTTTGGGATTTCATATACAACACTAGTTGTTTGATCCATTCAAGATTCTTCATCTTCATGGTTTGGTTTTTCTTAACTTTTACACATTCAAACAACTAATCTATAGTTGTTTGGGTGATAACAATGAACCATTGTGATCTGAATCTATTTTGGGACTCAAACATAACCCATGAGAATCTCGAGTAGTCGTCACTCATAACAAGGCAATACAGATCACCAGATGTACTGTCATTAACTGGCCAAAACAAATCCATAACCTCTCAAGTGGCAGTTTAATAGAATTTAGGAGTTTTCTTGGATGTGACTTCTTTTGCTACTTCCCCTTCTTACAGTTGATGCAATCGTCATTCAAGTGAAAACTCTTAAGATTCACACCCTCCACCAGATTGTTGTGCACCAGATAATTCATCTTCCGTAAATGGATATGACCCATCTTTCGATGCCATAAGATCGATTCCTTTATTACAAAACATTGAATGGTTTTAGACATAGTGGATATAACGCTCATGCCAAGGACATACAGATCATTTTCTCGTGGAGCGTGCATGAGGATTCACTCCTCAGAATTTTGAATCACGGCTTCAGAATGAGGCACACTTTATCATTAAAGTGAGTTGTGAACTTCTTATCGCAAATCTACGAAATTCTCAGCAAATTGTTCTCTAATTCTACGATGTAGTTGACTTTATCAAAAGATACCATGTCGTTTGTGAGAATTCCTTCACCAATTATCCTACCTCCTTGATTCCCTACATAGCCTCCTCGAATAGCTTTTACATCATATAATAAGGCTAGCATTCCTGTCATGTGCCGAGATGCTCTGCTGTCCATTATCCACTTTGAAATGATTGACCTCAGGAGCCCCTGCACATGCAATCAAACAAATTACTTGAATAGCGAAACCCAAGCCATATTGGTCTTAGGTAGGTTTGGGATATCAAATTTGATTCACAAATGATTTTAATTTCTTTCTTGACTTCAACACCCTATCCAACCTTAGACTCAATTTTATCTTTTATTTTGGTTGGCATAGTGGTTGTCTTTACAACTGCAGAAGATGGTTTGGATTTAACACCCAAGTTTGTGCCTTTGAATATGCCTTTTTTGGGTAGAATTTTGAATTCTTTTATTCGTTTTTGGTTGATGATTCACTAATTTCAAAGTTTGAAAAGTTTACAATTGTTGGATTCACATTTTTGATCGATTCATTGTTTCTCTCTAAGATTTGTGTTGGCACAAGCTCAGGGCCTTTTTGTTTCACATCTTCTATAGACTTTCTCACACCATAAACAGGTTTTTGATTGTTTTGAGAACATTGTTGTGCAATATACCCGACTTTGTTGCATTTGTACCATCTCCTATTGTCATTTCCAACAGAGGAATCCAAGGCCTGTTCATGTCGTTCCTTTTCCCTTTTAAATTCATCATTTAATTGTTTACATAGTCTCTCTTTCTCATTCACAGTACTTGTTCCAAAAATAAAATCAATTTTCTTTTTATAATTTTGTTTTTGAAACCTTTAGTCATTTTTCTTCTTTTCGTATCCCAAACCTTTCCTATTATTCTTAGGATATCCCTACCCTTCTAATAATAATTATTTTAAACTCTTTTTGGTTTGGAATAGAATGAAGACTCTTGTTTTTCAAGATCAGAATGATTGACTTCAACCAGCTTGAATAATTTATCAACACGATCAAGATTTACATTCTGAACTGGGAATTCTTAATCAGAATACAGTTTATCCAATCCATTCATTTTGTAAAAAACCACATTTGGATCATCACTTTGACTATTTTCTAATGATGAAACATAATTCTTATGAAAACTTTCTTCATTTTTAGAATGTGAGCTTGATTCAGACTTCTCAAGATTTGACTCAGCACTTGTAAAATCAGTGCTATCATATTCATTACCCAACACTTTTTTGACAACATTTTTCACAACATATTATTGGCATTCATATGTTATATTAATGCTTTTCGGCAGCTCATTTTTCTTTTGTTCAATTTTAAGCTTTAGATTAAGCGCCTTTTCCACTCAATCTGGATATTTCTTAGCATAATTGTTCCCATAGGAGGTGGACATTGATTATAACCCAGACCTTTGTTTTGTTTGTTAGGTTCATTTTCTTCTTGTTCGGTTTTCTCAAGTTGTTGTGAAAGAATATGATCAATTACACAAGAGGAAGTTGAATAACTAATCAACAACTTGTTGACTCGTTCAGACTCAATCTTTATGGCTTCAAGTTCAGTTTTTAGCTTAGCAATGGTATCTATGTGAATATTAATCGCCATTTTTGTCCATTACTGTAGCTTTTAACATTGATTTTATTGCCATGTCCTCTCTACTGACTTCTTGAAATTGTTTGATTGATCTGCTCTGTTTATCATAAGCAGTTTTTGTGTCGTTCAAGTCACTTACCAAGTTTTCAGTATGTTTCTTTAGATCTTTAATTTTAAGTCCCTTTCTGAACACTCCTTGCACAGTTCTAGGCATTTCGTGCATGGTTTCTTAATTTCTTTAATCACAACCTTGACCTCTTTGACCGACTCAACGACCGATTCTTTCATTCCATCTTTACTTTATTCAGGAACTACCTCTTGCATTTTAGCCATCATTGCTTTGTCGGCTATTTTATTCAAATTTTCTGCATACATCTCCTTTGTAATACAACTGGCTTCTCGGATTCTTCTGGTTTTGGTACACACTAGTATTGACTCGATCCTCCGAAAAAACCTACAAAAGAATTATAGACATCAGAAGGAATCATAGTTTTAAATGCATGTTTAATTAAATCTTACTCGGCACACTATTATAGTAAATCGCCTCAGCACACTCTTCAACAGTAAGGTCAAGCGTTTCATCAAACACTATCTCACTTTCTTCAATCGAACTCTCCTCGACTACCTCATCAAACACTGGTTCTTTAACTATTTCAGCAAGCAGTGCCAAACTTTCCTTCTTAAGAATATAGTCATTCCAGTTAAAACCCTCGTCCTCCTAAGCCACCATGAGTGCCTTTGATTTGGCCGAATTATCCTCAATTGCAACCATCTTAGTTGATGTATGAGGAGGAGAAGTTTTATGATATACACTTTCTTATAGTAATTATCACCGAAAGGATTATGATTGCCCACACTTCTTGGTTGGGGCACTCTCTTTTAAAGTGTTCTTTCTCTCGGCATTTAAAACATGTTACCTTTGACTTATCAAAACCTAACTTTCCATTCAATCCTCCCAAACTGTTACCCCCAGTTATCTCCATGAAACACTGAGCTCTTCTAACTATACTGGCCATGCACCATTCGATGTCTATCAGTTCTAATTCTTCGGGGTTGATTTGATCGTAATCCTCTTTAGTCATGAAAGGATTTCCGATCTACCAGCCACCAAACTCTCATATGATTCAAGCACTGATGCGAGTAGAGCCATGTGTTGTAGAACTGTTTGTTCGTTGAAGTTCTATGCATTTTCCAAATTGATTACTATGTTACTCTGAAGAATTCTCTGAGTAGGATTAGATTAGTTGTTTTTGTAGTTGTTGAAGTTAGAGCTTTGGGATGATTGTGGGGTATTTGGAGTATTCGGATCATAACTTTGAAATGAGATAAAACCAGTGTTGCTGCTTGATTGATTTGGAACATTCATCGAGTTGTTAGCATTGAAAGCCATCTGTATCTTTGGACTTTGAATGTTGGCCGGTGTACTTCACTTATACTACAAATTAATATCCTGGTGTGCATGCGCTCCTCTAGATTTTGCTATTCTTTGCAATTCTAGTTCGTGAGCCTCAAGCTTCTCAATAAACTTTGCTAAGGTCATCGTACCTTCATGAAATGCTGAGCTCTTCTAACTATACTGGCCATGTACCATTTGATGTCTATCAGTTCTAATTCTCTGGGGTCGATTTGATCATAATCCTCTTTAGTCATGTTAGGATTTCCGATCTTACCGGCCACCAGACTCTCATATGATTCAAGCACTGATGCGAGTAGAGCCATGTGTTGTACAGATGTTTGTTCATTGACGTTCTATGCGTTTTCCAAATTGACAGCTATGTTACTCTGAAGAATTCTCTGAGTAGGATTAGATTGGTTGTTTTGGCAGTTGTTGAAGTTAGAGCTTTGGGATGATTGTGGGGTAGTTGGAGTATTCGGATCATTACTTTGAAATGAGGTAAAACCAGTATTGCTGCTTGATTGATTTGGAACATTCATCGAGTTGTTAGCACTGAAAGCCGTCTGTATCTTCGGAGTTTGAATGTTGGCCGGTGTACTTCCATTGTAGTATAAATTAATATCCTGCTGTGCATGCACTCCTCTAGATTTTCCTATTCTTTTCAATTCTAGTTCGTGAGCCTCAAGCTTCTTAATAAACTTTGCTAAGGTCATCGTACTACTACCGTAATCTAGACTATTCTTGATAATTGTAAGATACGTTGACCATTCGTCCTCTAGCAAAGCGTCTGCCAATTTTTCTATCAGATCTTCATCGTCTTTGTTAACCACCAAATGTTTCATTTCCACCACGAGATAACAATACCTCTCTATGAGTTGTTTATTTTCTCTCCTATCAATGGACGACAGATGTTAAACTCTTTCTTAAGCAATGACTGTTTGCTCTTGATCATCTACCTACTTCCTTGAAATTTGACTTTTAGTGTATTCCAGATGGTTTGAGCAGTGAACAAAGTGAATATATCTTCCTTAATGGCCAGTTGCAGTATGTTCATCATCTTTTTTTCACGTTTGAATAAATTCTTTTCTTGATCATTGTATTGTATTCATACTTTCTCGAGACCATTTTCTCCCACCGTAACCTTATATCCTTCCTCTTTGCGTACCAGTTTTCAAGGTAATTAGCTTGTATCCAGTTTCTAAACCATTCATGCCAGCCCTTATAATCTTCAAGATATATCAATTTTGGCGTCTTAGCTGTAGTGCCCATTTCATTATCTAAGTTTAAGTTTTGAGCTGCTACGGTTTTAACTGCGGATGTAGCAAACTCGTTATAAAATTCTTCTTCCATTTTAACGAAAAATATGATTAACAATTGTTTGGTGCGAAGTGAGTTAGAGCGAAGTGAGGCTTTATGCGAGGTGATCTTAGTGCGAAGGTGAGGTCACGTTTCTCAAAAACAAACAATTTTTGTCCACTTCATACGAATTGGTACATGCTTCGTGCGAAGTGATAAAAACAGTTTAAAAGACTTAGTGCGAGTTGTCACTTCGTGCGAAGTGGCTAGTCACCTGGTGAGAAGTGATTATATAAATTCGTCCGAAGTGTTTTCACAGTTTTGCGTTTTTTGCAATTTTCGACATGAATTCGGTTGTTTTTAGTTATGAAATTTTCAAGGGTTTGACTAGAATGGTTTTTACGTATAATATAGCAGTCCATTTTGTCCATGAATTCGTCAAGATATGATAAAAATAAGAAGAAGTAGTAGAATAAGAAGTCTTCAATGTCTGAAACTTGATCAAATGTCTTCAAATCAGGCCTCTAGGCTTTAATACCAGTTGTGGGAGGATCGACTTTTTCCGAAAGCATAGGACCCGACTTGAACTAATTAATGTGCGCGAACTACATCATTAACTAGTTGACAAGATCAAATATACAGTTTCAATGCTTCTACTTCATTAATCTTGAAAAAAACGTTTATAGATCAGAAACAAAACTGACAAGGCTTCGCCTTACAATCAGAAAAATAACTAAGGACTCATGATCCCAACTCAGCTATTTATAAACATGAGGGGTCTTACCACTTCGTCCGAAGTGCACTTCGTACGAAGTGGCCCAAGTACATACAAAACATCATTAAATCTAACATTTAAGCCATGTTACATACACGACATGGAGGCTATAGACATTATGTACCAACAATTCTCGAATGCTGAATCCATCTAACTATATCCACAAAATCAGGATCCGAATCACTAAGCACAATTTCCTAGTTATGTCTAACTTCTGGTTTCAAGTCCATTGGCATGGTATCTACACACAAATAACACATTAATGAGAACACCTTTTATATGACACAAGTGACGCCGCCAATAAAGGTTATTGTAAAAAAGTGACGTATATAAACACAACAACATTAACATGGCAATTTTATTAGACATAAGTGATGCTACAATAGATTCTCTTATTATCATGTGACCCTTTAGGTTGTCTGACATCTAAAAGTATCAAGTGACGTCGGGCCTATATGTTCGAGTGATGCGGGGAAAATAGGCAGCATAAGGGCCAGAATATGACTTTGCACCACTGTCAAATGCTCGTCATCTGAAGACAATGACTAGACTAGAATCAATCTTATAGATGTGAGTTACCTAATTTTAACACTTAGGATTTGGCATCATTGCAAGAGACACACAAGAGTCGCCATATTCAACTATCATATGAACAAGTTGATATCATCATTGAAAAAACTCTAACCCGAAGCTCTTATTCTTTCAATAAGCTCAAGAAACGTAACAAATGGGGACCAATCTAGGCTTAGAAGGTACATTGTCAAATTCGATCAAACCACTTCATACCTTGATGATTAAAATACAAACACAAGATAACAAGAAGTAAAAGACCGAGTTTCAAAGTGTAGTTTGTACTGTTTAAAAAAGTGGCAGTGGTTTGAATTGTGTAAAGAGAGTAATGAAGAGTCAAAAGGATATTTATAGTAAAAAAAAGTCACTTGGTTGATTCATGTTTGAGTGATGCCAACTCTTCATACTTGTCGTAACGGCTTAATACAAGCCTTCCATATCGCACATATCATAGTGTCGCCCGATGTTGTTAGGCAACACACGGGGGTTATCAAGCAAGACATAGATTGTTTTATATTTATAGGTAAAGACGTTTTTGGTCTTAGACCTGAACGATGTATTGTGCCGGCAAAATCCTAATTTTTAACAGAGGCCTTTTAGAAAATAAACACGTAATTGTATGATATAATGAGGGAGAATTTAGCCAAGATACTTCAAACCTGCTTTGAGATCATTTTTGATAGACCGACCTTGATCACTTTAATTCTCCATTGGATAACCAAAACTTATGATTGGTTGCGTGTTATGTTTGTCCATTTAAGCCCATGCTACTAACTTTCATATCAACTCATAGATAGTTTATAATATTTTAAGTGCATTTTCAAGAATACTTGTGGACCCCAAGCTTGCTTGGTATTTGAACCTTTTGAAACTTAGATGTATATTAAGAAGACAGTAAATCACAAAACAGAGGATGAGAGCCTCATATTTGTGTTTCCACAAGCATAGAGGATGATCGACTTAAAATCATAAAATGAGAGCCTAAGTGCTGTGTTTCTACTAGTAGAGAGGATGTTCTAGTAATGACCAAGAGCAAGTTTACTATATAATATCTTTTTATTCTATAACATGCGTTGACATTGCAAGTCTTTTTGGCTCTTTAGGAAGAGGATAACACACATTGCTGCATTCGTTTGCTAAGCTCACTATTTAGAGTATTTTCTTAGTATGTATATATGCACTTCAGTGTGTGTCTTTTGACTTATGACAACTTAAACATCTGTTAGTCTCTTATGAACTTAACAAGTTTGTGCAAAACTAAGTAAGAGGTGAGTCACATGATTTATAAAGGTTATCTTATTCTAAGAAGTGGAATTTACTTGAATAGAAAGCTGAGCCTACCAGCAAACAGTATCATGAAGCCCTTGTTTCCTCCGGGTCCTATTCATGCAAAGACCAACCTATCAAAATCCTATCATTTTTAAAAATTTAGATTCATATTAGTATGAACATATCAAGTGTTTCAGAAGCATATCATTCTTACTTACACACACATGAAATTAAAACATTCTCCCTCGAAAATTTTATTTACAAAGCCCTTTTTGTTTCTGAAATGAAATTTTCATTTTAGTAACAAGTAACACGGTTCGACAAACTCCAAGATTTTGAACAACAATCAAGGAAAGCAGGAACATAGAGTATATACAACTATGAAAATCGAGAGAAAGGATGTTAACCAAAGTTGGTCATTTCCAACCATGATACTAACTGATAGAACCTAGTTTTGTCATGGGCTTTGGTGAAAATGTCAGCTTTTTGAAGATCAGTGTAGATAGGCAAAACTTTGATGAATCCCTTCTTAAATGCATCTCCAATTGCATGAATCCTGACCTTAATGTGCTTGTCTTTGAGTGGTAGATGGGATTTCTGATATCCCAAGACAAGCATCATTGTCGATGAACATCTGTGTTTGCATAGAATTGAAACCATAGTCAATTAGTTGATGTTGGATCCAGACTTGAGAGCAACAACCAGTAGGAGCAGTGTATTCAGCTTCGGCTATAGATTGAGATATGGTGGTTTGCTTCTTGGATTGCCATGAGATCAATCTATTTCTAAGATATTGACAACCTCCACACATAGAGCATCAATTCACTTTGCACCCACCATGATCGGTATCAGACTAGGCCACCATATCAAAATTGTTGTCTCTTGGATACCACAGACCAAGAGTGGGTGAACCTTTAAGATAGTGGAAGATACATTTCACAATCAATTCATTAGATTCTCTAGGATCTGACTGATAGCAAGCATAGTAGCAAAATGCAAACATGATATCCGACCGGCTTGATGTGAGATACATCAAAGAGCCAATCATTGATTAGTAGATCTGGTGATTAATAGGATTTCTAGATAAGTAGGGTGTGAGAGAAGTTTGAGAGACAACTGGAGTGTTTTGGGTGTGCAAGCAGACATTTTATACTTTTAGAGGATGTCACAAATGTACTTGGCTTGATGGATCAAAATGCCATCATCTTGCTACTTCAATTCCAATAGAAGATATGCGTTCTACCATCATGCTCATTACAAAATTGGCCTTCATCACCTTCTCAAATTCTTTGTACAGATTATCATTTGATGATCCGAAAATGATGTCATTGACATAGACTTGAACAAGCATAATATCATCTCCAACTGTTCGCTTGAAAAGTGTCATATCGATCTACACTCTTGAAAAGCCGCTCTCTAGAAGATACTTGGAAAGGGTTTTATACAAGGCTTTGGGAGAGCCTAGTGAAGTCCATATAATGCGTTGTTAAGTTTGGATCTTCGAATCCTGGAGGTTGACATACACTTTTTCCTTCATGTCTCCGTATTAGAAAGCACTTTTGATATCCATTTGATAGACTTGGAAATTCTTGCAATCTGCATGTGCAAAGAAGATTCGAATAACTTCAAGTCGAGCAAATGGAGCGAATACCTCATCATAATCAATCCCTTCTTCTTGTCTAAAACCTTAATTACAAGATGTGCTTTGTTTGGAACAACCACACCAAGATCATCCATCTTGTTTTTGTATGCCCACTTCGTCCCTCTTGGATATTTTCCTTTAGGAATCTCGACCACCTCCCAAACCTTCCGTTTTCTAAATTGATTAAGTTCTTCTTGCATGGCATTAATCCAACTTGAATCAAGCAAAGAGTGCTTAGTTGAAGGTGGAACTTCTTGAGAGCGAAAAGTTGCGTGATGACAAAATTTCAATAAGCCTGTTTTGCTTCTTATTTTGACCCCATCAAATATTGATCCGATGATGTTTTCTAGTGGATGATGTGGAGAGAGACATAGTTTGGACAAGAATGGTGCTCAACATTGACACACATGTTCACAAGACGTTGATTAGGAATTGAGTTTACATTAGCAGAAAGGAATCACTTGACCCTTACATTGCGAGCCAAGGGGATCATGTGCATTGGAAGTGGAGGCAGGCTCCATTAATTGACAATCATTTGGAGTCACAACTTCTGTTTGAGCATCACCAACCGATTACTGAGAGGGTGAAATAACAACATTTGAAAATGATGGGCTAAGACGCAATGGTCTAGACACGTCTTCATCATCTGACGACTCAGTAGTTTCTCTATTTGATGTGGGTTCAATTGATTGATTCTCAGCTAGAGGAAGAAACATGTTGTTAAAGATCACATCAGCATCATAGAACCAACCAGGGCCAACTCTAGTGTTAGTTTGATTGCTTTCTTGCTAGTCAACGTAGTAAGATTCTACCATGACTTTAGTTTGCTTGTTGTAAACTCTATAAGCCATTTGAGATGATGAATATCCAACAAAGAAGCATTCATCACCAATAGCTGCAAACTTGTTAAGAATATAAGAAGTGTTCAACAGAGTTCATGAACAATCAAAAGGCTTGAAATAGTTTATGAGAGGTTTTCTTTTAAAGATGAGCTCGTAAGTAGTCTTCCTTTTAGCTTTCACCACAATAGCTCGATTGAGAACATAACATGTTGTGTTGATAGCTTCAACCTAGAAAATGATAGGAAATTTAGATTCAATTAGCATAGTCCTTGCTATTTCAGTCAGTGTTCTGTTCTTACGTTTCGCAACACCGTTTGTTGACGTGTTTTAGCTGCACTAAATTGTCTTTAAATTCCCTTGTATTCACAGGAAGTGCTAAGATATGCATTCTTGAATTATGTTCCATTGTCACAACCGAATGGTGATAACTTTCTTCTTTAGGACATTCTCAATTCTAGTGATAAAACCATTAAATTACTTCACTATTTCACTCTTGGAAGAAAGAAAGTAAACCAATGATATCTCGAGAAATCATCCCTAATGACCAGGCAATATGAACTTTTGGCAATACTTTTAACATTCACGGGACTGAATAGATACATATGAATCATTTAAAGAGGAGTATCAATGGAGTTTTAAAGTTTGGACTTATCTCGCTTCTTATTTTGCTTGCCTTTGGCACACACCATGCATTTTTTTTGGTGAAGTTAAAATCTTTGTAAGGAAGACCACGAACTAGACTTTGCTTAACTAGACGATTGCTGTTCTTTAAGTTCACATGCCCAAGACGTCTATGCCATAATAATGCTTCTTAATATGTGTTTTTGAAATAACGCAAGTTAGTGAGTTTTTTTTAAAGATTCATCAAGCTCCAAAGTGTAGTTATTGTTTTCTCTAGGAGCTTTCATCAGATAAGATCTTCCGGAACCTCGAGCTCTAGACGAAGAAATAGATATTCAGTTTCACTGAATAAAACAATCATCCTCCTATCACAAACTTGTGGCACAAAGAGAAGATTGAAGCAAAGCTCTGGTACAAGATTTACGTCTTCAAGAGTGAGATCTCCATCTACAACATTTTCCGTGACTAGTGATCTTTCTTCCATTTTCATCACTAGCAAAGCCAACGAATCCTCCATTTATTTTATTGAACTTAGACAAGAGCTCCTTCAGCCAGTCACGTGACGAGAGCAACTACTATCTACATACCAACAACTAAAAATAATCCTTCTTGATACACTCTGTTATAAAAGAAAAGCTAATGAGAAATTGTTACCAAGTTAGTGTAAACTTGGGTCTATAATGATTTCTAGCCTTTATGTTATGTTTTTCTACCCGTAAGAATCTTCTTTGAGAATTTGTTTCATTGATTTCTTAATGTTATCTAGTTTTGCAAAACCGTTTTCTGATTGATTTATGATTAGGAGCATGATTACTAATGTTTTTAATCGTAGGGGAATGTTCAATTTTGTTTTCTTCTTTAGAGTTTTTAATCACATGTCCCTTGGTTCCACATTTAAAGCAATATATATGACTAGAGTGGTTAGGTCATCAATGTGTTGAAGTCTGAGAGTTTGAGAATTGAGATTGTGATTGTGATTGTTGAGTGATCTTCCACTTGAATTGATCTTGCTTCTTGAGAGCTTCTCTATCTTGAGTTCAATTCTACTTTTATCATCTGATTTTTCATCGCTTGAGTCTTCCATCTATGATGAAGTGCTTATCTTTGAGGAATCTACATCTTCTTTCCTTTGAGTCGTGTCAATACTTGATGAAGTCTCTTGATCTCTTGCATCTTTATCTCTTCTTATTCCAAACTCAGGAATTTCTTCATGTAGGTACCTATTAAACCTATTATTTTCTAAAGGTGGAACAATTACAGAATCATTCAATTTCAAAACATTAAACAACACACTCATGTGTTCATTATACACAGTGGCGGACTTGATCGAATTAGTCCAACTGTAATTCAAATTGTTGTCTTTCAAATTATTACAAGATTCATTAAATCCTAAACCAATAATACATTCTTCTACCACATCTTCGACATTCTCAATCCTTGGACCAGACTCCTTATAATTTTGATACACCCAGTCATAAGTGGAAGCGCTCAGTGTGAACTTGATCGGTTTTCATCGCATACGATATAAGTAAACAAATATATGAACTAAAACATGCACGATGTTCATCCATTTCCATAATTAAAAGTTACAAGCCATAAGTTATTTAATAACAAAAGACAACACGAGTTATAACGTTTTACAAGAGACTTGTTCAAAATATAGTGTTTTAGAACCCAAAGGATTTGCATCCTATATCTCGTTCGAAGACAAAATATACGGACCAAACCCTCCAATATAGGATGACATCGCATTCTTGTTAACCTTGACATCTTGTAACCAACCAAGCAAAGATCCACTTAGTTGCCTGAACTACATGTAGGTTTAAAACATCAACAAAACTTGGCGAATTCATGTGTTTTATGTTCGCATCAAATGAATCTTAAAAACATTTGAAGGTTCCTATGTAAAAATGTGGTATGTAAAGCGTTAATGAACTTGTTGATCATTAATGAACTTGTAAATATGTGTGACGACATAGGAAGCACTCAACCCTAGACGATTTACTACCGATCCGCGATCGGCTGAGACAACAAAAGCACTAGATGCAGCCACACAAGGACCCATGAGTGGGGATCGCCCATACCCAATAGATCTACCCCTCTTGTTCGTTGGTCTTATAAAAGATTAATGGCGCTTAAGATTCACCCTATTCGCACATGATCTAGTATTTCATTCCATAGCTTAACCATACCATTGCAACATGTATTTCCCCCGTGAGTTGTAAAACCGAAAACGTTTAAGAGAAAAGGGGGACATGAACTCATAGCCTTGCGTTCCAAAGAAAGTGTATGCTAGCAAAGCGGGGTTTCACATGCACGTAACAACATACAAGTGTTCTAACTCATTAGACACTTAGGTCTCTACTATACTGTGTACGCGTTGCTCATCTTGAACGTTTGTTACGTTTGTATTTTATTATTCATTTGGACCCCTTGTGTATTTTAATATGCTGGTATTTGTTTCCTATGTTCTTTTTTAATATATATACACTTCATATATATATATTGCATTATAAAGTGTACAAACGAGCCTCACCCTTCGTGAGTCTTCGTGCCTAGCATGAGTATAAGTGGGCCTAGCCGATGAGTGTCTTTGTGCCTAGCGCCTAGCCCATTTAAGTCTACGTATCACATACAATGTAAGTGGGCCAAGCCCATAAGCGTCTTTGTGCCGTGCACAAGCGTAAGTTCGTTGTTATGAGTTATATATATTCTTCCAATATATATTTGAAGTATGGTGAACCTTGTTCACTCGTATATGTATGTTTTGTCCCTTTTATGTATGTATTTGTTCCTTTATATATGCAATTGTTCCTTTGCACATGCATTTGTTCCTTTGTATATACATATGTTCCTTTACATGTGTATTCTGTGTTTTGTATATATATTTGTTCAAAAATATATATGTTTGATAAAAATAGATATTTTTAACGTTGAACATGTCTAGGTGTATAGGTAATAAGTTCTTTTGTATGTGTACATCACATCAAGTGTACTTGTGTATTTATACGTATTCGTATACCATGTATATACTTTACTTGTATATTTTATTGTCGGTATATATGTCGTATTTGTACGTATATGTGTACATGTACATTCCTTGTATTCTTGCCATTTCACCAGGTGTATTCTTGTACGTATTTTATACATATTTGTATACTTGTATACTTATATATTTACGCTTAGGGATTATTCATTTTATACTTTCTGGAAATTGGAAGTATTGAAATATATATATATTTCCAATGTCTAAAAATATATTATTTGCAGCTCATCGTAGTAACAGTTAACAAATTTTAATTCGTCGATCTATATAATTATGTAACGGTTTGCCTGATGTCCGTTTTGTCCGTTTTCCGTTCAGGGATATAACATAAGTATGTTCATATATGTATTTTTGTGTAGTAAATTTCCCAAGTATATATATGCATGAAGGTTCATGCCCATGTTTATACCTTCAATAATTTAGGAGGTTTTCATATGTGGTGTATTTGTATTTAGTTAGTGTTTTCCTAACTCCTAATACATACACATAATTGTACACACAAGCTTGGGTATTCTAACTTTATATATATTTTCATCCCTAAATATATAAAATTCCCATTTTACTTATGAAATATATTTAAGTGTTTAAGAAAATCATTTAGGAGTTTAAGACTTGAACTTTTTCATTAATTTTTGCCTAGTCATGATTAAGGTCACTAATCGCGTTTAGTCATTTTAATCACCTTTTAATGATTAGGATTTTAAATTTTTTTGTTATAGTTTCCTCTAAACTATGGCCTTTTCCACGTTTTCAAAGCGTATTTAACATGTTTAAATCACAAAATTATCATCAATCTCAAAACAAGTTCCATAATTAACTTTGCATGTATATTTTACACATGAACACCTTCATTTTTCCATGAATTATATATATATATATATATATAGCAAACTTTTTAAAATAACAATATTTCCAAGTTTATGGTTTAAGCTCATGGATCATGAAGGCTATGATCTTGTTAGATCTAAACATCTTGATGTTTAGATCATCATTTTAGCCATGTTCTTACAATATCATAACCTTTAAACAACCTACTTTAACATAATCATGTAGACCATACCAACTACTTTACACTAATCAACATAATCAACATATAAACACTTTATTTTAGTAAGCTTTTAAGTTATATTTAGGGTTTAAGGCTTTGATTTTCTTAGAGTTCAAGATGATCAAGATGTACTTTGTTAATCTATATAACATAACAAGCATGAAAATGAGGTTAAGTTGTCTTCAAGATGATCAAGTTGTACTTTGTTAATCTATACTGTTTAAGTTTTGCAAAGTGGAAGGTGGTGGTGGTGTATGGGAGCCGTGAGGGAGAGAGAGATATGTAAGAGTTGTGTGAGTTTGAAAATTAGGAAATGAAGTGGTATGATAGAGTATAGATGTATTATATTCTTGCATCTTCTCATTTAGTCAAAACCAAATATCCTAGACATGCTTCTAGTATCTCCATCGTTGTCATCAATATTTAGTCTAGGTAGGTGTGTGTGAGGGGGCTCACCATGGCTGAAAATAGGGGAGGATAGGGCATGGCTTTCATTATTTTTTATAAACATTCCATTTAGACATGTGATGTTAAATGTAGATATTGAGGTCATTATCCAAGTTCTTGCATGATTAGAAGCCTAATGACGTTTAGGACGTTAAACAACTTCTAACTAGTCCATTAGACTAGTGGTTAAGGTATTAGGATGATCAAAATGTTACTAGTTTGGTCGCCGGCTAGAAACCAGACCATATATGAAAAGTGCGCTGTAATACCGGGAATGACGTCTTGAATAATTATTCGTTACCATCAAGATTATTTATGATGTTTTAGCATTATTTACAAGCTTCATGGACATTGTAAATGCTGAATTTTTTGTGTTTGCCGACAAATATTATTGTTAGTTATGGCGCAGTTCGGACGATTTATAAATATAAGCATTTTCTGGAAGGTTAAAGTATTGTGGCAAGTGGTACCCCTTAATTGGGTTTTTCGTATATACATTTGTGATGATAAGCTTTCATATCATCCGTTAGTTGTTCGGGTAGTTTCTGAACTTTCTAGCATGAATTGTGTGTTCGGCATTTTTCACCAACATATTAGTTCATAGTTATTTGTTTTCTCGCGTGCGACGAATGTAACAATACCAATTGTCAAGTTTCAATATGTCTTACGATTGCTACTTGTATGACCCAATCATGCACAAATTAAGCCATAAATGAATACAAGTTAATGTATAATTAGTTGTTAAATTGTACGGAATAAATTTGATGATTGTCACATACTCCCCTGTTAGAAGAATTTCATCCCAAAATTCAAGTTGCGTTACCGGTTGCATGGGAGTCTTGGAACAAGTGTGGGTACTTGGACTTGATTTGATCTTCACATTCCCATGTGTACTCGAGACCAGGACGTGAGTTCCAACGAACTTTGACTAGTATAACTCAACTTCTCCTTGTCTTTTTGACGTTCCAATCCATAACCTCATTAGGCTCTTCGGTAAATTAGAGTTTGCTAATGATATGTATCTTATTCACCGGGATGATAATCGTTTCTTGAGTAGGAATCTTTCTAAGATTTGATGTGTCATGCACGCTACTAAGCTCGTCCAGTAGCTTCAACATATAAGCGATGGTTCCAATCTTTTCCAAGATTTTAAATGGTCCTATGTATCGTGGGTTCAACTTCCCACGTTTCCCAAATCTGGCTACGCCTTTCCAAGGCGAGACTTTCAACAATACTTTTTCTAGATCTTAAAAGATAATGGTTTGCACTGTTTTTTGGCGTAGCTCTTTTGTCTATCGCGTGCCGCCTTGATACGGTCTCGGATTCTAAAGATTTTTCCGTAGTCTCTTGGACTAATTCCGGACCAATAAGTTGCTTATCTCCAGTGATCGGCACTTTCGTCCATATAAAGCTTTCAGCGGGGCAGTCTGGATGCTAGTGTGATAACTATTATTGTATGAGAACTCTACTAAAGGCAAGTGAGTATCCCAATTTCCACCCAAGTCCATCACACAAGCACGTAGCATGTCCTCTAAAGATTGTATCGTTCGTTCACTATGGCAGTCCGTTTGCGGGTGAAAGGCCGTGCTTAAGTCCAGTCGTGACCCAAAGGCCTTCTGAAATGATTACCAAATCCTTGACACAAACCGACCGTCTCAGTTCGATATGATAGAAATAGGTAACCATGTCGTGCCACGATTTCTTTAAGATACAGCTCTACAAGCTTTTTTATGCTATCCTTCTCACGGATAGGTAAGAAGTGTGCAGACCTTGTTACTCGATCAACGATTACCCAGATCATGTCGTGACCCTTCTAGGTCGTGGGTAACTTAGTAATGAAGTCCATCGCGGTTTGTTCCCAATTCCATAGGGGAATTTCGGATTGTTGTAGCAAGCTCAATGGTCTTTGGTATTCAGCCTTAACCTTGGCGCAAGTAAGGCATTTTCCTACATAAATAGCGATGTCGTCTTTAAGGTTTGGACACCAATAGAATTCCTTTAAGTCTTGGTACATCTTATCTGATCCCGATGAATAGAGTATCTCAACTTGTGAGCTTCATCTAATATAATCACCTGTATGTCGCCAAAGAATGGAACCCATATTCGTCCAATAAAGTATAATGTTCCATCCTCCTTTGGCACCAATTGTTTCTCCATTCCTCGTAATGATTAGGCTTGAATGTTTTCCGGTTTGAGTGCCTCTTGTTATGCCTCATGAATTCAAGTAGTAAGGTTCTTTTGTATTGTCATTTGTAAGGCTCGCACCCTAAGAGTTTTCACACGTTCTTTGTGGCTCAAGGCGTCTGCCACAACGTTCGCCTTGCCCGAATGATACTTCATTTCACAATCATAGTCATTCAACAACTCAACCCAACGTCGTTGTCGCATATTTAATTATTTGTGATTATATATTTGTTGAAGACTTTTGTGGTCCGTAAATATTGTACATTGAGTACCATACAAGTAGTGACACCAAATTTTCAAAGCGAAGGCCACCGCACCTAACTCGAGGTCGTGTGTGGTATAGTTTTTCTGGTGCACCTTCAACTGTCGAGACGCATACGTGGTTACTTTGTCTCATTGCATCAACACGCAACCAAGACCTTGATGTGATGCATCACAATAAACTACGAAGTCTTCAGTATCGTTGGGTAAAGATAAGATTGGTTCATCACAAAGTTTATCTTTCAATAGAATTGTAAAGCCGCCTCTTGTTTCTCGCCCTAGTCAAACTTCTTATCCTTTTGTATTAATGACGTTAGTGGTTGAGCAAATTTTGAAAAGTTCTCTATAAATCTTTGATAATAGCCTGCTAATCCCAAAAATTGTCACACTTCCGTCGGGGTTTTAGTCACTTCCCACTTCTTTATCGCCTCGATTGTAACGCTCGACTCGTTAACACTATTAAAATACTTTGCGGAAAATAAGCCCAGATTTTTTTATCTTACATAATATAGGTTATTATTTCATAGATATATTTATCGGTACATTTGGATCAATAAAACATTTACAAATGCTCATTTAGAAAATTTTGCCACGACCGTTTGCACAACTACCATTCCTTATGAAAACAAAACCTGTTTAATAACCAAAGTTTTTATAAAACGAACATAACCAACTACTACATTGACGTACTAGCGCTTAACTAAAACAAACGTTGAAGTTTAACTCCAAAATGTAAATAACTAGGTCAATTTGACCCGATACGAAAACCCATATACTTAGTGAACAAAACATGAGTAAATCTTTACATAGTTGACCCGCTTCCAAGACTTGATCACTTTCACCTTTCTACCATCAAAATTTGTGAGTTCTTTTCTTCTTTTCATGTTATCGGTTCTAGCCACCATGTTGATTCTCATGACTTATCTACCCCGTTCATAGTTCTCAAACAAATCACCTCCATAGAAAACACCCCAAAAATTAGCTTTTGCTAAGTGAGGACCCATAATACTTTTTTTGTATTAAACATGAAGGAGATTTTTTATGCTCATGACGCCCAACGAAACAACGTCGAGCCTCCACTTCATTATCTCAAGTCACTCTTTACGTGACTTTCTCGTCCGGGAGCTTTTTAACCATATCTCGTGTATATCCCCGCTAATATGGAATCAAATACACTTCAAAGTAAACCATTATTAAAACAATTCGGTCAACATAGATAAAATATTAAACAGCCACATAACTATAATGTAATTCACTAAATAACATATATGATTATCAACAATCGTTTTTACTTAACATCATAACATACTCAATTAGGTCACTTATGTTTAACGACACAAGTGTCAATCGTTTATAAGTTATACTCAATAAACATGTGTATTTACACATATGCGTCACAACACCTATGACTTCTTAATTTATCATACATAACCCATACTCAAAGAATCACTCATTTCAACTCATGTAAACATATCTAATTACATTAAGGTTTATAACAATAACAAAATCACATCTGAGGGGTTCTTCGTAAATTCCCCAAAAATTTATGCAAGTGTTATAAAATTTATATTTTTCACTAAAATTTGTGCAGCTGTAGTAATTCAGTTCCCCCCTTAGTTACGGGGACTTAGAGACCTTTCCGTGGATATAATATACGCCCCGAACGGACTTTCGGTTGATTTACTATGATTTTCAAAGACAAGTAAAAATTCTTGAAATAAGCTAAATTTTCGGCACTTTGGTCATTTGACCCATTTACAATTTGCACCATTTCTCAATGGGTTTAAACCACCAAAATATCACCAAAACAATCAGTTATTGTTAAATTAAACCCCGTTCAATAATTTGTGTTAAAACGACAACCATAACTATAAATTTCAAGTCAACAAGAATACTATTTAATTCAATATAAATCCAAACATATTCGAGTCACTCAACTTCGTCCATAGGAGTGTTGTTGCTTTATCGTCCGTTTGACCTGTTGTCGTCCATACATTATCTCGCCTATCTTGACAACAAATCAAACTTGCAATTCATTAGAACACATAACATGGGCATTCATTTCATAATATCTAAGTATTTATCCACCCATCATAAAACATGCATTCTAAATAATTCTTTTACACCAAACTTGTAATTAGTTTATCACCATTCTTTGACCGTTATCACCCATTTTGTATAACCACAAGTCACGGGTCAATACTACCATACTAAAGGATTTAAAAGCATAATCAAATTCACAAATTAATAATAAAATTTAAGGATGAAACCATAAAAATCCATTTACCCAAATGACCCATTTGGTTGATTAACTCATTCTCTAACATAACGAACTCAAATCTGTCATCATAATATGTAAAATAAACCAATTCACCAACTAGGTTTGTCATACACTTGCACCCGTTAATTAACTCTTCGATCATTAACAAATCATTTTATGTAGTAAACATAACAAATCTTTCAAAATTTCACTTTTTTTTGGTTTAAACATTTAGTTAAACACCTTGCGGGCATAAACTATATTTCCCCATTTTCACGCTTATATGAACTCTCATACACCCAATTCATCATCAAAGATGTCTACTTTCTTTGTAATTATAAAATAGTATCATCTTTTATGTTTTTAAACAAAATCATCGTTTTTTTAGCATCGTCAGTTTCTACTCAGATTCGGTCAGCAACTTCACACATGGTTTCCATACATCTCTACTCTAATCACCAAATCATGAATTTGAACCCAAATCTAACATGCTAAATGAATCTGTAACTCAAAAGTTACAATCAATCAGTTTAGCAAAAAGACTATGGTTGTTCAACACCAAAATCACACACAATTACACCCAATTTCCTAGGTTTGAACAAAAATCATGAAGAACACTACTTTGAATTTCATCAAAATAACATAAGAAATCACTTACTAGTGCCTTAGAATTAAGCAAAGAAGACCGAATCGATACTTCAACCCTCCAATTTCATGATCCTCATGGGAAATCAATCTCCCTCTCCTTTTCCTTGGTCTGTGTCGCACAGGGTTGACCTCCTGGTCACACCCTTCATCTTTTTCCCTTTCTTTTTATTTTTTTTGTTTTTATTTATCTATGGTTCTATCATATTCACTTTTGGCCCTTATGTTTTGGTTAGTTATCTAGTTTGGTCAAAGCACTATTTTCACTAATAGATAACTAATTTTTTAACTAGGTACAATATACCTAGTTACAATACTTCATATTGATATCATAATGAAACATGATTACCGAAATTTAGTATTTTTGGTGTGTTATAAAATACTATTCCCACATATACAAACTTACTTGAAAGATTATACATATTTAAATCCCACGAAAATATCGAGATGTTAAAAGTCTACCCCATTAAACAGGTTTCGTCCTCGAAACCGAATTTTACTCTACATTAGGATATTTCCCTAATAGTTGAATCGACATCCCACTTGTTTGCTCCTTTAAGCTTTCACAAGGAGTTATTCTATATTTAACTATCTTTAAAACTAGAGGTGTCTATTCAATGGATTTCACATTAAGAATTTACTTAAGTGTACGATGGAGTAGAGCATTTATCCATTCTCGTTTGAATCCCGTTGCAAACCACCTGTGCAACTTGCACACGCCTTCAACTTTCAACTCTAAGCACTTCTTGGCCACCACACGCATCTATTTGTCAGGTTTCTTCCTACAATACTACAATAACTTAACATAACATGCTATAGCAATATATTAATGATCATTATCATTATTTAAATATACATGCCACATGATAAACACGAGTAGTAACATGAACCCCTTTCTTTATATGAGGTTACTCAACCTCTAATACATTCTTTATTTCAATCCAGCTAAAACCTTTTAATTCTTTTATCATTAATTCGTTTTCATTCAGATTTTTGTTCCACCTCCGAGTGTTTATACATTTTGAAAGCGATTACTAATCATTTTACATTCACATTCGTAAAAGTAACTTTTCAACTTTTAATAAATTAGTTAACACTAGTTTCAGACATTACAATTTATGGGAATTTAAATCTTACTTGACACTCATGATGTTTAAGGCTTCAAGCTACTCACTCATGAGGGACTTATCCTCATGTTCATTTCCCATGAAGTCTGGGCACTTCATGTTTACACCCTTGAAGTCCGTACACTTCAAGTTATCATCCGCTAATACTATCATTACTATTTATCATTCTAATTCCTCCCTTTTTATTTGCTAGAATTTGTGTTTGAAGGTTCTTAGGGGTTTTCTCCCTTTCCCTCTCTAAATCATGACACACATTGTGTGTGTAATTTGTGTTTTCATCTTTTAATACCTAAACCTTTGTTCATAACCTATTTTAGCCCCTATAGCTCGGGCGTTTTCTAAACTTTTATCTTATAAAACATTTATTCATTTTTATTTAACATTAGGTTTATTTATTCAAATCCTAATGTTTTACGGGTTAACTTATACCATTTACGGTGTTTCTCCCGTCCAACCCAATTAACTTGGTTTAATTATCAGCCCCTTTTTTTCACTTCAGCAGCGCTCAAACTTTAATCGTTCAATAATCTTATTAATATGAGTGCAATGGCTAGGTTATAAACATTATTTGACCTTTACCGGCCTTGTCGATTAGACTCATCGGTCACCGGCCACTTTATACCTCATCATTCGGGTATACCCCCATTTTTTTCACTTGATCGCTTTAGGTCATGATTAAGTTTGTGTCAACATTTCATTTTCAAGGATTTCCTTTTTAAAACTCGTATTGCACCTATTAGTGCCAAAACTTGTTTCTTTTAAGTAAAACTATTTTCCAAATTTTATCGCTAATTCTTTACGTTCGTTAAAACCAAGTTTTAATTCAACATTTTCTTTTTAATTTGAATCAATTACTCACATCAAGGAATTGGGAACTACTTGTTTTCTCTTTACCATTTTCATTTGCACGGGAATCGTAATCGATTCCGACACCTTTAACCCAATTGACTAATATGCCCCTTTTTTTAACTTTACCCAGTAGGCTATTTCTTTAGGCATTCCTTTTTATTTGTGACCCGAAGGTCACATTGGTCCCGTAGACCTTTACCACTTATTTACGACCCAAAGGTCGGGATGATCCTGTATATCATTCTTTACATGTGTCATCCTTTTACATATATTTAGTGTGAATGCACCAATTTGTTTTTTTAGATCATTATTCTCAGGTGTGAAGACCATTCGAGTCTCGTGACCTTTTATACCATTCATTCTCATTTTCCTTTGTAACACAAGGCCCTTTCGACCGTGAGTGCCAAAAGTAGTATTCTTTATTTTGCCCGCCAACCATGGCCCTTTAGACCATGAAGACAATTTTCTATTTTATTCCAATCACAGTTCATGATTATGTTTGATCTTTATAGGCAATACCTCTGTTCTATGACCCCGCGGGTCATTTATACTTTAGTTTTACATGCCCTTTGTCAACCATGGCTCTTTCGTCCATTATGACATAATCGAAGGATTCCCTTTTCAACTATGACCCATTACCCGGGCTCATTATCCTTGTGTTTCATGCACCCGCTACCAAGTTTACGTATCCATTAATATTCAATTACGTCCCATTACCCGGGCTCATTATTCTAATGTTTCTGTTCTAGTCAACAATAGCTCTTTCGTCCAAAATAACTAAATTCAAGGTTTTTATTGGGTCACCTAAATCTACGCGCATTATACTTGTTTTTTATGGTTTTTGCGAGAACCATTATACAAATATGGCCGTAAAGTTCCTAGACCCCGAGGACCCTTTTATTTTTCCCATTAATCTTGTCTTTACTACATCGGACATATATGTGCTTATTATAAAAAGTTCATGGTATCATGTGTTTACTACTTACTTGGCCAAGGTAAGCAAACAACACATGGTATGTGTGACCTTATTATAACTAACACATTGCCTCACATGTAAGTAAATTCTCGGTTCATGTTTGTATCCCCAATTTTATTAGGTAAAGCCTCTTTTTATTGTTATTTAACAATTATTAGTTTTACCCATTTTCATCTCAAAACATATCGAATGTTTCCATTTTATAAAATTTTTATGCAATAACATTCACCAATGTGATCATTACTTTTCCTCAATAGAATCTAATTGAGAATGTCTAGTTGGATGGTTACCCCATCCAAGTTTCTAAATTTGAACTCTTTTGTACTTTTGTTATTCATGATTGTAATAACGCGTATTTCCCACCTACTTTCTTTTTGAAACATAATCCTGGATAGGTATCCTATCCAAGTTCCCAAGTTTTTTATTCCCATATGCAACCATTATTCATTACTTGAATGTTGCATAATACCGTTCATATAATAATTTAAAGTGTGCACCTGGGTATACTCACCCTGATGGGAATTCATTCCCGTTCAACATTTATTCGGTTTCATCACTTGGCTTAGGTCCTTATGAGCATGCCCTACCGTCATACTTCCGACCCTTCTACCATCACGTGGGTGGGTTATCAAATTCCCGCCATCTTCAGATGTGGGAATTACACCACTGAAATAATCACAAAAGATTAGTAACATTAAAACTTAATTTGAGCCCGTACTAAAATATAAGGGATCCTATAATACATGTTAACACAAGTAGTTCGTTATCAATACCGGTCAATTAGTTAGGCCTTAGGCCGACTTAACCGTCTTTGGCTTCGTGATCAAGTCTAAGTTCAACTTTCATCTTCTATTAAGAGCACTAAGGTTAAGTCTAAATACCACACCATATTCAATTCTCTCAACCGACGACTCTAATACCGACTTGTAACGCCCGACTCGTTAAAAACTATTAAAATACTTTGCGGAAACTAGGCCCAGTTTTTTTTTCTCTTACATAATATAGTTTATTATTCCATAATATATTAATCCGCATATTTAGATTAATAAAACATTTACAAATGCTCATTTAGAAAATTTCGCCATGACATGTTTGCAAACGACCATTCTTGACGAAAACAAAACCTACTTAATAACCAATTTTTTTGTAAAACGAACATAACCAACAACTACATTGACATACTAGCGCTAACTAAAACAAACGTTGAAGTTAAACTCCAAAATGAAAATAACTAGGTTAATTTGACCCGGTATGAAAACCCATATACTTAGTGAACAAAACATCACTAAATCTTTCCATAGTTGACCCACTTCCAAGACTTGATCACTTTCCCTTTCTACCATCAAAATTTGTGAGTTCTTTTCTTCTTTCATGTTATCAGTTCAAGCCACCATGTTGATTCTCATGACTTATCTACCGCGTTCATAGTTCTCAAACAAATCACCTACATAGAAAACACCCAAAAAAATTAGCTTTTGCTAAGTGAGGACTCATAATACTTTTTTTCTATTAAACATGAAGGAGTTTTTTTATACTTATGATGCCCAACGAAACAACGTCGAGTCTCCACTTCATTATCTCAAGTCACGCATTACGTGAATTTCTCCATTCTATTTCAGGAGCTTTTTATCCATATCTCATGTATATCCCTGCTAATATGGAATCAAAGACCCTTCAAAGTAAACCATTATAAAATCAATTCGGTCAATATAGATAAAATATTAAACTACCGCCTAACTATAATGTAATTCATTAAATAGCATATATGATTATTAACAATCCTTTTTACTTAACAAGCTCTTAATAATTAATGTATGTATTCGTAACATACTCAATTAGGTCACTTATGTTTAACGGCATAAGTGTCAATCGTTTATAAGTTATACTCAATAAGCATGTGTAGTTGCAAAATCACATCTGATGGGTTCTTCGTAAATTCCCCAAGATTATGCAAGTGTTATAAAATTTATGTTTTACACTCAACTTTTTGCAGTTGTAGCAATTCAGTGTTTTCCCCCTTTTAAAGTGAGTTTTTCATTTCAAAATAAAAGTCTTAGTTACGAGGACTCAGAGACCTTTTCGTGGATATAAAATACGCCTCGAATGGACATTTGGTCATTCGACCCATTAACAATTCTAGAATTAGCTAAATTTTCAACACTTTGGTCATTCGACCCATTAACAATTTTCACCATTTCTCAATGGGTTTAAACTAGGGCTGGCAATTTTAGACACGTACACGAATACACTGTTGATGCACTTTATGTCCATCACTGTGCGAATAGGCTAGAAAGAGTTTGTATTGAATATTGTATAGATTAGATACGAACACATGACCCAAGTGCGAACAAAAACTGGCTCATACGAGTGACTGTGTGACTTGTACGAATGACAAAGTGACTCGTACGAGTGATAAGCATCTCACTCGTACGAGTGAGATTATGTGGTTCGTACGAGTGACATCTTGTCAATCGTACGAGCAACTATTCGCACGAGCTTCTCATGTGTATATATATGTGTTGTGTGTTCATTGTTTCAGTAAGTTTTGGAAGTTCCTTGAGGGGAATTCCGCCAGCCAGACAAGATGTATGCTCTTTCGGTATGAATGATTGAATGAATGCTTCCGCTGATTCTGTTTCTACTCCCTTCTATGACGTTCTATCGAATCAGTACTATCATACGCCTAAACGTCCGTCAAGAACCGCCATCACTGGGACCAACATACAAGACATGGACCTATATGAAGTTAATAGGTATCGTGTATGGCCTTAATAGGTAATAGGTGCTAAATTGGTAGACACGAAAATACCTGTTAATTTTCGTTTCTAAGCAGGTAAAATACGTGTTTACCACATATTAACAATTTTAAATATAATAAAAAATATAATTTAGTGTGAGCATGTGATTTGCAAACATGATCTTATCACTTATCTTTCTAGAGAGACCCATGTTAACTTTGAATTGAAGATTTGATAAAAAAAAGACCCCTGCGAACTTTACGTTATTTTGAATGGATGCTATGAATTATTTAAACCTTTTGTGATTTGTCATTTATGGATTTTGTTTCAAACTTATTTTTGAATTACGCGTTAATGCATTATTTAAGCATATTGTGAACTTTTGAAACTTTTGCTTCACTAAACAGGTTCTTAGACATGTAATTATCGAAACATTCGTAAACTGGTATTAACAGGCAGTCATCGTGTATACCTGTTAAAAATATTTCGTGTTCGTGTATAGAAAACTAGACACGAAACCTTATCGTGTCGTATTCGTGTATGGGATTTTGTGTATGGTGTATTATCGTGTTCGTGTACTCGTCTACATGTATACACGATATTCCAACCCTAGTTTAAATCCCCAAAACATCACCAAAACAATCAGTTATTGCCAAACCCATTCTATATTTTGGGTTAAAACGTCCACCTTAACTATAAAATTTCAAGTCAATAAGAATACTATTTAATTCAATACAAATCCAAACATATTCGAGTCACTCACCTTCGCCCATAGGAGTGTTGTTGCTTTATCGTCCATTTGACCTGTTGTCGTCCATACATTATCTCACCTATCTTGACAACAAATCAAACTTGCAATTCATTAGAACACATAACATGGGCATTCATTTTATAATACCTAAGTATTTATCCACCCATCATCAAACATGCATTCTAAATAATTCTTTTATACCAAACTTGTAATTAGTTTATCACCATTCATTTGACACGTTATCACCCATTTTGTATAACCACAAGTCACGAGTCAATACTACCATACTAAAGGATTTAAAAGCATACTTGAATTCACAAATTAATAATAACATTTAAGTTATTGTTCTAAATGAAACCATATAAATCCATTTACCTAAATGACCCATTTGGTCGATTAACTCATTCTTTAACATAACGAACTCATATGTGCCATCATAATAATGTAAAATAAACCAATTCACCAACTGGGTTTGTCATACACTTGCACCTGCTAATTAACTCTTGATCATTAACAAATCATTTCATGTAGTAAATATAACAAATCTTTCAAAATTTCACTTTTATTTTGGTTTAAGCATTTAATCAAACACCTTGCGGGCATAAACTATATTTCTCCATTTTCACGCTTATATGAACTCTCATACACCCAATTCATCATCAAAGATGTCTACTTTCTTTGTAATTATCAAATAGTATCCTCTTTTATGTTTTTAGACAAAATCATCGTTTTTTTAGCATCGTCAGTTTCTACTAAGATTTGGTCAGCAACTTCACACATGGTTTCCATACATCTCTACTCTAATCACCAAATCATGAATTTGAACCCAAATCATAACGTGCAACATGAATCCATAACTCAAAAGTTACAATCAGTTAGTTTAGCAAAAAGACTATGGTTGTTCAACACAAAAATCACACAC
Organism: Scalesia atractyloides; assembly: GCA_947069175.1. Lineage (NCBI taxonomy): Eukaryota > Viridiplantae > Streptophyta > Magnoliopsida > Asterales > Asteraceae > Scalesia > Scalesia atractyloides. Next base: position 45,759,105 of record CAMTDV010000027.1, read on the forward strand.
AATTACACCTAATTTCCTAGGTTTGAACAAAAATCATGAAGAACACTACTTTGAATTTCATCAAAATAACATAAGAATCACTTACTAGAGCCTTAGAATCAAGCAAAGAAGACCGAATCGAGACTTCAACCCTCTAATTTCGTGATCCTCATGGGAAATCAATCTCCCTCTCCTTTTCCATGGGCTGCGTCGCACAGGGGTGACCTCTGGTCACGCCCTTCATCTTTTTCCCTTTCTTTTTTTGTTATTATTTATCTAAGGTTCTAGCATATTCACTTTTGGCCCTTATATTTTGGTTAGTTTTCTAGTTTGGTCAAAGTACTATTTTCACTAATAGATAGCTAATATTTTAAGTAGGTTCAATATACCTATTTACAATACTTCATATTGATATCATAATGAAATATAATAACCGAAATTTAGTATTTTAGGTGTGTTATAAAATACTATTCCCACCGATACAAACTTACTTGAAAGATTATACATATTTAAATCCCACGAAAAAAATCAGGATGTTACATCGATCTTGGATGGATCGACCTGAATTTCTTTATCGTTCACAACGTGCCCGAGAAACTATATCCCGCGGATCCAAAATTCGCATTTGGAGAACGTTGCATAAAGTTGTTCTTTCTCAAAAGCTCCAAAATGGTTCATAAGTGTTGCTCGTTCTCCCCCTTCAATCAAGAATATATTAATATATCATCAATAAATACTATCACAAATTTATCCAAATATGGCTTACACACCCGATTCATAAAATCTATGAACACCGCTGGTGCATTCGTTAAGTTGAATGACATAACAATAAACTCATTGTAACCATAATGAGTTGGAAAAGCATCTTGGGTATGCTTTCTTCTTGTATCCTCAATTGATGGTAGCCCGATCTCAAGTTGATCTTGGAGTAGATTCTTGATAGTGAGTTTATTCAACTCTCGATAGTCTATGCACATGCGAAAGCTCATGTCCTTCTTTTAAACGAATAATGCTGGAGCTCCCAAAGGTGAGAAACACGGCCTAATAAATCCCTTATCTTGTAAATCTTGAAGTTCTGTAGATAACTCTTGTATTTCGGAAGGAGCTAGTTGATAAGGAGATTTCGCCATAGGTGTGACAACTCCACTTGGCGTTGCGGAGGCAGTCGTGGAAAGTCGTTTGGGAAGACTTCCAAAAGCTCCTTCACAATGGGAATGTCTTCCAACTTTGGCTCCTCGGTTTTCTTGTCGACTAGTGAGCGAGGAAAGCTATATAACCTTTTCGGAGATATTTTTGCGCCTTCATGCAGTTAATGATTCATAGGGGTGTCTTGCGTTTCTCTCCATGGATTACAAGAGTTTGTTCGCCAGGCAAAGGGATGCAGATGGTTTTCTCATTACAAACCACTTTCGCCCGGTTGTCAGACAACCAATCCATGCCGACAACCATGTCAAAACTACCCAAACAAACAGGTAAAGATTGATAGTAAATTTTCATGCCGAGTTCAAGTGTCCAACCCTTAACAATTTCTCCCCATTCGACAAATTTACCGTTCGCTAATTCTATAGAATAAGGGACGTCTTGTTCACTCGACCCTAGGTCAAGTATATTTTTAAATTCTATAGATATAAAACTAAAGTCGGCGCCATATCAAATAGAATGGATGCAAAATTTTGATTTATAGGAAACGTACCTGTGACCACATTTGGGTCTTGGCGTGCATCCTTTACTCCTATCACAAAAGCTCTCCCACGAGCTTAGTTTTCCTTCGGGCAATCCTTCCGATAATGCCTTTTGTCTTCACAACTATAACATCCTTGACCTTTTTCCATTCCTGTTTCCTCTTGGGTTATTGTTACCATTACTACCTTGGTTTCCCTTACCGCCTTGATTTCCATTACCCTGTCCAGTACCCCTCCAACATGTTTCTTTGCAGTGCTCGGTCTTGCCACATTGATCACATTTGGAGTTCCTGCAGGGGCCCAAGTGGTGATATCTACACCTATCACATTTTGGCAAGTGGCCCATATAACCTCTAGCATAGGTTTCATTGGTTCAAAAGCCTTAGCTTCTCTTGGAGAGTTTACTTCCCTTCGTTTGTTAGAGTTGGTGTTATTGTTGGTATTGTTGTTGTGATTTGCTCGAGTCCCCTTCTTAAAATTCGAAAATTTCCATTTTCCATCGCTAGTAGACTCCACATGAGTCTCCTTCTTCTCAGAACTTCCATATAAATCTTTTTCATCCTTACCGCTTGGGTTATAGTTGTGGGGTTCGTAGAAGTAACAAAGCTTCTGATTTCGAGATGAAGACAACAAATGTATTGTTTAATCCTTTTGAACTCTGGCTCAACCATGTAGGGGATCATTCGAGACAAGTCATGGAACCTTTGAGTATACCCCGTGATATCAGCACCAACCATAGCAAGATTCCAGAATTTTGTTTCTAGCTTTTGTTGCTTAGCCCAAGAACAATACTTTTCCTTCATACATTCTTTCAGTTCATCCTAACTTAAACCATGCGCAGCCTCGTCTCCCAAATCTTGAACTTGCAAGTTCCATCATGTCAGCTCTTCGTCCACAAACAACCTAGTAGTATATACTATCGTCTAGTCATGAGTGCATCGGCTCATACGAATAGTAGAATCTATGTTCTTAGTCCAACGTACGAAGGCCACGGCACCGCAAGTGCCATCGTAGCTGAAAGTCTTGCAATCTAGAAATTGCCTGTACGTGCAGCCTGAAACATTGAACAAACAAATTATATATAAAAGAGAAGTATGAGAATGCATGAATAGAATAGGGAATGAAATATTTAAGTTATTATAAAAAAACTTTCTGTTAGCATTAGTGGTGCTTCCACCAGAAGAGCCTCCTTGGACTTGTCCATCGGTTCCACCAGAACCACGGCTATGATCAACGCGGTTTGCATCATATTGATCGATGGCCTGAGAGATGTGTTCCTCAAGGAGCTGATTCAGCTCTGCCTCAGTGGTAGGCATGAGGTTCGTAGTGTCGTGTCATGTGTTCCTTCTCTTAGGTGCCATGATCTTTCAATCACAAGTAACGAACGGGTTAGACGAATATTTAACAATAAATATTGCCGGCTGATATATACATTTATATAATATATAAATAATCATCCTCTTAGTCAAACATCATCCACAATAACAAGGCATGCATAAGGTAAACCACAATGTGCAATAAAGAAAACATAATAACGAGCTTTCATATATTTGACAACTTGATACATTATTTTTGTGATAGAAAAACAAAAGGACACGGGGATAAATAACCCTGGTCATACAAGTTTATAATACATAAAAGGGGAAAATCTTTTCTTCCACATTGGTCTTCATAAGTCTTCAACAGCTCTCCTCCTGTCTTCATATATACACTAAAAATGGGTATCCTAGTCCCGTAGAAAAAATACCTGCAAGGAAATCCTAAGGAGCAGGAGGTGGGGTTGGTGGAGTCAGAAAGGTCAAGTCGCGGAGATGATCCTTCTCATCCTCCACGTCATGCATACGACGATCAGAGAGGTTGGCTCGCTGGTCAAGTGTCAGCACGCGAGCCTCAAGGTCGGTAAGTGCGTGTGGATGTGGTGGTGATGGTGGTGGTGGTGACTCTAGTAGTGGTGGTGGAGACTGTGGTGGATAGGTTGTGCTGGTGGGGGCATAGCGCCTACATAGCGTTCCAGATCCTAGACCCTCCTAAGAGGATCTTTATCTGTAACTACTAGGACTGAATGAGGTCATCCCGGGTGTAAGTAGGATGACGACTTGGGTGATAGGGATCTGACATAGCCATGTGAAGCAGGGAATATTTGGTCGAGATGTGCTCAATGGAGAGGTTGGTGAGTGGTACCTCTCCGGGGCGGGGTGAAGGGATGTCGTGTGGGAAAATGGGGGACGTGTCTACGAGGTGTGGAATGGAACTCATGAAACAATAGCCTCCTGGACGAGTGTCATCGTCCGAAAGAGTAGGGCCAGCAGTTGGAGTAGCAGTCGGCGTGGCTTTGCGTACGGATGTATGAGTAGGTGTAGGAGTGGGAGTCGGGGTAGCAATGGGAATGGTGGCGAAGCTACTGTCTGTGGCATGCGCTCACAGTCCAGCATGGCTAATGGTAGAAGATGGTGCGCGATCACTCTCATCAAAGGAAGAAACGTCTACGACAGAAACAACGGGTGAAGACATCTCTAGAATGGCAACGTCACAAACCTTGCCGTGATCGATGTCCTTGTCTAGGTGATCGACATGAAAAATGGGGACCTCGTCCTCGTTATCGGATAAAACAATGAGTGGGGGTGTGGCAACAATTGGTAAGACGGATAAGGGTATAAACTCGACAATGTGCTCACCCTCAGGTTGGCCAATACTCACGAAGTCGTTTCGCTGTGGTCCTGCAGCCAAAACGTCATCCTCCAGAGGATGTCAACCATGGCATGGTCATCTAGGTCCTCGTCATCGGACCCGAAATTAGGAACCTCATCCGGCTCCGACTCATCACTCGAAATGATCTCTACAATGGGCTCATGGTATGACTCAATCTCCATAGGATCCTAGTGGTCATTGATACCACTTCTCACTGATAATTCGTACAACATATATATATATATATGTGTGTGTGTGTGTGTGTGTGTGTGTGTATATATATATCAGAGAGGGATACGTTAGCAACTACCCTTTATTGCGAGAACCGGGAGAATCAATGTGAACACAACCAAAAATATCTAAAAGAAATGTAAAAATCACATAAATTTTTTTGTTAATATTTTTTTATAAAGAAATCGCTACTTTTCGTCATAAAAAAATTTTGTCGAAAATTAGTGATTTTTTATAAATAATATTAAAAATTTTTTTGTGTGTTTCTTAGATTTTTTAGATTTTTGGGGGGTTTACCTTTATGGTTTGGTTTCTAGCATTTAGCTTGGGTGGGGGGGAGGGGGTTAGGTTTTTTTTTTATGTTTTTTAAGTTTTGGGTGGTGGTGTAGTGTGTTTATTTTGCTGTGTTCACATTGGTTCTTGTGGTTCTCGCAATAAAGGTAGTTCTCGCATGAACCCAACCATATATATATATATATATATTTATATATATATATATATATATATATTTATATATATATATATATATATAAAGAGATAGAGAGAGAGAGAGAGAAACGGGATCAGGAGAAAAGGCCTAAAAGTGTAAAAACGGTGAGAACGATTTTCAACCATAAGATCTTTGTGATTTGTGGCTAAGATGATGCGGTGGCATTTTTATAAATAATGGGAACCTTAGAACTAACAGGAGGGGTAAACTTGGAAGATCCAAACAAGGATGCACATGCTAATCATATGCCATTTCCCCATCATATTTAAACGCCAATAACTTTTTGATAAGTGATTATTTTTCTAAAAAAATTATACCATAAAACTAAGCGTTTTTTAATCTTTCCAACGAGTATACTATTGATATACTTTTCAAAATGAACTAGTTTTTATGGCGTTTTGAACGTTGTTTCTTTATGGCGTTTTCAACTGGGCTTGTATGGCGTTTTTTATGAAGTGGGTGTTTGTATGGCGTTTTTTATGAAGTGGGTGTTTTTATGGCATTTTTAACTAGTATTTTTGACGTTTTCAAAAACGAGTGTTTATATGGTGTTTTCAACTGCGTTTTCATGGGGTTTTTTTTGAACTATGTGTTTTATGGCATTTTCAACTAGGTATTTTCATGACATTTTTCTGAACTGGGTGTTTTATGGCGTTTTTATTTGAACACCTAGTTCATGTCATTTTTTTTCAAAAGTATAGTAATAGTAGAGTTGTTGGAAAAATAATAGAACACTCGGTTTTATGGGTATTTAAAAAAATAATCACGTTACAAGAGTTTAAAAAGGATGGTGGAATATGCATGCGACTTGCATGTGGACTAAGCCCCAATAATGTCCTTACATTATTATTTGAAATACGTTTTGTGTAGTGGATCTTGCCTCTGTATATGCGTTGAAAACATTTTGTTTTGTAAAACCGTTTTCATGAGAGGATCCTAGCGATTGTAGACTAGACTCGAAAAAGAATCCTGGTTCACTAAAATCGAGGCTCAAATACCAATCTGAAGAGCGCGGGGTGTGAACTTGATCGGTTTTCATCGTATACGATATAAGAAAACAAGTATACGAAATAAAACATGCACGATGTTCATAATTAAAAGTTACAAGTCCTAAGTTATTAATAACAAAAGACAACACGAGTTAACGTTTTACAAGAGTCTTGTTCAAAATATAGTTTTTGTTTTAAACCTAAAGGCTTTGCATCCAGTATCTCGTTCGAAGACGGTATATATGGACCAAACCCTCTAATATAAGATGACATCACATTCTTGTTAACCTTGACATCTTGTAACCAACTGAGCAAAGATCCACTTAGTTGCCTGAAATACATGTAAGTTTAAAACATCAACAAAACTTGGTGAGTTCATGTGTTTTTTGTTCACATCAAATGAATCTTAAAACCATTTGAAGTTTCATATGTAAAAGTGTGGTATGTAAAGCGTCAATGAACTTGTTGATCATTAATGTTTTGCAAGGAAATTAATATGTGTGACAACATAGGAAGCACTCAACCCTAGACGATTGAGTACCGATCCGCGATCGGCTAGGACAAGAAAACCACTACACGCTGCCACTCAAGGACCCATGAGTGGGGCTCGTCTGTACGCGATGGATCTACCCCTCTTGTTCCTTGCTCTTATAAAAGATTAATGGTGCTTAAGATTCACCCTATTCGCACATGATCTACGTTTTCATTCCATAGCTTAACCATACCATTGCAACATGTATTTCCCCCCCTGAGAGTTGTAAAACCGAAAACGTTTAAGAGAAAAGGGGGACATGAACTCACAGTCTTGCATTCCAAAGAAAGTGCATGTTAGCAAAGCGGGTATCCAAATGCGCGTAACAACATACAAGTGTTCTAACTCATTAGACACTTAGGTCTCTACTAGACCGTGTATGCAGTGCTCATCTAGAACTTTTGTTACGTTCGTATTTATTATTCATTTGGACCCCTTGTGTATTTTAATATATTGGCATTTATTTCTTATGTTCGTTTTTAATATATATATAGATATATATATATTGCATTCATAATGTGTACGAACGGGCCTAGCCTATATGAGTCTCCGTGTCACACACGGTATAAGTGGGCCTAGCCCATAAGCGTCTTTGTGTTGCGCATGGGCGTAAGTTCGTTGTTATCAGTTATATATATTCTTCTGATATTATTTTAAGTATGGTAAACCTTGTTCACTCGTATATATACGGTTCGTCCCTTTGTGTTTGTATTTGTTCTTTTGTATATGCAATTGTTCCTTTGCATATGCATTTGTTCCTTTGTATATGTATTTGTTCCTTTGTATATACATATGTTCCTTTGTTCATGTTGTTAGGTCCTAGAAGTGTGAGACTGATGCATCAAATATACGTAATGCTCTATGGTTGTTAACTGGGATTAACTAGGTTAGTTTGTATTATGTTTGGGCCTTTATAGGTCATTTGAGCATGCCATAGGCCATATGGGCTAGGCAAGCCCATAGGCAAGCCCATGAGGGGCATTCCCTTACCCTAGCTATATATGCTAAGCTTGTGTCATTTCTATGGGGAGACTTTTGGGATTTCTCTAGAAAGCCTCCATCTTGTACCAGACGGTTTTGCTTGTTCAAGTAATAGAATTGTGTGCAATGTGTTAAAGTTGATTCGTATTGTTCTTTCATCTTTTCGGTTTTCTGGGATCATCACCAAGTTTGGATTCTGCCCATCCTTGGTGATCGTGTGATACCGTTGTTAGATCCAGATTTTCGGGACCTACAATTGGCATCAGGGCCTGTTTGAACCTGTTTCCAGGCTCATATCATATATCACACGGATTTCTGATCACATCTACTTCGTTTTTTTTTTTGGGTTGAACATCTCAAACCATCTCAGATAGTCTGCATGAAGATCTCGAACCAACTCGGACTATCTCGGATAGTCTGCTTGAAGATCTCGAACCAACTCAGACCATCATGGATTATCTTCTTGAACTCGAATCATTTTGGATCAAAGGCTTGCATCTCGAACCATATCGAACTGAATCTCGGATAGAAATCTCGAAGACTCGAACCATCTCGGATCATCTCGAACCATCTCGATCAGCATCTCGGATAGAACCCTTGAAGACTCGAATGATGAACATGCATCTTGAACTCAACTCGGATCATTAGGGTTCAAGTTTGTCTCCATGTTCAAACATCAGAACCATCTCGGATCATCAGACCATCTCGGATCATCATCATCATCATCATCATCATCATCCTCTTAGAAAAGTTATTGTTCCGAGATACTGTTACCATCTCGGATCTCTCGGATCCACTGTTTTGAGATTGCCAAAAAAGGCATGAAAATTTCAAAAAAGGTCTTTGACATTATATAGGATTCGTTATTTCAAGACGAGTCTAACGATCTATTTTGGTAAAAACAGTTTTCGGACATTTTTTTAACGTTTTACCAGTACGGTTTTGATTATTGAAGATATCTACAGCCCAAGGTCAATAGTCGAACATAATCTTCAGCCTAGTATGTAATCCAAAACCGAATGCAAATCCGAACATTGTCTTTAGCCCACTGATCCAAGCATCCGTTAAAAGCACTTCACCCCAGGCACAAAATCAAAACCCGAACTTGTGGGATCAAGTGATGAAAAAGCTGAATGAGTTTATTGGAGACTATAATGTTGATCCTGTCTGGAATATGTATGCGCTTGCTTGAATGTGGGAGGCAATAAAGGAAGTAAGGAATGAGATGAAGTCCTTTTTGAGTAATGACAAATACTCCTTTGTATCTTGGTGGTGGGAACACTTACACTCAAACCAAGAGCTATACGCACAATCAAAGGAATCTCCTCGTGAAGAAGTGGCCGAACAGAAATCTCAAGCCTAGCAAGCAGCAATCAGCAGCCCGGTACCCCAAACTCTACCTCAAGCCCAAACTCAAGCTGACAAACCAAGATTGCTCATTGACATAGCAACTATCTTTTATGCACTAAACCTTGCAGAAATAGGGTTGCTCGACTCAGGGCACTTAATTCCAAAATGGCTAATGATTACAACAATGTAATGTCTTAGTGCATCGGCCTTCGAGAAAGTAACAGGTTACTCACAGAAAAGGTTGAAGCACAAAAGAAAGACATAGCTTAGCTCCACCTAGACGTAAATCAACAGAAATGTTGGGTCCATGATTACAAAACCAGATAAGATTCAAAAACCATGGAATGCGACTTGGTAAGAGTTTAGCTGGGATTTCTTACTGGAAAATATCAACAAAACAAAGTTAATATAAAGAAGTTTGATACTTCTAGCAAGCTTGTTCAAGATGTGTGCAATGTGCAGCTGGCATATAAGGAGAAAAAAAGGGAAGGGTTTGGGATTCAATCAGGTTGCCCCACCGTATAATCACAACTACATGACAATGCCTGATACCGACGAAGATATTGAGAGAGCACAACATATGGTGTATGGCAAACCCAGTGATTATACGTCAGACACATGGGAACCATCTGGTGCTGTTGACTCTTCAAATGATTCAGCTGGAGTGTCTAGTCTTTCATCTGATAAACCAGGACTCTTTGATTTTATCAAAGCTGATGAAGAGAGAGTAGACGCGAACAAGGCTCCAAGTGCGCAAACTGAACAATCTGAACCTTTTGCTTATGATGAAAAGGTTCAGAGCAAGCTAAAGGAGCAGAAACAAGCAAATCAAAGACGACGAAAGCAGAAGTCCAAACGTCAAGGACAATCACGCTCTCCAAAATCCTCAATGGGCAGCAATAGCCCTCAAAAGGCTAGTGATGTGAAAAAAGCTTTTGTTAAGCCGGTCATTAATGGCAAATGTGAAAAATATGCTTTTGAACGTGCTAGCAAAGCTTTTGGAAAGGTTGGGGAGATTTCTACCAAGACTTGCAGTCTAAACAAACAAGAAGAATCAAAAGAAATCCCCACAACAGAAGAAGGCCCTTGAAAACGACAAGTACAAACATCCAAATTCATCTTCGTCTACAAGAAATGTGCAAGGAAATCAAGCACATAAGGGATCAGTTCATCTTTCAGGGCCTGCAAGAGCAAATCAAGCTGATCAGAATGCTTTATATGTGAAGAGACAAAGGTGCTTCAAATGTGGCATTCCTGGTCACATTGCTCGGAACTGCACACATAGTCCACATGTTCCGTATCATGCTCAAAATCAGAAGGTTACACCAAAAGGATAACAATCATTCCAAGCCAATGAAGGTGTCATCACCTAAGGCAATGAAGAATGTGAATCCAAAGGTTAAACCATCTGATGGGGAATTGGAATGCTGCTAAAGCTAAAAAGGTACAAGCTTTGAAACCTACAAAAGTCATAAAAAATAACAAGGTCAAAAAGCCAACTGCTTTTCCAAAGGCACCTAAGAAATTAGAAATGCCTAAACAGATTTGGAAAGCAAAACAAAAAGCAACACAATCACCAATCCTCAAAACAAAAAGGGACATGTGTTTAAAGGAAGTGTCTTATTTTGATGCTTCAGGGAAACCCAGGACCACGATGGCCTAGGCCCCACTGTCTTACTAATCTCCTTATTTTTCAGGAACAACCAAGGAGGAGCTGTTGACAATCTCTGGAATATTGATAGCGGTTGTTCCAAGTACATATCGGATAACATCTCACTGTTGCAAAAAGTTCAATTTTGTTTTACGATTGCAAGTGCAAAAAGTTGAAATAAATATATCTATATTTATTTTATAAAAGTATTCAAGGTGTTATCGACGTGTGAAATAATTATTCTGATTCGTGATATTAGAAATGAATATAAACTATTATATTCATGTTATAGGAGTACTCGGAATCTCGGCGTTCAGAATAAACGTAAACACTATACTTATTTTGTACAAGTGTTCGGAGTTCTTGACATACGAAATAAATATAAACATTATGTTTATTTATAAAAGTATTCGAATGAATTATCGATGTTTGAAATCTAATTTTCGAATTCCGGCATTTGAAGTAAATACAAATAATGATATTTATTTTATAATCGATTACCGAATCCTGTTATCTTGTAATAACGCTCATTGAAACGTTATCGGCTTGATCTTATAAGTTTTAGTAGTGTGGAAAAAAAATATATATATATATGAATATTTATATTATAACAATCGCTTTAATCAGATGGTTTTGTCTTTGAAATACAATGTGTTTCGTATTACGTAATTTTATGAAAAACGGGCAGAGTTTCCTCTGTTTTTGGACGATCCCGACAATGCAAGTTGTCGATTTTTATTTGTCAAAACGCAACAATGAGGTAACACAGTATATATAGCCTTCGGTCATGCATTCAAAATATGATTTTTGTCGAGTACGAGTCCAATTAGATGTGTATATATCGTAACGTCGCGCCGATTCGAATTTTGTTTATTTATTTCTTTATTTATTATGTTTTTAACTTTGACGATATATAATTTTTAGCGGGTCGGGTCGAGCTCAGTTTTGGAACAATTACACTAATATTTATATAAAATAATGTAATTAGAATTTCGCGTTATTAAATTTTTACCAAGTCTTAGGTTGACCAGTTAACTGAGTTTGACCGTGTTGACTCAGGGCCGAACTACGTTGACCGAGTTGACCGTACCGAACCAAATCTGAACCGACTCTTTCTGTTGACCGTTTGACCATCTTTGACCCGGGTTGACCGGGTTTGACTGCGTTAACTCGTGTTGACTGAGTTGACCGGGTTTGACCCGAACCCAAAACTGAACCGAGGCACCGAAAATGACCCAAAACTATCCCTTGACCTGTTTTGACCCGTGTTGACCTGTTGATCACGTTGAACCGAGCTCGAGAGTGTCCCGAACTTAAATTTTCACCCGAGACAAAAGTGTTTCGTATGGACTCTCCGGGCTATAAGGATCCCAAAAATATATTTTTCTTTGAAAACGGATGCCCGGAACCTCGCCAGAACCATGCCAGAAGTCGGAATTTCGCCGGAAAATAAAATTTCACGAAAATTTGCAGAAAGGTCTCTAACCACCCGATCTAAACATGCACGAAGTGAAACGTCCAAAACGGGTTCGCCGGAGTTTAACCGGAAGGTCGCCAGAGTTGCTCTTGAGTCCAAATACTTCGAATCTGATAAAAGCAACATCACCACGGGATCCAGAACGTCAAAGATAGTCGAAAAAGTGTACTATTGGCCGGAAAATGGTCGCCGGAGTGCCGCCGCCGCAGCGTTGGTTGTCGCCGCCAGAGCTCCGTCGGTGCCGGCCGGAGTCCGCTGCCGAGTTTCTAGAGAGAGAAAGCTGGAGAGAGGAGTGAGGTAGAGAGAGAAGGAGTGTGTGAAAAATGGTGTTTTAGGGTGTGTGTTGTAGTTTATATAGGTAGGGTTTTATGGGTTTGGGCCCAAGACCCAAAAGCCCGTTTCTAGGGTTTTGAGTGGCCCGATTGCGTCTACGAGGCCCTTTTTCAAACCCTAACTTTATCGAATGTCGTGTAATATCATGTTAGGTTCAAAAACATGTAAAATGTGTCGGTATTCGACATTAATCGCGTGCGTTCGTCGGTTTCGTTAAAATGCGTAAATGTTCCGGTTGTCGTTTCTTGTCCGTTTTTCGATCCGATTTCGACCATGAAAAATAAAATTCGATTACGAAGCTAAGTATATCATAACATATTAGTAGCAAGGCGTAATTCGAGTCCGTTGCTTCCGTTTTGTTACCGGTGCGTTCCTAAGGACGCGTTTTTCATTCATGTAAGCGTTTTGTGACGTTCAAAGCATGATAACTCATCAAAACCTAATTATTACACATAAATTGTACATGTAAATTCCGTATTTTTCGGTGTTGTCAGTATTTTTTCCCGGTGTCAGTTCGTTACCATTTGACATTCAGCAATTTTCCGCAATTCACCATTCGTGTACGGCAAGGTCCGATAGACATTCCTAGGCATTCCAAAGGCCTGATCAAGTTAATTTACATCTAATGACGCTAATTATGATGTTTTTAATGTTTGTTATGCGCGTAATTACAACCGGAAAATGCCGGTTGTCACAGTCGGCTAGAAACTAGATCATATATGAAAAGTGCTTCGTAATACCGCGAAGGACATCTTGAATAATTATTTGATACCATCAAGATTATTTATGATGTTTTTAGCATCATTTACAAGCTTCATGGTCATTGTAAATGTTGAATTTTTTTGTGTTTGCGGACAAATATTATTGTTAGTTATGGCCCGGTTCGACGATATATAAATATAAGCATTTTCTAGAAAATTAAAGTATTGTGGCAAGTGGTACCCCTAAATTGGGTTTTTAGTATACACATTTGTGTTGATACGCTTTCGTATCATTCGTTAGTTGTTCGGGCAGTTTCTACACTTGTTGGCATGAATGGAGTGTTCAAGTGAATAGTGTTTTCAGCATTTTCGCCAACATATTAGTTCATAGTTATTCGTTACTCGCGTCGCGACGAATGTAAGAATACCAATTGTCAAGTTTCAATAGGTCCTACGATTGCTATGACCCAATCATGCACACATTAAGCCATAAATGAACACAATTTAACATATAGTTAGTTGTTAAGTTGTATGAATTACCATCAATTTTGCCACTTATCACAAATTTAAACCTGAATAATCAAGATTAGAATCATTACTGTTAATAAGATCATTCATAGGGTGTGGAGTAGGTAAAGGATTATATTTGTTCATTAGAGGTGGACTATAGTGCATTCAATCAACACCATATCTATATTTATAACCAATTTCATGATTTACACGACTTGGTCGTTGAATGCTTTTTATTTGTTAAAAACCGTTTTTGCTAATATTCCACTTGTCTATTATGATTTGTAATTTAGCAGTTTCATTTCTAAACAATGTTAGTTTTTTAGTTAGGTCATTAATCACGGCATCTTTTCCAAAGTCCAATCTTTGAGAGCCTTGATCTCTTCTAGGATGTCGTCTAGTTTGATCTTATACTCAAGCTCGTTCCTTTTAAGATCATCATTGATTCTCAATGTAGACTCACTATTTCTAATAAGAATAACATTATAACTATACATACTTTAAACCCGTTTCACAAAATTGTTAATGCATAGTTTATCGATTACCTTCAACGACATTCCTTCTACAATAGCTATTCCCTTAGCTGAAGAGGTACATGGTTCCTCTGCAGCTGTCAAAGCTTTCTGAGGATCTAGATCAGCTTTCTTCTTCACATTATCTTTCCTTGCTTCCTCCACCTGCATCATCACCTTCTGATTCTTGGAATCAATCCATTCATTCACTACACCCAAAATGATTCTAGCACTTGCCTTATTTGTATCTTCATCAAGTGGAGTGATCTTGGCCATCAGAGCTTTGCATTTTTGTTCCTCAGCATCCTTGAGCTATTTTGTCTACTCAAACTCTTGAACCACAAGTGCCTTATTTGCATTTTCTTGTTCAGTAGTTTCACTGTTGGGTCCTTTTGTGATAGCAATGATACGAGTTTGATGAACATTTTGGTCAGTCGGATGAGGACAATCCTTCTTGAAATGACCGAGCTGCTTGTAATTGAAACATCTAAGCTTTGATTTCTCGTATCCTACAGATTTTGAGGTAACAGGATTTCTTCTAGTCTTCTCCATGAATCGACTTGCTCTAACAGTCAGCATAGCCATTTGCCAGTTCAGATCCATTTCCTCATGATCATCTGGATCGACTTTCATCAGATCTTCTCTAGTCAGATTTACACTCTTTAAGTCACCTAGAAGAAGAGCTTCATAACTATGAACGAACGTTCTAAAAAGAGCAATGTGATCAACGTGAACTTGATTGAGGGCCTAAGAGGATCCACTTGACGTTCCCTTCACAAGTTGTTTGTTGTTATTTGATTGATTGACGACAACAAAAGAGTTTAGTGGTAGAACTCCAATAGGCACATTTCCTTCAATAACTTAACTAATTATCTTTGAAGAGTTTGATGGCAGCAACAAGAGCCGCATTGACTAGAAGTTTTGAGTAGCTTGATTGGTTCATCTACTTCTTTTGCTTATCCATGTAAGACACTTTCAGAGTGTTTATCAAATCACTGATCGATGACCTAGCATTGATGTACTCTTTCTTGATGATCATGCACTATAAGCTCCATTCTTGAGGAAGAGAATCTAGAACTCCCTTGATTTTCTTAGTGTGGGTTAGAGTAACTCCAAAATTCTTCAACCAATACCACCCGAACAAAACGATCAATGTGAGTAGATAGACTTTCTCCCTTAACACTACCAAAAGTGTTATATTCCTTCTACACAAGATCACGTCTTCCCTCCTTAAGTTCTTCATTTCCTTCAAGGTGTTCACATAAAGCAGCCCATAACTCATGAGCACTATGACATCCTTCGAACTTGTTGTTCAGGTAATCAGAGATAGCCATACATATAGCACCCTAGGCTTTGTTGTCTCATTCAAGTAGAATTTTGTCTTCATTGGAATACGTTGCAGGATCAAGATTGATCACAAGTTAGTTTGGAGTTCTGTCATTGGTTGATGAAGTCCAACAATGATAGACGTCTAGAGAGTACCATCGGTAAAGTAACAGAAACTCTCATTTTCCCTTTCCAGTTCTCAAAATCATCTTTTGATTTAAGCTTAAGAATTCTGGAAGTGGAACTGTGTTCAAGTTCATTAGAGATTGACTGGCTGGTTTCCATTTTTTCAAACACAAAACAAACATCAATTCAATGGTAGGATGAGTTTAAGTGTTGCCTACAATGATCACAAGAACAGAATGTCGCTTAGAAACAAAGCTAAGTGCCACTAGAAGTAGCCTAAGACTTATGTGACATCGGAAAGATTTCCGAGAACACAAGTTTGCCAACGCTAGTTAGCAAGTCACGCCTAAGATTAGGGTCACCAAGAATGTCGCCTGAGTGCAATGGTTAAAATTGATTTTAAGCAATAACTATAGTGACGCCTAAACTAAGGTTGTATTTGTTTTTTCTAAAAAAACATACTTC
The DNA here is from genome assembly GCA_947069175.1 of Scalesia atractyloides. NCBI lineage: Eukaryota > Viridiplantae > Streptophyta > Magnoliopsida > Asterales > Asteraceae > Scalesia > Scalesia atractyloides. The sequence goes on from CAMTDV010000027.1 coordinate 45,775,128, forward strand.
TTCTGTCTACGCCGCGCAGACATTGTCATTTACAGACTGTTTGTTTTTTCGAAGACATTTCATTTAAAAATGTTTGCACGAGCTCTTCTTGGTGCAGACTTGGCCCAGCCACCACTAAGACCTTCTAAGGTATGTAGAGGGTTAAGCACCACCACCGTCCATCACTACCACCACCCACCACCGTTTACCAGCCAGTATGTTGGTACAGTTTATGTATGTTAATGTGCGAATAGCTAGACAGCGCGTGTGTTGAATATAGTATAGATTAGATACAAACACACAAATTAAGTGCGAACAAGAACAGTGAAGAAGTGTCACTTCGTACGAAGTGGTCACTTCGAAAGAAGTCAAATGCTCAGTTTGCATGAAGTGAGTCATGTCTATATATAGGTGTTGTGTGTTCATAGTTTGATAAGTTTTGGAGTTTCCAGAGGGAATGCTTACAGAATTTCACCAGCTTGTAAAGATGTATACTCTTTCGGTATGAATGGAACATAAGACTTCCGCTACTTCTACTTCTTTCTTAATAACATTTTACTAAATTACTTCTATTTCTACCAAACTTCCATCTAGAACCGCCAATTGATCTAAGGTACCTATTCAATTTATCTAACGGTTGATTGAATCACATACGCTCATGAATTTTGGACTTATGAGGGTTTTAGACGTAAATCATCAAATAAATGGACAATTCACAGACAAAAAGTAAATTGAAACCATAGGATTGTTCAGAATTGATTTTCGATCAAGTCTGTGCGAGAATCATCATGGAATCCGAAGAAATAAATAGAATGTAATCAGGCTCGTTCATATGAATAGAATCACTTCGCACAAAGTGAGAAGTTCACTCTGTACAAAGTGAACCAAAATGCCTAAAAAAAGTTTGGTGATTGAAAATTTTTTCGAGATTTTAATGTCCACAGGTTATTCTGGGACACCGTCAAGGCTTCAGAGAACAGATATGATGTCACAATTACAGAAGGTTGAAGATATTGAGATAGTCATTGATACCGATGCAGAAAGATTATCTTTTGGTATAGTGAGTACTAATGGGCATTAACGTATAATCTGCATTGATGAAAAACACACTTTTGTGGACCAAAGTGACATATTTTCCACATAGTGGATTTTTTAGTGAATAGTTTAGAGATGTGAGAATTTGCAAAAATGAGGGGGAATAAAAATTTCATCTAAATATATTTAAAATATGGCATTTTGAAATTCGTGACCATGCAACAGTATTCGGGTGGTCTTCGACTCCAGATTATCCGGGGATGCTGAAGATCTAGTTTCGTAACTTCGTGATGACAGGAGGTTCAGAATTTTTAGATTATGATACAGTTTGATATCTAAGTGTTAGAGTCCCGATCTTCGATAAAGGGCCGGTTAGTAGGATTAGCAGTTTTGTTGATACCGAGGAGATCTGAGGATGTTCAAGTTATATTGCATACACGAATGTTTGGTGATGGTCTTAGGTGTTAGCAATTTCAAAACTACCGAGGAGATATGAGGTCATTCATGTTCTATTGTATACACGAATGCTCGATGATGGCCTTAGGTGCCAGGATTTTAAGTCTTCAAGCAGATGTTTTGTTCCTCTTGTACTAACCACAGTTGAATGACGATGTTTGTTGATAATTTGTGCCTAACTATCGAGAGGGCTACATATCAGTTGTTGTGACTGAAGAGGAAGAATGAGATTCTGATCGTGGAAGAATGTTTCTCAGATCTGAATGTGTTTACAGATGATTTGATTCTGATGAAGATTTGCTGATTGAGAAGATTACCGTTTTGCTGATCTATCTTTCAGGAGTATGCTTAAATGTGATTACATAAAACGAGATTTCAGATTTTCGCGGGTATTCACAAACATGAAGTTTACCGGTGTGGTGATTCGAAGTTTCTATCAATTGCCGGTTACGTATTTGAAGATCAGAAAATTGAGCAGAGGAGTACGTTAAAACCGAACACGGATGTGGTTAAAGTTAAAACCAAGAAGATGCATTGATTAGTTTCAAGTTGGTGGTTATTCAAGAAAATTTGTCAATTAAGCAAATTAAACGAAGTCAAGAACCGTGCAAACAAAGACCTGAATATTTATTCTGGTGGGAATTATTTTAGGGGGAATGTCTTGAAGAAATTGCAAACCCAAATCATTAAGGGGGAATTTGTTGACGTGTTCTACTACATTGACATATACCTGATTGAAGTTGCAGAATATTCAAACACAACTCTCATATTTCAATATCAAGATCAATCTTCGATAGTGACGTCCAAGGGGGAAATTGTTGGTATAGTTTATGTTCGTCAGTGTGCGAATAGACTAGATAGAGCGTGTGTTCAATATTGTACAGATTAGGTACGAACACATAACTTAAGTGCAAACGAGAATGGTGTAGAAGTGTCACTTCGTACATAGTGGTCACTTCGTATGAAGGTAACTCACTTCGTACGAAGTGAATTCACTTCTTGCGAAGTCAAATGCTCAGTTTGCACGAAGTGAGTCATGTTTATATATAGGTGTTGTGTGTTCATAGTCTGATAAGTTTTGGAGTTCCCAGAGGGGAGACGCTTCTAGCTTGTAAAGATGTATACTCTTTCGGTATAAATGAAACATTAAACTTCTGCTGCTTCTACTCCTTCCTTAATAACATTTTATCGAATTAGTTCTATTTCTACCCAAATTCCATCTAGAACCGCCGGATCCTGAATTCTCACACTACCACTGTCTACCACAACCATTGTCCACCACAACCACCCACCGTCCACGTCCACCACCCACCACCACCGTCCAGCACCACCACCACTACTTTCCGTACACCACCACCAGTTTATTTTAAAAGTCTACGTATGTTAAAAAAACAACATTTTTCTTGGAGACCACAGAGGTTTGGTCCACCACTTATTCTACAGATGTCTGTAGATTTGGTCCGCGAACTACAAACATTTTACCTTTTAAAAAACAAGCAGCACCTAAATGTCCATGTCATCATCTTCTTCAAGATTGTGAGTATCGTCGAAATCAAGTATAGTGTCACCGAATCAAGTTCAGTGTCACCAACTTCAAATATAAAACACCCCATTCTTCAAGAACTACACAAAAATCACACAAGTCAGTTCACAAACCCTACCAATTGATCAAAAACAAAAACCAAACACTTTGAAGACATTTTAATATTAGTTTTTCAACAAAAACACCAAAAAATTTCACTGTTTTAGATCAAAATTTTGAAATTTATAAAATTTTTGAAACTTTTCAAAAACCCAAAAGTTTTAAACAATCAAGAGCATCTAGGATCTGGTACCAAATTATAAGTTCAAAATCCCATAAATACTAATGATGTTTCTCAACAATTATCAGATCTGAAACGCCAATTAGTCTGATAGTTTCTTCCAAAAAATGATATAAAGCTCAAAACGGTTTATAAGAAAATTAACACAATAACGAGGCTTTGATCAATAGTCAAGAAATGTTAGTAATAGAAATCAACTTTGTTAATTCAGCATGAACACACACAAAGGTGTAATTCAAGATCCAAAAGCCTAACCTAATGAGGTAGAAACAACGACTATATATAGGTTACTAATTAGGTTAACTTGTTTTGCCATCACACAAGACCATGTGACCCTTCTAAAGTGACGCCGGTGATCAAACTTCTAACAGAATGATGATGTTGAGCAAGCGACACTCAAGACAAACAACATTGAGTGTCACCGAAAATAAGAAGCAATACTTGTTTATCTTTTGTTCTTGAACGGCGTGTGTCATGATGCGATTGCACGATACAACACTATCACTCTCTACAGCACTCTAGGGCAAGTGCACCCATCATTGACGTAGTATAGTGATGGTAAGATACCGAAGTAGTCTAAGGACACAAGAGCTTTTAATAACGGAATATCATCAACGAATCTAACCAAAGTTTAAGAAAAGATTTTTAGCAATTAAAAATAAAGAAATAAACTAAAATAATAAAAGAAACAAATAGACAAGATCGAATCACTTGGTTCCGACTCATCTTTTATGTATCCTTTGATGGTTTCCGCACTTTGGGTTTTTTAAGAGATTATCGTGGTTATCGTGGCATGTCCCTCTTTTGGAGGCAACATTGCCCTATTGGTCTGTCAACAGGGATACAGTCCAGCAAGGCCAGAATATTGAAAGATAATTAAGTAAGTTGATAATGCAAAATGTGGCATGTCCCTCTTTTGGAGGAAACGCTACCATCAGCCATATTGGTCCGAGTCAGCAGAGATACAGTCACGTAAGGCCGGTTTAAATTTTTAACATTAGTTAATTTATAAGGGATTCAAGTTGTTCTTACTTCCCCCAATTTGATGCTATCTGCCTCAACGGAAGTTGTTGGTGAAGAATGTATATCGCCTACATCTTAGGGTCATGTCGTGTTGATGTAATAGGTCTTCAATGTTTGATTTCATATTGTTTCGTATGTAATAGGGCCACTTCGTACGAAGTGATAGCCACCTCGCACGAAGTGATAACTCGTACAAAGTGGCAAGACTCGGCTTGCACGAAGTGACCTAGTCTATATATAGGTGTGTGATGTGTTTAGTCTGTAACAATTTATGTAGAGTGTACGACGAATCCCTGCATGTTTTGTTTCAGTAGTGTACACATATTGAACACTAATGAAACAGTAAACTTTGAAAGTAATCTTGATATTGTCACTTGTCATAAAATGGATTCCGCACATGTTATGACTAGTTAATCATATTAGGTCATGTGCTTATATGGATAAGACGATCCTACAAGTGGTATCAGAGCTACGAATGGCCAGATTTGAAGACTTGATCAAGATTCTAAACTTCTATTCTACTCCTACTTATCTTTTTGTTTCAATTTTCACCTAATTCATGGACTAAATGGAATGGTTTTTCAGTAATACTTAAAATCCTTACTAGTAAAACCCTTGAAAAGATCAGAGCTTAAAACAATCGGATTCATGATGAAAATTGTAGAAAAACATGAAATCTTAAACCCACTTCGCACGATCTCACACCTCACTTCGCACGAAGTGATCATTCACTTCACATGAAGTGACATATTTGGTCAAGTTTAAACATCTCTTCGCACAAGGTGACAATTTGCATGAAGTGAAAATTTTTAATCTGTGTTTTTCGTGTTTTGATTTTAGATCGCGTTAAGTGACACTCTGTAGAAGACTCACTTCGAACAAAGCAACTTTCACAAATTTTCTTGAAAAATGGAAAACGAGTTCTTTAATGCATTTGCGACATCCGCCACTACAACTGCAGCAGCATAGAACATGAATCTGGAAAATGAAATGGGGACAATGACGAAGCCCCCGAAGCTAATGAACTTAGAAGATTATGACGGTTGGAATGAAAGGTTTGTTAGTTGGATTCAGGCAAATCATTTTAGCTGTTGGTTTGCAATTGAAGATAAATACACTACACCAGTCGGCAAAAATGGTTTGGAGAAGATGTTGTCATAGTTTTCAGCACCCGAAAAAGAAAAGTTTGTAAATGAAAGGAAAATGATGAACATATTACAACTATCGATCAAAGAAGATATTTTGGCTCTTCTGCAACATGACGATGATACTCAATCCCTGTGGAATGCTTTGAGACATAAGTTCCAAGGAAGCTCTCAAATGAGAAAAAGTAAGAAAGCATTGCTAAGGAAAGAGTTTGACATTTTCAATCTGCTAAAAGGTGAGAACATGAAGCAGTTGATCGAGCAATACTGCCATCTCATTGTTCAAATGATGAGATTGGGGGTTCAAAAGACCAATGAAGAGTTAGTCGATAAACTGGCTGATGCCTTGCTAGAAAGTGAGTGGTCTACTTATTTGACAATTCTAAAAAACAATGCAGATTATAGTTCGTTTAATTTGTCAAAGTTTATATAAAATCTTGAAGGTCATGAATTGGAGATGCAAAAGATGGCAAAAACCAAAGGATCGCAAATTCAGCAAGACATAAATTGGTACTTCAAAGCCAGTTCAGTGGCAAACACATAAAGTCCAAAGATACAGACAGCCTTCAGTGCAAAAAATTCTACAAGTTCATCTTCGAATCAATCTGGTAGTTTTCAATCATTCCCTTCTTATGAACCAAATTCTCCTCAAACACCTCAACCTTCGCAAGGTTCAACAATTCTCAGAGTAGTCAAAACACACATACCAATTAAAAATAGAGGATTCTATAGTGGAACATTGCTATAAATCTACAAAATGCACAAGATTTCAACAAAAATACTTTTAAGCAGCACATGGCGTTGCTTGCTTTCCGTTCTTGAATCTTATGAAAGCCTGGTTGCCAGAAAGATAGAAAATCTGAATAGGACCAATGAAGATTATGATCAGATAGATTCAGAAGAATTGGGGCTGATCGATATAAAGTGGTGTATGGCATCGATTGTCTGAAGAGCTCAACGCTTTATGGAAATCACAGGCATAAATAGTTCGGGAGGTTTAGATGGTAAACTTGGTTTTGATAAAGCGCATCTTACGTGCTATAGATTTCGGAGAAATGTCGTTTCAAACGGGAATGTCCAAATCGTGAGGTGGGTGGTAATCGGTATCCATTTGGAGATGATTATTATAAAAAGCAATATATCATCGAACAACACCACAACAATCTACGACAAGAATGATTCAGATCGAAGATGGTCCCTCGAACTCAAAAGATAAAGCTTCAAGTGACTATAAAGAAACCAAGAAGCATATGACAAATTAAGCAGAACCATTAAACGATATGAACAACCTAGTTTAGAGGATTCAGTCACACTTTCTATGCTCAAGGCAACCGTAATGGACAAGCAGATGGCCATAAATATTCATTTAAACACGATTGCCGAGCTAAAAAGTGAACTGGAGAAAATGAAAATTGAAACTGAAGAGTTAACAAATTGCTAATCAGTTATTCCACAAGTTCATATGCCATTGATCATATTCTTCCGAAAATTGAAAAGGGTGAAAAAGAAGAAAATGATAAGAATGGTAAGGACAAAAGTGTAAGTTACAATAGAGTTCTACCACCCATGTGGGAAAGTTATGCAAGAAAGAAACCTTTTGGGGTGGAAAAGGCGCTCAATTTAAAATTAAAAACTGAAAAGAATAACGAGCTACCTGAGAACATCGATGTAACCTACACTAAATCAGAAAATGACTATGAATATGAAGTGGTGAAAAATGTGGTAGAAAAAGTCTTAGGAAGTGAGAGTGACAGCATCGAATTTGAAAGTGCTGAGTTGATTTTGAAGAAAACTAGTTCAAATTCACCGTCTGAAAATGAAGAAAGTTTTCATAAGAATTATCTTGGAAAATCAGAATGTAGTTCAGATGATGATCCTAATTTGGTTGCTTACAAAATGAAAGGATCGGACAAACTATATTCTGATCAATAATTTTCGATTCAGAATGTGAATTTTGAAAAGGTTGAATAGGTGTTTAAATGGTTGAAATGAATCTTTCAGAGCTTGAAAATCTAAATGAAACTTGTTAGAACTTTTGAGACCGTTGGTGCTTGATTATTCATAGTTTGAGCTAGTTTGTAATGGTTAGACAAAGTTAAAGGGTCAAAAGTGTAATTGTGTGAAACTTGCTGATGGCGGCGCATTTAGCAACCCAGCGTATTTAATAAATACACTGGGTAGTCATTCTGTATAAATATGATGATCAATGAATGTATGTCAAAGTTTCATGGACAGATTTTGGTGATCTTCTTGTATTGTGATTTTGCTATTGTGCTTTCATCCGAATATCCAGGTGCTGTTATTGATTACATGTTATTGGGATTTCATATACAACACTAGTTGTTTGATCCAAACAAGATTCTTCATCTTCTTTGCTTGGTTTTTCTTAGTATTTGCACATTCAAACAACTAATCCATAGTTGTTTGGGTGAAAACAATCAACCATTGTGATTCGAATCTGTTTTGGGACTCACAATTTGGTATCAGATCCTTTGTGCTCTTGATTGTTTGAGTTTTTGTTAAGATTTGTTAAGTTTTGAAGGTTTTACAAAAGTTTTCAAAGTTTCATGGTTTTTCAAATTTTTGGGATTAAAATAGCTTGATCTGGTGCGTTTAATCTTTGAGTTGTTGTTAATTAGTAGTTTGGTAAATGTTTTGGTCATTTAGCTGCAAAGAAACATGAATTTTGGGTCATTTTTGGGTGATTAGAGGGTTTTTGTTCATACTAAAACCCTTCTGGGCGTAATTATTCTTAAAGCCAGCGTAGATATTCTTGAAGATAAAGTAATTGTCTTTGAAGCTTGCGTATTTAACTTGAATCTTGCGTAGTTAACAAATACGCTGGTTCTTAAACCAGCGGATTTATGTTATTGTCAGCGTAATTGCCCCAGCGAATTTAATCGAAGGCGACTTCGAAATCAGTGATACTAATCCTCAGCGATTTTATCATGGTGTTCAGCGAAATTAACTAAACCTTTGCTTGTGTTCGAATATTCAGCGGATTTAGCATTTTGCAGGACAAAGTGCAGCGTATTTGATCTCTGGTCCAGCGTAATTGTCTCTTAGTGCAGCGTATTTGATTTCTGGTCTAGCGTATTACCTCCTAGCAAGCGTAATTATTCTCTGATTCACCAAAGCCCAGCATATTTAATCATCAATCATCCATTATGTCTCTCAATCAACTCAATCCGATTGCACAAGCCGAACTAGAAACTGGAATTGCTACAAGGCCACCAATGTTGAAATGTTCGGAAGATTTCAGCAGCTAGATAAACAGGATCAAGTCTTTTTTTTAGTATACCGATTATACTCAATGGATGTCAGTCACTGTGGACCCGCATGTTTCCATGATAATACGTGACGACACCCGTACTATCAATGAAGATCCTTCAACGTTCACAGATGAAGATAGGACACTCATTTAACATGACCGGAGGGCTCACGTTGCTCTTACTATGGCTCTGTCAAAGGACGATAACAATCTGTTTGAAGAATACACCTCGGCACATGAACTGTGGTTGGCTCTAATCGACCATTATGAAGGCAATGAAGAACCCAGGGAGAACAAACGAGAATGGTGCAAAAAGAATATGATATGTTTGGAAGTATTCGTGGCGAAAGCTTGTCCGACCACATAAGCAGAATTTTGGAGGTATTGACCAAGATGAAGAAGGTGGGAAACCCAGTTGCAAATTATGCATCGATCAAGAAGCTGCTAGATTCTCTACCAAAAGAATGGAGTCTTCAATGCATGATGATTAAAAGAACTTTCCTCACCAGTACAACTCCAGTTACTCTCTCAAAATTGATTAACACTTTAAAAGCCTTTGGAATGGACATCGTGAAACGAGAGATGAATCAACTGGATATTCTCAGAAGACGTCTCAGCAAGCTGCTGCAACCTCGGTTCCCAAGATTATGGCATTTCTTGCTCCTGTCACCTCATGTGGATCAAATCCCTAAAGTGTTGTCGAATCCTATTCAAATGCTTCCGCAAACTCTGTGTAGGCCTCGTCATCTTTCGAGAAGACCACCGTGGCCAGCGACACTCAAGCACTTAAAATTTCCACATAACATTGAGGTCTTTTTAATACTTTCTTAAGTAGCTATGAGGCGCTTTTGTCAGGAGAGTTGAAGAGAGAATTCCTAACAGCAGTGGACATGTATCAAGTAGATCCAGACAACATGGAGGAGATGGATCTGAAGTGGCAGATGGCAATGATCACTCTACGGTTGAAGAAATTCCAAGATAAAACAGGAAAGAGGTTGGCTCTTGGAAAAGCTGGATTTGACAAGTCCAAGCTTAGATGTTATAATTGCAAAGACTTGGGCCATTTCAAAAGAGAGTGACCGTTGCTGAAGAACGAGAATACCGAAATCAACCCAACAAGGAGGCCGATCGCCATTGAAGGAAATAATAATGCTGCTGACAATAACCATAAGGCTTTAATGGTGGTAGCCCTATGATTGGTCGTAGGAGATAGCTGAGGCAAAAGGAGAAGTAAACAAGGCCCTCATGGCAAACATTACCACTGTCTTTGCCACGTATGCTTCAAATAGTGTTGAAAAACAAACCTCCAAGATTCCAAAAGATGACACTGGTTTGAAAAGCATCATCTCTCCTGTCTCAGAGAAGAGACAACAGAAAGGTGAAATGATCGAGTCGAAGCCTGCTGTTCAAGAAGTCATCAGTACCAAAAAGAATGAAGCGGTCGGCACATCGACCACTGCCATGAAATCAGAAGCCGAGGAGAAGGATTTGGTAAACAGCATTCCATATGAATTTAAAGCAAAGTTGTGCTCCAAACCGTGTTTGAACGTCGTGGCACACTACAAATTACTCAACCGTGATATTATTAAAGAAAAATAAAAAGTTTTGAAAATAAATCAAGAATTAAAAGAAAAGGAGGCTGCATATCAGCGAAAGTTAACTTCAACCATAGCTGAAATGCAGACCTTAAAAGAATTTGTTTTCAGAAAAGATTTTATCATAAATGATTTGACCGAAAAACTAGAAAAATCTCAAAACGAAAACAATAAGTTACAAATTGTTATTGATAAATGGAAAATTAGTCAAAAAGCACTGGTTGATATTGTAAACTGCCAACGACCGGCATTCATAAAGGATGGAATTGGATATAAAGATAAATTCAGAAACAAAAGAAAATTATTTCCTCCTCCGCATAGCAAAAATTATGTTCCTATGCCATCTCCTCATCCTAAGAAAGACTTAATCAATAAAAATGATCTTTTGGATCGAAGTATTTTCTATAAATCCGAAAACAACACTAACCTTTCTAAAAGTAATGCAGATCTGTGCGAGAGTAAGGAAGATGTGTGCGATGGGGAAGATGATTGTGGAGGGATGAAAATAGGAATAGGCTATTCAGGCGACAGTTATTCAACTGTTAATTGGTTTGCCTGGAATTGTGATAAGACGAACAAAATTTCTATTCGAGATAACTGTAATAGTTTATCTAGGATGGATGATTGTAATGGCTGTATGCCTAAATTGACAATTCACGATGACTAATGGCAATGTGCATGCACTTAAGGCTCACAACCAAAGGTTTGCCAAGGTTGAGGGTCATGACCTAAACTTTGCTCTCAACGATGAAAATGTTATGCTTGAATCTCCTGTATTTGTGCCAGAGTTAAAGAAAAACAGTTTTGGAAAATTCCTTACAGAGGAAATTCCAGAATTTGTTCCATCAGTTGCAGGTACATCAGAGACTGATAAAGATTTAACTGAAGATTCAAGCACAACAACTTCAGAAAGCGATGAAGAAAGGTCAGATGAAAGTCAAGAATCAATTTCCTCATCAGACAGTGAGCACAGTGAAGTCTACATTGAAGATAAACATCATCCTGAAGAGAAACTGAAGAAAGCTAAAGATTCAAGCCATATTACATCATCAAACTCCTCAAGATGCTCCTGACTCTCATCACATACATCATCTTCACACTCAGCACCCAGGAAGAAAAGATCGAGTCAAAAACAATGTTTTCATTGTGGTTATTTAGGACATATGCGAAACATTGTAAAAGCAAGAACTTTTCTAAACCTAGTCAAGATCTAGTTAATAGTTTTACTGATCAATTTGACAGTTTAAAGAAATCAGTAAAATGCATAGTTGATTCAACCTGTTTTTGGAAAAGAAAAGACAACACTCTTGCTCAAAATCATGATAGAATTAATGTAAAGCAAGTCTGGGTTCCAAAAACTAGCTAATTTGTACATAGTTTTGTTGTTGTTGTTGTATAACAGAATAAAATCAGAAATGGATTCGGATGCTCATGGAGTATATCTGGCATGTTGACAGCGGTTACTCCAGGCACATGACTGGGCTAAAGGATCTGCTTACCAACTTTCGAGTTATTGATGGTGACTTTGTATCCTTTGTCGGAGACAAAAAGGGAGGAAAAATCGTTGGAATGGGTGACGTCGTGTCAGAAGCACTCACTTTGGAGAATGTGAACTATGTTCCAGAATTGTGTTACAATCTTATGAGTGTTTCACAAGTCCGTGACAAAGGAATCGTGGTGCTGTTCATTGACACGGAGTGCTTATTCCTCAAACCCGGTTACACCATCCCTAAAGAAATGATCATGCTTAGAGCTCCCCGTCAAAATAACACCTACGTGCTAAATATGAAGAATGCCAAATCAAATGAGCCAATGACATATCTTATGTCAAAAGCATCTGAATCGGAATCACTGTTGTGGCACAGGCATTTGGGGCATGTGAATTTTAAGAACATAAATAAACTTTCAAAATTAAATCTTGTAAGAGGTTTACCTATGAAAGATTTTCCTTTTTCTGAAAAGTGTATCGCATGCGCCCAAGGAAAGCAACATAAAAAGCCTCATAAGTCCAAAGCAGTGAATACGATATCTGCTCGTCTGCAATTACTTCACATGGATCTTTTTGGCCCAATTAGCATTAAAAGTTTAGCTAAAAGATCTTATTGTTTGGTGATTACATATGATTTCTCACGGTTTTTATGGGTATTCTTTCTTGAAGCTAAAAGCGAAATGACATCCACTCTGAAGAGCTTCATTCCCATGATTGAAAACGTGATCGAGCTGAAAGTCATCTCCATTATAAGCGACAACGGTTCTGAATTTAAAAATCATACTTTGTCTCCTTCTGTGAAGATATGGGAATTCGCCCCCAATACAGCGCTGCCAGGACACCTCAGCAAAATGGGGTAGCAGAACGCAAAAACAGAACTCTCATCGAAGCTGCAAGAACTATGCTTGTCGACTCTAAGCTTCCCATAATCTTCTGGGCTGAAGCGGTCAACACAGCATGCTATGTTTTGAATCGTGTTCTTATCATCAAACCTCACGGAAAGACAGCCTATGAACTACTTTTCAAAGGGAAGCCTCTGATAGATTTCTTCAAACCGTTCGGGTTTTCATGCACACTTCTCAATACTGAAGACAATCTCATCAAGTTTGAAGCAGTCGGTGACGTGTACTACTTCATGGGCTATTCATCTTCTCAAAAAGAATATCGAGTCTACAACAAACGGACCAAGATGGTGATTGAATCATACTACGTTGATTTTCAAGAAGGAAACTCCACTAACACTGGAAGCGCTCCGAACTGGTTTTATGACGTGGATATTATATTCAACACTTTCAGCATCAATGAACCCATCACTGAATCCGAACCTGCAGAATCCACTCTGTTGGAACCTTTGTTTGATGCCTCAGACATTGGTTTTACTCCTTTTACAACCCGTTTCACTCATGCCTCTGCCTCTCCTACTCTTCCGGTGTTCGAAGTAAATGGTGACACATCTGCTGAGAATGCATCTGCACATGATGATTCTTCTTCACAGCAGGCTGTGGATGAACAACCCAAAGAAGACGAAACTCCAATCATCTACGTCGATGAACACGTTTCCAATCTGCCTCAACAAGTTGAAACTCACACCAATGCAGGGTACAAGACCAATCGAAACCATCCAATTGAAAATGTCATCGGTTCTGTTGAAGATGGAGTTCGAACAAGAGGTCAAACACATACCATCAACACAGGATTGTATGCAGCCTTTCTTTCACACTCTGTCCCAAGAGATATCGAAGAAGCTATTCAAGATTCAAGTTGGGTACAAGCTATGCAGGAAGAATTGGCCCAATTTCGAAAACTTAAAGTCTGGGAACTCGTTGACCTACCAGACGGAAAGTATCCAATTGGTACCAAGTGGGTGTTTCGTAATAAGATGGACGATCGTGGTGTAGGTATCAAGAATAAGGCTAGATTAGTGGTTCAAGGGTTTCGATAGGAAGAAGGGATTGACTACGAGGAAGTTTTTGCATCTGTTGCACGGTTAGAAGCAATCAGAATCTTCTTAGCCTATGCTCATTCAAAAACTTTAAGGTGTTTCAAATGGATGTAAAGAGTGCCTTTCTGTATGGGAAGGTGAAAGAAGAAGTTTACGTCTGTCAACCTCCAGGTTTTGAAGATCCTCATTCTCCCATGAAATACTACAAACTTGACAAAGCTCGCTATGGTCTTTACCAAGCTCCTAGAGCATGGTACGAGACTTTGTCAACATATCTTCTGGAGTATGGATACTCAAGAGACAAAATAGACATGACTCTCTTCACAAAAAGGATTGGAGAAGATGTGATGTTGATTCAAATCTACGTAGATGATGTCATTTTTGGGTCGACAGATGAAGCCCTTTGTAGAGAATTCGAGAAGGTGATGAAAGCGAAGTTCGAGATGAGTATGATGGGAGAACTCATGTTTTTCTTAGGATTAGAAGTGAAGCAAAGAAAAGATGGTATCCTCATTCATCAGGCTAAGTATATCAGAGATATTCTTTCGAAATATAGCATGAATGACTGCAAATCCGCAAGCACTCCTTTTGCTACTCAGACGGAACTCACTTTAGATCTTCAAGGAAAGCCAGTGAACAAATCTCTCTATCGCTCAATGATTGGCTCGTTAATGTATCTGAACGCTAATAGGCTTGACATAATGTGGGTTGTCTGTCTCTGTGCCCGCTTTCAGACGAATCCCAAAGAATCGCATGATGCTGTTGTTAAGAAAATCTTTCGCTATCTCAAAGGAACTCTAAAGCTTGGTTTGTTGTATCCTAAAGATAGTAATTTTGATCTAATAGCTTACTCTGATAGTGATCATGCAGGTTGCAAAGTAGACAACAAATCTGTCTCCAGAGGCTGCCAATTCTTGGGAAATCGTCTTATTTCGTGGCAGAGCAAAAAGCAGACAACAGTCTCTACATCTACCGCTCAGGCTGAATACACGTCAGCTTACAGTTGCTGTTCACAAGTCCTTTGGATACAGAATCAGTTGTTGGATTATGGGATCAACATCATGAAGACTCCAATATTCATCGATAATGAAGCGTGTCTGGGGATTGTGAAGAATCCTATCCACCACTCCAGAACGAAACACAACGAAATTCGCATTCATGCGATTAGAGATGCGTACGAGAAAGGATACATCCAAGTGGTGCCAGTGGATTCAGTGCAACAAAAAGCTGATATATTTATGAAAGCCTTCGATAAAGCTCGATTCAACCAGTTGGTAACCTGGTTGGAAATGGTGAAAAAAAAGGTCTTTATAATAAATAACAATCTCATAAAATGTGTCCCACAAAAAGATTTTCTGCAAGGTTAATATTTCTTTTCAAGCAATGGATTCTCAAAAATAAAAATTTAAGGGGGGAAGTTTTCCAGAAAATATTGTTGAGACTGATTCCTTCTTTGGAACCTGCATGAGAAATGATAGAAAAACTGCTAACACTTTTGTTCTGATCTTAAAACAGAAAAAGATTAAGGCCTCAAGCAACGACGTGTCGGTAGATTCAGTAATACCTTGAAGTAAACTGCAAATGGAGACAAACTCTAATGATCACTCAAGAATTCCGAATACCCACAATGTTGTGCAACTTGCGGGTAACACGTTGCGGCGTATGGCTTAATGGTCTTAAATCTTGCGTTGATAGATGGCCAAAGTCTGAGATTTCGGGTCTTTATATTGGCTAATCATTCGGGGATATCATAGTTGCTCTTCTGCTGCATCCAGATATATGCTGACCTAGACACAGCTATGATATCTTTTCAAAAAGTGCCTATGTGGCCAAAACCCTACACAAATGAATCTCTCATTGAGAATCATGCAAATGCTTAAATCGTACCGTATCTGGTATCTGTCATAGCCCTTGTTAGACGTTGGTCTCTCTACTGTACGGAAGTACTGACCTGAACACCAACTGTCTAACGTTGAAATCTCAAAAACGAATGAAGTCAGTATACTCACCTGTTATGAGGAATTTTTGCGCATACCTTGATCGCGGGGGTATGTCCTGACGTGGCACAACATTCTGACTGTTTCAGCATGAGTGAGGGAACATTGAATTTCTTGTCAATATTACTGCAACATGATAAAAAGGCTCTTTGATCGCATGTTGAAAGATAGGTGCAAGGATTTAAAAAGACAAGCATACTGACAATTTTTCTTGTGCCTTAATTATTTAATATATCCAATATTTTATCTCAAATGAACGAAGTGTCACCAGTATGATCTTTTGCAGGAAAGTCACAAGATTCAAGTTAGTTAGCTTAAACTTTGTGTGAAAAAGGAAGTTTCCTGGCCCCAAAAACAAATTTCTGGATGCATTCTGCAATTTGCATTTTTATTAAGCTTATTTTTAAAATTCTTACACTATTTTTAATCAAAAAGGGGCACATTTTACGAGAAAACTTGAAATTTTCGAGCGTATTTGTTTCTTTGTTTTCTTAAAGTTGAAGATATACCACAATTATATCAACGCAGCGTATTTAACATTCCAACGTATTTAATAAATACGCTAGAAGGCAAGTATGTATATATACTTTGCTGATATAATGCGTTGATTTCAAAATACTAGTGTGTTGCATATACATATTTAAATCTGCCATTCATTCGGTTTTCATGGGTTTATCAAGAAAAGCTTGAAGCCAGCGTATTTATTATGAATGCAGCGTAATTATTTTGAATATGGCGTAATTAGCTCAAACCCTAGAGTTAGCGGATTTAAGTCTTGAACGTGAGTTCAAGCAACCGGCGTAATTGACAATTACTCCGGTAAACCAGCGTAGATACTTATCTTCACTGGATACATTTTCAGGTCAGAGTTAAGTCCGCTGCTCTTGTGCAGCGTAAATACTCCTCAATCAGCACAGGTGTATCTAAGTCTCGTGCATAATCTTGTGCCCGACGAACTTAACGATTTTGCCCGGCGTAAATAGTAGCGGATTTATGAGTTTATTTTGTATATATTTCCTTATTATTACTATTATATACTTGTATATACTTATACTTATATATATATATAAATACTTCTATATACATAAATCTAACTTAGTTGGTTTTCGATTTCAGAAATGGTGAAGGAGATTATTTGGGATAAAACTCGAAAGCACAATCAGCCATGCAAGCTGGTCCCACCTCCAATCGATTTTGAAGATGTAGCAGAGTGGATAAATTCAAGTAGGATCAGCTACGCTGTACAAGCCGATCCGATCATCTACAGCATCCACATCGAAGAGTTTTAGAAGACAGCCAAAGTGTCGACCGTAAACGAAATTAAAAGAATCACAGCTACAGTCAGAAATAAGAAGATCGTAATTACAAAGGAGAACATACGAATTGTCCTCAGTCTTGGAGACAAGACAGTGATCTGCTCAGAATGAAGAAGGACGACATCCTAGATGGGTTTAAAGGGATGAGATATATTGGAGACTTCAGAGAGGAAAATGAGATCAAAAGAAAGGGGCTTACCAAGGACTGGAGATTCATTCTTCATGTATTCGCTATGAGCTTGGCACATAGGAAAGGAGGATATGACGGTTTGAACTTGGAATGGTCGGCTACTATGCTTAGCCTCTGCACAAAGAAGTCATTCAATATCTCTGGTCTCATTTTTTACTGCATGGTTGATAATGCAAATTCCTCCACATGGGCCATGTACCCTCGTTTTGTTCAGCTCCTCATCAATGACCAACATCCAAATCTTCCTCATGATGGCGACCTTACAAGTTCCAGCTGCCAACATGGCGTCAGATTACCGAGATGAAGACTGAGGAATGGGTACTGTTGCATCAGTGGATGTATATGGAGGAAAGATACCCTGTCATAAAAGCAGCCTATGAGAAATATAGAGAACGGGTTAAGAAAAAGAGACAAGGAGATGGTGATGAGGAAGTGGAGGAGGAAGAAGAGGAAACTGAGCAGCTGGTTAGAAAGAATAAAGGAAAGAAAATCATGAAGGAAGGGGACTCCTCGAAGAAACGGAAAGAGAGTGCTCCTCAAGAACGATTGACGGAAAGCAGTTTTAGGGCCGGAGGCACCAGAGAACATCGTGAGCATATAGAGAATCTCCATGTGATTCATGAGGCCGAAGAAAGAGAGAAGAGAGAAACTAGAAGAAAGAGACGTCATATGATAGAATCCGAAACACCGGTTATGGTCACCACCGAGCAAGAGCAGTTAGACGAGTTTGAAGATCAATTGATTGTCGATCCGGAAGCCCCAAGTCTATCTCCCCCGTAGAAGCGTAAGAAAACTGGGGAAGGACCTTCGACAGAGGAACAGCCAAGACAAATGCAGCAACAAGCTCCTCGAAGACCTCGTCCATTTCAGGAGTTGTACGATAAGCTAGCAAAAGATATTGGGAAAGGCCCAGCTCAGGAAATCTGTCTGTTGAAGCATCAAGTAAGCAACAAAAACGTTATTCGTGAGAAGTTGAGGGAACAAAGAAAGAAAAACAAAGAGCTTCACGCATACGTCAAAGAACAGACGAGATTTGTGATATTTCAGCAAGATGGGATGGAAAAGATGTATCGTATGATCAGAGAACTTTGCACCAAAGTGGACATTCCACCGATGTTCTCATCTACTGATATTTTTGATTATGAGAAGTTCAAGACTGAAGAGAAAAGACAAAAAGCTGAGGCTGCAGAAAAGAAGAAAAAGTGCTTAGAATCAGCTGTGAACGTCACTGAGGATGACGAAGGTGAAGAGGAGGAGGTAGACAGAGATGAAATGCCAACAAGATTTGTTGAGTGGGGTTTAGAAGATGATACTATTTATGAAACTGAGGACGGTGACACAGTAACTCCAATGCATCCTGAATGGTTCAGAAAAGAAAGGGAAAAACTTCCAGATTTCTATCAGGTGGTCACCGTTGAAAAATCTGAAGTCACTAATAGAATAATAAGCTGGAAGTACTGCAATCTAAAAGGGATGTTCATCGTAAAGAGACGAGGTGGTGTTATTCAGCATTTCAAGACCGGAGCTGACATGAAAAGCCTTCCAAGATGGGACATTCGAGAACTGGGGAGGCTAGACCTGATAAACCCGACCAACAGCAGCATTGGAGCTGACTTTGAAAGACTCATTTTAAGAGAATGCAATCGGGGCTTCACAGTTTTCAAGCCGCAACGACCTCGAAGAAGAGTGTCAATGACGATAAAAGATCCCATCACAGGAAAAGGGATGGTTACATGGGTAATAGATCCTGCTAAGGTCGAAACAAAAGTCAAAATTCCACCTGAACAGCCTGTCATGCTTACACACATCAAGAAATGGTTTTACGATGGGAAGACAGGAGAAGCAGTGATCCGATTAGTGTCTAACGAACATATTCAAATTGTAGACCCGATGGATGTTTTCATGTTCTGCCTCTTCGATCTCTTTGGTCACAAAATCCACGTTGGAGCCGGAAATGAGTACAGAGAAGAAGGAATGCTATTCCAAAGGGCTGTGGAACGAGCTCGAGAGAGGAAGATAGAGATGATGGAAATTGTTCTCAGGATTCAGAAGCAAACAGAAAAGGAGGAGGCAAGAAAAAGAAAGAGAAAGCATAAGTCATAATTACAACAGAAAGCCTCCTCACCATCTCAAGCTGCATCTCACCCTCAAACTCCGGTTTCATCCACATATGAAGCCACTACGGAGTTACAACAACCCTCAAGTGAAGCTATTGTTAATCTAAGCTCTGAAGAAACAATTGAAGCAACCACAGATCAACCTACCGTTCAAGCTGCACAAGACAAGAATGAAGGACCTGCCATAGACACAGAAGCTCGCATGGAAGATTGAAGAAACCCAATCACGCAACAGTCTAGGGGGGATATTCTTAGAACTTTTGAGACCGTTAATGCTTGATTATTCATAGTTTGAGCTAGTTGTAATGGTTAGACAAATTTAAAGGGTCAAAAGTGTAATTGTGTGAAACTTGCTGATGGTGGCGTATTTAGCAACCCAACGTATTTAATAAATACGCTGGGTAGTCGCTCTGTATAAATATGATGATCAATGAATGTATGTCAAAGTTTCTTGGACAGATTTTAGTGATCTTCTTGTGTTGTGATTTTTGCTATTGTGCTCTCATCCGAATATCCAGGTTCTGTTATTTATTACATGTTATTGGGATTTCATAAACAACACTAGTTGTTTGATCCAAACAAGATTCTTCATCTTCTTTGCTTGGTTTTTCTTAGTATTTGCACATTCAAACAACTAACCATAGCTGTTTGGGTGAAAACAATCAACCACTGTGATCCGAATCTATTTTGGGACTCACAAAACTTACTCCTCTAAACCCAAGTGGTCTTTCAATAACAATTATAAAGGTAAAAATTATCCAGAAAACAAAAGGAAAGGGTTGGGGTATGTAAAGAAGTGAAATGATATATTTCGAAAACCTGATTTTCAAAAGAATGTAAACTTTGTTTTTGGAATGATTTAAGACAATGAAAAATAGAAGTTAGCAAAGAAAAATCAAATGATGAGATTTAAGCTAAGAAAAAGAGTCGCGAACAGGTTCAGAAATCATCTGCCACTAATTGCAGGATATGCTTCAAGTGTAACGAAGTCGGATATATTGCACGACATTGTCCCAATTATAAACCTGTTTACCATGCTAATAAGTCATCAAAAGATGTGAAAAGCAAATCCCCAGAGTTTATTCCAACACAGTTCTTGAAAAGAAAAACTGAACCTAACAACAATGAGAAACCAGTAACTACTAATGTTTTAAACAAAGAAACTGGTGAATCATCGATCAAGAAAGATCAGAAAAGCAATTTCTAAACAACAAACTTGGGTGATAAAATTTAAACCATCTTCTGATATTGATAAAACACATGTTACAACTAAGCCAAAGGTAGAACGAGTGGTTGAAGTTAATTTCCAAAGTTTGATATCCCATACCCACCCAAGACTGAGAAGGCTTGGGTCTCACTATTCAAGTAATTGTTTGAATTCATGTGCAAGGGCTCCCGAGGCCAATAATTTCTAAATGGATAATGGATAGTGAGGCTTCTCGTCACATGACAGGGATGCTAGCCTTGCTTTACGATGTCAAATCAATACGTGTAGGCTATGTAGGGTTTGCGGGTACACACGGTGGACGAATAGTTGGTGAAGGAATACTCACAAATGGTGTGGTTTCATTTAAAAAAGTGAATTATATAGCCGAATTGGAGAACAACTTTCTAAGCATTTCTCAGATCTGCGATAAGAAGTTCACAACTCGTTTTACACACAAATAGTGCCTTATTCTAAAGTCGAGATTCAAAATTCCCGAGGAGTGGATCCTAATGCTCGCTCCATGAGAAAATGATATCTATGTCCTTGACATGAGCATCGTATCCACTACTATGAAATCGGCACAATGTTTTGTATAAAAGGCTACAGAAAAGGAATCGATCTTATGGCATCGAAAGATGGGGCATATCCACTTACGCAAGATTAACTATCTAGTGCATAACAATCTAGTGGAGGGTGTTATCTTAAGAGTTCCACTTGTATGATGATTGTATCAGCTTTAAAAAGGGGAAGCAGCACAAGAAATCTTATTCAAGAAAATTCCTAAACTAAATTAAACTGCCACTGGAAATGCTACATATGGATCTGTTTGGGGCACTTAATATCAAGAGTACATCTAATGATCTGTATTACCTCGTTGTGACTAATGACTACTCGAGATACTCATGGGTTATGTTTCTTGAAAGTAAAGATGAAATATTTGATAATCTGATAATTCTTTTCAGAAAGTTAGAGAACCTGTATCATTTGCCAATCAAGAGAATACGCGGTGACAATGGTACAAAGTTAGAGAATAATAGAATGCTCGAATTTTGTAATGACATAGGTATTCTTCACGAATCCAGCGCGCCCTATACTTCGCAACAAAATGGAGTAGCTGAACGTAAGAATCGTACTCTCATCGAAACAGCACACACGATGCTCGCGATTCAAAGTTACCAGTGAGTTTCTAGAGCGAAGCCGTTGCCTCTGCTTGTTATACATTAAACAGGGTTTTAACAGTCAAGGATCACAAGAAAACATGCTTCAAGCTACTTAATCAACGAAAACCGAATTTGCAGTTTTTGGAGCCGTTTGGATCGCCATGTACGGTTATTGACCCGTAAATCCGGAGCCAAATCTCCGAAGGGATTTTTTGTGGGATATGCTAGTCCTCAGATACGAGTGTATCTGCCTAACTTAAACCTTTTTATTCTAGCTCAACATGTAAATTGTCAGAGATATCCATATCCTACTCAAAAACCTGGTAATTCATGGTTGTTTAACTACGAGAGTTTATTTAATTCATTCGATCTGCTAGAAGAACCTACAGATGAGGAACTTGTGTTGTTATAGCAACAATAGCAAGCGTCCAATCAAGAACAAGTTCCAAGACCAATAGTGGTTTCTCAACCACGTGTTGGCACAAATGATTCTGAAACAGGCCTGAGCAATACTCAAAAAGAACCCGACGTCGAACCAGAAGTGAACAAGACAGAGCCTACTTTTGACTAGTCTGATCATTCTGATTCTGAAGTTGGGCCAACGTATGATAATGACAGTCGATTCAGCATCGATGAAGGTTCTGAGCATACCACAAATCTACTAAATCAATCTGTAGGTCCTAGCAATCAGAATGAAGCTTCAGCGAGTAATCAGATTGCTGAACAGAATATTACAAATTTGGAGAATGAAGTGAGTGTCTCTAATGAGGTTATGCCAAGGAATCTGTCCTACCACACATCGGAGAATATAATTTGAGAGTTGCGAGCTGTTGTTAAGACGTACAGTTAGATCAACAAGGATCTAAGTTGTTTTTACACTAAAATTGTACCTATTCAAGATATATGCTTACATCATTGCTTTATTTCACAGGGAACAAAGAAGCACTTGCCGACGAAAGCTTGGTAAACTCAATAAAGAAAGAGCTATAACAATCTCAAAAGCTAGGGTCTGGAAGCTCGTTGTGTTGATACACTTTTGTGTTTGTCGCTTGTTCTTAGTTACATTTGTAATTATAAGGTCTTTGCTCAAGTGTCTGTATAAGTTTGGTCGTGTCGACCAAATCAAGATATCCTTCTATCATGGTTTCGTACGACGTGTTAGTTAGTCTGTGTTAAACAGTTGCATGTGTGCATACTGTTAAGTCTTGTGTACGTCATGTCTGCGACACATTCTCCAAAGTAAACATTCTGTGTGAGTGGGAATGCTTTGTACGAGCAGGATGCTGCTCGTATGAGCCACCAGCTTCGTACGAAGGATACAATATCAGCAAGTGGCTTACTTGTTTCGTACGAAGGAGTGTATGCTTCGTACGAACCAGAATGTTCGTACGAGCGTCTTTGGAACAGTTCTTTGTGTAATAGTGTGTTTCGTATGTCTAGTAACGTACTCGGTACGAATGAACAACATGGACACTTATAAGCAGACATGCACCTTTCAGTCAGAGTTGGTTGTTCAACTAGTTGGTGAGCTGAAGAGTTGGAGTTTCTGGTGCAGACGAATACACAAGAGCACAGGCAGTTTGTGTGAGTTGTATGAGCATTGTTTGTATATGTTTGTACTAATCCTCATCAGTTAATCAAGATAGTGAATCTTTGGTTATCCCGTGTTCTTACTTTTCTTTGGTTTGCATGCATACTTGGATTCCGCACTTGTATGTGTGTTGCCTGAACAATGAATAGGTTTAACTTGATCCTCAGGTGGACCTACAAGTGGTATCAGAGCATTGGCTCTCTTCCTTGTTCATAACCAAGCTTAGTATTGTGTCTGAGCTAGTTTGAAGATTTCTTGAAGTGTTCTTGAACTTCTTGCAGAAAATTTAAGTTTTGAATAGATAACTAACTTAAAACTTTGTTATAATCTGTTAATATCCAGAAAATTTTCATAAAATTTTCTTTTGTTGAAGTTGAACACATTTGCAGAAGAAATTCACCAGAAAATTCAAACAGAATAGTGTTGTAGGGTTGGCAATTTTTTTTGACACTTGGACTGTTGTGACTGTAAAACTGAAAGAATGTTTGTGTTTTTAACTAAACTTGGGTAAGACAACAGGCTACTTTTGAAAAGAAGTCTGTACAAGAAAAGGAAAGTTTTCACCAAACCAACTCTTCAAAAGATTTCTCTAGGAAACACTGAGAGAAACAGCCTGTGCGAATATTTGATTCATACGAAGGACCAAGCTGCTCGTGTGAAGGACAAATCATCCGCACGAACTACCTGGTTCACACAAAGTAACACATCCGTACGAAGCAAATTGTTGCTCGTACGAAGGAGGTTTATCCGCACGAACATTGGTTCGTACGAATAACCTTCGTTATTGTTTGTTTTTCGTGTTTCGGTTTATCAAGCTTTGTGCTTTTCAGATATTTTCAAAATTGTGAATTTTTAAAAGGAAACTGTTATATTCAAACTTTAAACCTTTCAAAATTTTCATAATCAAGAAAATATAATGAGTTCTAACCCGTGGTATTGGAGTAGTTCAAGCTTGAATCAAGAGTCTTCGCAAAGCTCCGCAACATCATGGGTTAGGTCTTTGATGCCTCAACATACAGCCATGATTTTTGCAAATCAATGGGCGTGTGTTGCAAACCAGAATCAGAGCATCCAAACTCTATTAATGAGCGAGAGTGAAACAAGGAGTAATAACCGTCCGCCGAACTCTATTAATCACATGAACGATTGTCCTTCATGGAAAAGTCATTTTCATATGTATGTTCTCGGTCAGAACATGGAACTATGGACGTGTTTCACTCCACCCTATAAGGAATCACTCGAAGAAGCTGGATCAAATCCAACCTCTTTGGCCAATCTAGATGAAAGTGACAAGAAAGCATATGATCTAGAGAAAAAGGCCTTTGCTATCCTCACACAAGCTCTTCATAAAGATATTTATCATCAGTTTGTGTATTGTACAACCATGAAAAATTTGTGGGACACTTTGGAAGCAAGAGGTGAAGGTAATGCTGCTACCAGAAAGATTCGGCATGATTTGCTCAAGAAGGAGTTTGAAGGTTTCATGTTCATGGAAAATGAAACTTTGAATGATATGACCACACGTTTTTATCATCTGCTCGTGAGATGTACTCTTACAAAGTGTTAGCAGCACCGCAAGAAATTGTGATGCAATTTGCTGATGCTTTACCACCGAAATGGGGTCAATTTATTGACTTATTATAACACACAGGTGTTTTGGTCTCAATTAGTATTTATGAATTTGTGCAGAAACTGGAGAACAAGAATGAAGAAGAACTCCGAAAGGAACAACGAGTTACTATTCCACAAAACCCTGAGATGTACTTCGGAGGTATTAATGCAGGTATAAGCTCAAGCCAGCAACCAAAGCTACAAACCGCGTTTGTGTCAAACGTGAACCCTTCTTACCACAACCTGTTCAATCAAGTCAGTCTGCGGGCTCGAGTACTCAAGCCTATGGACAAGCATTTGATCCAAAAGTCTTCCTTCCACAGCCAAGAGATTTAGCACATCAAGCTCCACATCAAGCTCCTCAACAAGCTTTCTATGGAAACAATTGTCAATCTGCAAATCCCAACACTGTCAAACTTGACACGTCCCATCTCTCTAAAGTCAGCGTAGAAGTTGCACAGGAACATATGGAACTTCTCAACACAATGGTTAGTGCTTATTGTGGTTTAGTTGTATGTCAAATAGGAAACATGAATTTGACAAACGAAGACTACCAACAAATTAACCGAGATGAGATGGAGCTAATGGATATCAAGTGGGCATTTGCAAGTGCCGTGAGAAGAGCAAAGGATTACATGCGGAGAACAGGAAGAACCAGTTTGGAAAGTAAGAAGGATACAAAATACGGCTTTGACAAAACAGCCGTTACTTGCTTCAACTGCGGAGAAAGAGGTCACTCCAAATGGGAATGCACGAGGCCCAGCAAAGAAGGAAATCACGATCCCTTTCGAAATCAATCTCAACCACCCAACACAGCTCAGTTCAACAATGAGAGAAGAATGGTAGCTGTTGGAAACTCAAACAATACCAATCAATCAGGACCTTCAAACACACAAAGAGCTTTGGTAGTTCAATCTGATGAAGGATGCGATTTGTCAGTACAGTTGGGAACTGAGAACAACGGAAGAACTGCATGTTATGCGAAGATCATCGATCAAATCAAGCATGTTCACAGCATTAATACTCCAGATAACGATGATACTTCTGGGTATGCTGGTAGTTCTGATGAAGAGTGCGCAAGTTCAGGTAGTTATGGATCTGATTCTGATATTAGAAACAGGAGTGATGCTGAGGTTAGCAAGTTGCAGAGTGAAGCTAAGATGATGAAGTGTGAAAAGGTGGATATGACGAGGAAAGCAGAAGTTGCAGTGAAGGAGATAGAGACACTCTTTACAGATGGTGCAGCCTTCCCTCATCACACTGCCTTTATGGCAAATGTTGCAGGTTCTACAAGTCAGGTAAATTCTGACCCTCCTACAATTTGCAATGACTGTGTTGACTTGAAATCAAAATATGAAACAGTCGACAATCATAATCAAAATTTAGTTGTTGAACTATCAAAGTGCAAAGAGGCGAATTTGGCTCTAACTCGAAATGAAAAAGAATTCAAATCTGTAATAGAAACCCTTAAGAAAAGCGTTTCTGAATTAACAAAAACATTTTGAATAAACAGACAGGAATTAACAACTATATTAATCTCCTGAAAGAAACTAAGAAAGAGTCACCATCGCCAAATGCGAATATGATTCGATCAACCTCAAATTGGATAGTTATTCTAACTCCCGCTATGTGCTTGATCATATCATTGATGTTCAAAAGCTAAAGGGAGATGTTCAATGCATTGGGTATAAGTCGTGTCCACCCCCGATAAAACACAACTATACTAAAATGCCTGATGAAGAGAATGCCTCGTTTTGAACCCTTCGTACCTCTGAATCCTGAAGAATTTGCAGTCGGATTAGGGTTCAAACTAGACAATTCCTCTCAAGAACCAAGCAAGCCAGAAAATTCATCGTGTGATATTGTTTAACATCCATCTAATAAAGAGGAAAATAATACATCAGATGATGAATCAAGAAAAAGTGATCAGGATCAGCCTCTTGATGAAAGGAAAAGAGTAGAACATTCTGCTACTCCTAGTACTAAATCTGTTGAAATTCAAGATATTGTACCTAAGAAATCTGTGAAGACAAAAGTGTCCACACAAGAAACAGATAATGTATTGTATACACTAGTTGGAGATAAGAAAATCTACTCTAACAAAGATTTTCCAATTAAAAATGTAAACCCTATCTCTATTGATCAAGTGTTTGAAAAGTTAACAACTAAATTTTTAGAGAAGGAAAAGCCAACCAAATCCAGCCATTATCAGTTTCAACAGAAAAGCAAGAGAAGCGAGTCGAAAAGCCTACAGTTTCTCAACCGAAGGTTGAAACAAAAGGCTCTCGCTACAAGAAAAAGCTTAAGAATGTTAAATTTGTGAGTTCCAAGGGTACTGATAAAGTTGAGACTTTTCAAGGCAAGTCTAATATAGAATTTGTAAAGAAAGTTAAGATTTTGAAAAGAAATAGTCAAAATAATTACATCCAAAACACGGATGGATGTAATGGAAACGAACCCAGTACCTCAAGACCCACAAGTTCAACATTAAGCCGAGAAACATGATCTCCTATTTTTGTTGAAAGGAGAACATGTTTCAAATGTGGAGAATTTGGCCACATTATAAAAGATTACAAAAATCCAGCCAAACCAAGATTCGTTGAAAGAACCCCTCATGAACCAACTTGCCAACGTAAATCTGTTTCTCAAACACAAGATAAACGAATTATTAAAGATCAAAAAGAGAAACAAAAACGTAAACAAGTAAAAGCAATTGAAAATCTTTAAAACCAGATTCTTCAGAAAGGAATCAAAGATCTTCAAAGATAATAAAACCATAAACTGTTAAAACTGTGAATAATAGTAAATCTAGTAATAATCAACGATCTTGGAAACAGAAGACCGGTAGTGGTTCAAGAGGAGGCACTCAGTTTGACAATCATCAAGAAATAGAGATCACATTTCTTGATGATAAGGGGCGACCCAAGACCACTAAGGCTTAGTCCCCATTTCAAACTAATCTTCTTTGTGAAATGCGCAGGGTGGTCCAGGAGGAACGGTGAACAGTCATTGGATTGTTGACAGTGGAGCATCGAGGCACATGACGGCGACTTACGGCTCCTGTATGATGTGAAAAGCATTAGGGGTGGTTATGTTGTCTTTACTGGTGATAAAGGTGGTTACATCACTGGAGAAGGAATGGTCTCCAATGGTGTTGTAAGTTTCGACAAGATCAATTATGTGCGACAAATTGATCACAATCTTCTTAGTGTTTCTCAATCTACGACAAGAAGTTCATGGTACATTTTGACGATACCGGATGTTATGTACTGAAACCTGGATTCAAGATCCCCAAGGAATGGATTCTCCTGTCGGCTCCAAGAATTAACGACTTGTATATTCTTGATATGAGCCAAGCTATTACAACGTCTGCACAAGTCACATGTTTTGTCTCTAAAGCCACCGAGAAGGAATCAATCTCTTGGCACAAACGAATGGGACACATTCACCTGAGGAAAATGAACTATTTGGTGAAGAATAATCTTGTGAATGGTGTACCAGTCAAGAATTTCATCTTCAAGACGTCTGTGTATCATGCCAGAAGCGAAAGCAAGCGAGAAAATCTCATCCCGTGAAGAAGATCAACACTATGAATATGCCACTAGAACGTCTTCATATGGACCTCTTTGGACCTATGAAACACAAGACAACCTTTGGTGATTCTTATTGTCTGGTAGTTACTGATTCCAGATTCTCATGGGTAAACATGTTGGCACACAAGAGTGAAGTTCCTAATATCCTCAAGAATCTCCTGACGCTGTTAGACAATTTGTACAATCTGAAGGTAAGGAGAATCAGAAGCGACAATGGCACCGAATTCAAGAATCAAGTTATGGATGAGTACTGTTCTTCAAAGGGCATTTTGCATGAGTACAGTTCTCGCTACACTCCACAACAAAATGGTGTCGCTGAGAGGGTGAATAGAACTCTGATTGAAACAACAAGAACTATGTTAGTAGAATCAGAACTTCCCGTTCAATTTTGGGGAGAAGCTGTTGCTACTGCATGTTACATGATGAATAGAGTTCTAACGGTGAAGAGACATGGGAAGACATGCTTTGAGTTGCTACATAAAAGGAAACCAGATGTTTCTTTCTTAGAACCTTTTGGAGCTCCATGCACTATGATTGATCCACATGGAAAGTTTGGTCCGAAGGCTATCGAAGTTTTCTTTCTTGGATATGCTACTCCAAATTTCAGGGTGTGGAATTTATCTTCGATAAAGATTGAAGAATGGGGTGAAGTCAAGGTTCAGAGATATACAAAATCAATTAGAGCTCTGGGTGCTCCTTGGATGTTTGACTACGATGGGCTGTTCGACTCCTTTAATCTGCCAACTTTTGATGATGCATCAGCCGCTGCTCAGATGTTACTGGAAAGTGATACAGCAGTTGACTCGTCACTAGTTTGACCAATTATTGTTAATCCTCAAGTGTCGACTTTGATTAACAATCTTGTTCACAATGAGGAATTCAAAGATGTTGTGGATTATAATGTTTCATCAGAAGAAGATGAGTTTCATGATGCTAATGAAGCTACCTCTGGTGCGGTTCTTGGAATTCCGGATGTTACGTCAAATATTTCAACTTCAAGGGACGACTGAAGGTCATGCATCTACATCCTTATCAAATCCAGTTCTCGATTTAATGTTGATCTGAATATCAATAATTTGGGTATCAACTCTCGAGTTCCCGATATTCCAGAGACTCGAATTCATAAAACCCATCCTCAGCAGAATATTATTGGAGATGTCCAGAGTGGTGTGCAGACTCGTAATCAGCTTCGAAACAACCAGGATGCTAGATTGTATTTGGAAATCAGGGAAACTGGTGGTCAGAACGATTGGTCTTTTGCCTGCTATGTGTGCCAAGTAGAACCGAAATCTTGGAAGGAGGCAATGAAAGAAGACTCTTGGGTTGAAGCCATGTAGGAAGAACTTCAGCAATTTCAGAAGTTAGGCGTCTGGAATTTGGTTGACTGGCCTGACAGCTACAAGAAGATTGATACTGGGTGTACAAGTGCAAGAAGGATGACTGAGGTGTCGTTGTGAGAAACAAAGCGCGATTGGTTGTTCAAGGTTTTAATCAGGTCGAAGGTATCGATTACAATGAAGTTTATGCACTGGTTGCACGACTTGAGGCCATAAGAATCTTTTTGGCTTATGCGTCCTACAAGAAGTTCACCGTTTATCAGATGGATGTGAAAAGTGCATTTCTTCATGGTGTGGTGGAAGAGGAAGTATATGTTGAGCAACCACCAGGATTTGAGATCCAATCCATCCTGACAAGGTTTGGCTTCTCAACAAGGCGTTATATGGTCTTCATTAAGCTCCGAGGGCTTGGTATGTGTCACACCCCAACCGATGGCGGAAACATCGGAGTGAGACGAAATAGATTGCTCATCACTCATAACACTATTTGCGACAATAATTTAAATAAACCAAATTTCATTTCCAAAACAAATTGTCAAATACAACAAGAAGCAAATATGACAACAACATTTCTTAATATTCTAAGTGAGTTTCTAAGCCATTCCTACCAAGTTCCATCATGGTCAACATTTCTAACCTGCAACATGTTAAAAATAAAGTTCCATACAACAAGTATTGGCAAGTACACAAGTTTCTAATACATAGTATAAGTATAAAAGAATTTACTTACTCAAATCCACATAGCAATTGTATGTAAGGTAAGCTAGCATGCAATACTTAATTGTCAAACCCAAGTGTCTACAAGAATGTATGTATCCCTCGTCACACGAAGTAACGAGACTAAAGTATGAATGTAACAAGAATGAATCAGCTTTAAGACTTAACAATACCCCGACGGGCGGTGTGCTACTCCTATAGCGCTATATACGTTATGTTGTGGCTAGCTAAGTTAATGACAATAAGCATGTATGAATTTAGCATGAACCAAAGCATAACAACAAGCATGTATAAATGATTGAGTGTATAAAGCATGTAGTGTGTATTTGTGTGTTTTTGTATGATAACATGTTGCAACCCAAAATGTGTAAAAGGAAAATGGGTCAAGTGTACTCACGGTTTTGCAAGCTTCCACTTGTTAGTCCCGTGAAGAGGTTGGAGGATAGAATGATCACCAAGTTATCCTACAAGAGGAAGGATGGTTTGGTAAGTTTTCGAAGGGTACTAGAGAATTTGGAAGGAAGGAGGATAAAGTAGTTTATATGGGAAAGTAATCATCTAGACTTAATACTCGTTTTTTGACATTGTAATACCCATTCGGGTTGATGTGTCTTCATGTCATAACGAGAAATTAAGTACGTAGGTGATGTAACCTAGTACCATGACGGATAACGATGTAATTACCATCAAGAGTTCGGTTAGTATAAGTGTATACATATATATGTAATAAATAAATAATAAATGACATGTAGAATCATAGAAATCATGCATGGAGGTAGGAGGATAACCTTCCTTTTAAAAACCTCTCGTATAGTATACCAATGCATAAGTCATCACAAGGACGACAAGGATGGTAATGAGTAACATAAAAGTAAAAGACAAAAGTAAACGAAAACATCAAGTGAGGTGGTGGGTCGAAAGTAGGATAGCTAAGGCTTCCAAGAGATCACACACTACCAACTCAAGTCGAGCTTGGAAGGATACAACACTTGTGGGTAAAACCCTAATAAAACCAAAAAGGTTCTTACACTTGGGTTCCCAAATATGGTGATGTTCCAAGTTAGTCTTCCATGGAAGACTTATGGAGACATTCCAAGGTACTCCAAGTAATAAGAAAGAAAGAGAGAAAAGAGAGGGAGAGGTGAGTTAGAACTCACTTGATTTAGAGAGAAGAGCTCCTTGAGCCTTTAGAGGAGAGAATAGAGAAATGAGGTGTGAGTTGAAGTGAAATGGGATGGGGTATTTATAGGTAAAGTTTGGGAGGATGGTAGTTGAGGGTAGTTAATGTAAGAAACACAAACTTGACCAATCAACAAGCTTTAAACGAGTTTCCCAGACCGCGCCTCTCTCACGGGCCACGAGAGAATACAAGGATCTCGGTCGCGGGCTGCGAGATGTCTGGCGGGCCGCGAGAGTGGAGGATTGGGTCGGTCGCGGGGCGCGAAGGAGGGTATTCCAGAATGTTCTTTGGTTTTAATCACTTTTAGCCCTTAAACTTAGTTTTATAATGGTTTTTGCATGATTTTAAGCATATAATGAATATAATTTTCGAACGCATGAATCTTGCACGTATATAAGTAGTAAGCATGAATTAAACGATTGAATGTATAAACAAGCAGGTATCAAGTATGACCTTTATTACGATTCAAGTCTCGGATTACAAAATTGGGAAAGGAAGTACGAATACAAGTTTCCAAAAAATAGAAATACAGCAATACTTTCTAAATAAAGAAAGTATGAAAAAGCAAGGCGTTACAGTCCCCCCTCCTTTAGGAAATTTTGTCTTGAAATTTATTCAGAGGAAGGTGTAACGAACAGATGCAGGTACTTAGTCTTGATATCATTTTCGAGTTCCAAAGTAAATTCAGCGCCACGTTTACCTTCCCATCAAACCTTGACTATGGGAATTCAACTGCGCCTCAACTTCTTGATTCCTCGGTCCATGATTTCGACTGGTTTTTCCACGAAGTGAAGAGTTTCGTTGATTTGAAGATCTTCAAGTGGAACCTGAAGTCCTTCGTCAGCTAGGCACTTCTTCAAGTTTGAAACATGAAACGTAGGATGAATGTTGTTGAGTTCTTGAGGTAGATCCAGTCGATATGCTACCTTGCCAATCCTTTATAGAATTTTGAAAGGACCTACATAGCAAGGAGCAAGTTTGTCTTTCTTACCAAATCGAACTACACCCTTCCAAGGGGATACCTTGAGAAGTACATAATCACCCACGCTGAATTCCAGAGGTTTGCGTCGTTTATCCGCGTAACTCTTTCGTCGACTTCGGGCTTTGAGCAAATTATCTCGAGTTTGTAAGATCTTTTCCGTCATTTCTTGTATAAGCTCGGGACTGGTGATTTGAGCTTCCCCGATCTCGTGCCAACAAATAGGCGATCGGCACTTACGACCATACGATGCTTCGAAGGGTGCCATTTGAATACTCGTGTGATAACTGTTATTGTACGAGAATTCGATCAAAGGCAAGTGCATATCCCAGTTGTCACAAAAACCAATTACGCAAGAACGAAGCATATCCTCTAATGTTTGGATAGTATGCTCGGTTTTTCCATCAGATTGAGGATGGAAAGCAGTACTAAGATTGAGATGAATACCAAGAGCTTTTTGAAAAGCTTGCCAAATACGGGAGGTGAAATGACTATCACGGTCCGAGATGATGTCAATGGGGATACCATGACGACAAATGAATTCATCCGTATAGATACGAGCCAATTTCTCGACTTTGAAATCTTCACGTAAAGGGAGGAAGTGAGCGAATTTGGTCAAACGGTCAATAATGACCCAAATACTATCGTGACTAGACGATGTACAAGGAAGCTTGGTAATGAAGTCCATGGCAATGCTCTCCCATTTCCAAACAGGAATTTCGGGATGTTCGAGCAAGCCAGAGGGATGTTGATGCTCGGCTTTTACCTTAGAACAAGTAAGGCATTTTGAGACATAGAAGGCGATATCTTTCTTCATACCAGGCCACCAATAGGACGTACGAAGGTCATGATACATCTTATCAGCGCCTGGGTGAATGGAATATCGAGATTTATGAGCTTCACTCATCAAAAGTGTGCGAAGGTTTTCACGGCTCGGGATCCAAATATGGTCAAGGAAGTACTTAATGCCTTCAGGTTTGGATACGAGTTGGGTTTCGACACCACACTTCAACTTATTATCGAGATTATTCTCATTAATGGTTGAGTATTGTGCCTCATGAATTAGCTCTTGAAGCTTTCCCATGGTTTGGTAGCAACGGATACTTTTAACATTAGTTTTTCGACTTAACGCATCGGCTACAACATTAGCCTTACCAGGGTGGTAGCGAATATCACAATCGTAGTCGTTTAATAACTCCACCCAATGACATTGACGCATGTTGAGTTCTTTTTTATTGAGGATGTGTTGTAGGCTCTTATGGTCGGCGAATACCGTACACTTTGTACCATAAAGGTAGTGTCGCCATATCTTCAATGCAAAAACCACTGCACCAAGTTCAAGGTCGTGGGTAGTGTAGTTTTTCTCATGTATTTTGAGTTGTCTCGACGCGTAAGCGATAACTTTATCTCGTTGCATGAGGACGCAACCAAGACCTTGTTTCGAAGCATCCCAATACACGACAAAGTCATCGTTACCATCGGGAAGAGCTAGAATGGGGGCATTACAAAGCATGCCTTTGAGGGTTTGGAAGGATTCCTCTTGTTCGGGACCCCAAACAAAAGGTTTATCTTTTTGGGTCAAAGAAGTGAGAGGGACGGCGATCTTGGAGAATTCGAGATGAAGCGACGCAGTAACCAGCTAGACCAAGAAACGAACGGATTTCGGATGGAGACTTAGGAGCTATCCAATTCTTTACGGCTTCGATTTTCGTAGGGTCAACATGGATAACAAGTTTATTGACAACGTGACCAATAAATTGAACTTCCTTTAACCAAAATTCACACTTCGAGAATTTGGCGTAAAGTCATTCGGTACGCAATAGCTGAAGGATAAGACGCTGGTGTCGCTCGTGCTCTTCTTGTGTCTTAGAATAGATGAGGATACCATCGATGAAGACGATCACGAAACAATCGAGATACGGCTTGTACACGCGATTCATTAAATCCATGAACACGGCGGGCTCGTTGGTCACGCCAAAGGGCATGACCACGAACTCGTAGTGCCCATAGCGTGTACGGAAAGCGGTTTTGAGTACATCCTCTTCGAGGACTCGAAGTTGATGGTAGCCCGAACGGAGATCGATCTTTGAGAAGCAAGTTGCACCTTGCAATTGATCGAAGAGATCGTCAATGCGAGGAAGAGGATATCGGTTTTTGACCGTTAGTTTATTGAGCTCACGATAGTCGATACACATCCGAAATGATCCATCTTTCTTCTTGACGAATAGGAGGGGAGCGCCCCAAGGAGAAGTACTAGAACGTATAAAGCCTTTATCAAGAAGTTCTTGAAGTTGGCTAGATAGTTCTTGCATCTCCGAAGGTGCTAAACGATAAGGGGATTTCACAACAGGAGTTGTGCTAGGAATGAGATCGATTCGGAAGTCAACAGAACGAGGAGGAGGCGGACCAGGAAGATCCTCTGGAAAAACGTCAGGAAATTCACAAGCAACAGGAACATCACTTACGCTTGGACCCTTGTCCTTCTTTTCTACAATGTGAGCAAGAAATGCAAAGTAGTCTTTACGCAAGTATTATTTCGCTTGGATACACGACATAATTTTGAGACCTTTATAAGGTTTCTCGCCATAGACATGTAAGAAATCTTTATTTGGAAGAGGAAGATGAATGAATTTTTCCGAACAAACGACTTCAGCACGAACTCGACTGAGCCAGTTCATGCCTACTATGATATAGAAACTCCCCATTTGCATGGGTATGAGATCAATTGGGAATGCATGATCGCTAAGATTCAAAGAACAATCGGAAAGAATGGAATCAACGGTGATAGATTTTCTGTTAACGACTTCGACTTCGAACGATTTTGGCAGTTTAGAGCGTTTACACTTAAGCATGGGTTCGAATTCAGTGGATACAAAACACTTATCGGCACCAGTATCAAAAAAACAAGAAGCATAGACGTTGTTAACGAGAAACGTACCGGTTGTGACGTCATTAGCGTTTTGCGCTTGAGCGGCGGTGATCACGAATGCTCTGCCTCGAGCTTGTTGAGGCTGACCGCGGCTGCTGTTTTTGTCGATTGATGGATTGGGGACCGGTGTTGGTAAAATGGTTTGGATCACGACATTTGAAGCATGCACGATTGGTAGTGGCTGGAGGTTAAGGTAGGTTTAGGGCAGGGTTTGTATTGGTAGGTTGGTCTTAGGTAGGCTTTAGGTTTTGGTGACAACGGTCGGCAAAATGCCCAAACCTATTACAGGTTGCGCACTTACGACACGGGGTGTTGGCGGGATGGTGGTAGGAGCATTGGTTACACTTGGGCCATGATCCGGTATGGCCCTTTCTTGGTGGTTCTAGGGTTGAGGCGATTGTAATGGTTTTGCGTTTTGCGGGGTGACCACCGCATAATTTTGGTTAGAAGCCTTCCGCTTCTTACCCTTGTTGTGGCTTCTAGGTGGCTTGGATATGGTAGGTTCTTCGGGGTTTTGGTGGTAGCTTGGTGTACGTTCTTCGGTGGGGGTTTGTTGGAGGCTTCACGAATGATGCGGTTATTATTGAACTTGGCGACGAGGCGATAGGTATCCTCTAGGGTTTTAGGTGAGGCGGCTCAACTAGGTCGGCGATGGTTGGAGGTCGGCATTCAATGTACTTTGCGATAACCTTGTCGAGTGTGTCGACTTGACCAGGGCAAAGTGCACTTAGCTGTTTGAAGTGGCTAGTGAGGCCGGCATTGTCGTTCCCCACTTGTTTCAAATTCCAGAATTCATTCTCTAGTTTTCGAAGCTCGTGTGGAGGACAAAACTCGTCCCTCATCAGCTTTTTGAGATTACCCCAAAGGAGGGCGTGAACGGCGTTGTTTCCACGAACGTTGCATTCGGAGGTCCACCAATTGAGAGCCCTCGATCGGAAAAAGCCCGTGGCATTTCGTTCGCAAGTGGTTAGGACATCCACTTTGAAGGAATGTCACCTCAATGGCGTAAAACCATTGAAGCAACTGAGTGGCGTCCCCTTCGCCGGTGAATGGTAAAGGGTTACACGAGCAAAAATGCTTATGGGTAAACGTTGTCTTAGGTGACTCCATCTTTGAATCGACAAAGGTATGCGGCGATTCAGCGTTGGGCGAGGGTTGAACCTTGCTAACAATGTGGGGTATGATCTTAGCCATTTGTTTTGCCATAAATCTCATACAATCTTTCTTTGACATTGAGTTGGAGTTAGCCCTTGACTTCAATCTTGCTCCAGAGTTTTGCGAAGACATCTAAGGGATAGGAAAGGATGAGACTTGATCGTGGGGTAAGGTAAAATATCACATGGTCATGCAAATAACACATATAATTTCACATAAGTATCACAAAATTTTGAACACATAGGATTGCATAAAGAGTATAAATTTTGTTGGTTTGCGAGGATTATTATTGTTTTTGATTGCGATAAACGTGCGAATTCATCAAGATTGGAATGATCGAGGTAACAATTATAAAAAAACACATAAAAATTGAGATAACATAAAAGATAGGCTTAGTAAAAACATTAGAGTGCCTTGGGTTGAGAAGCGTCGACTATTCCAAAGTAAATCGAAGATCCTTTTAAATTAGAGGAACGTGCTTTGGCCTATAGGTAAAATGCTCTCATCGAGGAGCGATTAACGGCATTTTACCCTTCCAGTTACTACACGTATCTAATTGATCGAAAAATCGAAACTTTGGCGAGATCGAAAATCGAGGAGTGGGACTAGTTGACAAGGTGCGGGTTTCACCCCTAACTTGACAAAATCGTACCTAAATGTGGTTGGTACTAACCAAACGAGGAGCGAATTCTGACTCGTTGGTAAGGGTCCACTAGAGCATGAAATGGAAATTTTCCATCAAGGTATGAATATCACTCCTAACTTGATGGCCTAATTTGGTGAAAAAATCGAATACGCGGATTGAGAGTGATCACCAAAGTGCGGGTTTCACCCCTATTTTGGTGAGATCGTCTCGTTTGTATGAGTGTCTTCAAGTCTTCAAGTGTGTATTGTGTAAAAATGCCTTAGGAAAGACATCATGTATATGTATTAAGACCAAAAGAATAAGAGGAGAAGCAAAGTAGGAAGCATAAAGTTTTAAGCATAAACAAGAATGGTCAAAATGGGTACTTAGAACTATAGACTAGGCCGAATATGGAAATTCTACCTAATTCCCTATAGTTATGGCTCTGATACCAATCTGTCACACCCCAACCGATGGTGGAAACATCGGAGTGAGACAAAATAGATTGCTCATCACTCATAACACTATTTGCGACAATATTTAAATAAACCAAATTTCATTTCCAAAACAAATTGTCAAATACAACAAGAAGCAAATATGACAACAACATTTCTTAATATTCTAAGTGAGTTTCTAAGCCATTCCTACCAAGTTCCATCATGGTCAACATCTCTAACCTGCAACATGTTAAAAATAAAGTTCAATACAACAAGTATTGGTGAGTACACAAGTTTGTAATACATAGTATAAGTATAAAAGAATTTACTCAAATCCACATGGCAATTGTATGTAAGGTAAGCTAGCATGCAATACTTAATTGTCAAACCCAAGTGTCCACAAGAATGTATGTGTCCCTCGTCACACGAAGTAACGAGACTAAAGTATGAATGTAACAAGAATGGATCAGCTTTAAGACTTAACAATACCCCGATGGGCGGTGTGCTACTCCTATAGCGCTATATATGTTAAGTTGGGGCTAGCTAAGTTAATGACAATAATCATGTATGAATTTAGCATGAACCAAAGCATAACAACAAGCTTGTATAAAGGATTGAGTGTATAAAGCATGTAGTGTGTATTTGTGTGTTTTTGTATGATAACATGTTGCAACCCAAAATGTGCAAAAGGTAAATGGGTCAAGTGTACTCACGGTTTGCAAGCTTCCACTTGTTAGTCCCGTGAAGAGGTTGGAGGATGGAATGATCACCAAGTTATCCTACAAGAGGAAGGATGGTTTTGCTAACTTTTCGAAGGGTAATAGAGAATTTGGATGGAAGGACGATAAAGTAGTTTATATGGGAAAGTAATCATCTAGACTTAATACTCGTTTTTGACACTATAATACCCATTGGGTTGATGTGTCTTCATGGGTGGTCTACCCATTAGAATTGTAACGAGAGATGAAGTACGTAGGTGATGTAACCTGGTACCATGACGGATAACCATATGATTACAATCAAGAGTTCGGTTAGTATAAGTGTATACATATATACGTAATAAATAAATAATACATGACATGTAGAATAATAGAAATCATGCATGGAGGTAGGAGGATAACCTTCCTTTTAAAAACCTCTCGTATAGTATACCAATGCACAAGTCGTCACAAGGACGACAAGGATGGTCATGAGTAACATAAAAGTAAAAGACAAAAGTAAAAGACAAAAGTAAACGAAAACATCAAGTGAGGTGGTGGATCGAAAGTAGGAT
Organism: Scalesia atractyloides; assembly: GCA_947069175.1. Classification (NCBI taxonomy): domain Eukaryota; kingdom Viridiplantae; phylum Streptophyta; class Magnoliopsida; order Asterales; family Asteraceae; genus Scalesia; species Scalesia atractyloides. The sequence goes on from CAMTDV010000027.1 coordinate 45,814,300, forward strand.
AGCCAAGGCTTCCAAGAGATCATACACTACCAACTCAAGTCGAGCTTGGAAGGATACAACACTTGTGGGTAAAACCCTAATAAAACCAAAAAGGTTCTTACACTTGGGTTCCCAAATATGGTGATGTTCCAAGTTAGTCTTCCATGGAAGACTTATGGAGACATTCCAAGGTACTCCAAGTAATTAGAAAGAAAGAGAGAAAAGAGAGGGAGAGGTGAGTTAGAACTCACTTGAAAGAGAGAAGAGCTCCTTGAGCCTTTAGAGGAGAGAAGAGAGAAATGAGGTGTGAGTTGAAGTGAAATGGGATGGGGTATTTATAGGTATAGTTTGGGAGGATGGTTGTTGAGGGTAATTAATGTAAGAAACACAAACTTGACCAATCAACAAGCTTTAAACGAGTTTTCCCGGATCACGCCTCTCGTGGGCCGCGAGAGAGTAGAAGGATCTCGGTCGCGGGCCGCGAGATGTCTGGCGTGCCGTGAGAATGATTGGGTCGGTCGCTGGGTGCGAGGGAGGGTATTCTAGAATGTTCTTTGGTTTTTATCACTTTTAGCCCTTAAACTTAGTTTTAGAACGGTTTTGCATGTTTTTAAGCATATATCGAATATAATTTTCGAACGCATGAATCTTGCACGTATATAAGTAGTAAGCATGAATTAAACGATTGAATGTATAAACAAGCATGTATCAAGTATGACTTTTATTACGATTCAAGTCTCGGATTACAAGATTGGGAAAGGAAGTACGAATACAAGTTTCCAAAAAATAGAAATACAACAATACTTTCTAATTAAGGAAAGTATGAAAAAGCGAGGCATTACAGTATGAAACGTTGTCTACCTGTCTGTTGAAGAATGGTTTTCGACGAGGATTCATCGACTGTACTCTCTTCATCAAGGAAATGAACGAGGATTTGCTACTAGTGCAGGTTTATTTTGATGACATTATTTTTGGATCTACCAACGAACGAATGTGCAAGGAAATCGAACAGGTTATGCAAGAGAAGTTCGAGATGAGCGCCATGGGAGAAATGACTTTCTTTTAGGTTTGCAGGTTCAGCAATCAAAGGAAGGGATTTTTATCCATCAAACCAAGTATGTCGGAGATATTCTCAAGCGATTTCAGATGGAAGACTCAAAGTCTTTGGGAACTCCATTAGCTCAAAATCATGGGATTACTCCAAACGGAATGGGTGAACATGTGGAACCATCTCTCTACCGTGCTATGATCGGATCTATCATGTATCTAACTGCTTCAAGACCCGACATAATGTACCCAACATGTCTTCTAGCACGCTATCAGTCTAGTTTTAAAGTTTCTCATTTGATGGCTGTGAAAAGGATCTTTCGTTATCTGAAGGGTCGCCCTGACACTGGTCTATGGTACCCTAAGGATGATAACTTTGATCTGACAGCATTCAGTGATTCTGATCATGGCGGCTGCAAAATTGATGCAAAATCAACAACAGCAGGATGTCAGTTCTTGGGAAGTCGCCTAGTCACATGGCAATGCAAGAAGCAGACTTGTGTAGCTACATCAACATGTGAGGCTAAGTATGTTTCAGCTTCTAGTTGCTACTCTCAGGTTCTATGGATTCAACAGCAGATGCGCGACTAAGGTTTTGAATTTCTAACTACTCCTATTTTTGTTGATAACAAAGCCGCTTTACAGATAACTCGAAATCCTGTATAGCACTCAAAAACAAAACACACTGAGATAAAGTATCATTTCATATGAGATTGCTATGAAAAGAAACTTACCGATGTTGTTAAAATCCACACCGATCACCAACGTGCCGACCTTTTTACCAAAGCCTTTGATAAATCGCGTTTTCATTATCTTCTTTTGGTTAATGGCATATAGGTGAAACCCTAGTAACTCAACCATGGCTAATCATTTTTTCTACATATTTTTAGAAAAATCTAAAACTACAAAAAGATTTTCCAATTTTTCTTAGTTTTATATTTTAGGGATTTCACAACAGGAGTTGCGCTAGGAATGAGATCGATTCGGAAGTCAACAGAACGATGAGGCGGACCAGGAAGATCCTCTAGAAAAACGTCAGGAAATTCACAAGCAACAGGAACATCACTTACGCTTGGACCCTTGTCCTTCTTTTCTACAATGTGAGCAAGAAATGCAAAGTAGTCTTTACGCAAGTATTTGTTCGCTTGGATACACGACATAATTTTGAGACCTTTAGAAGGTTTCTCGCCATAGACGTGTAAGAAATCTTTATTTGGAAGAGGAAGACGAATGAATTTTTCCGAACAAACGACTTCAGGACGAACTCGACTGAGCCAGTTTATGCCTACTATGATATAGAAACTCCCCATTTGCATGGGTATGAGATCAATTGGGAATGCATGATCGCTAAGATTCAAAGAACAATCGGAAAGAATGGAATCGACGGTGATAGATTTTATGTTAGCGACTTCGACTTCGAACGATTTTGGTAGTTTAGAGCGTTTACACTTAAGCATGGGTTCGAATTCAGTGGATACAAAACACTTATCGGCACCAGTATCAAAAAAACAAGAAGCATAGACGTTGTTAACGAAAAACGTACCGGTTGTGACGTCATTAGCGTTTTGCGCTTGAGCGGCGGTGATCACGAATGCTCTGCCTCGAGCTTGTTGAGGCTGACGCGGCTGCTGTTGCTGTCGATTGATGGATTGGGGACAGGTGTTGGCAAAATGGTTTGGATCACGACATTTGAAGCATGCACGATTGGTAGTGGCCGGAGGTTGAGGTAGGTTTAGGGCAGGGTTTGTATTGGTAGGTTGGTCTTGGGTAGGCTTCAGGTTTTGGTGATAACGGTCGGCAAAATGCCCAAACATATTACAGGTTGCGCACTTACGACACGGGGTGTTGGCGGGATGGTGGTAGGAGCATTGGTTACACTTGGGCCATGATCCGGTATGGCCCTTTCTTGGTGGTTCTAGGGTTGAGGCAGATTGTAATGGTTTTGCGTTTTTCGGGGTGACGACCGCATAATTTTGGTTAGAAGCCGTCCGCTTCTTACCCTTTTTGTGGCTTCTAGGTGGCTTGGATATGGTAGGTTCTTCGGGGTTTTGGTGGTAGCTTGGTGTACGTTCTTTGGTGGGGGTTTGTTGGAGGCTTCACGAATGATGCGGTTATTATTGAACTTGGCGACGAGGCGATAGGTATCCTCTAGGGTTTTGGGTGTGGCGGCTCAACTAGGTCGGCGATGGTTGGAGGTCGGCATTCAATGTACCTTGTGATAACCTTGTCGAGTGTGTCGACTTGACCAGGGCAAAGTTCACTTAGCTGTTTGAAGTGGGTAGTGAGGCCGGCATTGTCGTTCCCCACTTGCTTCAAATTCCAGAATTCATTCTCTAGTTTTCGAAGCTCGTGTGGAGGACAAAACTCGTCCCTCATCAGCTTTTTGAGATTACCCCAAAGGAGGGCGTGCACGGTGTTGTTTCCACGAACGTTGCGTTCGGAGATCCACCAATCGAGAGCCCTCGATCGGAAAAAGCCCGTGGCATTTCGTTCGCAAGTGGTTAGTACATCCACTTTGAAGGAATGTCACCTCAATGGCGTCAAACCATTGAAGCAACTGAGTGGCGTCCCCTTCGTCGGTGAATGGTAAAGGGTTACACCAGCAAAAATGCTTATGGGTAAACGTTGTCTTAGGTGACTCCATCTTTGAATCGACGAAGGTATGCGGCGATTCAGCGTTGGGCGGGGGTTGAACCTTGCTGACAATGTGGGGTATGATCTTAGCCATTTGTTTTGCCATAAATCTCATACAATCTTTCTTTGACATTGAGTTGGAGTTAGCCCTTGACTTCAATCTTGCGCCAGAGTTTTGCGAAGACATCTAAGGGATAGGAAAGGATGAGACTTGATCGTGGGGTAAGGTAAAATATCACATCGGTCATGCAAATAACACATATAATTTCACATAAGTATCACAAAATCTTGAACACATAGGATTGCCTAAAGAGTATAAATTTTGTTGGTTTGCGAGGATTATTATTGTCTTGATTGCGATAAACGTGCAAATTCATCAGGATTGGAATGATCGAGGTAACAATTATAAAAAATCACATAAAAATTGAGATAACATAAAAGATAGGCTTAGTAAAAACATTAGAGTGCCTTGGGTTGAGAGGCGTCGACTATTCCAAAGTAAATCGAAGATCCTTTTAAATTAGAGGAACGTGCTTTGGCCTATAGGTAAAATGCTCTCATCGAGGAGCGATTAACGGCATTTTACCCTTCCAGTTACTACACGTATCTAATTGATCGAAAAATTAAAACTTTGGCGAGATCGAAAATCGAGGAGTGGGACTAGTTGACAAGGTGCGGGTTTCACCCTTAACTTGACAAAATCGTACCTAAATGTGGTTGGTACTAACCAAACGAGGAGCGAATTCTGACTCGTTGGTAAGGGTCCACTAGAGCATGAAATGGAAATTTTCCATCAAGGTATGAATATCACTCCTAACTTGATGGCGTAATTTGGTGAAAAAATCGAATACGCGGATTTAGAGTGATCACCAAAGTGCGGGTTTCACCCCTATTTTGGTGAGATCGTCTCGTTTGTATAAGTGTCTTCAAGTCTTCAAGTGTGTATTGTGTAAAAATGCCTTAGGAAAGACATCATGTATATGTATTAAGACCAAAAGAATAAGAGGAGAAGCAAAGTAGGAAGCATAAAGTTTTAAGCATAAACAAGAATGGTCAAAATGGGTACTTAGAACTATAGACTAGGCCGAATATGGAAATTCTACCTAATTCCCTATAGTTATGGCTCTGATACCAATCTGTCACACCCCAACCGATGGTGGAAACATCGGAGTGAGACAAAATAGATTGCTCATCACTCATAACACTATTTGCGACAATATTTAAATAAACCAAATTTCATTTCCAAAACAAATTGTCAAATACAACAAGAAGCAAATATGACAACAACATTTCTTAATATTCTAAGTGAGTTTCTAAGCCATTCCTACCAAGTTCCATCATGGTCAACATCTCTAACCTGCAACATGTTAAAAATAAAGTTCAATACAACAAGTATTGGTGAGTACACAAGTTTGTAATACATAGTATAAGTATAAAAGAATTTACTCAAATCCACATGGCAATTGTATGTAAGGTAAGCTAGCATGCAATACTTAATTGTCAAACCCAAGTGTCCACAAGAATGTATGTGTCCCTCGTCACACGAAGTAACGAGACTAAAGTATGAATGTAACAAGAATAGATCAGCTTTAAGACTTAACAATACCCCGACGGGCGGTGTGCTACTCCTATAGCGCTATATATGTTAAGTTGGGGCTAGCTAAGTTAATGACAATAAGCATGTATGAATTTAGCATGAACCAAAGCATAACAACAAGCTTGTATAAAGGATTGAGTGTATAAAGCATGTAGTGTGTATTTGTGTGTTTTTGTATGATAACATGTTGCAACCCAAAATGTGTAAAAGGAAAATGGGTCAAGTGTACTCACGGTTTGCAAGCTTCCACTTGTTAGTCCCGTGAAGAGGTTGGAGGATGGAATGATCACCAAGTTATCCTACAAGAGGAAGGATGGTTTTGCTAACTTTTCGAAGGGTAATAGAGAATTTGGAATGGAAGGACGATAAAGTAGTTTATATGGGAAAGTAATCATCTAGACTTAATACTCGTTTTTGACACTATAATACCCATTGGGTTGATGTGTCTTCATGGGTGGTCTACCCATTAGAATTGTAACGAGAGATGAAGTACGTAGGTGATGTAACCTGGTACCATGACGGATAACCATATGATTACAATCAAGAGTTCGGTTAGTATAAGTGTATACATATATACGTAACAAATAAATAATACATGACATGTAGAATCATAGAAATCATGCATGGAGGTAGGAGGATAACCTTCCTTTTAAAAACCTCTCGTATAGTATACCAATGCACAAGTCGTCACAAGGACGACAAGGATGGTCATGAGTAACATAAAAGTAAAAGACAAAAGTAAAAGACAAAAGTAAACGAAAACATCAAGTGAGGTGGTGGATCGAAAGTAGGATAGCCAAGGCTTCCAAGAGATCATACACTACCAACTCAAGTCGAGCTTGGAAGGATACAACACTTGTGGGTAAAACCCTAATAAAACCAAAAAGGTTCTTACACTTGGGTTCCCAAATATGGTGATGTTCCAAGTTAGTCTTCCATGGAAGACTTATGGAGACATTCCAAGGTACTCCAAGTAATAAGAAAGAAAGAGAGAAAAGAGAGGGAGAGGTGAGTTAGAACTCACTTGAAAGAGAGAAGAGCTCCTTGAGCCTTTAGAGGAGAGAAGAGAGAAATAAGGTGTGAGTTGAAGTGAAATGGGATGGGGTATTTATAGGTAAAGTTTGGGAGGATGGTAGTTGAGGGTAATTAATGTAAGAAACACAAACTTGACCAATCAACAAGCTTTAAACGAGTTTTCCCGGATCGCGCCTCTCTCGCGGCCCGCGAGAGAGTAGAAGGATCTCGGTCGCGAGCCGCGAGATGTCTGGCGTGCCGCGAGAGTGATTGGGTTGGTCGCGGGGCGCGAGGGAGGGTATTCTAGAATGTTCTTTGGTTTTTATCACTTTTAGCCCTTAAACTTAGTTTTATAACGGTTTTGCATGTTTTTAAGCATATAATGAATATAATTTTCAAACGCATGAATCTTGCACGTATATAAGTAGTAAGCATGAATTAAACGATTGAATGTATAAACAAGCATGTATCAAGTATGACTTTTGTTACGATTCAAGTCTCGGATTACAAGATTGGGAAAGGAAGTACGAATACAAGTTTCCAAAAAATAGAAATACAGCAATACTTTCTAAATAAGGAAAGTATGAAAAAGCGAGGCGTTACAGTATGAAACGTTGTCTACCTGTCTGTTGAAGAATGGTTTTCGACGAGGATTCATCGACTGTACTCTCTTCATCGAGGAAATGAACGAGGATTTGCTACTAGTGCATGTTTATTTTGATGACATTATTTTTGGATCTACCAATGAACGAATGTGCAAGGAATTCGAACAGGTTATGCAAGAGAAGTTCGAGATGAGCGCCATGGGAGAAATGACTTTCTTTTTAGGTTTCCAGGTTCAGCAATCAAAGGAAAGGATTTTTATCCATCACTCTCAAGCGATTTCAGATGGAAGACTCAAAGTCTTTGGGAACTCCATTAGCTCAAAATCATGGGATTACTCCAAAAGGAATGGGTGAAGATGTGGAACCATCTCTCTACCGTGCTATGATCGGATCTCTCATGTATCTAACTGCTTCAAGACCCGACATAATGTACCCAACATGTCTTCTAGCACGCTATTAGTCTAGTTTTAAAGTTTCTCATTTGATGGCTGTGAAAAGGATCTTTCGTTATCTGAAGGGTCGCCCTGACACTGGTCTATGGTACCCTAAGGATGATAACTTTGATCTGACAGCATTCAGTGATTCTGATCATGGCGCTGCAAAATTGATGCAAAATCAACAACCACAGGATGTCAGTTCTTGGGAAGTCGCCTAGTCACATGGCAATGCAAGAAGCAGACTTGTGTAGCTACATCAACATGTGAGGCTAAGTATATTTCAGCTTCTAGTTGCTACTCTCAGGTTCTATGGATTCAACAGCAGATGCGCGACTAAGGTTTTGAATTTCTAACTACTCCTATTTTTGTTGATAACAAAGCCGCTTTACAGATAACTCGGAATCCTGTACAGCACTCAAAAACAAAACACACTGAGATAAAGTATCATTTCATATGAGATTGCTATGAAAAGAAACTTATCGATGTTGTTAAAATCCACACCGATCACCAACGTGCCGACCTTTTTACCAAAGCCTTTGATAAATCGCGTTTTGATTATCTTCTTTTGGTTAATGGCATATAGGTGAAACCCGAGTAACTCAACCGTGGCTAATCATTTTTTCTACATATTTTTAGAAAAATCTAAAATTACAAAAAGATTTTCCAATTTTTCTTAGTTTTATGTTTTAGGGGGAGAAATTTTCAAGAAAATACAAAAATATGTCTTTTACTTATTTACCTTCTACATTTAAGGGGGAGAAAATTTAGAAAAATACAAAAACAATAGAAAACCCAAAAATAAAAAATGAGTTTCTTGGATAAGACAAGTTGAAAATGATGAAATACACCGATAAATCTGTCAGAAATGGTTAAAGCATAGAAAGAAGATTGATAAGTAGCTTTTCTTATGATGTATCGGTAAGCTCACAATCAGACTAAAATGTACAAGTTGATAAAAACCTAACAGACAGAACGTCAGGTGGGAACCATTCATTGGCATATGGTCTTGGTACCGAAATTTCGTTTGATAGAGTGCCGAGGTTCTGAGATATACGGTCTTTATGCTGACTTATCATCTGGGTATCATGGTTGAATCTTTTACCGAAAAATAATGGTGGCGCAAGTCTAGAACTTCCATGATACCATACATACATGTACATACTACATACGACCATCAACTTAAGTGATAAAAATATCACATTCACCCAAAATAAGTGATAAAATATCACAGCTTCATGCGGGAGCTAAGTTCGTCTCTTTGTTGGTACGATAGTACTAACCTGTTCACGGAGTTACTCCTGTGCCTTACATGCATATGAAAATCAAGTTCCTCATCAATAAGTGATTTAATCACATAGGGCTTGTTTTCATTCAAAATAAGTGAGTATCTCACATCGTATATATATGTCAAAACAGATGATAGAGCAGTATACTCACCGGTAAGATTTTCTCTCGTGCATATCTTGATACGGGAATGTGTCATGATGTGGTTGAACATCGGCTAGTAAGTATAATTCATACCTTAATCATATATCCTAATCATGATTACATCTGATAAGTTTGAGCATACGTGGACAACAATACCGATAATCATAGTTGAATACCCATCCTTTTAATTTTGAAGTTTAAACCAAATATCGTTTTTGACAAAGATTAAAAAGCTGGTATGATTCTCTTACCTTGAAACTCTGAAAAAGATTATCTGATAAAACTTTAGTATCTATAATTATATTAGTTTACTATGTTGTTAAAATTAAGTTCTTTTTGAAAATTAGCCAAAGTTGAGACTAAAAGGTTTTTCTACCAAGATACGCCATAAAAACCATTTGTTTTGATATCACAACTTCATAAAGCACTTTCTTACAATGGTAAACCTAACGGAAACATGAACTGCTAAGCATAACAAATTGAAAGAATGATATCATTCTTGAAATACTACACTGGTTAAATACTTTAATGTTTTTAAAGACATGTTTGAAATGAGCAGAAAGCGAGTGAACATTCCGTGGAATGAGAGATGTAGAGCAAAGGAAATCCAACATCAACATGATCCGATTGATGAAGACCATGGGAATCCTCATACCTTGGCCTCATCCTCGCAATAACCAATTTCTGCATCAACTCCAGTAGTAAAAGTCAAATGCTCAAGCAGATAGTGACCAATCCAGTTACCTCAAGCAGCTATCAAGAGGAAACAGGAAAGGTTTGATGTTTCTAGAAAATTGAAGACCTGATGCTCTATCAGTGGATAGCGGATCTTCAGGGGGAGTTTGTTGATACTCCAGGCCATTCAAGTATGAAGACCAAAGACCAAAGACGGAATACCGAAGACCGAAGACCAAGCAACAGCCAAGGGGGAGTTTGTTGATACACTTTTGTGTATGTCGCTTGTTCTTAGTTACATTTGTAATTGTACAGTCTTAGCTCAAGTGTCTGTATAGGTTTGGTCGTGTCGACCAAATCAAGATATCCTGAAACCTTTGTTTCGTACGACGTGTTAGTTAGTCTGTGTTAAACAGTTGCATGTGTGCATACTGTTAAGTCTTGTGTACGTCATGTCTGTGACACGTTCTCTGAAGTAAACATTCTGTGTGAGTGGGAATGCTTCGTACGAGCAGGATGCTGCTCGTATGAGCCACCAGCTTCGTACGAAGGATACAAGATAAGCAAGTGGCTTACTTGTTTCATATGAAGGAGTGTATGCTTCGTACGAACCCGAATGTTCGTACGAGCGACTTTGGAGCAGTCCTTTGTGTAATGGTGTGTTCCATATGTCTGGTAATGTACTTCTTACGAATGAACAGCATGGACACTATATAAGCAGACATGCACCTCTCAGTCAGAGTTGGTTGTTCAACTAGTTGGTGAGCTGAACAGTTGGAGTTTCTGGTGTTGACGAATACACAAGAGCATAGGCAGTTTGTATGAGTTGTATGAGCATTTTTTGTATATGTTTGTACTAATCCTCGTCAGTTAATCAAGATAGTGAATCTTTGGTTATCCCGTGTTCTTGCTTTTCTTTGGTTTGCATGCATACTTGGATTCCACACTTGTATGTGTGTTGCATGAACAAGAAATAGGTTTAACTTGATCCTCAGGTGGACCTACATGTTGACCTACCTGCTAATCATAAAGCTATCGCTACAAAATGGGTCTTCAAGTGTAAAAGAGATGACAGAGGGGTATTTGTGCGCAACAAAGCTTGACTGGTTGTCAAAGGTTTTCATTAGAAAGAAGGCATTGATTACACATAGGTTTATGCTCTGGCCGCACGGCTAGAAGCAATCCGCATATTCCTGGCCTTTGCGTCATGGAATGGGTTTAAAGTGTACCAGTTGGATGTCAAATCAGCTTTCCTTTATGGAAAAGTGAAAGAGAATGTGTATGTCGGCCAACCACCGGGGTTTGTCGATCCAATGCATAAAGACAAGGTTTACTTACTAGATAAAGCGCTACACGGGTTGCACCAGGCCCCGAGAGCTTGGTATGAGACGCTCTCTCAGCACCTGTTAAGTAATGACTTTATCAGAGGCACTGTCGATAGCACACTCTTCATACAGGAAGTGAAAGGACACCTTCTGATCATACAAATCTATGTGGATGATATCATCTTTGGGTCTACAAATTATGCGTTGTGTAAAGAATTTGAAGAAGTCATGAAAAAGAAATTTGAGGTGAGTTCAATGGGAAAGATGAAGTTCTTCTTGGGACGTCAGGTCGATCAGTTGCCTGATGGCATATTCATCTATCAGACGAAGTACGCCCATGATGTTTTAGAGAAATTTGAAATGTCGGGAACGTCACTGTTATATACCCCGTTGGCAACCAATCATGGCATTTGCCCGGATGAACACGGAGTCAAGATAAATTAAACCGTATACAGATCGATGATTGGATCATTGATGTATCTTACAACATCTAGACTGGATATCATGTATCCAACAATCATTTGCGCCCGTTATCAATCAAATCCTCGAGTATCACACATGATGATCGTCAAGCGAATTCTCAGATATCTGAAGGGTTGCCCAAGCACTTGCTTGTGGTATCCGCGAAACGACAATTTCAACCTCATTGGATATTCGGATTTCGATTTCGATTGCTGCAAAGTAAATGCCAAATCTACAATGGCTGGTTGTCAGTTCTTCGAAACACCCTTAGTAACGTGGCTATGCAAGAAACAAACCATAGTCACTCTCTCTACTTTCGAGGCAGGACATGTTTCAGCTTCCAGATGTTGTTCGCAAATCTTGTGGATACAACAACAGATGAGAGACTTTGGATTGAAGTTTCTTGATACGCCCATCTATGTAGATAACAAGGATCCAATAAATATAACTAAAAACTCGGTTCAACACTCTAAAACTAAACACATTGTAATTCAACATCACTTTATCCGTGATTGCCCCGAAAAAAAGTTGATTAGAATTGAAAAGATCCACACTGATGAACAAAAGGCATATTTTATACTAAACCATTTGAGCAAACGAGATTTAAGTATCTTTTGAAACTTAATGGTATAAAAAATATGACATCAGATGGAGAACTAGAAGTTGAATACGGCTCGGATGATGAGTTCAAGTGATCCTCATCGGTTTAGTCATTTTTTACTATTTTAGAATTTCTTTCTTTAAAAACAAAATTCCAAAAATATGGTTTCTGATTTTAGGGGAGAAATGTGGTGGAAAATACAAAAACATTTAAAAATTCAAAAAATGTACAAAACCATTGAAAACGACAAAAATAGTTTTCGTGTGAAAAGAGGAATGATAGTACATCAGTGTACTACCACAGTATGCTAAATATTTGTAGTGTCAAAATGCTTTAAACAGGTCTCACTGATGATTTGCCAATAGGCTTCACACATTCAGTACATTGCTTCTGAGATACAAAAATAAAGAAAAACTTAATTAGTGGCTTAACATCTCTCGGATATATGGTCTTAGTACACCGAATTTCATTTGAGAGATTGCCGGATTCTGAGATACTAGGTCTTTATAGATAATTGGTAGCTTGGGTATTATACAGGTTCTTCAGATTTTGCGTCAGGAATAGCCTAGAACTTGTAGAATACTTTTTCTTTTAAAAACCCAAAGCTGCAACATATTGTACGTATTGAAAGATCCAACAATTGAAATAAAAGATTTCAAATTGGAACACCACTTTTAAAAGCCGAGCCTTCATCTCTTTGTTTGTACGGTGGTACTAACCTGAGGTCTCAAGGTCTCGCATTACCCAGATACAGATATTCGTTAGATATATTCACTTGTAAGATGAAATCCAGGGAATCTTGGTACGGGAGTATATTCTTAGGTAGGGAACACTATTAAGTAAAGTTCTTAAAATTACCTAATGTATCTCGAAACAATTGAGAAATCTGTAGAGGTTTATGTGGACAAGTATATTGATAATATAAGTGAATCTGTTGAGATCTTAAAGTCTAATCAAGGTAAACAGTATTGGTGATATGTCTCAAAAACTAATATGATCCTCTAACACAAAAACACAAAAATATGTCTATAAATATGTTTGTACATAGCTATTGTATTTCATTTTAGAAAAACCCAAAAATATTTTCAGTGTGTTTTAGCAAAAATTTGAAAAAAAATAAAAATATTTTATTATTATCTTAATTTCGACTACCGATGATGGAAACCGGATCTTCAAAGTCAAGAGATGCTAATTGCTGAAGAAAATCTTGTGACAACGGGTTGGGAGCTTATCTGTAATGAGAAAATGTTTTGAAAAGATCAAAAGTTCATCAATTTGAAACTGAACATTGCGTGAAAACATCAGTTTGTTCACAAAGTGATCAACCAAGGTCATTAAATTGGACTTGGTAGAAAAATTAGTTAAATAGGGTCATTAACTTGGACTTGATCAACTGAGTGGGTCATTAAAACTGATAAAAATCTCAAAAAATTGAAAATTTGAAGTTTTAGGGCCACTTTCTACGAGTTGGAGCCCACTTCATACGAGTTGGCCACCTCGCACCAAATCAGGAGTCACTTCGTACAAAGAGGACTAGGTTCTATATAAACAACCCAAATCACACAAGTGAACATTACTGTTCGTAAGAGATGAGACTGTTAGAGCGAGTTGAGTGTTTTTGTGCGATTTGAGATGAAGTGCTGCCAAAATTAACATTGGAGAGGTTGATTTGTACACCTCTTACAATGGTTAAGGTATTGGACCATGGATTTATGTTTAAAACACTAAAATCATAACTTGGACCTTTAAATGTAGATCTAGGAAAATCTAGCCTTCCAAATCTAAAATTGGACATACCATTGTGTTAATCGGCATTTATACTACCCTTTAGAATCATCAATTTCGTAAAATCTTCAAGTTTGAAAAAATTGGTACAAAACTGCTTTGGTACAAAGTGCAAAATAATCAATTTCAAAAATCTACTCCGCACGAAGTGAGTGAAATCAGAATGTGTAGACCACTTCGCACATATGGCACTTTGCATGAAGTGTTAGCGTAATTTTTTGGCAAAATTTTTCTAACTGTTGAATTTTATGTACGTGTAGGAAAAGAAGTATCTGTTCGAACTGATTCACAATGTTTACTGCATACTTGATGACAAGATTCCGGAGATAGCTCTATTTAGAGAATTTCTTGAGTTTATGGGAAGATTACCAGTGACCAAGGCTCTAACGCATAAGCATAAAGTTTACAGATCAGATATAGAGTGCTTTTGGGATTCTACTGAATATGTTGAGAAGCCTCGGGCAATTCATTTTGTTGTAAAGATCGATGATAAAGAGTATAAAGTTAAAACTACTAAGAAACTGATTCGTAGAGTGTTAGATCTGATAGATAAAGATGAAGATCCGACAGGTTATCCAGAGAGGATGGTTAAAGGCGATTTTTATCAGATGGGCTACAAGGTCACGTAAATATGCCAAATTTCAAGAAAGCAAACCTTTGAAGGTTGTACAAGTTCTTTGTGCATTCTATTATACATCTTCCGCACAGGAAGGGCGGTTTTGATGACATTTTGGATTACAAGCTGTGTATGGTCGCTGCTCTAACACTGAACTTGCCTCATAACTTCACAAAGTTAATTTTTGAACAAATGGAGGCTAACACTGCACGAGAAAAGTTTTTCCAATTTCCAAGGTTTCTACAGATGATGTTGGATGATTTATTTCCAAATCTTGAAATGCAAGAGGATGATGAGCTTGTTTTGGAACATATGGATAAGATACATTGATCAGATTGAATATGTATTTGAAACAGGGGTCTGGGCCGATTGCAAAACCAATGTTTGGAGCAATTCATGATAAGAACTACATTGCACCGCCTAAGGGCAAGTGGATGAAGGATACTAGTGGGTCTAAAAGAGACAAGGAGGAAAAGTTAGATGGTTCCATACCAAGACGAAGTCGTTGGTTTGAGAAAGAAGTAAAGAAAAGAAAGAGGGGTACTCCAAAGAAAAAGCCTACACAAGCTCGCCAACGTGCAACTGTACGAACTTTGTTAGTTGATAAAGCTGAAGAAACACCGGTGAATGAGCCTGTTAATGAACTGGTGGCTGAAAATGTGCACGAAGAGGCGTACTCTGCTATGTTTGACAATGATAGAGAGGTTGTGAATGTTGAAAAAATAGCAGCTGATGTGGAGAAAGAGGTGGTTGAAGGTGATAACGAAGAAAGTTTTGACGATACTGTTGATCGTGAAATCGTTGTTGCAAAGAAAAGCGAAGAGGAAAGATTACTTCAGCGAAAGAGGAAAGAGGTTGGTGATGATGATGTTACATACGCTCCCTCTGAACATAAAGAAGAAATTGAGATACCTATGAGGAAATCAAGACGTGCAAAGAGCAAAGCTTCTGATGTTCAAAAGAAAACAACAGGATCACCAGCAGTAAAGAAAGCCAGGCGTAAATATGGAAGAAAGAAAACACTTGTAGCTGTGGTTTCTACTGGAAATGTAGAGTCTGTTATTCCACCTACTTGATCACCACATGAACAACAACCACCCATCACACCACCATTTATCACTTCACCAATACAACAACCATCACCACTAAAATCACCACTACAACCTCCACCATCATCACAAACTCAAAATGTTACACTACCATGAATTCATTCAATACCAAAACAATCAACACCTCAACAATGTTCAACACCACAGTCTGCTCCAAGACAAACGTTATCTGATCGCTTTCCTACTGATTTTGGTGAAATACAATTTATAGAGGGATTTGATGCTGGAAATTTCGATACATAATGATAGTAAGATTGTTGAGCTGGAGTAGAAGATAGAAGAGCATGAAAACAAGATAACACAACTCGAGAAAGAAAACATGACATTAGTGTCAATGCTCACAAGCGTAATGGCTGAAAATGAAAGGTTACATAGAATTGTCAAAGATCTTGAAGTGGAAAAGATGGTTAATGCTGAAAAGTTTGATATGTTATTCAAAGTGTTAGAGAAGAAACTCAGTATAAATTTCAACTCTAGATATGATGAAATAAAGATTGAAGAGACAAAATCTAAGGCTGTAGAATCTGCAAGAAAGATTGAAGTAGAAGCAACAGCATTGGGTAAAGGAAAGGAAAAAAGTTGATGAGAAACCTGTGAATATTCAAGCTGAGGCAGAAGCTGAATCTGTGCCAGTAACTGAAACACAAATGGTAGAGAATGTTGAACAAGTGATTAAGAATGTGAATGAATCTAAGGTTGAAAAACAAGTTGAAGCTGAAGCTGAAACTGAACAGAGCCGGTAAACTTTGTAATGATTGGTGGTCCTAGAGATGTGACTGAAATTTCTGAAAAAAGTATTTAGAGAAAAAGCAAAGGGATGCAGAAATAGATGTTGAGATTGATGCATTTGACAAGAACGAGGACGAAGAGGATGGTGATGATGCAGGTAATATGAACGATAATAAGGATGATGATGATAAAGGTGATGGTGATGACAATAACCAAGATGGATATGGAGTGATAGTGGTTGATGCAAAGATAAATGAATCATTTGAGTATGATGCTTATTTGTTAAATGATGTGAAGAAGGAGAGAGAAGCAGAATGATAGGGGGAGCAGAAAGATTAGTACACGATGCAGTGCAATCAGGAATTCTCACAGTCGTTGCACCTATATCAGCTGTTCCTGAATTGCCAAAACCAAAAGTCTTTTATCTAGAGCATGGAATTGAGGAAGGTGAATATGTTCACAATCATACAAAAGAAGAGATAGCGAAAATGCTGGGGGTTGAGGAAGATAAGTTTGAATTTGATTTTGAAGAAAAGTTAAGTAAAACCAGCGCCTCTGAACCTAATTATTACTAGTATAAGTATATTCCAGATGCTGATACTTATGATAGAGTTATTGTTGAAGATGCATCAGATGATGAAGATGAGGCTGCGAAGTATTCTAGAGATGATACAGATAGTTTTCCAACATTTCAAGAGATGTTTGCTGAATCGTCTGATAATCTTTTAAAGAGAAGAGTAGAAGAAATTGTGAAAGAAGGAACTGTTCCTAAACACTTATCCAGAGAAGAGATTTCAGAACAAAGAAGACATGGTTTAGGGAGCTACCTAAAGAAAGAAAATTTCAAAGACCAATGGCTTTCTTTACGCGTGATCAAGATAAATCATTGGGTGATATCCTAAGTTGGGGTTAGATTGAAGATTTAAACGTGTATGCTATCAAGAAGGAGTTTGGAGTGCAGTACTTATGATACCTCTATGATATAAAACATTGCCTTACTAGGATGTAAAAGAGCTTGCACAAACGAAGATGATAAATCTTCAGATGAAATTTCATGATCAACGGTTATGGAAGCTGACCAAATATGAAGCTGGTCACGGATTCAATCACTGGAAGCCATATATTCCAAAGAAACGAATAAAGATTGATCCGGTGATGAAAGAAAAAGATGTGATGTTGATTATCAAGCGCCACGAGCCATGAAGAACATGCCATTTTTGAAGATTGAACAAGATATTCATACTTACTTCAAATGGTGGCAATATGACATAGAGATGTGTGAAGCAGTGATCGTGTTGAAAGATGAAAGTATTTGGAGGATGATTCGCATACTAGACCCAATGTGGCTAGTCAATTGCTCAGAGAAAGATGTTGAGTGCTTATTCTTCAACAAGATATGTTATGAAGCACGAGAGAAAACTCAAACCATGTAATACAAGGGTGTAGTCAATGTATGTTATGTGCATGGTATAAATTCTAGAAAGATGTGACAATCAAAGTGGCAAGAGCTGGAAAAGAAAGAGTTTATGAAAGAACTAAGAAGGTTAGAAAAGATTGATGAAATGGGAAACGAAGCATGTCTTAGAAGATTTCAGTTTATGAAATGGCTCCTACTACTGATCAAACATCGATTCTGTAATGCCTCGTATTTCCATATTCTTATTTTTAGAAAGTTCATATTCGTATTCTAGTTTTAGAAAACATTGATGATGCATCCTCTGTTGGTCTTCAGCAGAGCGTTGCCTTGGCATACTTTTTTGCTTTAGTCTTTAGCAGAGCTTTGCCTTGGCAGACCTTCAGCTTTAGACTTTAGCAGAGCTTTGTCTTCAACAGAGTTTAGCTATAGCAGACCTTGGACATTTAGTCTTCAGCAGAGCTTTGTCTTCAATAGAGTTTAGCTATAGCAGACCTTGGACATTTAGTCTTCAGCAGAGTTTTGTCTTCAACAGAGTCTAGCTATAGCAGACCTTGGACATTTAGCCTTCAGCAGAGCTTTGTCTTCAATAGAGTTTAGCTATAGCAGACCTTGGACATTTAGTCTTCTGCAGAGCTTTGTCTTCAACAGAGTTTAGTTATAACAGACCTTGGACATTTAGTCTTCAGCAGAGCTTTACTTGGGAAAATGTTATATTATCATTAGGATTATTTTTTTGACTTTCTATCATCTGATCTTTTGTAGGGTTCAATTCCAAACATCTCCCCTTAGAACATATGATGCCAAAACAAAACGTTTGCTACATACGTGATTCCCATAAGCATAAGACTAACTTGTAAACAATCATTGTGAATTCATAATTCGTAAGCATTCTGTGCATTCAAACACTTTACTATTGAATTACAAGACTTGTGCATAATTGACACTTTGTTATAAATTACACATACTTATTTAATCCTTACAATACCTCTTTTATTATTACAACACAAAACCTATATTTACATACTTGTTTAACCAATGTTCTCATGTTCCCTTTGCATATTAGGCCTTTTTACATGTTGGTCATATATTAAATAACATGTAACACCTGAATATAAAACAAATATACACCTTATAATATTTAAAAAATAATATATATATATATATATATATTATATATATGTATATATATATATATATATATATGTATATATATATATATATATATATATATATATAGGGTTGGGCAGATTCCGATCGCAGCCTTTGGGTTGGGTTTAGTTGTCTTGTTTCAAGGTTAATTACCCACTAATCATATTCAAAGCCCAACCCATTAAAACCTTAATCCCTTCCCTATATAATGAGCGCTTCCCCATCCTTTATCCCACTTTTACAACCTCTAACACTCTAAAAAAGACACTCAAACTCAGTTGAGTTTTTCAGCAACACATCAGAAAGTTCCAGCAATTAAAAGTGAGTTTTAGCTCACTCTCCTTCTAATTGCTTCTTTTTCTTTCTTCTACAACACTTGGATAACCTCTACAAAGGTTTCCACAAGTTTGGTTGGGAAAACTAAGGTGAAATCTCACTATTTTTGAGGCCCAAAGTGCCTATAACTTTCTGCTTGTTTTTTTATCTTTTTACAACTTCATTATTTTCATGTTTTCTTCATTTTATTCTTCCTCTACAATTTTTGTAATGCCTCTAGGGATGTTACCATAGGTTTTCCATGGAAAACCAAGGTGGAACAATACCACTTGTAAGGCTAAAACTTTCTGTTTTGAAAGATGAACTTGTAAACTTTATTTAAACATACTTTTCTAGACAAACTTGTGCTACTTGTGCCCCTAATCAATTCCATTGTTAGGGATCTAAGCCAAGGTTGTTTCATACAAATTAGGAGGTGCAAAATACCTCTAAACATTCTGATTTTGTAATGGTTCTAATCCACAAGTATTGAGACCATCCAAGCTTGACAAGGCTTGTGTTTTGGTGAAGGTGTGATTACTTGGAAGCCTTGGCTATCCTACTTTCTATCCACCACCTCACCTGATGATTCCTAAGTAACCATTAAATTATGTTCAACCTTCAATTGAGTAACAAGGCTGCGACACGTCCCCAAACGTTACCATGTGTGGGATGCACACACCTAGCTTGCTTACTTGGTCGATGCATAGTTTAGTGAAGTATTTCTTTCATTTCATTCATGACCTACCGAATCTTCCATGTGACGGTTTGTGTAGTTTTGAATTATATATCGAGGTTTAATGGATACTTATCCTCTTACCTCCATGCATGAATTATAAGACAATCTATAGTATTCTTGATAGACTTAGATTAGAATTATTATACCAACTATATATATACACACACACATAACCGAATCCTTGATGATAATCGACATGGTTACTTTTTATAGTAATAGGTTATATTATCTAAGAGTTGAGCCTCTCGTTACGATTCTAATGGCCACTTTACCCATGAAATCACAACAACCCATACGGAATATATAGTGTCGAAAAAAACGAGTGTTTAAGACTAGATGATTACTTTGTGAATACATACTTTGTACTTTAAATTCCAGTCCAAATCCTCCGATAACATTCCGTATACTCACACACCTTCACTCTCCTATTCACATCAACTCGCCAAAACACGGATAATCGAGAAGCTTTGAAAAATTGTGAGTATACATGACCCTTTTACTTTTCGACAATTTTTGGGTGCAATACTTATTCCTTATTAAAAACGCACACATACACTTACAAACATGCTTACAAACAAACAATCCAATCATACATGCTTAAATATGTTATACTTGATTTGTATTCTTGGAACCTTATTATGTGATTTACTTGCCATTAACTTTGTCTAAAGCCTCCCGTTAACATGTATAGCGCTATAGGAGTAACCCACCACCCGTATTCTTGATGTCATGTTAAGTCATTCATTCATTATGGTCTTATCGTTGCGACGATAAGAGTACGCTTGCGGTAAACTTTGGGTTGACTTGTATAATTGCATGCCTTGGTACATTAATCTAGTTAACTATTTTTGTCATGTGGATTGTTCAAACCTTCTTTACATATATCCTAGTACTCAAACTTGTATGCTCGCCAATACTTTTATTTTGAACTATAATTTAATACGTATTGTAGGAATTCTATGATGATAACGATGAATGGAACTTGATTGGAAGGACTAGAAATACACCAAACTCTAAATTCATGTTTATAGATTAATCATGCAATATTTGTTGTATTTTGGTTTTCCAATTCATGTACTTGAACCATTAGCAATGAAATGAAATATTATTTATTAAATACTTGTCATATTTAGTGTTAGGAAGTCTCGAGCAATCTAATTACGTCTACCCCGATGATTCCTCCATCGGTTGGGGTGTGACAAATTAGTATCAGAGCTATAACTATAGGGAATTAGGAAAATTTGTCATGATTTGACCTAGTCTATAGTCTAAGTACCCATACATAACCATTCTTGTTCATATACTCAAATTCTCCCTATTTGCTTCTATCTCATCTTTTGTCTTAAAATTTTGTTGTCTTTCCTACAACGATTTACCATACAAACATGAGGACGTGAACAAACTCGCACTATACAAACGAGACGATTTCATCAAAATAGGAGTGAAACCCTCACTTGGGTGAAAGACTCTCAATCCACATTCTCGATTTCCATGAAATTATACATCAAGTTAGGAGTGACATCCTCACCTTGATGAAATTTCGCCATGCTTATTCTAGTGGACCCTTACCAACGAGCTGAAAGTCCTTACCTCGTTTGATAAGTATCAACCACACTTATGGAATGACGTTGTCAAGTTAGGGGTGATACCCGCACCTTGGTAACTAGTCCCACTCCTCGATTTTCGACTCCCGCCAAAGTCTTGAATTTTTAATTGACTAAGGACATGTAGTAACCGGAAGGGTGAATACCGTTAACTGAAATTTCAGCGAGAGTATTTTACGTATTAGGCCAAATCATGCTTCGCAAACTCAAAAGAACTTTCGATCACTTTGGTTAGTCAAGGCTTTGTTTCGGAACCATCCAAGTTTTAATCAAAACTATCGTTATATTATATCAATTTTATGCATAACGTAATTCAAACACCCATATCTTTCAAAATTCAAATTATTTTCACAATGATTACTCACATATCATACTGATACTTTTCATGTACCTTACACCCTATTTATAAATACGATTTCAAAAACATCACCTAATAGATAAACACTACTCGCATTCCAAAAAACGGAAGTCTTATCATGAAATATGTGTGATTCCCTTACCTTGACGATTTGACTTCGCCCATTTCTCGAAGGATTCTTGTCCTTGAGATAGGAGTGATGTGCACACCTCAATGGAAGATCAAATCACAACTCGACTACTTTCGTAACAATCACTAGATCAAAACTTATACTTAAACCTTTTATCATTATTTCAAGTTTTCTCATTTATGCATAAACTTCGAACCTTATTATTTTATCCAAACGATTTCTCACCCTACAATTTATTTATGTAAATCACATACATGAAACTCCTAGTGATACTTAAACGTTTCTTTCATAATTTTAATAAACTTTATGGAATGCTACCTATCAACTTAGTCGGTCTAACGAACCTCTTGCCCTCGATTTTCATAACTAGTCCAATCGCAAAAACACACTCACTTTATACTACCATTCTAAAGACATTTTATTTCCAACAAGAAACCAATGAGAACTTCCTCTTACATACATATAAGTCCACTTTGCTAAAGAACTTTTCAAAACCCAAGTTTTTTCATGAAAATTTTCAAAACACAACTTTCCTTATATCATTATAAAAATAAAGCAAGCTCAATATTTTACAATCTATTCAAAAAATCGCTAATACACAAATCTAAATCTGAACATGGGCAAGAAAATTTCATAAGATCGTATAACCTATGACGTATGCGAATACAAATTTTTAAAACAAAAGTAGCATCTCTTTTTACAAACCACATCTTACATCAAAAATTAATACTTTTCTCAATATTCACCTGATATTCACAATTCTAGTCCATCATTCCCGACAAACCCGACTTGTTTTATTTCAACCAACTCAATATTTTGACTCAAGCAATCATACATGTGCATATCGCCTTAGACGTTTCCATTTATGTAGTCAATATTACATGACAATCTTACACATATCACCATTACACTTCGTATTTTATACACTCGCAACCTCATGGTAACTTATATATGCTAAATCCCATTTTATTCCACCTATACGCTCGATACTACATGCAAATGTTAAACATATTTGTCTTCAATCATACTCAAAATTTATACATTCGCACTACTTGGCAGTCATACTTGAAATCTATAAGTAGGCATAACCCGAGTGGTTTCGTCAACGTTCGACACACTCATACATACAAACAATCATGCTTACATACTTAACTTTTATACGTTATGTTACACACACATTTTCCTTGTAATACTAAAATGTAACCTGACCCGTAGACTACTAGTACAAACTATGCGGATCATGCATAAACTAAAATAATCACAGGCGCACATGGGATTATATTGGTAGGCGCATGAAAACCATAGTGGGTTCTACTAGGTATCGCAACACGAAATGTGACATGACACCGAATAGCGAAACAGAAGTAACATGGTGTGAACATGGTGGATACGTCGCCGGTACTTCCTATATATAAGTGTCCCTACCATGTTACCAAACTTTCATAAAACGTGCCATGAGAAATTCGGTGATTTCCCGGACCTTGTTAAATACATTTGATTTATAACAAACTTTGG
This sequence comes from Scalesia atractyloides, assembly GCA_947069175.1. NCBI lineage: Eukaryota > Viridiplantae > Streptophyta > Magnoliopsida > Asterales > Asteraceae > Scalesia > Scalesia atractyloides. Next base: position 45,837,570 of record CAMTDV010000027.1, read on the forward strand.
TGACCCAACTTCGAAATGCTTGGTCCTCGATTATCCATCATAAAGCTTCATTCTCAAAATCGTTAGCCTTAACAGCTACATCTACCAGTAGCATCTCTCCACTTTTGTGTTCGTATTTCATTCAATATCCACACCATTCTTACCCCTCGTTTACATCCACCGAATCGTTCATACACTCTCATACCACAAATATTCCCAAATTCTCCCCTTAACATTCCATCCAAACTTTATTTTAAGTAAAACGGCCTAAACGATTTATCCATTTTTACAAACATCCTCACCAATTCAAGTAAGTAAAGACACTTTTAAGATATCTTTCATTCTTTATTACGCGCAAACTTCCACTAGACGGCCTACTACCGCTAAAACTTTTTGAAACCATAACTACCTGCCATCCTAGCTTCTCACCTATAAACATTTTTTTTCTACGTGTGATTTTACTAATACGCATTTGAACCAAAGAAGATTTTTCCTACAACCTACGGTGCAGGCCGCACATTTGTCAAACTACATCCTTACACGAAAAATTTTTAAGTCACATCCTTTTAAAACATTTATCCAAATTGAGTTGTTCAAACTCGCTTTGCACTACACACACATACACGTTTTACTTATTCTTGCACTCACTTACGTTTGAAGCCTCAAAACGTGTCACACCCCAACCGATGGGGGAAACATCGGAGTTAGACGAAATAGATTGCTCAGTGCATCATAACACTATTTGCGAAAATATTTAAATAAAAACTCATTCATTTCATATATAAAATTGTCAATTAAAACAGAAAACATAATACAACAACTTCAACAAAATTACAACATGAAAGCCTAACATTCTAGGTACGTTTCTATGTCGTCCCTTCTAGATTTGTCATAAGCATCATCATCAACCTGTAACATGTTAAAAGTATAGTTCAACACAAAAGTATTGGCGAGTACACAAGTTTAAGTACATAGCATAAGTATAAAAGAGTTTACTCAAATCCACATGGCAATTGTATACAAGGTAGGCTAGCATGCAATACTAATTGCCAAACCCAAGTGTCCACAAGAATTAAGTGTCCCTCATCACACGAAGTAACGAGACTAAACTATGAATAAGAATAAGTATCAGCTTAAGCTTAACATTACCCCGACGGGCGATGTGCTACTTCTATAGCGCTATATGTGTTAAGTTGGTGCTAGCTAAGTTAATGACAAAAGGCATGTATGAATTTAGCATGAACCTAAGCATAACAATAATCATGTATAACGGATCGAGTGTATAAAGCATGTAGTGTGTGTGTATTCGTGTATTTATGTAAGTTAACATGTTACAACCGAAATTGTGTAAAAAGGGAAATGGGTCAAGTGTACTCACGGTTTGTAAGCTTTCACTTGTTACTTTGCGAAGGGTTTGGAGGGTTGGAGGAACATCAAGCTATCTTTTGAAAGCCTTGAACCTTTAGATAGATAGAGCTTTAGAGCTTTAGAGAGAAGAGAAGAAGTTTTTGAGGTGTGAACTGAAAGTGGAAGGATGTGGGTATTTATAGATGGGGTTAGGGGCTTGTTAGTTGGGTGCATTTAATGCAACAAACACAAAATGGACCAATCCATGGGCAAGAAACCACTTTCTCTGGATTATGCTATTTTTAGTCCTTGAACTTAGTTTATCTTTCATTTCATGGTAAAACTTGATATTTTTGCATGTTTTCAAGTGTATAATGTATATGTAAGTATATTTTATGTATCAAGTATGAATGTATGAGTATATGCATGTATAACAAGTATCGGTTTGTATGTAAACACGTATTTAATAATTAAATGCATGTAAGACAAGTATATATGAGGTATGAATTTTATTACGATCAAAGTCTCGGATTATAAGATTGGGAAATGAAATACGAATGCGATACAAATACAAGTCTCCATAAATAGAAATACGATTACACTTTCTAATTAAGGAAAGTACGAAAAAGCAGGGCGTTACAGTCTCCCCTCCTTTAGGAAATTTCGTCCCGAAATTTATTTAAGAGAAAGACTTTGGAAAAGATGTCATTTTGGTGAAAATGTTTGGCCAAAATCAAGATTTGGAAGTTTAAAGTTTTTGTGGAGTTCATGTATAAGTGTGTCAATATGTATCGAAATCTTGAAGGATAAAAATGATAGGTTCGCGAAAGTAATCTGTTTGACTAAGGTGTTTTTGAGACACCAATCGTAAATGTGTATAAGAATAAGTAAAAACGTGTATGTGTGTATGTAAGCAAGTGAGTTTGATTGGGTATGGACACCTCATTGTAAGGAATATTTTAAAAAGAGTGCGACCTAAGAGGAAGGTTTTAGTATGACTAAGGATGTATTTTGATTAAAATGAGCGGTCCGCATCGTAAGTTATAAGAAAAGTTCTGTCAGTTCTAAGGCGTATTAGTAAAATCACTTGTTGTAGAAAATATTTATTGGAGAGAACTAGGATGGTAAGTATTTACGGTTTCTAAAAGGTTTTGGCGGTAATACACCGACTAGCTGAAGTTTGACGTAGATAAGAGTGAAAGATGGTTTTAAATAAAAGTAACATTTTACAAGATTGAGCTGGTGGGGACGTTTTTTTTTTAAATGGATTGAACGTTTAGGCTGATTCACTATAAATAAAGTTTGGATGAAATGTTAAGGGAATAATTGGGAATATCGTGGTATGGTAGTGAATGATTCGAGGTGTAAAAAAATGGTATGAATATCGGATAAAATGCGAACATGGAACGTTGAGAGATGCTAGTGATAGTTGTAGCGGTTAAAGCTAACGATATTGAGAATGAAGATTTGTCATGGATAATCGAGTATTAATCATTTCGAAGTGGGGTCACCAAATTTTGTTATGAACCAAATGTATTTATCAAGGTCCGGGAAATCACCGAATTTCTCATGGCACGTTTTACAAAAGTTTGGTAACATAGTAAGAACACTTATATATAGGAAGTACCATCGGCGTATCCACCATGTTCACATCATGTTACGTCTGTTTTGCTATTCGGTGTCATGTTACGTTCCGTGTTACGATACACAGTAGAACCCACTATGGTTTTCATGCGCCTACCAATATAATCCCGTGTGCACCCACGATTATTTTGGTTTGTGCATGATCCGCACAGTTTGTATTAGTAGTGTACGGGTCAGGTTACATTTAGTATTATAAGCAAAAGGTGTGTAAGATAGCGTATAAAAATTAAGCATGTAAGCATGATTGTATGTATGCACAAGTGTGTCGAATATAGGCGAAATCACTCGGGTCATGCGTACTTATAGATTTCAAGTATGACTACCAAGTAGTGCGAATGTATGAGTTTTGTGTATGATTGATGACAAATCCGCATAAATTAGCATGTAGTATAGAACGTAAGTTGAAATTTACATGGCATTAAGCAAACATAAGTCTAGTATATAGTTTGAATGTATAAATAAAAAAATAACAATGATACATGTAGGATTGCTATGAAATATTGACTGCATAAATTGAATCGTGTATGATGATATGCATTGTATAGTTTTTTGAGTCAAAATATTGAGTTTGTCAAAATCGGTTGGGTTTGTCGGGAATGAAGAACCAAAATTATGAATGTCAGGTGAATATTGGGAAAAATATTAACTTTTGAAGTAAAATGTGTTTGTAAAAAAGAAATGCTACTTTTGTTTTAATATTTGTATTCGCATACGAAATTTTCTTACAAATGTGTTTAGATTTAGATTTGCGTATTTTGAAAAGGTTATAAAATAGTGAGCTTGCTTTATTTTATTTTATTTTATTAATGCAAGAAAAGTCGTGTTTTGAAAATTTTCATGTAAAAATTAAATTTTTTTGAAAAGTATTTTAGCAAAGTACTTATACGTATGTGAGAAAGTTTTCATTGGTTTCTTATTGGAAATAAAATGTCTTTAGAATGGTAGTATAAAGTGAGTGTGTTTTGGACGAGTTGTGAAAATCAAGGGCAAGAGGTTCGTTTGACCGACTAAGTTGATGGGTAGCATTTCATAAAGTTTTTGAAAAATTATGGAAGAAACGTTTTAAAGTGTCATTAGGGGTTTGGTGTATGTAATTTACGTAAATATGTTGTAGGGTGAGAAATCGTTTGGATAAAATAGTAAGGTTCGAGGTTTATGCATAAATAAGAAAAATTAAAACAATGATAAAAGGTTTAGGTATATGTTTGATATAGTGATCGTTATGAAAATAGTCGAGTTGGAGTTGAACTTCGACTCATTTCTCCAACTTGAGTTTTGCGAAAAAAGGCATCTAGGTGATCAACAATAAAAATCACGTTTGAGCATGTAAGTATTGTATAACATGTATGAGTTCACATAGGTGACATAAGCATAACAAGTATTCAATAGCATAAACACGTATGATTGCGTAAGGAGTATGAATTTAGTTGGTTTGCGAGATTTATTATTGTTTTTTATTGCGAAAGATGTGTGAATTGTGCGTCGGGTTTGAAATGAATGTGGTAATAAGTATTAAAACACATAGAAATTGAGATAGCATTAAAGATAGGCTTAGTAAAATATTGGAGTGCTTTGGGTTGAGAAGCGTCGAATATTCCAAAGTGAATCGAGGATCCTTTCAAATTAGAGGAACGTGCTTTGGCCTATAGGTAAAATGCTCTCGTCGAGAAGCGATTAACAACATTTTACCCTTCCAATTACTACACGTCTCTAATTGATCGAAAAATCGAAACCTTGACGAGATACAAAAATCGAGGAGTGGGACTAGTTGACAAGGTGCGGGTTTCACTCCTAACTTGACAACATCGTACCCTAAGCGTGGTTAGTACTTACCAAACGAGGAGCGAATTCCGACTTGTTGATAAGGGTCCACTAGAGTATGAAATGGAAATTTTCCATCAAGGTATGGATATCACTCCTAACTTGATGGCGTAATTTCATGAAAAATTTAATATGCGGATTGAGAGTGATCACTAAAGTGTGGGTTTCACCCTAATTTTGGTGAGATCGTCTCGCTAGTATGAGTGTCTTCAAGTCTTCAAATGTGTATATTGTGTAAATGTCTTAGGAAAGACATATTGTATATATTAAGACCAAAAGAAACAGGAAGAAGCAAGGTAGGAAGAATTAATATTTTAAGCAAGAATCAAGAATGGTAAAGTTTGGTCACTTAAACTATAGACTAGGTCGAACATGACAATTCTACCTAATACTTTATAGTTATGGCTCTGATACCAATCTGTGACACCCCAATCGATGGCAGAAACATCGGAGTGAGACGATATAGATTGCTCAATGCATCATAACAGTATTTGCGACAATATTTAAATAAAAACTCCTTCATTTCATATATAAAATTGTCAATTACAACAGAAATCAAAATACAACAACTTCAACAAAATTACAACATGAAAACCTAACATTCTAGGTACGTTTCTATGTCGTCCCTACTAGATTTGTCATAAGCATCATCATCAAGCTGTAACATGTTAAAAGTATAGTTCAATACAAAAGTATTGGCGACTATAAGTTTAAGTACATAGCATAAGTATAAAAGAGTTCACTCAAATCCACATGGCAATTGTATACAAGATAGGCTAGCATGCAATACTAATTGTCAAACCCAAGTGTCCACAAGAATTAAGTGTCCCTCGTCACACGAAGTAACAAGACTAAAGTATGAATAAGAATAAGTATCAGCTTAAGCTTAACATTACCCCGACGGGCGGTGTGCTACTCCTATAGCGCTATATATGTTAAGTTGGGGCTAGCTAAGTTAATGACAAGAAGCATGTATAAATTTAGCATGAACCTAAGCATAACAATAATCATGTATAACGGATCGAGTGTATAAAGCATGTAGTGTGTGTGTATTCGTGTATTTTTGTAAGTTAACAAGTTACAACCCAAATTGTGTAAAAAGGGAAATGGGTCAAGTGTACTCACGGTTTGTAAGCTTTCACTTGTTACTTTGCAAAGGGTTTGGAGGGTTGGAGGAACACCAAACTATCTTTTGAAAGCCTTGAACCTTTAGATAGATAGAGCTTTAGAGCTTTAGAGAGAAGAGAAGAAGTGTTTGAGGTGTGAACTGAAAGTGGGAGGAGGTGGGTATTTATAGATGGGGTTAGGGGCTTGTTAGTTGGGTGCATTTAATGCAACAAACACAAAATGGACCAATCCATTGGCAAGAAACCACTTTCTCCGGATTATGCTATTTTTAGTCCTTGAACTTAGTTTATCTTTCATTTCATGGTAAAACTTGATATTTCCGCATGTTTTCAAGTGTATAATGTATATGTAAGTATAATTTAGGTATCAAGTAAGAATGTATGAGTATATGCATGTATAACAAGTATCGGTTTGTATGTAAACACGTATTTAATAATTAAATACATGTAAGACAAGTATGTATCAGGTATGAATTTTATTACGATCAAAGTCTCGGATTATAAAATTGGGAAGTGAAATACGAATGCGATACGAATAATAGTTTCCATAAATAGAAATACGATTACACTTTCTAATTAAGGAAAGTACGAAAAAGCGAGGCGTTACAAAACGCCTTCGTCAAATGAATTACTTTTACAAACCTACCTTTTTATGTCACGCAAGTTCCAAACATTTCAACTCTCTTATACATAAATCCCACGTAGACTTTAAACTTAAAATTTTTATTTTAGCCAAACGTTTTAATTAAACTGTCTTTTTCCGAAAGTCTTCCTCTTGAATAAATTTCGGGACTAAATTTCCTAAAGTTGGGGATACTGTGATGCCTCGTATTTACGTATTCCAATTTTTAGAAAGTTCGTATTCGCATTCAATTTTTAGAAAACACGGATCATATATCCTCTGTTGGTCTTCAGCGGAGCTTTGCCTTGGCAGACTTTTTAGCTTTAGTCTTTAGCAAAGCTTTACCTTGGCAGACCTTCAGCTTTACACTTCAGCAAAGCTTTGTCTTCAGCAGAGTTTAGCTATAGCAGACCTAGGACATTTAGTCTTCAGCAGAGCTTTACTTGGGCAAATGTTGTATTATCATTAGGATCAGAGCTTGAAGTATATTTTGGCTTTCTATCATCTGTTCTTTTGTAGGGTTGAATTCCAACAATGTCCCCCTCGAACAGATGATGCCAAAACAAAAACTTTGATACATACGTGATTCCTATAAGCATAAGACTAACTTGTAAACAATCATTGTGAATTCGTAATTCATAAGCATTCCGTACATTCAAACACTTTACTATTTGATTACGAGACTTATGCATAATTGACACTTCGTTATACATTACACATACTTGTTTAATCGTTACAATACTTCTTTTATTATTAGAACACAAAACCTATGCTTACATACTTGTTTAACACGTGTTTTCATGTTCCCTTTGCATATTAGGCCTTTTTACATGTTGGTCATATATTAAATAACTTGTAACACCTGAATATACAACAAATATAGACCTTATAATGTTTAAAAAATAAAATAAAATAATATATATATATATATATATGGGCTAGGCAGATTCCGATCGCAACCTTTGGGCTGGGTTTAGTTGTCTTGTTTCAAGGTTAATTACCCACTAATCATATTCAAAGCCCAACCCATTGAAACCCTAATCCCTTCCCTATTTAATGAGCACTTCCCCATCCTTTATCCCATTTTTACAACCCTCTAACACTCTCAGAAACACACTCAAACTCAGCTGAGTTTTTTCAACAACACATCAGAAAGTTCCAGCAATTAAAAGGGAGTTTTAACTCACACTCCTTCTAATTTCTTCTTGTTCTTTCTTCTACAACACATGGATAACCTCTAGGAAGATTTCTAGAAGTTTGCTTGGGCAAACAAAGGTGAAATTTCATTGTTTTTGAGGTCCAAAGTATCTATAACATTATGCTTGTTTTTTTTTATCTTTTTACAACATCATTATTTTCCTGTTTTAATCCTTTTTTCTTCTTCCTCTACAATGTTTGTAATGACTCTAGGGATGTTACCATAGGTTTTTCATGGAAAACCAAGGTGGAACAATACCACTTTTAAGGCTAAAACTTTTTATTTTGGAAGATGAACTTGTAAACTTTATTTAAACATACTTTCTAGACAAACTTGTGCCCCTAATCAAGTCCATTGTTAGGGAGCTAAGCCAAGGTTGTTTCATACAAATTAGGAGGTGTAAAATACCTCTAAACCTTCTGATTTTGTAAGAGTTCTAATCCACAAGTGTTGAAACCATCCAAACTTGACAAGGCTTGTGTTTTGGTGAAGGTATGATTACTTGGAAGCCTTAGCTATCCTACTTTCAATACACCACCTCACTTGATGATTTCTAAGTAACCACTAAATTATGTTCAACCTTCAATTCAGTAACAAGGCTGTGACACGTACCCAAACGTTACCATGTGTGGGATGCACGCACCTAGCTTGCTTACTTGGTTGATGCGTAGTTAAGTGAAGTATTTCTTTCATTTCATTCATGACCATCCGAATCGTCCATGTGACGGTTTGTCTAGTGGTGAATCATATAACGAGGTTCAATGGATGCTTATCCCCTTACCTCCATTCATGAATTATATGACAATCTATGATATTCTTGATAGACATAGCTTAGAATTATTATACAAACTATATATATATACACACACACATAACCGAATCCTTGATGATAATCGACATGGTTACTTGTCATGGTAATAGGTTATATTATCTAAGACCTGAGCCTCTCGTTACGATTCTAATGGCCACTTTACACATGAAATCACAACAACCCATATGAGATATATAGTGTCGAAAAAAAAGAGTGTTTAAGACTAGATAATTACTTTGTGAATACATACTTTTGTACATTAAATTCCAGTCCGAATCCTCCGATCACATTTCGAATACTCACACACCTTCACTCTCCTATTCATATCAACTTGCCAAAACATGGATAATCGGGAAGCTTTGCAAAATTGTGAGTATAAATGACCCTTTTACTTTACTTATTCCTTATTAAAAACGCACACATGCATTTACAAACATGCTTACAAATAAACAATCCAATCATACATGCTTAAATATGTGATACTTGATTTGTATTCTTGGAACATTCTTATGTGATTTACTTGTCATTAACTTTGTTTAAAGCCTCCCCTTAACATGTATAACGCTATAAGAATAACGCACCATACGTATTCTTGAGGTCATGTTAATTCATTCATTCATTATGGTCTTATCGTTGCGACAATAAGATTACGCTTGCGGTAAACTTTGGGTTGACTTGTATAATTGCATGCCTTGGTACATTAATCTAGTTAACTATTTTTGTCATGTGGATTGTTCAAACCTTCTTTACATATATGCTAGTACTCAAACTTGTATGCTCGCCAATACTTTTGTTTTGAACTATACTTTAATACGTATTGTTGGAATTCTATGATGATAAGGATGAATGGAACTTGATAGGAAGGACTAGAAACGCACCAAACTTTAAATTCATGTTTATAGATTAGTCATGTAATATTTGTTGTATTTTCTTTTTCCAATTCATGTACTTGAACCATTAGCAATGAAATGAAATATTATTTATTAAATACTTGTCACATTTAGTGTTATGAAGTCTCGAGCAATCTAATTACGTCTGCCCCGATGATTCCGCCATCGGTTAGGGTGTGACAGATTCTATCTTAAGAACATAGGAAGCCGAAGAAACATTTCTTTGGACGCTGAATGTTAATGTTATGAAGATTTTTGAAGACTGACCAAGATTACGGCAATATCCAAGGGGGGAGTTTGTTGGTGCAGAATGTCAATCACCTACGTCTTAGGGTCATGTCGTGTTGATGTAATAGGGCTTCAATGTTAGATTTCGTATTATTTAGTATGTAATAGGGCCACTTCGTACGAAGTGATAGCCACCTCGTACGAAGTGAAGCTTACTTCGTACAAAGTGGCAAGACTCAGCTAGCACGAAGTGACCTATTATATATAGGTGTGTGATGTCTTGAGTCTGTAACGGTTTAAGCAGATTGTATGGCGAAGCCCTGCACATTTTGTTTCAGGATTGTACACGTATTGAACATTAATAAAACAGTAAACTTGGAAAGTAATCTTGATATTGTCACTTGTCATAAAATGGGTTCCGCACATGTTATGACTAGTTAATCATATTAGGTCCTGTGCGTATATGGATAAGACGATCCTACATAAGTGCTAAGAAGATTGAATTAAGTCCTCGCAGGATCTATACACTGAACGAGGCAAGAACTTTACTCAAACTACCATTCTAACCCCCTTCCAGGCAATTAACGTGCTTTATATAGACGTAAAGACACGAATGAGTGAATCAACAAAACATGAAGAGATGCTAGAATAAAGTTCACTTTCAATATAAAAAACAAGGAATTAAAGTCATTAATACAAACCTAATTAAAAACTTAACCAAAGCTTGGAAATCAAAAGTAATACATAAGAGACTTGTCTTCACCAAGTGATATAAGAGATTAGCCAAGCATGGCCTTTGTTTTACAAAAACTCTTACGATCAATCTTGGATCCCGAGACTACTACACACTCTAAATATGGATGATGGATGAATGTGGTGGATGATGATGGTATTGTGGTAGTGGAGTGGTGGTAGGTTTGAGAGAAGTAGTTTGCAAGGGATGGATTGCAATTGAACCAATCACCCCTATTTATAGCTGGAAACAAATAGTTTACACAGCACCGTGCCTCCTTCTTCTCTGTCTTCATTTAATGAGTTATGTCAGTCCGTATGCTCAAACGGTCCCGTGTGTCAACAGCACGACCTCATGGCCCTTATACTTATTGTACTATCCAAGATTTTGCATATTTTGGAGTTGACTATGGCCCATGTCCATGAGATACGGCGCCATGTCTCTTGTCTTTTTCTGCATGGAATCTGAAGTGCTTGTCTTCGGATTCGTTGTTTTTGGTCTTAGGATGAAGCTTGGAAGGCCGGTATGATGTATCAACTTCTCTTCTTTTTTATTTATGTCAGTTTTTTTGTCGTGAATTTGTTGCTTTTGTACATTTAACCTCTTTTAATTCTGAAAATCAAAAGTATACAAAGAAATACACTTTTTCTAACATTTGTACTAAAATGGTTGATTTTATACCTTATTTGATATAATTTATGTGTTATATTTGATGCATATCAGAGTGCGACAGTCTTATAGGTTCCAACAGAATGGGAGGAGGTTTATCAGCTATATGATAGAAAGAGAAGAAAAAGTCGAACATAAGTGTGTTCTAGTAAATGGGATGACGCCAATGAAGAAACACTAGTTCAATCTGCGAGGGATAGAACTATAAGTAGTATTTCAACAAGGGGTTTATCTTCTGGATCTTCTCTCCAATCGACATAGTTGGATCTTGAGAATAATCTGCATATAACAGCACAGTTACTCGTTAAAAGGAGAAGGGGGGTTCTTCTCTTAAATAGGCTTCCACGTGAGAATAAGTAAATGTTCTTCGAGAGAGAAACAGTATGTGTGTATGTGTGTTTAGAGTGACAGAGTCAAAGTTAGAATCGTTAAACCTTTGGTAGAGGTTGGTATTTATAACCAAAGGGTTATAAAAGGGAAATGGGTTGATGGGACGGGCCGATTGGCTAGCTGTCCCTTTCAAGAAATATCTAATTGGTTCCCTCTAACACAATAGGTAGTGTACACAATGGTGAGAGTACAATTGCGCAACGTGATTGGGTACACGTCGCTTTCCAATGTACTTGTTGCTTCACCTGTCCTTAGTCGTTAGTGGAGATCATGGAGCAATGAGTGACACATGCTGATTGGCTACACATCACTATCCTTTGTACTATTTGTCCGCTGCACGTTTAATCATCATGGGGATCGCCTGGGACACAGAACCTGACGCATGCTGATTGGCTGAAGGCTATTGCCACTTGTATTGGTTGTACATTTTTGAGCTGGCATGGTTGCCCATAGAAGGAGCCCGCGCGAAAACCTTGGAATCAGCTAAGTGTCTTTTTGATATAAGTGTGGGTATGATCATGCGCGCGCATTAGTTGGGTCGCGATATGCGCAACATTTGAGACCATACCCCTTCAGATATATCTCATTTTCACATTTTGATTCTACTATCACACCCATCACCTAATCACAACATGCCAACTTACACTAGTTGCGTGATAGTCATGAATCGTTCGGGTGTCATAGACACTCTTCCGACCTTGGGCAAGATGTATTTAATTGCAACCATTCCATTAACCAATATAGTAAGGTTATCACGGGATACCAATCCCCCCATTCTAATAGCCCATCTCCCCACTAACGATTCAATCACCAATTCTCACTGCATGACTTCATTATGCAATACCTTTTATCCCAATGTCGTTCTCATAAGGACCTTCTATCAAGTATGATGTTAAATTAAATCAACAATATCTTTACATAAATTCGCTACTTTAAAATATTAAAAAAATTGCGCACATTTGTTACACATGCGTTAAACAATGCCGTTGTTTTGTGATACACAAAGTTAAAACGTATGTATAATAAGTACCTACAAAATTAATTTTATTTTATTTTTTATAAAGACTATAACAACATATATTACATATGCTTAATAAATTACATTGGTTTTCCTTTCAACTTAAGTAAGTTTCAAATTATAGTTCTTTTATAATCATTCAACTTTTATTATGTGAAACTTTGGAACTACAACAATTCTTATAATGTTTTTCGAACATAAAAAGTTAGTCATAAAAGTTACTTTCAGCAACCAAATAAATTTGAATACTTTTGGTGAGAATATTTAGATACACTATGATCTTCATAAATGTGCAATTAATGCCTTAAGTTCTTTTCATTTTTTCCATGTTGTCTTTTCGTTTTTCCTACAAAGCAAAATCACCAAAATTTTAAGTAGATTTGATGGTTTTTAACTTTTTTTTCCCGAATGGTTGATGGTTTTTAACTTGTGATTCAACTTTGAAACCTTGTGCTTTGGATTTTTGGAAACAAGAGAAAGTGTAAATGAATTATAAAAGATTTACCGTACATCCCTTTTCTTAATTAAATATTTATATTATTAAAATAATTATTTGCAAGCCAAGTCTAATCTTGAAGGTTTGTATAATTCCTAAAATAATTATTTGTAAGTGGATACATTGTTGATTTGGTAGATCTTAACCGCTCTTATTCAGATTGACTGGGTACAAGTTCTGACGATGTTTTTGAGTTAAATGTTATTTTTTAAAAGAAAAGTTAGACGTTACTAGTTGAAACCCACAACTATTCCATCATTAAGGGGAGGGGCAGTTAACCCATATACCCTTATCAATCACTTTGCGACACGTCATTTGATCCATCAACTACCCGATTTAGTGGTGTCACAACCCATGAACCCCATCATTTTACCTTTCTCTTTCTCCATACACACAACTCTCTCCTCTTTCACACGTAAAACCCACCAGCTACTTAACCCAACCATTTACCCGCCTTCCCTTACCCGCACCACCAGCGGCGGTGTGTGGTAGCGAGTAGGGGTTACCCGCTCAAGCTCATCCAAGCACCCCGACCCCCTTAGTTGTATCAACGTCACATTATTTGAACTCAATCCGACTCATTTCAACCATTGTGAGGGGGACACATCTAATTGTATCTAGAACTACCCTAACATTTTTTTGTTATTAAAATTAAATACACGCATAGGTACACCATTCAAATGCTTGGATTTATGAACGGATCATGAACCCTAATTACATCCTGGCATCCCGCCAAGGTAACCTGTATTGGTTGCGGTGGTGTTCCCTTGCCAACCTGCTCGAACCAACTCAACCAAACGGTGAACCCGCCTAGGGCCCCTTCCACCCCAATAGGTGAAGTAAGGTCAATCAGCGCTCATCTAGATCCATAGTTCCAAACCTTGCACATGATGTTCCCCTGTTCTAGTCACGTCTTTTCAGTGGTGCTCAAATGTTAATCTTGCACAACAGTCTTGCATGGCCACGCTTGAACGTTGGGGACTTCTTGACTAGCATGTACTTTTGCACAATGATACTAGAATGAAGGAAATCGAGAGTCTCCATAAATGAAAAGGGCACAATACCCATTTCACAAAAAAAGTTCACATATTTTTAGCACTTGTTAGTGAAATGATTAAGTTTTATTGTTGAGTGAACACTGTGAACCATGAGTCTAATTTATGAGAGCTTGAAAACAAACGGTAATTTCATATAACTAACTGGAAAATTTTATCCAATAGTAACGATGTTTTTCAAGAGTTAATATAGTGGGTCACAGTTTTTATGATCTTCTAAAGTCACTAAAATTTCATTAGGTGTTCTAGTGTTGTGAAATATTTAAACTATAACAGTTCTTAAAAGTTTTTCTATAAAGGTTTTTTCGGAAATGGTTTGACTTGGTTATTTGTACAAGCATATTCATGACCAAGTAATAAAAAATGCTTGCAAAAAAAATCATTTACTTTTAGTAAAATATTATTTTTGTAAAATTTTAGGTGTTTAAGTTCTTAATCTTTGTTTTAATCTATTATACCGTTTGGTGAGTAGGACGAGTCTTGAATTTTGTGGGAAATGGAGGCGAAGTCAATTGCGTCAAATAGGGATTTCAATTAAATTAGGTCTGAAACTTCATATTTGACACAAATAATGAAAGGACTTTGCAAATTCCATGAGAGGTGTCAACTCTTAAATCCAACAAGAATGCCATTTTTTAGAAAACGAGTAAACGAGATGAATGTGTAGTTTGGTTTTATGAATGCAAGTGGTATGATGGTTAATTTGTAAAAGAGTGAACTACAATTTTGTGTCTTTGAGGTTCATAGGCGGTGTCCACTTGCGTCCCTCCAGAGCGAATTTTGTTTCCTGGTCCCTATCTTTTAAAAGGTGCTACATGTTGAGTCCCTGATGCAAACTTCTGTCTAGTAAATCATTAGTTTTAGATGAAATGTCTTTTTTGCCCCTCCTTGAATACCGTACTTGCCCCAATTCATTTCATTTTGCCCTTTCATATCTTTCTCCTCCATAATTGTTCGAGGCGATTGAAGGGTGAAACGAAACCCTAATTTCCAGTTGACCAGATTGTTCAATAATTTCAATCTTGACATCTTCAACTTCAAAAACAAGAATGTCGGTGAAAAGTCAGCAACTACTTCATCCAAAAAAACCATCACAGAGAATTGAGGAATCAGACATAATTTGCTCATGTGGTGTCGGCACTTGCTATCGTATTTCACAGACTGATGCTAATCCAAACCGACAATTTTGATGTTGTGTAAGTGTAACCTGTTAAATGTTGTGTAATGTTATGGTTAAATATTGATTACCGAAGTTCAATTGTGTTGATGTGTAATGTTAGGTGTTAAACGTAAATTACAGAAGTGAAATGTGTTAATGTGAAAAAAATTGTTAATTGAACATGCTAACTGTTAAAGCTCATTTGTACATCTAAATGATCATAGTTGTAATGTTCCGTATTTTTCATTCTTTTCCATTTACCATGTAATTCATATTTTCATTTCAATCCCTCGTACTTCGAGGCTTGATTATAATGAAAATCATATTTTATACTATTTTGTCTAATTATTCTTGCATGATACATAAGCAATCACGAGTACACATTCTTAATTCAAAAACTGAGCCACACATCGAGATTATATTTTTCTTTGGAATCATATTCACACGTGTTTATTCATTATACATGCTTGCACACACTTTGAAACCCTAAAAATATGCTAACTATTGAAGTTTATTGCACAAAATAACAAACAAACCAAACCCAAGTACCAAAATAGATTTTTTGAAAGCCCGGTGGTCCTTGTGGACCATATAGGTCCCCTTGCGGTTCGCAAGGGGCCTATCTGATGCAGAATACGTGAAATTTTGTTGTTTTTGGACCCTTCCCTCCTCCTAACTCCCAACCACCTTGTTTAAAGCCTCGACCACTAATCCCCATAATAAATACCAACCTATAAACCCTTCTAAACACTTTCACCACCTTCAAATCACTTCTAAACACACTCAAATCTTCAAGATCTTCAACTTTGGAAGTTCTATGTCCAAAATAGTGAGTTTTGGTCACTTTCTTGCACTTTTCCTTCTTGTTTTCTTCTTCCCTACACTTGGATAACCTCTACAAGTATTACCTCTTGTTTACCAAGGTAAACAAAGATGGTAACCCACCATTTTTAAGGTCCAAGTTAGGATTTTTAGTGAACTTTTCATACTTGCTTTATCTTTGCTTTGTTTTTGGAACATCTTCAAGTCACCAACAAACTTCCATGTTGAATGACTTGGGTTAATGTTAATTTCCATAAACATGAGGTTCATATACCTCCCTTTATGTTCTTTCAAGTCTCTAAGTAACCCACAAACAATAAAGTGAGTGAAACCACACCAAGTCTCCAATCATGCAATGTTGGAAGCATTCGTCTTGGTTATACCTCACTTGTTTACTTAGCAAAATAGATAGCTTACTTATGTATTTCATTTCTTGTATTCATGACCATCCGAATCATCAACTATGTTCGTAATTTTGTGCAATGGTGAACTCTTGAGGTTAATGGATTATCCTACCTCTAATGCTTTACAAATGCTTGACCATATATATATATATATAATACTCACTCCAAATCCAAACCATAATATCAACCAACCCATTGTTGAATATTATGTGATAAGGTGGAGAATACCTTAGTCTTCGATTCCTTATTTTGGGCTTATGATGGGTGTTTAACACTCATGAAAAAAATAGTGTCCAAATAAGTGTCTAGCCAAGATATAATTTCGTACTCGTAAATTTCGTTTACTTTCCAATCTCCAAATCCTCCTACTCATAGACCTTGTTTACCTTTTTAGGGTAACCTTGGTGATTCTATCCTTCAAACCGCTCACTCGCATTTTGTGGAAATTCTTCACAAACCATGAGTTCATCTCGACCCTTTTATTGCTTTAAACACTATTTGGGTTGCAACATGTATACATACTAAATACACATACAGACACATACAAACAAACTTATGCAAAAACTCAATCCTTAAACATGCTTATTCATTATACTATATGTGAATACATGCTAGATTAATCGTATGCTTAGCTATCTATCACTAACCTCGCAAGCCTCCCTTATCATGTATACCGCTATATGTGAATACAAACCGTGAGTTCATACTTGACGAAGTTTTTTTAAACACTTTTTGGGTTGTAACATGTATACATACTACATACACACACAAACAAACTTACGCAAAAACTCAATCCTTAAACATGCTTATTTGTTATACTATATGTCAATACATGCTAGATTAATCGTATGCTTGACCATCTAGCATTAACCTTGCAAGCCTCCCTTAACATGCATAGCACTATAAGATTAGCACACCTCTCGTTTTTTGGGTTATTGTTATGATATTACTTACGACCTTATTTGTTTCAGTGATAAGGTTACGCTAGTGCCAAACTTTGGATTGATGTTTAGTCTATCACATGCTAGTATGGCACATGATTTAGTATACTTTAAAAATGTGGATTTGAGATCCATTCTTATATATGCTATGTAGACAAACTAGTATACTCACCGACATAATTTGTGTTGACGGATATTTTATATATTTTGTAGGAAACGTTAGATGATGCTATCACAAGTTTGGTAGGTCATGACTCTGGAACAAAAGATGGAATAACCATTGTTAATACGGGAAGACAAGATGAAAGAAGAATTGTTGAAACTGGTGATACAATTTAACGAGAATTTCGATTATAATGAGTAGAGTTCAAAGTTTGAATCTATCATTAACAAATTTGATAAAACCTTACGGATTCCAACCAATATTAGTTACACTTTACCAATGACAATGCAAGGTGAATGAACAAGGGCACATTACCGAGATACGGAAATGTTCTCATTATTGGAAATGTCTAACGACCAAAATCCAGCATTAGTTTGGTCAATATCAAACTTCAAAAGAACTTTAAGAACAACATGGATGAAAATTGTGGGAAAAAACAAGAGAAAGAAATAAAGACACAAAATAACAATGATAAAAAATCAAAGACATCTGAATCCAAGGTTCAGTTAATTTGTGTTCTTGTCATGAATCTTTATGTGTTGATTGTGCTGAAAACGTTAACAGCTATATGAATCACAATACTAAACTAATTGAGGATTTAGGCAGTCTGATGCAAGCAAATAGAGTTTTAAAAGAAAAATAAAAAACAAGATTGAAGCTGTGAACACTGAATCACATGGGTTGAAAGCATTTTTTTATAAATAAGAAGCCATTAAGATTACCTCGATGAAATCAAGAAGTTGAACGAAGAGCTTGCATTGACAAAATGTGAAGCTGAAAATGTGAATAGAAAATTGGAGAGTTGTTTGAACTCAGGTTATATACTAGATCATGCTATTCCTTTTGATTTGAAAAAGTACAGGAAAAGGGGGGTATAACAAGTGTCCTCCTCCAATGCACAATAACTTTGCCAAATCAGCCGAGGAGGATGAGATCACTGAATTTGTTGTAACTACACCACTGTGGTTGATCCGATAATGTTTATAACTGATAACACTGAAATCAAAACTCCCTCGGTTGATATACCAATAAGTCACAATGTCACAGATTATGATACTGTCATAATCGAGGATTGTGATGATGATATAAATAATGGTAATATAAAATTGAAAATAAAAGAAAAAGAATATGAGAAAATTCCTCCATTTGTTGACAACAATGGATGTTCAAAACAAAATGGGGAACAAAAAACATTAAATATTCGAAATGTTGTCAAAACAAAAATTAAAGAAAATCAGTTCAAATGAAAACTTACAATAAATTTAGACTAAGTGGTGCAGTTTTGACTCCAATGTTTCTGAGTGGTTGGTATGATAGAAGAGATTGGTGCGTTAACAAGATATGTTTCAGTTGTGGTCCGATTGGACACATTGTTGTGTATTGCATGAGATCGAGAAATGTACTGAGACAAAGGAGCGACAAGAGAAATTGTTTTAAGTGTTAAACAAAAGGTCATGTCGTCAGAGATCAGATAAGATCGAGGAGTGGATCGTCGAATGAGTCTCAGGGAGAGAAAAAAGGTCGTAAAGAAAATAGAAAATATAGAAGAAAAGCCTGATGAACATATAGTCATATTATCAAAGGGCAGAAAGATAAGTTACGAAAGAAAAGGAAGAAGGCGAGATGATAACTTGGAAAGATTTTGTCCTCGGATACGACCATCGATTTCGATAATAGTTCTCAAGAATCATTTTACACTACTAAAAGTGATCATTCACGTAAAACGTATTCGTCATATATAAATCTGAGGACAAAAGAAAAGTTAGCGGAAAGAACGGTTGAAAAGTAGGTTGTTCATCAAACAGTTGTGAAACCAAAGCAAATCTAGAAGGTTAAGGTTTCAGATGAAGTTTCTACCTAGTCTAAATTTCGAAACTATTCGATAATAAATGAGATTGTGAATGGACTATTGTTTCTTACGTTGAAAAATTTGGTCAACTCAAATCCGATATGGATTGGGTTCTAATTCGAAACTGATTAAGTCTATTTATGTGCGCAAGATAACCAAGTTGCGAGCAAACGTATTTAAATGCAGTGGTTGTTCATGCAAAGAGTGATAAAGTGGAGAGAAAAAGGTTTGAGTGTTCCACATAAAAAAATGGTAGTCTCGCATTCGCATTCGTAAAAACTCGTTATCCGTTAAAATGGAAGATTCTTACTTTTTGTTTTGAAAAGATGTTTTGGGTTCAGGTATATTCAAATTTCTGTAACACACAAAAATATCATTTCAAATTGACAATACTTTCGAAAAAGCCAAAAACAATAGAAAATCTCAAAATGTCAAAAACATTGAAAAATTTAAACATGAGTTTACGTTGCGAAAAGAGGAAATGAAAGTTCAGTGGACTATTAGTGCATGCTAAAGATTTGTAGTGTTTAAATGGTTAAATAATCTCACTAAAGATGTGTAGGTAGGCTCATCTATACTAGTAATTTTGCGAAAACGATACAAACTAAATGGAAAAGCCTAGCTCTAGTGGGAAACGATACAAACTAAATTGTGTGTTCAACCAAGTAAGTGTTGAACGCTCAAAAGTGAAAAAACCAGTCATTATGTAAACTTTCACTACTATTTGAAAAAAAAAGTCATTGTAATTGTGTTTTCATTTTACAAAGATTTAAACTTGTTTTATTTCTTTATGTTGTTTAAATATTGGATCTCCTCTACGCATACATGAGTATCAAACTCGAGATTAGTGTCTAAACATTTTTATGTTATTTCTCTTGTTGTTTCATTTAAATCTTGGACTTCCTTTCCGTGTACTCACAAGTACTGACCTGGTTGTTAAGATTTAAACAGTTTTATATTGTTTTTATTTCTTATTTTGCTTAAACACTGGATGATATTTGCGTATACGTGAATATCGACCTATCGTTAATGTTTAAGCATTCAAATTTGTTTTCACACAAATTACAGTCGATGAAAGTTTAAAAGAATTACTTAGTTAGTGTGTTACATGATGAGGGGATATGTTGAGATTGTGGGGCCCATAGGAATCTAGTGCAAATTAATGTACCTTGATGTATCGGTAAGCATTATGAAAGTTTTAGATTGAGTTTAAGTGGATAAACAATACCGACAATTCATGTGAATTGTTTAAACTGAGTGATTCTTAGAAGATCAATATTGCAACTGATCAGTCTCAAAAACACGTTTTCTCACAAAAATATAAACTTTAAATATTATATTACAGTATGTTTACATTTCTACATTCAATATTCAAAAATTTAAAAAGAATTTCATTCAAAAATCTTCTATGAAAACCTAATAATGTTGAATCTGAGTCGGACCAACGAGACTGCTGAGAAACTGTTTGTGTGTGGAACATGTGATTGTTCACTAGAGTTAAATCTAATAGAGATTTGGAGCATCTTTCAATGGGGAGATTGTGGTTTCACTTGAAGATGTTATCCAAGACAAATCAAGACTTCACATCATAGATTTCTATCTATGTCAAAAGGGGAGGCTGTTAGTGCAGTTTTAGTTTGTCCATAGCGTAGAAATCTCATATGCATAACGTGTAATAATCTTGATTATGTAAATGTTCTGGACACAGGCTTCACAAAGTTTTCGTTAGGAATCGATAGGATACAATTAGAGTGTGGGTATGATGTGATCACACTTCATGTGCATGGGATAAAAATTGCATGCTGACATTGGAAATTCAAAAGTGTTTGGACTCATACACATGAAAAGGACGTAGGAGTCCTATGCATGGAAGGACAATGCTCATACGAGCGAAGTGAATGCACCACTCTTGTGTTGAAATAACTTAACTTATATATACAAAAACTCATGCGCACAAGATGATAATTCACTGATTGGATCTCGATCAAGCTTATGTATTAGGAGTCGAAACGTAGGGAAATTATGTCTGATTGTGGTTCAATGTCAGTAAATTCCTTATCATTTATATTTACGTTAACATGTACATGATTACAACTTGATTTTATGGATCCACACGTAGTTCCTGAACTTACATAAAGGTTTCAACATATGAAAAAAAAACGTTTTCACTCTATAATATAATGCAATGCAAATTGCCAAAACTAAGGGTTTGTTTGGTATGGGGTAGTAGAATGGATAAAGGAATGGAATGGACGAGATAATGGAATGAACGGGGGAATGCAATGGATCATTATCATTCCATTTCTTGTTTGTTCACCATGTGGGAATGGAATGAACTATTATAGTGTATTATTTGGTAGGCAAGAAAAACGAAGGAATAAAATCAATGGTGAGTGGTGGTGGTCGGTGGTAGTGATTGTGGGTGGTTATATGTGGGTTGGTGGGTGGCGGCGGCAATAGGTGGTGGCGGTGACGGCAGGTGCTGGTGACGGGGGGGAGGCGGCGGCCTTCGATGGTAGTTGTCGGTGGCGGAGCTGGCGGTTGTCGGTGTCGGCAATGGTGGTTGGTGGTGGCGAAGTTGACGGTAGTGGTGGGTGGTGGCGGAGAGTGGCGTTGGCGGTAGTGGTGGGTGGCAACGGTGGGTGATGACGGCAGTGGAGGCTGTCATGGTGGTGGCGGAGGCAGTGACAGGTTGCGGGTGGAGGCGGCGATGATATCGGTGGTGGTTGGTGGCGAAGGTGGTGGGTTGTCGTGTTGTTGATAAATGGTTCATGAGGGGATGGAATGAAAAAAAATGAAGGGTGGATGAAATGATTTTGAGGAAATGAAATGCCTTATGGAAAAAGTGATTCCATTCCATTGATCAACCAAACACATTTTTCTTCATTTCCTCGTAATGATCCATTCCAGAGCCGTCTCCAAATATGTTTAAAAATCTTTAGGCTCTGTTCAAACTGAAAATACGGGCCCCTTAAATAAAATTTTAAAAAGAATATATATGAAAAAAATTTAATATATGAAAATGAATTAGTGTCATTTAAATAAACACCAATCATTTATGTAACTTGACAAATTAGGCAATTAATGTCATTTGCATTTAATAAATAGATAAAAACAAAAACAAAAAGAAAACAAAGGATGCTAGGATTAGAACCCATGTCTTCTTATTATTAAAGTGACTTTCAAACTATCAAATCAAGTGCTTCAGCATAGTAATTTTCTGATCTATTACATACATGTTCTAGCTTTACCGTGTAAAACTAATATAAAAACAAAATAATTTGGGCCCCCGATGGGTTTGGCCACTGAGCCATCGCCGATCCCGCACACCCTTCGGGCCAGCCCTGATCCATTCCATTTCGCCTCTCATTCCTGCATACCGAACACTACCTTTACGTATACAAATTTGTTTTTTTTTTCTTGAAAAATTGGTTTGGGACATTATGAATCGAATGGGATTGGTGAGCAAAAAAATTTGCCTTGTAAAAAACCGACTTAGGTTATAAACATTTTAAAAAGAGAAATGTTGAAACCTATTAAAATTAGCATTGGGTTCAAACGAGTTTAGGATAAAAAATAGACAATTGCATATTTCCCCTTATAAAACTTCTTTATTACATATTTGCCCAAGTCAAATTTAAAATTGCATATTTCCCCTTCATTAACTAATAATATTGCATATTTACCTATTTTGATTTATTTTATTAAAATTAAACTATACAATAACTATTTTACCCTTAATTTTACTGAGTCTTAAAAACATTGCATATTTACCCATCATTACTAGTTTTTGTGTCTTTTTCACAAGTTTCTTTATGTTTTTATTTTTGTTTTGCTAGTTAGCTTTTTTCATTTCTTGCCTCTTTACTAAATTAATTTTTCTTTATTGCGATTTTCATTGTTTGCTTGTCTATTACGAACTAGAGTAACAAACATAAAAAAATAGAGTGACAATCATTTAAACGAAAACAAAGCCAAAACGTTAATCTATTACGGTACAAAAAAAGTCATCACAAATTCGTTTAACGATACCCAAACAAATGAAGTAATTAAAAAAATAAAATATATTTAAAATCAAAAACCATATGAATCCATATAACTATCCGCATTATCATCACCGCTGCTTTTTGTGGTTTTACGATATGGATCAGTATAACTCCCCCGCTTCACGTTACAGAGGTTGAACATTTGACTTCAAGCAAATGAAAGAAAATAAAAAATAACAGCAAATGAAAGAAAATGTAACTAATGCTTTATAGATTTCCTCATAAAAAAGTCACTAACTAAATCAGATTCAAGGTCAAATGTTCACAGAATCTTTGTATTCACAGGTCAATATTAGACTTAGTTCCTCTGATTTGGTTTGGTTATGGATCAATATAACTCTCATACTTCATGTAAATCGCCGTATTCACCGAATCGCCGACGACTACTGAATCAATGGCTGGTGGAATAGCAGAAGGATAAGAGTCGCTGGCTGATTGAGTAGAATGGAGAAGAACATGAAGAGTCGTTTGCCTATTTTGATATTAGATTTCATCTAATTAGGTTTTGGTGCAGATGATAAAGAATCTTTTAACTTTTCAAAGGCTAATTTAGTCATTTAATTGAATAAGGAAAAATATGCAATTTTAATTTTTGCTTTGGTAAATATGCAATTAAGAAGTTTATTAAGGGAAATTATCCCTAAAAACCCTGAGTTTTTGTCATGTTTTTGAAATCGGTCAGACCCAAATTGGGTATCAAAAAACGTGATTAGGAAGTGTTATGTGAAATGATAGGTTAAGTGGGGTCCAAACTGGTAATTTGGTGAATTTGGTTATTTTCTCCCACCAAACCGGGTTTTTATGTTTTTTCACCTCTAGAGTCTAGCAAAAAAAACTAAGTGGGCCAAGCACATTTAAAATCAAGCCCACATCCTCAGCAACCTACAAGGATTTTCCACACCTCATGGCATCGTTACAAGCTGCTTATAAACCACACACACAAAACAATTCAAGCTCAATAAATGTAAAACACTTTGAATCATTTTTATTCCTTTAAATCTGTTCAAAACTAAATCGTCTAGCCAAATATTTCAAATCTCTTAATCGCAATTCAATTCCACAGGTGGATTAAGAGATCTATCGTTAGGCGAAATGAAATATTTCTGTGGTGTATATTATGAATTCTATATGCGGCTATCTTTAGCTCTGGATTACGCTATCGCTAGGCTTCTCAGATGACGTGGTAGATACATATATATTTGCAAATTATACGTTTAAGATATCGTCGATAATGAGGATGATGAAATAAATCATTCGGATTCCCAATGATTTCGCTTTGTAATAGTTTTTATTTGAAGAGATAGGTGATCTTACAACTTCATTTCTGACTAATGATTATAAATAAATAAGTTTATAGTGTGATTGGTGAAGAAACACCAAACTAATCTAGTGATTAGTTCGTGGATTGTGTCTCGACAAATAAAGGTTAATCTTCTTTCGTCTCACCAAATAGACAATAGAAGTCCTGCAAAACTAACAACACGCCGTAAGCTCGTTATAGTGAGGAGAATAGGGGGTTTCCTTCTAACCACCATCCGGCATGAGAACAAGTTTCTGTTTTGAGGATGATAGTGTGTGTGTGTATAAAGTGAGAGAGCATGAAAGCGATCCTAAAACCTAGAGGTGATATCCTCTATTTATAGCCGGAGTGATTTGTGAAGGAAATGGGTTGATGGGCCTTGGGCCTGAGATCGACAATAAGGAATATCCGTCATGTCTCCTCTGTCACGACCGTTAGCGATTCCGGACGAGAGGGTTGCTGGCTCACGGAATGGATCCATGTGTCTTAATAGTTGTCCAATTTGTCTAGCCTGTCATCAGCAGTTGAGTGAAGATCATGTGGAAGTGGTCGACGCAAGCTTATTGGTGTCACGTAGGTGTCCTTGTGTACTTCTTGTCCCCAGCACGATTGATCATCGGGCATCATGATCCAATGCAGCCTGTTGAGCGCCTATTGGTCCATAGCTCTGCCACTCGTACTTCTTGTACTTGTTCGGTGTTGCCTGCGCTTCTTCCTTTCGCGTGACCCAATAGACATATGTGTTAGTCGGCGCAAGGTCAAAGGAAACATGTTACTTTTCTAAAAGACCAAGGCTCAGAATTGGCCTTGTGTTGGTACTGATACTGCTCGCGACTCAAGAAATGTCTATGAAGTCGGCATGAGGTCCCAGAAATCCTCATTGTGACGTATCTTAGGTATGGTCTCGCGCGTGACCTGAAGTTAACTCGTTTGGTCGGCGCAGGATTTGAGACCATACCCCTTCAAGTCCCCCAGTCTAGAGCTGCTTCCATGCGCGGAGTAAGTGGTTGGAGCTCTGGACTAGAAATAAAAGCTAAGTGCATGTGCTGTAATCTTGCATTTGAGAGCTGATGTTCTAAAAGTAGTCTAATAAAATCGATTGAAATTAACCTAATTCTAGACTCAAAGTAATACTCTAGACTCCTAAACTCGACTAAACTACTAACCGGCAAGTGAACCGATCAATTGTAGAAAAGCTTAAGTAAGTCCGGAGTTCGAACCCAAGAGACTCTCTAATTACGTTAACGACTCTACCTATACTAAATTGACATACTTAATTTATTTTATGTTTTGGGGGGTTTACTAAAAATCCTAAAATTATAATTAAAACTAATATTAATTTAACTAAGACAAATTAAGACGGACTTTTGAATCAGAGATTTAATTCAAGGATGATGGAATGGCTACCTAGGTTAGATTCCTTATTACTATTGAATGGTTTCTAATTGATTAATAATGTGATAGGGAACCGAGATCTTAAAATACTAAATCTTAAGGAATATCGAACAAGACCCCCGACCCTTCTCGGGAAGACACCTATGATATCCTAAAGGTAGTTATGTTTATCGGTTTATAAGATTTCCTTTCGGTTATCTATTATTCAATAAAGTGTCTAAGTTTACTACCTATCTCTCAATAGGAAGCCTAGACTAACTAAGGTTCTTGATTTGGTTTAACCGACTCGAATATGGCAAGTAACCTAAAACTTGTTTTTCTCAAAACCTAATCCTAGCAATTTACCTATTTAATTCAGTTAATAAATTATTATTTCTCATAATTAAATTTAGTATAATGTTAAAATTTAATTATATGTTTCATTAAATTGTTTCTACGGTTTATTTGCCAATTACTGAACGATTACCTGAACCCGTCAATACTCGACAATCAACATAAACCTATTTTATGAAAAACTTTCAACTAGATTCATGTGAAACAATCAAATAATCAACAAGTAGATCAAGACATGCAAATACACCAAAATCAAACAATCAAAGTTCAGTACTTTATCAAAAATCCATTAAACACATTAAATAGTCAATAAAAATCCAAACTTTCATAATAAGTCATCAAAACCTAGGTAGCATAAGTGAAACAAGCCAAGAATCATCGGTTTAAACATAATTAAAGCAAAGTTAAAAACTAAATTCATCAAGACAAAGAACAAGGAAGCTAAAGATTAAGAAAATCGGTAATAAAACCCACGATTTCTTCAATCTCTATGCTCCTAGCTTCAATCCAACGATTCTCCAGCAACTTGATCTTCAAAAACCAGCTCAAAATCTCCAGAAGTTGGCTCTTGAAACTCCAAATTCGCCCAATAATTGTAATTAGAGTTAAACTCTAATTATATAACCTTTATTTTCACAAATCTGATCAGTTTACGAATCCTTCTGACAAAAAGCCCCCTCACCACCCACGAGAGGCACCAAGCAACCGGTCGTGCCCCGTGACAAGGTTAAGTTTCTTCGGGTCTTTCCTCCTTCTCGCCACCCGCGAGAGGAGCATACTTGGGCAGTTACTGGCCGCCAGAAACCCAAATTCATTGTTTTTCGATTTGTTTCTTCTCTCGACTCCCAATTACGATCCGGCTCGGTTTCCTTCGACATTTCAACTTGTTTTCTCATCTTTAAAGCTACTTTCACGAACCAAGACCTGCGAAACGTATTTGGATTAAAAGTAGATATATTCTTGTAAAACCAAAACGAATATTAACGAAACTAATACAAACTATACATGATAAATAGATGTATTATTCAATACATCAAATATCCCCACACTTACTCTTTTTTAGTCCTCGAAAAAGAATTACGCAAACGGAATCATAGCCAAGTAATTATTTGATTAAAAAATAAGATTATTTTATTAAGGTTGAAACATGTATTAACTGCGATTGCAAGTATATGTCTACTTAAACTCAAAACTCAGTTGAAAGTTCTTATCATGTAAATTTAGTTCAAGTTCAGTCAATCTACCTAAGGTCTCACACTAGCAAACACAGTACACCTATCCCACCTCAAGCTTATGGAATAAACAGAACGAATCATTCGACCCATTTCCTAACCGTTTTATACCAAAATCAAGAGAATTAAAAACCAAGTAAATTCTGTTTCTTTTTTTTTTCTTTTCTTCTTTTGAGCACTTGATCTCTTTTTGCATACCTAACCTAAAGGTTGTCTCAACGAGAGTCACCATCCCCGAGAGCGACAACATGGGCTTCGACATTTAAGCAATTTTTTCAACTTATCCTAGAAGAATTCTCGAACAGAGTCACCATCCCCAAGGGAGATTCCATAGGCCTCGTCTACTTTTTTCAATCAAGCTCACTTTTTTTCTATATTTTTTTCTTCTATTTACATGATCAAAAATTCTAAAGATTTTAGCTTATAACGACATTCCTTATACTATTTTTTGCTGTTTCGGCTTCCCATTTTTCCTAGATGAGTACCCACTAGTAGACCGACATTTAAGGTATATTAATCTCAAAGAAACTAAGAACCGAATCGAGCTACTCACATATCCCAAGTTAGACACAAACTCGACCCTTTAACTCATATTATCATTATTTGAAACCGAAAAAAAACTCAACTTTTCTATCATTTTCCGTTTATATTTTGCAAACTTTTTCTTCAAAAGACATTTTCTGATTTTTTAGTTTTTTTACACCAAAGTAAAACTGCTCTATGACTCAACTATCCCATCCACACACTTAAATTTTG
This sequence comes from Scalesia atractyloides, assembly GCA_947069175.1. Classification (NCBI taxonomy): domain Eukaryota; kingdom Viridiplantae; phylum Streptophyta; class Magnoliopsida; order Asterales; family Asteraceae; genus Scalesia; species Scalesia atractyloides. The sequence goes on from CAMTDV010000027.1 coordinate 45,865,998, forward strand.
CATTTTCCCTAATGCAAGGATGAGAAGACTCACTACAAACTAAATAATAAAAACTGAAAACTATATAAATAAAATACAAACTATACAAGTGAAACGACTTAGCTGATATGCAAGACTGTCAATGTGTCAGTCAATTCCACCCATACCCTCCAATCCGAACACGCTCAGCAAACAATTCTCAACTCTCACACGCGAACGGAAGCGGCAAAATAAACACCAACCTATAAACCAACATAGATAACTTCCAAACATAAAATAGTAAATAAATGATTGTTCAACAGAAGTTTACCACAACCATACCCAAACCGACCCAACTACCTAAATGTAAAATGTTTAAGTACACATACAGACTAATAGAAGGATGAAAACATCATAAAACAAAAAATAGAAATCATTTAGGAACTGTTGTCTCTGACTAATCATCCTACTCTTCTTCCTCCGATTGCTCAAACACTTGGTATGGCTGCACATCTTCCATATCGCTCGACTGACCCGGCTGCCCTCGATGCTGAAAGTATGATGGAACCCCCATGTGCAGGTTCTCCATCATGTACCTCATTCTGTCTTCCAACCTACATTGGCCCTCTTCGTGTATCCTCAAGCTTTCCATCATCACCTAGTGAACCCCACCGAACTGCTCCTCCACATAACCCCTCAAATCTCCGAACCCAGTCTCCGTCCTGTCATACAAAGAATCTAAAGTGAGTGGGTCTAAACGGGGCTGTCTAAGAGGATACTGGCTGTCCGGTAGTTCTTGACGGGTCATCGGTTTCTGATAGCGCGTAGGAACAGCAGATTGCATGGACGAAGCAGCCTCAGAACCAGAAGGAGGCTGAACCTGCGGACCGTGCCTAATAGGCTCCCATGTGATAGGCTCATGAGAAGTCAAAAATCCTGCAGCCTGTAAATCCTACACACCCATGAAGCAAGGAGACGGCCCCTCTCACATCTTGTCTCGTGGGTACCTATCGAATACCCCAAGACTCTCCACTAACCATGTAATCAAGGGCCCACACTATATCCAACCCCTGGACCTCCTCTCTATAACCGCTTCTTCGACCACGCGAAAATACTGGCCAAGTTCGTGGGTCGCTGCTCAACCATACACATCAAATAGAATAAGCTGACCTGGTTTACTTTATTATCCCCCCGCCCCCTACCGACTAGTGTGGCTGCCAAAATCTTGTGTATAAACTGGTAAACCGGATCGATAATGTCGCTAGAAACCATGTTGTTGGAGTACAGCGCGGATGAAATTGTACCCCAAAACCTTGCCATCTCGTCTGTTTGAACGCTGTGTGGATGCCTCCTCTTGAATACCCTCTGCAGGCTAGTAATGAACATTGGCGATTGGACCTCATCCACCGTATAGAACTGGGTAGCTATGACAAACTGAGGGATGGTCATTTATACATGCCTTCCCAGGGCAAAAGACACATCATCGCTTACATTAAACTTCCCTTGTTGGTACTCGAATGTCGAATGCAATTCAAGAGTGATTTCCTTGCATTACCGGTCATCACAATCTAGTACTCTCCTGAATTATCGCCCAACAACTGCTCAATCTTGCCCCTCTGACCCAGATGGACTAACATATCCCAGTCTATCCGTCTGTACAGAAATAGGTCTAATGTAATTAGATTGGCCAGTCTCTCACTCTTATGTGAGTCTAAATCGAACTGTAGTAACGGACTGTCCCGTAATCGCATACTCTGCCCATGGGGAACATCACCCCCTTTGTATCTAACGCTCCTTCTCTGCCCGAAATTCAGGGCAACGGTTGAGTTTCTGCTGGATCTCCTCTGGGCCGGGCTGCGGGCCCTCTTTTCTTTTTCCCTGGTCTGCTCGAACTGCCTTCACCTGACATCAGCAAAAAACGTTCAATTCACAAGCAAAAACAGGCAGACTGTCAAAAAAATAAACCATTTTTGAGCAATGACCGTACAACATTACATTTGCGGCCATGACCAGAAAAGACACTTTACCAAATATTAGATATATTTTGAGTGATCGTTAGCAATAATATCAATTTATTAGACCGAATCTGGCCCGAATGGAGATTGAGTACGGGTGAGAGATCTTATATTCATGAATGCCCAAATTGCCAACCTTAACCCAAAACTACCTAAAAACATGACACTACCTCCTCCCGTCACTTTAATTGTCCTCAATTAATACCCAAGTGCCGAAAAACAACCCAACATTGAGTCCCAAACATAAGATAAAACCTTATAGTCAATGCAGCAAAACGGGTAAAAATTTATGTTAAAAATATGATTTTGATAACAAGCATTACTAACCCGAATCCTGAAACTCAATGTTGAACCCTACCTAAACAATCCTCCCACAAAATCGAACCATTAGCACCCAAACCATCCCAACCAAGACTGTGTTCAGCCCCACATCCAAAACTCAACCCAAACCAAGTTCACTCGCAAAACCCTCAAGGAAACTAACATGCAACCTAACAAGACCCGACACTAAAACATATGAAGCAACTAACTAAAATACTGAAATTAAAGTACAAAAGGTGCAAGAAAAACATACCTCAGCATCAACCTACAAGAAAAAACTAAGAAAAATAGTGTGTAAGTTGCAAAATCCTTGAAAAGCTCGTTTGAATGGTGAAAGATGGAAACTTTAAGTGGGAAATCCGTTAAGAACGATGTGATGAAGTGGTGGTGGAAGACTAAGGTAAATGGAGGTGATTGTAGGCGGATTATGGTGGTTGTTTGAGTGGTAGCCGATGTTGAGAGTGAAGAAATCAGGTTGAAAAGTGAAGGGTTTGGGGATTTAGGGCGTAGATCGATGTTCAAGTCCCTCGCGAACCGCGAGAGAGGCAAGATAAACTCTCGCAGGCCGTGACCGTGTCAAAATGTATCCGAGTTATCAGTCTCTCGTCGGCCACGACCGGGTTGTTGTTTGACTCTCGCGGCCCGCTAGAGGGTATTTTCATAGAAAGTTTCTTACTTTTAGCCAGTTCATGCCTTAGAAAAATTTTGATTAAGTGCAACTTTGTGAAAAACCCTCTTGGCACCCGCTTATGTAACGAAAGCTTACCTGCAATGTCACACCCGTTCATAGGCGGAAGCGCACAGTGTGAATTTGATTAGTTTTCATCGCATACGATATGAGTAACAACTATATGAAATAAAAGCATGTACGATGTTCATCCATTCATCATATATAAAAATTACAAGCCACAAGTCATTTGGAGACAAAAGACATCATCGGTGATTTATAGTTTACAAAAGGCTTGTTCAAAATAACTTTTAAAACATTAAGGCTTTGCATCCTATATTCCGTTCGAAGAAGGAATATATAGACAAAACCCTCCCAAAATACAGATGACATCGACTACTAGTAACTTTGAAAACTTCGTAAATGACTACGTCAAGATCCACTTCAATTTCCTGAAATACATGTAAGTTTAAAAACATCAACAAAAGTTGGCGAGTTCATGTATTTTGTGTGCGCGCCAAATGAATCTTAAAAACTTTTGAGAGTTCATATATGAAAATATATGGTATGTAAAGCGTCAATGAACTTGATGATCATTAATGTTTTGCAAGGACATTAATATGTGTGACGACATAGGAAGTACTCAACCCTAGACAATTTCTTCCGGCCCACCAGGCTGGGACAACAAAAGCACTACATACGGCAACAAAGGTCCCATGAGTGGGGCTCGCTACACCGATAGATCTGCCACTTTTGTTCCTTGGTCTTATAAAAGATTAGTGGCACTTAAGAGACACCCTATTCGCACATGATCTAATATTTCATTCCATAGCTAAACCATACCATCGAAAACATGTATTTCCCCCGGGGAGTTATAAACCGGAAACATTTAAGAGAAAAGGGGGACATGAACTCACCGATTTGCGTCCGTATTGTTATGCTAGCAATTCGGGTATCCCAAAGCGCGTATCAACCTGCAAGTGCTCTAATTCATTAGACACTTAGTTAATTTTAAATGTGTACACATTGTTCATCTTGAACGTTATTGTATAAGTTAAGTGTTTGGATCCCTTATGTATTTTAAATATGTTGGCATTTTTTTCGTATTTTGTTTTAATATATATATAATATATATATATATATATGTAGGAACGGACCTTGCCCTTCGTGAGTCTTCGTGCCTCGCACGAGTATAAGTGGGCCTAGCCCATTTGAGTCTCTGTGATCCACACGGTATGAGAGGGCTAGCCCATGAGAGTCTCCGTGCCACGCACGGCTTACGGTGGTTATGTGTGATATATATATGTTCTCAAAATATATACATCTTGAGTCTAGCGAACCTCGTTCACTCGTAACAACATGTTTGGCTTAAGTAATGAGTATTTGTTCTTCATGTTGTAATAATATTTATTTTTAACATCGTAAATACGTTGATGTATTTGTACACTATTCTTTGCGTGAGTATACTTTAACAAGTGTATATGAGTACATCACTATGTACTTACGTATTTTTATACGTGTATGTATACCGTATTCGTACTTGTATTTGTATACCGTTCAATTGGCATTTATACGTATTAGTATACTATATTATTGGGTATTTATATTGTATTTATACGTATTTGTGTATCGTACTATTTGGTATTTATACTGTATTTATACGTATTTGTATACCGTATTATTTGGTGTCTTTGTGTATATGGGCCTAGCCCAAACGAATTGTGTATGAATGGGCCCAACCCAATAAAGTTATGTAAGTGGGCCTAAACCAATGTATTATATGATGTTGGGCTTAGCCCATTCAACATGTTAATGGGCCTAGCCCAATGTTATGTTTAAAATGGTCCTTAGCCAATTTTATATATTAGTGGGCCTAGCCAACTTATTATATATATTAATGGGCTTTTACTAGCCCATTATAAATCCAAGTACTCTTGTATTTACCATAAGCATATTTCCAGTGTATTTTATACGTATATACTTTTACATGGGTATAATTTGTGACTCTTCGGTTTATACTTTCCGGAATTTTTAAGTGTTGAAATATATAGATTTTTAACCAAAAGTATAATATTTTTAGAGTTCGTCGTAGAACTTATTGCTATAAATATTCTTGTTGAAACGCCCAAGCATCGCCCATGATAGATATCCTTCCCATGTTGTAATGATGCGGCGACCATTGCAGATAGCTACGCATTTACTTCGTTGAGTCGTTTATTTGATAATTCATGTTGGCTCTTGGTTTTATGTATATATATATTTTGTCCGTAATATAAGGTTATGTAACGATTTTCCCAATGTCCGGTTGTTCGTCGTCTGCATTTCGTGCCAAAGTGTAGTATAACTTTGTTCATGTATTTAGTTCCTTACGTGTTTTTATACTCGTTCTTCGTCACGTATTTGGAGATTGTTTGTGTAGTGTATTTGTATTTTAGTTAGTATTCTTCCTAACTTCTAATACATACACATAATTGTACAAGTATTTATACACATAAGTTGCTATATTTTAAACATGTGTATATTTTTATTTAAGAATATATATTTATACTTATAAAATTTCCATTTCACCTTTTTATAACTCTTTTTAACTTATAATTATATATAAGTGTTTATAAAAGTTCTTATAAGATTAGTGCTTAACCCTTTTCTTTAAACTTTCTTAATTACCGATTAAGGTCATTAATCGCGTTTAGTCCCATTAATCACCCCGTTAATCATACTTTAATTGCGATTAGATTTTAGAAAAAATTTCGCCATAGTCTCCCCTAAACTATAGCGATTTCCACATTTTTAAAACGTATTTTAAGCATGTTTAAATTCCTTAATCTCAATCAATTTCCAATCAAGTTTCAAACCCCAACCTTTGCATGTAATAATTTCACACATAATTATCCTCATGATCCTTAAACTTTATATATATTTTTAACTATACTTTCTAGTAAAAATGATGACACTTTTTAATTCTTTTAATAAGAATATTTAAACCATCATATTTAACACACTTTCTAACCTTATTCTTCCGCTTAAACAACTTTGATTAACACACTTTTAAAACTATTTTAGTGTAAATCATGGTCTATAATCTTTATAAAAGTCATGTATATATGTTATAAATCATTTTTATGTTGTAGTAAAGTTCATGGATTATGAGCATGATGATCTTGTTAAAATTTAAACATCAAAAGGTTTAGATCATCATTTCTAGACTAGTTTATACAAGATCATCCATTTTAATCATTCTACTTAAATGTAATTATCAAGAGCATAAGCACAAAGCAACATAACCAATATATGATATATAATTATTATAGACTTTTTAAGTTGAGATTAGTGTTTTTAAACTTTGTTTTCTTGAAGTTCAAGATGATTTAACATGTACTTTAGTAACTACGTATTATAACAAGCTTAAAAAAATAATAATAGATGATCTTACAAATTTGCAAAGAATTAATGAGCTTTAGATGAAGATTAGGATGAGATGAAAGCTTCCAAAGTGATCCCTAGTGATCCACCAGGCTTGCAAATTCCTTAATCCTTCTTAAAATGACTTAAAATGGGTTAGTTTTTGATGTTACATGGATGAAAGTGGTGAGGTTTGGAGGGCTTGGGACTGCCGTGCACAAGTGGGAGGAAGAGAAATGAGTTCGGTGTTATATTTGTTGCATAGTGAAAAGAATGATGGTGGTTTTATTTTATAAGTTTCTTACTTCTTACACTTAGTCAAATAATGATCTTCTACACCATACATACATCATCATCAAATTTAATGTAGCCTATGAGGAGGTATGGCCGAATATTGAGGGGTTATGGTGGTTATGATTTATATATTTTTTTTTAAATTTAAACATGTGACATATATGTTAACTTGTAGATATTTTAGTAATTAATTTAGTTAAGTTAATTAAGGTGTTAATAATAGTTTGGGGTTTTAAATAAAGTCTAACTAGTTTATTAGTTTAGTAGGTATTGATTTTGGATGGTAAAAAGAATGCCACTAGTTCGCTCGTCGGTTCGATATCGGGTGTTATGTAAAAGATGCTATATAATACAATGAACTATGGTTTTATTTTACTATGGACGTTATGACGTTTATTTAAGGCATTTACGACGCCAAAATAGGGCTAACTAGTTCGCTAGCTTTTTAGTTTATAAAATTGGATGGTAGAATTGCGGTTTGAATTTGGGTTATGAGTAAAAGTTGCGGCGTAACACCGGGAGTTTATGTTTCGGGTTTCCCATTGATATCCCTAAGCTTATTTATGATGTATAACCATATATAAAAGTCTTACGAGCATTAAAATATTGGATGTTAGTGTTGCGAACAATTTATTTGTTTATTTTTTTACAGTTTAGCACGGATAAGAAAAATTATAAATATGCTTACTTTCCGGAAGGTTAAAGTGTTCTAGTATTTGGTGTCCCTAATTATGGATTTTTTTTGTATTTTAACTATAAAATGCTTTCACGCCACTCGTTCGTTCGGGCAGTTTCCAGAACTAGCTAGCATGAATAGTGTATTCAGGTGAATAATGTTCAGCACTTTGCCAACACATTCGGACATAGTTTCTAGTTTTCTCGCAATACGACGAATGTGAGATTATCATTTGCATAATTTAAACATGTCCTATGATTGCTAGACTTAACACGACCTAATCATGCATTAATAAGTTGTACGAATGCAATAAATTGTATAATCAAGTTGTTAAGTTGTACGGAATTTACCATTATTTTGCCGGTTGTCACATGCAACGCCAATTCTTCATCGGTTGTGGCTCCATGTTGGTGATATATCCCTGCAAACGAATAAACAAACACAAAAACACGAACTACGAGAAACAATTATTAGCACTATAAAAAACATCAAACGTAAACTACTACTAAATATTACAAACTCTACACTTGAGTTTTCACTCAAGACCCTATGCGGTGGTGCGAGGTGGAACTTCGAGAGGAGTTTCCTCCATCTCGGTAGAATTGATCAGCCCTCCTAGATAATGCTTCAACCTATGGCTGTTTACTTTCCAAGTGCCTCCATCGGCTCCATCTCTCAACTCTACCGTTCCATACGGGATACTTCATTCACCACATAAGGACCTATCCACTTGGACTTCAGCTTTCCGGCGACCAATTTCAATCGTGAATTGTATAAAAGCACTTTGTCGCTGACTTTAAACTCTTTCAAACCCTTCAACTTCCTATCATGCAATGCCTTTGTTTTCTCCTTGATACTCCATGATCGCTCATACGCTGCATCCCGAAGCGCTTCTAACCCATGAATTTGGAAGTACCGTTTCTTAGTTGCTTCGGTAAGGTCTAAGTTTACGGTTTTAAGGTCCCATAGTGCTCAGTGCTCGAGTTTTACCTGAAGATGGCAAGCTTTGCCATAGACAATCATGAATGGAGTGGTACCTAAAGGTGTCTTATAGGCGGTCCTAAACGCCCATAATGCATCGTCAAGCTTATCGGACCAATCCTTCCTACTCTTGCCTACCGTCTTCTCTAAAATCCTCTTCACCCCTCGGTTCGCATTCTCAACTTGACCACTTGTTTGAGGATCATAAGCGGTGGAAAAACGATGAGTGACAAGGTAGCGTGCTAATGCCTTCTCCATTACGGCATTATAGAAGTCATTGCCATGGTCACTAATGATGGCTCGAGGCGTACCGAATCGAGTGAATAACTTCTTTAGAAATCTCACCACCACTCGGGCATCATTTGTAGGTAAAACTTGAGCTTCCACCCACTTGGAGACATAGTCAATTGCCACGAAGATGTACCGATTCCCGCTAGAGACGAGAAACAATCCCATGAAGTCGATCCCCCAAACATCAAATATTTCAACAATTTGGATCGGGTTATGGGGTATCTCGTCCTTAGATGAGATATTGCTGGTACGTTGGCAACGAGCGCACTTCCTAATAAACTCTAAAGCATCCTTAACTACCGAGGGCCAATAAAAACCGCAATCAAAAACTTTTTGGGCGGTAACGTATAGACCATGGTGACCTCCCGTTAATCCCTCATGCACATGCCTAAGGATTTCAATCCCCTCTTCTCAACTTACACATCATCAAAGAATCCTATCTCCTCCTACCCTAAATAGAAATGGGTTATCCTATACATACCTCCTGACATCCCTAAAGAATTTCTTCTTTTGCTGAGTGGTCATACCCTTAAGAACTACTCCATTTGCGAGGTAGTTTGCAAAATCCTAGAACCAAGGCATACCCTCCTACTCTGCCGCCACAAACTCTATCGATTCAGGGAATCTATAACCTATTTCCTCCTCACGAATCTCTTCTCTACTCGGATCTTCTAGGTAGGATAGATGATCAGTGGCTACATTCTCCGCTCCCTTCTTACCCTTAATTTCTATATCAAATTCAAAGAGCAGGAGAATCCACCAAATAAGACGAGGCTTAGCGTCCTTCTTTTGGAAGAGGTAACGCAAAGCCCCATGATCGGTAAAGACTATGGTCTTGGAAAGCACGAGATATGAACGGAACTTATCGAATGCGAAAACTACAGCTAGGAGTTCCTTCTCGGTGGTAGTATAATTCTATTAGCGTCATTAAGGGTTTTACTAGCATAATAGATAGGGTGGAAGTGTTTATCTCGTCTTTGGCCCAAAACTGCACCAACTGCATAATCGCTCGCATTACACATGAGCTCAAAAGGCAAGCTCTAGTTGGGTGATACGAGAATGGGGGCACTCCCGAATTTCTCTTTCAAGATAGCAAACGCCTTAAGGCATTCTTCGTCGAAGACGAAAGGGACATCCTTTTCTAGGAAGTCGGGTCATGGTCGTGTAATCTTAGAGAAATCCCTAATAAATCGCCTATAAAAACCCGCATGACCAAGGAAATTGCGGATGGATTTCACCCTCGTCGGCGGAGGAAGTCTACTAATAGTATCTATTTTAGCTCTATCTACCTCTATACCGGCTCGAGATATCTTGTGACCTAACATGATCCCCTTTGTCACCATGAAGTGACACTTCTCCCAGTCCAACATCAACCTAGTCTCTACACACCTCTTCATCATCGCTTCAAGATTACGAAGGCACTGATCGAAGGAATTTCCATAAACAAAAAAGTTATCCATGAAAACTTTCATCGAATTCTCGATCATATCTTGAAAAATGGCGACCATGCACCGCTGAAATGTCGCTAGAGCGTTACATAGTCCAAAAGGCATGTGGCGATACGCGTATATGACGTAAGGACATGTAAAGGTTGTCTTCTCTTGATCCTCCAGAGCGATAGGGATCTGGAAGTAACCTGAAAACCCGTCGAGAAAACAATAGAATTGTTGACCCGCGAGGTGCTTTAGCATCTGATCAATGAACGTAAGTGGGAAGTGGTCTTTTCGGGTGACGTCGTTCAATTTTCGTTAATTGATGCACACACGCCAACCGGTGACCGTACGTGATGGGCTGAGTTCATTTTTTCATTCATGACCACTGTCATTCCCCCCTTCTTGGGAACAGCTTGAGTTGGACTCACCCAAGCAGAATCAGATATAGGATAGATTACCCTAGCTTCCATCAACTTTAGAACCTCTTTCTTGACTACTTCTTGCATATTCGATTGAGGCGTCGTTGAGGTTGTACCACCAGCTTAAAGACATCCTCCATGAGGATCTGGTGAGTACAGAAAGTTGGGCTTATTCCCTTGATATCAGATAATTTCCACACAATGGCTTCTCTATTCTCTTTCAGAACGTCAATCAACTTCACCTTCTACTCCGTCGACAGTTTCGAAGAAATTATTACGGGTAAGCTCGAATTCTCTCCTAGGAAGGCGTACTCTAGGTTGGAGGGAAGGACCTTAAGCTCTAACGGGGCCAGAGTGTCTACAAGTTTACTCATACTCTCCTCACTACTCTCACAGAAGTCTAATGTCTCGGGGACCCAAAGTGGGTCATCCGCTATGTCCTCTTCCTCAAACTCTTCGTCTACTACCCCCTCATTCACTAAATCGGCTCCACTAATATACTCGAGACAAAGATCTATGCACGAACTGAATGAATTGAGAAAATAGACGGAATGGCAAGGGCTACTATCATTATCTCCACCGCTAGGGTGTTGCATTGACCTAGCGATTTCAAAAGTTACGTTCCCATCCCCAATGCGGAGTGTAATCTTTCCGTCATGTTCATCAATGATCGCCTTTGCAGTACGGAGGAATGGACGACCTAGGATGATGGGCACTTTTTCATCGGCCTCCATATCTCAGATAATAAAATCGACGGGGAAAATGAATCTATTGACTTTAACTAGCAAGTTCTCTATGATTCCCTGAGGATACTTAGCTGACCGATCAGCTAGAGATAGTGACATACGAGTAGGGGTAAGATCCCCTAGACCTAATTTCTCATAGAGTGAGAAAGGCATCAAATTGATGCTAGCACCTAGATCGGCTAATGCATGAGCGGGAGCGATGGAACCCCCAAAGAGACACCGAATAGTAAAGATACCCGGATCAGTGAGTTTTTTCAGTAACTTATTTAACACTACGGCGGAACATCCTCCAGTCAAAGGAACATTTGAAAGTTTCCCCAGCCTATCTTTGCGTTTAAGGTCTTTCAAAAACTTGGCATATTTGGCATATGCTGGAGGGCCTCAATAAATGGGAGATTGATCTTAAGTTGGGTGAACATATCTAGAAAGTTCCCGTATTCCTTAACCTATTTTTGTTTCTTAAGGCGGGCAGGGTAGGGTAAGCGTGAAGGATCTATGTATGGTGACGGCCTAACCTCTACCGGTTTCTATTCTGTTCTACTCTCGACTGAAGGCTCGTTGTTCGGTGTGGTACTTGCTGGGTCTAGCCTATTATGCACCCTAGGTGGAGCCTCCATCTCTATCTCTTCATCTACCTCTTCATCCTTATCCTCTAGCTCTAATCGCTCTCTAACCACTTTTCCTAGACTCTTACCGCTACAGGTGGTTATGGTTTTGCGTGTTGGTTCGCCGGTTTAGGTTAAGTGTTACCCGAGAACTGACTGTGTGGTTGATCTTGCAGTTGCTTAGCGATACTACCTACGGTCGTTTGAAGATCTAAGAGTGCGGATTGTTGATTCTTTAAAAGAAGATCATATTCCCTTCACATTTTCTGAGTAGCTTGATCCTTAACCATTAGCTGAGACAGAAGTTCCTCTATCCTATCCAAACTACCTCCTGAACCTCCACTCCTGTTTTGACCCTCTTGGTTTGAACCCCCACCACTAAACAGACCTAGATGACCTGAACCTCCACTAGAATAATGACCCTGCCCCTGTTTTGATATTGGCCTGATTGGAAACCAGGGGGTTACTGGAAGAACGGAAATTATTATTATTATTACGCTAGTTAGGGTCATAGTTAGAACTATTATTATACGGGTTCGTTTGGCCTCGACTCCGACCCGTAATGAACTCTACTTGCTTGACAGTGAACGTAGGACACTCTATCGTATCGTGACCTCCTCTACACACGTCACATCTATCTACTTTCTTTTTCAACTCTTGTATCTCCTTAGTGACTTCTCTGTTAAAACTATCTAATGCAGCCGCTACCGTAGTTTCCAAGCTAACTTGGTGTAACCCCCGATTGACTGGAGTTATACGAGAAACATGGATTGAATTCCTGCGGGTAGTTTTGTAATCTATATCAGAATGTGCGAAACTCTCGAAAAGGTCATTACACTCAACAACCATCTTCTTGCCCATTAGGTGCCCTCCAGCAGAAGTATCAAATCGGGCTCGGGTTTCAGGAGTGAGACCATTGTAGAATTTCTCTACAAGTACCCAATCAGACAGACCGTGTTGATAACAACGAGACACTAAGGTTTGGAAATGCTCCCATCCTAAATGGTAGGGTTCGTCAGGTTGCATCGGGAATGAATGGATCTGATCGCGCAGACGAGATGCTTTGGTGGGTAATATTTCTTAAGGAAAGCATCTCGTAGGGCGGCCCAAGTAGTAAAGGTACCAGCCGGTTGAGATTCAAGCCAGACGGCGACCCGACCTCCATGAGAGAAAGGGAATACTTGAAGGAAAAGGGCATTGTTGCCCGCACCTTCCATGTTAAAGGTGTAACAGAGGCGGGTAAGGCGGTTAATGTGGGCAGGCGCATCCTCGTCATCACGACCATGGAATTGGCACGAGTTGGTTATAGCAGTCATGATGTAAGATGGGATTTGCCAGGCTTTGTTATTGTTCATTGGGGGAAGAGTGATGGGCGAGTTTGCACCGGTGAAACCGGTGGTTGCTTGTTGGTAAACGGTTTGATTATGAGCCATATGGAAAACATGTGGTGGGCTTGTGTTTCCGTGAATTATATGGGGAGGTGGGGAACTGTGCGGTGAGGACTTCGATGTAAAGTCAAAGTTAGGTTGTATAAATGGACATGAAGAAATGAAAAAACCTGAAGATGAGGATGAAGAATTACTAACCTTTTGCGCGGAAGAAAGAGACGTGTCCGTTGGCGGCTTTGGTGGAGGTCCTTACGAACGTGTATGCGGCATCCACTAAAAACCGGAAATGAGACACGTAAGAACACTCAAAAAAGATAATAAAAATATATTAAACTGAAAAAAATTAAATTAACTAAATTATTTAGACTCCCACGACGCACACAAAACGGAAAACACGTATGAATCAATTAAGTCAAAACAAAGTAATCAATGCAATTGCCAAACAGAGTCCCCGACAACGATGCCAAAAACTTGATGTTCTAAAAGTAGTCTAATAAAAGCGATTGAAATTAACCTAAAGCTAGACTAAAATTAATACTCTAGACTCCTAAACTCGACTAAACTACTAACCGGCAAGTGAACTGATCAATTGTAGAAAAGCTTAACTAAGTCCGGAGATTGAACCCACGAGACTCTCTAATTACGTTAGCGACTCTACCTAGACTAAATTGACATACTTAATTTATTTTATGTTTTGTGGGGGGTTTGCTAAAAATCCTAAAATTATAATTAAAACTAATATTAATTTAACTAAGACAAATTAAGACGGACTTTTGAATCGGAGATTTAATTCAAGGATGGTGGAATGGCTACCTAGGTTAGATTCCTTATTACTATTGAATGGTTTCTAATGGATTAATAATGTGATAGGGAACCGAGATCTTAAAATACTAAATCTTAAAGAATATCAAACAGGACCCCCGATACTTCTCGGGAAGATATCTATGATATCCTAAAGATAGTTATGTTTATTGGTTTATAAGATTTCCTTTCGGTTATCTAGTATTCAATAAAGTGCCTAAATTTACTACCTATCTCTCAATAGGAAGCCTAGACTAACTAAGGTTCTTGATTTGGTTTAACCGACTCGAATATGGCAAGTAACCTAAAACCCGATTTTCTCAAAACCTAATCCAAGCAATTTACCTATTTAATTCGGTTAATAAATTATTATTGCTCATAATTAAATTTAGTATAATGTTAAGATTTAATTATATGTTTCATTCAATTGTTTCTATGGTTTATTGGCCAATTTACCGAACGATTACCCGAACCCGTCAAGACTCGACAATCAACATAAACATATTCTATGAAAGACTTTCAACTAGATTCATGTGAAACAATCAAATAATCAACAAGTAGATTAAGACATGCAAATACACCAAATAAACAACCAAAGTTCACTACTTTTTCAAAAATCCATTAAACACATTAAATAGTCAATAAAAATCCAAACTTTCATAATAAGTCATCAAAACCTAGGTAGCATAAGTGAAACAAGCCAAGAATCATCGGTTTAAACATACTTAAAGAAAATTTAAAAACTGAATTCATCAAAACAAAGAACAAGGAAGCTAAAGATTAAGAAAATTGGTAAAACCCATGATTTCTTCGATCTCTATGCTCCTAGCTTCAATCCAACGATTCTCCAGCAACTTGATCTTCAAAAACCAGCTCAAAATCTCAAGAAGTTAGCTCTTGAAACTCCAAATTCGTCCAATAATTGTAATTAGAGTTAAACTCTAATTATATAACCTTTATTTTCACAAATCTGATCAGTTTACGAATCCTTCTGACAAAAAGCCCTCTCGCCACCCGCGAGAGGCACTAAGCAATCTGTCGCGCCCCGCGACCGGGTTAAGTTACTTCGGGATCTTTCCTCCTTCTCGCCACCCGCGAGAGGAGCATACTTGGGCAATCACTGGCCGCCAGAAATCCAAAATCATTGTTTTTCGATTCGTTCTTCTCTCGGCTTCCAATTATGATCCGGCTCGGTTTCCTTTGACATTTCAGCTTATTTTCTCGTCTTTTCAGCTACTTCCACGAACCAAGACCTGCGAAACGTATTTGGATTAAAAGTAGATATATTCATGTAAAACCGAAATGAATATTAACGAAACTAATATAAATCATACATGATAAATAGATGTATTATTCAATACATCAAGAGCATTCACCAAATGGGATATAGAAGCTGGCGTGTGTATTAGAATACTAGCTAAACGGCGCAACTATGTAACTTACTTGTGAAGTTATAACATTTGTGTGGGAGAATCCCAAAGTTTGAAAAAGAACACTAACTGACAGGTTGGTGGTGAGAATGACATTTGACGGGACTGATGACAAAGAGGCAGCATGGCGTCACTTTTTCAGCATTGTCGTTTCGGCTGGTGTCAGGCGAGTGAAGCCCTCATGCGCGCGTGGCAACCATCACTCCGGTTTTGCCGCCTGACGTGTCTCCTCCTAATTGGCCACGCGCTCCAACTTGCAGGGCACGGTTACCCATCGCGTTAAATGCAATGGGTATAAATAGTCGAAGAAACATGATAGAGAAACACTTTCTCTTCGAATTCTCTCTCTTTTCTTCATTGAACCTTCAAATCTTCAACCAGTTCTTGAAGATCTCTAGGTTTTCTTGAGAGAGCTTTGCATATCTTCAAGTGTTCTTCACGTTTTTCCAGATTTCTTAATCATCATCATATAACACGATGTCTGATCGAGTAGAAGACGTTGAAGTGGAGGAAGTTGGTGGTGGTATGCCACCATTGAAGTGGGAAAAAGCTTCTTTCGAGTAGGTGGTTCACGGTCACTAATTTGTTGCTGAATGGGATGCTCGGTTTCTTGTTAAAGGTCTAATTGTCATTGATGCCTCGTCTGGGTTCATTACTTTGTTTGTAGACTTCTTTGGTGAAGGTAACTTTCGGTTACCTGCCACCAATTTTTTCGGCTCGCTTATTATCATTTTCACGTGTGCTAACTTAGCTCATTGGGCGTGGTTAGGATACGTCACTACGAGTTCTGTTTGCGCTCGCAAGGAGAAGAACCTACGGTGGAGAAGTTTTGCGCCTTCTATCAACTGCAGTCCAATCTGGGATTCTACTCCTTCTCCACACGCGGGTCTAAAAAGTTACTTATCAATCCTCTAAAGAGCTTCCATGATTGGAAAGGCACGTTCTTCTATATTCGCAAAGAAGTGATTCCTATCGCCATGGAATTCCGTGAACCTGCGCCGATCCCCAAGGAGGATTTGAAAATTCCCAGGGTGCGCTCTGGTATGAGCGGTTAAAGTCTTTACCCAACCAACCATTCAGTGAACAGGTTTTGGTTGCTGCGGGTATGAGCGACAAATGGATGATCACGAGCAGGAATGTTCCCGTGCTTCTTCTGGATGGCCAAGGTAAGACCTCTCTAAAAGTTATGTCCTCTTGTTGTGTCAATTATGTGTTATCGTTAATGATTTGGATTTCCTAATCCTGTAGAGGTTGAGCTTTACCACCGTGCCTTTACCGCGTATGCCGGGGTTATGAGCATTAGGAATGTGCTCGATGACGAAGAGCTTTGGTATGAGTAGATTCGAAACAACTTTATGTATCAAGTGGTGAGATCTTTTCCCGCGCATCCTACGGCAACCAAAGGTGCACATATCATGAACCATAGGCCTTGTCGTGCTATAACTCCTGTTGGAGAAGATGTTGTTTTGCTTTTTAGCGAGGAGTCTATTGCTTCTTCGGATCATGGATTAAACATCCCCACCTCTACGTTTGCAGGTAGCTTATATAATCTCGGCGTTGACCCCGAAGAGAAAAAAACAAAAAAGGCCGAGCAAGAAGAGAGTGGTGTCCATTGTTGAAGGGGTTCACCCGATGAAGGTAGAAGTCACTGCTGCCATTTCTAACATTGCATCGCGAAAAGGTATGGCTCGCCCTCAACAACGTATCCTAAATGATTACATAATTGTCGCTAACTCTATGGAGGAATTGCACTCTATATGTGGTAAAAACCAGGTTGGTAGGAAGAACTTGGGTAGCATGGGTTCGAAAGATCAACAGTCGGGCGCGACCCTACATCTAATCCCGTAGAAGAAGTGGAACCCGACCCGATCCAGGAACTGACCAGGAAAAACACCAAGGGGGCGCGCGAGGAATCAAGCAAAAGCCCTACACCGACTCCAAAAAGGTTACTTTCAGCAAACCTGTTATAGGGAAGAAGGCTAGCCTTGGGTCATTGATGTCAGCAATCTCTCCTAGTAAATGGTTCCTTTATTTTGATATTTCTCTATCTTTGTCTTGTGAATAATTTTCTGATTATTCGCTTCTTGCGCAGAACCAAAAAAGAGTATGCCGAAGTTCAAGTTCATACACTCAAAGTGTGGTCCTCGAGCACCTCCGCCTCCTCTTCTTGGGGCAACCAAAGAGGTGGAGAGTACGTTCGAGGTCGTAAGAGAGAAAACTGCTGAAGTGATACGTGAGAGACTTGTTATAGGGTTGATAAACCCGTTGAAGTAGAGACGATATTGACCACGAATGGTTGAAAACCCCATCGAAGAGCCTGTCAAGGAGGCGGAGAAAACTATTGAAAAGCCTGAGAAGGAGGTTGAAAGGGTTGAGAGAACCAATGAGAAACCAGTTGGGGATACGCTAGAGGGATCTTACCATTGAGAAAGCCCCTGAAAAATTGTTGCTGACTTGGCTAAATGTGGCGGTGATAAGGGCGGGGGACGCACAACACTGCTGGCTCTAGCGCGGGGGCTGATGGGGTTTGCTCTTTTAGTTCGAGACATAGAGAATCTCGCTGATCCGGCCAGAGGATACATTGGGCGATCACTATTATCGTTCTTACGATGATAGTCGCGCCAATGAGATCCATGCTCCTATTTGGAAATTGAAACAAGGTGACACCCTTACCAATATTGTGTCGTGCCGGGAATCGTTTATGGGGACCTTTCCCTGCTAAGATTACACACCAAAAGAAGCGCAAGCATGATCAAGTATACAAGTCTCATGTGATTGCACAGGGTAATTAGTTGTCGACCAGCAACCAGATTACCCGTGAATGGCGTACAATGCATCGCAAACGTGCTAAATGGGAGGCTTATAGGGGTCGGTTGGCTGCAGATGCTAAACTTTTTAGAAAGCCAAGGAAGAACTTGCCGCTAAAAAAGCGCAATTTAAAGCTGATAAAAACAATGAAGAGTGGGGTCTTCTAGCCCTTAAGAAAAAATTGCAAGCCAGTGAGGACACGCATGCTGCCGAGCGTAAGGAGTGGCGCGAAGCCTGCGACAGAAATAACAAGAAAATGTTTGCCGCGCGTAATGAGATAAATAACTTGATGGCGTAGGTAGACGCTTCTTCCAAGACTATTGTTGACCTCACTTCTGAGAACGAAGAACTGACCAAAGGAAAGTTGGAGGATGCGATGGCTAGCCGTGAGTGTGATGAAAGCGACCAGGTTCGTACCCATGGCACATGTCTCGAACAAGAGAATGGAATTCAAAAACTAAACTCCCAATTACTTCCACAGGAAGCGTTGAAAAAGCAACTCGTCTCTAAGGATAGGGACATGGCTGGCAAAGACACTGAGATCGCTGAGCTCAAACGCCGTTTGCGTGAGTCAGAAGAGAAGAATAAAACTCTTGAAATGGACTTGAAAGCAGAGAGGGTGAAGGTTGAAGCTGCTGAGGAGGCGCGTAAAGTGTCGCAAGCGGCCTTGAATGTGGCGCAAGAAAACTACATTGAAACCCAGGCAGTTGTGGAGCCTCTGTCTAACAACCTCACATGGTTGCAAGAGTATAATATCCCTTATGTAAGTTGTGCTTTATGCTTTTTTTTTCTTTCCTTTTGTTTTTTGTAAAAAAGGTGTGATTCTAACCTTTGAATATATCGCGTAGGTAGCGAATGCAGTTCTAAACTCTGTTGAGTTAGATCAGACGGTGACGACATACCGTGGTCGCGCGCCAAGTCGGCCATCGTGAGGGCTATGATGAGTGTGCGTTCCATCTGAGGGAGGCAATGTAGGTGAAGTGGGATGGTAGTCACTGCTCCATCACTTCGGATGTGGAAACCTTTTGTGCTCTGGGCAAGATACTTACAACACTCTTACGCTTCCCATCATGGATGTGGTCTCTGATGCCCTTTGACATGACGATTATGTCTCGTGCTTAAAAGCCTTATTTGAGATTCCAGAGACTGTTGAACTTTTTTGAATCTGAAGAGGAGGATGCTGGTGATGGTTGCGTAGAGTGAAGAAACCTTAGTTGTTAGGTTTCGTAACCGGCTTGAATGCCTTGAAGGGTTTTTGTAATATGTCAAACAATGACCTCATGTAATTAATGTTACAACTATTGCATTGTGTTGGGAACTTTGACTAGGTAGTGCGAATTAATGTAAGTATGGATCATGTTTAAACATCTTAGCCCGATTCCGCGCTTAGTTTACGGGAATCTTGGAAGCTTAGTTCTTGAGCTCGTAATTTACTGTAATGTTTTTGCGTGGACTAAAAGTTTAATATGCATTTGTAACTTGTATTAAGTAAAGAAGTCAACACGAAAAGTAATGTAAACAACACTTTATATTGATAAACTTGTCAGGCTTTCACCATTGCTTACAAAAAGGTTGTGTTACATATAGCATTTCCTTAGCCGTTGTGCATTCCATGTTTGGGGGACGATATGGTCATCCCACGTGCGTAGCTTGTACACGCCCTTGCCCAGGACCTCATGGATAAGGTAGGGATCTTCCCACATAGGTGCAAGCTTCCCTTGGTGTTTGGTGTTGGAGGCTTCATTATCCTGGAAGACATATTCGCCTTGATTAAAAGTACAGATGCGCACCCTCGCATTATAATACTTCTCCAGTTTGAACTTATACTTGGCTTCTTTTATGGCCGCGTTCTCGCACCGTTCTTCAAGTAAGTCCAAGTCTAGTTGGCGCTTCGCTTCGTTGTCGATCACGTTGACTGCCGTCAAGCGAGGTTAAGGGAGGCCAATTTCAGCTGGGATGGCCGCTTTCGAGCCATAGACTAGGTTGAAAGAAGTCTCACCATTACTAGTCTTGGGCATGGTGCGGTGAGCCCATAATATGCTAGGGAGCTCATCGACCAACCCTCTTTGCTTTGTGCCAAGTCTAGCCTTGATTCCCTCCACAATGCCTTTGTTAACACTTTCCACTTGGGGCTGCCCTATGGGTGCGTGACACAGGAGAAAATGTGTTCAACCTACAGCTCTTGGATCTAGTTATGCAGGTCTTCTGAGGCAAAGTTTGTTCCATTATTGGTCACAATCCGTAATGGGAGGCCGGATAGGCAAATGATTTGCTCCAGCTCCTAGATGAACTTATGACTGATCATTGCGGAGGTTGATGCTAGTGCCTTCGCTTCTACCCATTTTATAAACGATTATAAACTTTACCGCGCCTGGAGCCTCTTGGAAGGGGCCTACCATATGTATGCCCCATTGTTGAAATAGCTATATAGTGTAAACTGGGATCAGATCATTTTTCGGTTGCATTGTCTTCGGTGAGTGGCGCTGACAGGGGTCACATTTGCGCAGTTTGTTTACGGCGTCCATATGCATGCATGGCCAATAATATCCCACATTCATGATTTTAGCGGCCACCATGCGCGGGCCTGCATGGATCCCACAGATACCTTAGTGAATCTCACGAATTAGGTAATTGGCATCTTGTGGGTCCACGCAACGAAAAAATGGTGCTAGGTAAGACCTTCGGTAAAGAATTTCGTCATCCATTTGATAAAACAAGGCTTTGTGCTAGATCTTTCGTGCTTCCGCTTTATTTCGGGGAGGATCCCCGTTTGATGAGCGTCATCCAAGATGGTGACCCTATTGAATGATGGGCGTCATCCAAGATGGTGACCCTATTTTAATGACATTCACTAGGCGTAGCGGTACAAAGGGATTTTTGAGAACCTCAATTCAGACATCTTTGGCCAGGAGTTGGAAAGCTATTGAAGCTAGCTTACATAGAGTGTCTGTAGGTTTATTTTTGATGTGATTGATATGAACCACTTTAAATGATTTGAAATTCCGAATCAGCTAATTTGCCTGATCAAGATAAATCGTCCTAGTTTCACCTTTCGCATCATACAAGCCGTCGATCTGTCCGGCGACAAGTAGTTAATCAACATGTGCTTGTAGGTTTTGGCTCCCTTCTTGATTGCCAAGCGCAATCCGGCCAAGAAGGCTTCATATTCTGCCTCAGTGTTCGTATTTTTTAAGTCCAACCGAATAGCATATGTGAACTCATGCTTCTTTAGGCTGATTAGCCTTAAACCCGCCCTCGTGCCATCTTTGTTGGATGTTCCATCCGTAAAAAACAACCACAGTTCTTCTAACGTTTCTTGCGCGGGGGCCTCAACCACTTCACATTCTGGGATCTTTCCTTCGGGGACTTCCATGACAAAATATGCCAAGATATGTCCCTTAATTGCTGGGCGTGGCTGGTACACGATGTTGTGACCACGCAACTCGATGGCCCACTTTGCTAATCTTCCTGAGATTTCCAGCTTCTTGAGGATTGTTCCAATGTGATAGTTGGTTAACACGTGAATAACATGGCCGGTAAAGTACCTGTACAGCCTTCTGGACGCGTGTACTAGCGCGAGCACCAGCATCTCCATGATGGAAGATCGAGTTTCTGAATTGGTGAGTATCCTGCTGACATAATAAATTGGAGTTTGAATCCCCTCTTGTTCGACCAGTAGTATCGCACCGACTGCTTTGTCTGAAGCTGACAACTACAGCAAAAGTGGTTCATCTTCACGTAGTGCAGTCAACATTGGGAGTTGGATCAGGCGCTCCTTCATTTCTTTGAAGGTTGTTTCTGCTTCGGTCATCCATCTGAACCCACTCTTTTTGAGACAATTGCAAAAGGTTCTTATGAAAGGAAAAGATTTTGCGGCATGGTCAGATAGGAAATGGTTTAGCGCGGCTAGGTGGCCGACCAATCGTTGCATGTCCTTGATTGATTTGGGGGATGGCATGCGCTCAATGCCTGGACCTTCTCTGGGTTTACTTTAAAACCACCTTCTGTAACCATAAATCCCAAAAAGTTACCTTCCACATTCCGAAGGAACACTTGCTCGGGTTGAGCTTCATGTTGACGTTGCGCAACGATTTGAAGGTTTTCTCAATGTCTTTCAGCATCTGATCTTCTTCAGGGCTCATAATTACTAGATCGTCAATGTACACTTCCACATGCTTTCCTATATCATCTCCGAAAGTCTGATCCATCAAGCGCCGGTATGTGGCCCATACATTACGTAAGCGGAAAGGCATATTTGTGTAGAAGAAGATACCCATTTCCGTGCGAAAAGCCATTTTATCTTCATCTTGCAATGCCATCTTCACTTGATGGTAACCCTTGTAGCAATCAAGAAAGCATTTCCATCTAAATGGTGCGAGAGAATCAATTTTTTTGTCTATCTCTAGAAGAGAATAGCAATCTTTAGGGCGGGCTTTGTTGAGATCCTTGTAGTTGACGCACATGCGCCATCCTCCATTTGCCTTCTTGACCATATCTGGGTTTCCTACCCACGTCTGGTACCGGACCTCTAGAAGGATGCCGGCTGCTAGCAACTCAGATACTTGCTCATTCATTGCTTTGGTCTTTGTAGAGACGATGCTGCGCTTCATTTGAACTATTGGTTCTACTGATGGGAAAGTGTTCAAGCGGTGTTCTGCTCTGTCGCAAGAGACACTCGTCATCTCAGATGGTGACCAGGAGAAAATTTCCATGTTCTTGAAGAGTAGCTGCTTTAGGAACGTTCGAATGTTCTCGGACATTGCGGGTCTGACTATTACTGTCTGCTCCGGGCATTTTTGTTTAAAACCCACTTCTCCGGCTATGTGCATGGAGAAGGTTTGCTTACTTTCTTCAGGCGCACTTCTTCGGCTGCCATCACCTCCTTTTTCGCAGATCGCCAATCCGGCTTCTGTTGGAAAACCGATTGTAAAGTATGGGGTGGACGTCACCATGCTAAACTAACCTTGAGTCTCTCTACCAATCAAGACATCATGTCTTGAGTTGGCTGGCATTACCATGAAATTTACCTCTATCATTCTTAAGTGTTTTCCGTCTGTCAGCGTGACCGGCAAGGAAATCTGACTGAGCGGAAAAACTGTTTGATTGTAGAACCCTGATAAGGGATGGTCCACTGGCTCTAAGTGTGCTTTATCTTTGTGACTTCTTTTTCAGCGCCATTTGTTTGTGATTCCCATTATAATAAGTACCGATTATTATGAATTCTCATTTGAACGTATCTCAACGTGGTTCGTGTCGCTTACAGGACCACGTGACAAATAGCCGCAATCTGGTCGGTAGTTCTCCCGCTGACGGGATTAGCATCGTTGTCGTAATGTTGTGCTTTCTCAAGGTCGTGCCTCGAAAGTTGTATGTGATGCACTTCAACATCCCTTGCTGTATCGGTTAACTTTCACGTATATTTGCGCACTAGTGTTTCATTTTGCGTAGGCCACCTGCTAAGGTAAATAAAATAGCATCGACAGTATATGTAATCGCGTTTGCCCGAGTTATTAGTCGCAGTTCCTACGTGATGACCTTTATTGGATATTGTCATAAGTTTTCCAAATTTTCTAAATGCATGTTGTCAAAACGCTCAAAGTTTTGCTTGCGGTATATAATGGTTTCGTGTACCGCGTATCAGACACAACACTAGTGTATGATTAAAATCATAATGTTGACTCATTGCTTCGGCCAAGGTTGGAACCCATATCTGAGTTCTAGGCGTTCTGTATGTATTCAAGGTTTTAATGTTCTAATGTCCCCGAAGGAAAATGAGGTTAAAGCCTAGGTATCTCCACAGAAACCTTATTATCTGCTATCAGAGCCAGGTTTGATACCTAATTCGCTAAAGCCTATAGCTCTGATACCACTCTGTCACACCCCCTATAATTCCATCACATCAGAGCTGGGTGTGAAATAACCTGGTATCTTCATTGCACAGCGGAAGTAAACGTGAGTGCTAGACTTCTAGACAATGAACGCCCACTAAATACTCGTATCCCCATGGGTTCCACTATTCCAACCGTGCCATACTTGTAATTGTAACCTGAAAAAGAACATGCAAAAAGTCAACATAAAGTTGGCGAGTTTATAGTTTGTTTGTTTTTGTTTCAAATGAGTCATAAAACATTTGAGCATTTTGCATTCGAAAACTGGTTTGTGGGATCATAGTATCCCAAAGCATTTGAAATGTCATGTCTGTATAACAGTATTGAAATGTTTTCCATGTTGTTTGCAAATCCATGCATATAACTGTTATGTTTATAAACCGGTGATAAAATGTTTTCAATCGTATCTGTAATAATAAACCGGTATTGAAATGTTTTCTATTATCTTTGTAAACCGGTATTGAAATGTTTTCTGTTATCTTTGTAAACCAGTATTGAAATGTTTTCTATTATCTTTGTAAACCAGTATTGAAATCGTATTATGTAGTATGCCTATGGAATCTAAGGATCTGTCTGTGTGTAGCTAATGCACTGACCTATGTGCCATAAGTAAGTAACCAACCTGAGACAACTCTGACATCATTGGATCACAAAAGCACTCCTAACCGGTTAACATACCAGGAGTGGAGCGTGTCTCAAACTCGATAGATCTATACCTTTTGTACCTTGGTTCACTACGTGATTAATGGTTACTATTGTCATCATCCTACTTACACACAGTGATGTGTTATCATCTAATCCCATAGCTACATACCAATTGTTATAAATCTATGTTATTGGGCCGCGCCCATGTCATTTATGTTATTGGGCCTCGCCCATGTTATCCATGTTGTTGGGCCTCGCTCATGTTATCCGTGTTATTGGGCCTCGCCCATGTTATCCGTGTTATTGGGCCTAGCCCATGTTATAAATTAAATTTGGGGCCTAGCCCCTAGTTGTGACTAAGACCATCCCGTCACTAGTCATAAAACTCATGCATGTTTCGAAAAGCCTTATATTGCTGTGAAAACTGATAAATTTAGCCTAAACCATTCTTAAAACATCGTGTTTGTTGTAATCTGTGGTAATATGGTTTAGAAATATGTGATTTTCATTATTCGAAACATTGTGTACTTTTGCAAAACTTGCATGTCTTTCCACCCCCGAAAACATTTATAAAAATGTAAAATGGTACAAATGGGGGTTATGAACTCACCTTGATATCCTTGTGCAAAGCTAGCTTAATGTGATTCCATAGTGTTGTCTCCACAACTTGACTTGCTATCATGCAATCTAAGGTATTCCTAAAACTGAATAACTTATAAGTTTTCTAGATATATATAACGTAGCTAAACTACGTGTCACCGAGCTCTACCGAATCGTTAATCATACGATTCTATGAAAGTGTTATTGTCTTAACTCGGAATAACCAATGTATGATTTTCTTAGAAACGATTTAGTTTTCGAGCAATTTGAAATATGTGTTTACATATAAACATAACTATATTTTATGAAATCGTATTAGTCGTCATGTACGTCGACGGATAATAGTACGACTCTTCGTAGTTTTCATAAGATATAATGTATATATACTTGTAAATATACCCGTATAGATAATACATTTCGTATCCGAGCAAGAGTCTAGCGTATCGTTTATAATAAATAACGATGTCAACGTACGCTTGTTATAGTCTTGCGGAGTTGCGTCGTACTTCGTTTAGACGTTTGAATCAAATATATTATTGTATTAAAATCCTTCGAAAGTATTCGTAAGTGTTCGCGTCGTCGACGTTTTAAATAAATATAACTTTATTTATTTTATGAAAGTATTCAAAATCTCGGCATTCGAATATATATAATTAAATTCATGTTACGTTTGAAATAATACGACCTTGTATTCATCTTGTAAAATCGTTCGAAAATCTTGGCGTTTCGAAATAAATATAAGTATTATATTTAATCTATAAAAGTATTCAGTTGACCGAGTTGACACACGTTGACCATGTTTGACTGAGTTGACTCAGTGTTGACCGAGTCGAACCGAACACTGAACCGCGATCTGAACAGAGTTGGCTGCTGTTGACCAGGTTGACTTGGTGTTGACCGCCTTTGACTACCTTTGACCAGTCAACCCGCTGTGTTGACTGGGTTGAGCCGAACACAAAACGAGATCCGAACACGCAACTTGACCCGAAACACGAGCCATGACGCGAGCCAAAACTGAACTGAACCGAAACATCCGAACTTGAACCGGCTCAATCTGAACCGAACCTATTGAATCAAACCAAGATCCGAGCAATCCAAATTTGAAAACACCCAAACTGAAATGTACCCGATCTCGAATCAGATATCACCACAACCGCCACCATCTGACGTCGTCGAGCCGGAAACCACCGCTGCACCGCCGCTGCCGTCGCTGGCGACGCAACGAAGCCGCGCTGCTGAGAAGCGGCGGCTGCCGCCGCGATGTTGCGCCGTAGCCGCTCTTTCTCTCTCACTGTTCTCTCTCTCTCTACCGGCTGCTCTCTCTCTCTCTCATCTGTCAGAGTGGGTGTGTGTGTGTGTATAAGGATTTAAGAGGGTTTCACGTGGTGTGTGTGGGCCGCTGGAACAAGTGAGCGTCACCGGTCGGAGGTCACCGAAATCCGATGACCGGATTTCAGAGAGGAGAGAGGCAGAGTGTTGAACTTGTGTGTTAGGGTTTTTGAAATGAGGGAAATGAGGGAGAAGATGTTACGAGCACATATATATAGCTAGGGTTTTGTTTGGTGGGTCGGGCCTAAAGCCCGTTTACGTGTTCAGGCCCAATTACATATCCCAAGCCCGTTTTCAAAACCCGAACGTCGTATAGTGTCAAAATATATTTATTTGAGTCGAGAATGCTTAAATTTATATCGGAGGTCGGGTTTTGACGCATAATCCGTTCGTTGCGTTAAAAATCGCGTATTTCGCTACGCTCATCATTTATATCCGTTTCTCGTTCTGGTTTCTACCGTGAGCGTTAAAATTTGAAAACTAAGCCAAATATATTGTAATATATTAATATTTAGACGTAACTCTAGTCCGTGGCTTCCGTTCCGTTGTCGGTGCGTTCCGATTTTCGCATAACCTCATCGTTGTGCTTTGCGATGCCCAATTATCCAAATATATCACATAATCTAACTGTGTGACAAATACAAGTATAAAATTTGTATTTTTAGGCATAGTCAGTATTTGTTCGGCATTAGTTCACTTATCATTCAATTTCGCGTTAGAGTTCGAGATTATCGCCAAATCGCGTATCAAGTAGACGTTCCTAGACTCTCCAGGGGCCTAATCGAGTTAATTTACGTCTAATTACGTTTTTATGATGGCATTACTGTTTGTTACACGCTTAACTACAACCGGAAAACGCCGGTTGTCACAAGGCTAATGCAATCATCGGTCAAGTGGCCAGTATCTTTGTGAAAATCACAATACAGGTTCGGGTCTTGACCTTTTTTGTTTTTCATCTAAGGCGAGGCTTTGAAATCATGATTCTCTGTTATAAGAACCTCCTTAGGAGTCTTAGACTGTGGAGTCTAGTGTTTTTCTCTGTTCTCAGTTTTGACCGCTTTCTTGTATCCGATCTTTTCGATTGCTGCGCGAGCATCTTCCTAGTATCTAGACCTGTCGTCATAATGAGGCCTCTTATCATAGCTACCAGACTGGTTCGATCTCCATCTGGGGCCTTTGTTCTTTCTGTTGCGCCTACTAGACTCATGCGCGTTGACTCTTGAATATTGATCATCCAAATAATGGCCATATCTTCCTCCAGTCAGTGACTCTTCAGTCTGGGCGACTACCTTGGCTGCTGCCATCAACTTGTACCATTCTTCTAGCATTTTATCTTTGCCAATGATAGTCCTGATCAAGGTATCACATCGAATGGCTTTCCAGAAATGAGCGCGCATGATGACTTCGCTCACATTGCCAATTTCTAGGCATTCCTTGTTGAAACGAGTGATGAAATCTTCCAACCCTTTGTTATCATGCCTCCAAATGTTCATAACCTCCGACGTGTCGCGCTTATAGCGCCTCTGCTGGCTGAAGTGTGCAAGGAACTTCTCTTGAAAATCTGACCATGATTTGATCTTCCCCTCAGGGAGGATATCAAACCATGCGCAAGCGGCTCCCGTGAGGGTTTGTACAAATAGATGGAACCACACAGGCATGGTCCATCCACCCACTACTCCGACGCTGGTGAATAGTTGTACGTGATCGTTTGGATCTGTTAAGCCATTGAACTTACCAATAGTTTGTGGAAGTTTTGCTTTTTCCAATGGCGTGAGAGCGATCTCGTGTATGAACTTTACCTGCGCTGCTGTAGCTGCTGGTCTGTACTAAACTGTAATATTATTTTACCCACAGATTGTACGGCATGCGCGTCCTTAGCTTCTAAGCTTCATGATTTTTTGGAAGACGACTGAAAACTGAGGTAAACTCTTGCTGGTAAGTTGGGTCGGATTCATCAATGTTGGTGTTCTATTCAGTGTTCAGAATGTTGCGAGGCTGAAGCCGGCTACTGATCGGAGTACGTTGCCTAGACTCGGTATGTGTCACACCCTGATCGTAGCGGAAGCGCAAACGTGTGACTATGAGGTAATCATTGCATCCATTCATGTAAACAACTGTAAATCAACAACGATGCCATGCTTATAATAACTTGCAACCAATGTTTACAAGTTTCCAAAAGTGAAATCATGAGTTTCCAAATAGAGTCACATTGTCATAAAAAATGTGGTTTGAAATACATTACATCATAATAAAAGATTGTTTTCATGGTAAAAGCATGTTGAGGTTTTGACTCCTATATACCCATACGAGGTTGGGATATAAGAGACAAATCCTCCAAAAGGTGGCATTCGTTGTCATGTCATTTCCCATATCCCAAGGTGTATCACCAGCTCAAGTCTTGTTACCTGAAATACATGTAATTTTAAAAAGTCAACATAAAGTTGGCGACTTCATGTAGTTATTGTTTTCTCATAAAATTTTGTGCTTGTAATCCAGTAATGAAATCTGAGTATGTTATTAGCATTCATGGTGTTTAAGGATCTATTAGTGGGTAGCTAGCACCCTGACATATGTGCCATAAGTAAGTAACCAAACCGAGACAACTCTTGACATCATTTTGGATCACAAAAGCACTCCGAAGGGTATACCAACCAGGAGTGGAGCGTGCCTCAAATTCTATAGATCTATACCTTTTGCACCTTGGTCACTAAGTGATTAGTGGTTACTCTTGTCATCATCCTACTTACGCACATTGATCGTGTTATCAACTAACCCCATAGCTAACATACCGTTTGTTATGACATGTATTTCCCCTCGATAGCTTTAAAACAAAACTTTGAAATAATTGAAAGGAGGGACATGACCTCACAGCTTTGCGTTCTGTACGTCGTACTTATCAAATTCGGTGTCCGTACACGTGTGTAACCTACATGTGTATTAACTTCATTAGACACCTAGGTCTCGTTGGACCTCGTACTAGTTGTTCATCTTGAATTCTTGTTGTGTATATATTTATCACATTAGAACAACTTTTAACGTTATCATAGTGTTGGTAGTTTGTTTGTTCGATTAATATTTTTATACATATATTTCTCAAATATATGTATATATATTGTTTTTCTTACATCTTGTGTGAATCGGGCCTTGCCCTTCACATGTCCTCGTGCCTTGCACGCGTGTCATTGGGCCCTGTCCATGTAATTTATGTCCTTGGGCCTAGCCCATGTTTTCATATCATTGGGCCTAGCCCATGTTTTCATGTCATTGGACCTAGCCCATGTTTTCTTGTCATTGGGCCTAGCCCATGTAATTTATATCATTGGGCCTAGCCCATGTTTTCATGTCGTTGGGCCTAGCCCATGTAATTTATGTCATTGGGCCTAGCCCATGTTTTCTTGTCATTAGGCCTAGCCCATATAATTTATGTCATTGGGCCTAGCCCATGTTTTCATGTCTGGGCCTAGCCCATGTAATTTATGTCATTGGGCCTAGCCCATGTCTTTAGGTGATTGGGCCTAGCCCGCGTAATTTATATGCTTTTGGGCCTTGTCCATATATTTTTTTACAATTGGGCCTTGCCCATATATTTTATACTAATTAGGCCTTGCTCATATATTTTATGCAATTTGGCCTTGCCCATGTCTTTTATAAAATAGGCTTAGCCCAAATTCATTTTCAAGAGCCCATTATTTTATAAGTCTTATACTTATAATTTTACTAAGTATGGATTTGTAAGTATACTTATTTTGTATACTTTTATAAATTCACTTAGTAAATTCTTTATGTATTAACTTTCCGGGCTTTGATCTCGATAACATATATATATATATATATATATATATATATATATATATATATATAGTTAAGTGTCTAAATATATATTTTAGACTTGTCGTCATCGATTAATACATGCTTTTTCCCGTCGACAATCGTCCGTCGTCGTAATAACTCTTGGTGTCAGCGATTTATTCGTTGGTCGACGACGCAACTATGTATTTGTGTACGTTCGCCCACCGTCCGCATTGCTTCGTTGTCCGATTATTGTTTCCACGTATTGTAAAAAAATGTATTTGTTTGTGTCACCAACACTTGGTAATATTTTCAAGTGTTTGTAGTATTGTGTATAGCTGGGTATTTTTATGGTGAATACCCTAAGCTTCTAAATAGATACACATATAATACACATGTATTTACACATAATTCTTGGTGACAAAATATGTATATATGCTTTTATTTCCACAAGTATCCATATATATATTTATAAGGATCACTTATTTTTTTTAACTTGTAAAAATATATATTTATATACTTGCTAAACACTTGGGTGTTTAGGGTTTAACCCTTGTCATTAGACTTACCTAATGACAGTTTAGATCGCGAATCACGTTTAGTCCTGTTAATCACCCCGTTAATCATACTTTAATCACGATTAGATTTTTAGAAAAGTTCGCCATAGTTTCCCCTAAACTATGGCGTTTTCCACGTTTTAAAAACGTATTTAAACCATGTTTAAACCCATAATCAAGATCAACTAACAATTTATGGTCACATACTACTTTGTTTACAACTTATGCACATCATCATCCATGGTTCTTGGTAATTATATTCTCACTATTTTTCTTAACTATACATTGAGATTTCAACATTTTATTAGCATTTTAAGCCATCATTTTTGGTACATCTTTAAATCAAGTCTTTCATTTTAAACTCCCTTTGTTTACTACACTTTTTTTAAGATGATTACATCTTATTTCATGGTGTTTATTCTTTATAAAATTATTCATGTGTAATAAATCACTTTTCAGTTGTAGTAATCTTCATGGATGATGAAGTTGATGATCTTGTTTAGATTTAAACATCACCATGTTTAAATCATCATTTATATATTTATTCATACAAGATCATCTACCTTAAAACCTTACTTTGTCATAATCAACATCATCATGCTAACTAGTTAACACATAAGCACATAATCAACACATAATAAACTGTATTTAGTGTTATTATTAAGGTGAGGTTTAGGGTTTTTAAGTTATATTTTCTTAACTTCAAGATGATCAACTTATACTTCCTAAAACTAGACATTGTGAGAAGCTAAAATATGAAGAAAAATTATCTTACAAAGTTGCACAAGATTAGTGAAGATTTAGAAGAAGATGAAGCTCCAAAGAAAGCTCCAATGATCCCTTATGCTTGCAACCTCCTTAGGTGATCTTGTGGGGGCTTTAAAGTATGTAATAAGTGGTGCTTAATGGTGGAAAAGTGGTGCTTTATGATGGTGAAGGTGAGCCATGGGAGAGAGGGAGATAGGAGGTTCCTTAGGCTTTTTTTGGTTGAAATGATAAGTGAAGACCTGATGAAGATTTATATAAATCTTCAAGTAACCATCACATCTTCTACCATACTTAAATCTCTAAATTTTCAACACAAATCAAGTGGTGGGACCCACTTGAATTTGCCAACTCGAAAAGGGGGGAGGGTTAAGTGTAAATTTATTTTATAACATGTGCTAAATTATTAGATATTTAGGTGTTTAGGTTAAGTATGGTAATTAGGGATTTGGTCTTCCATCAATAGTGAGCAATTAGGGTTTAGGGTGTTAATCCATGTTAATTAGTCCTCTTGACTAACTGGTGTAAGTTTCGGATAAACGTCACTAGTTCGCTCATCGGCACAATATCGGCTAATAAACGAACTTTATTATTTAGTAACGGAAGCTTGTGCTTTTAACCACCACAATTGCCATGGCGTTTATTTAGTGCACTTCTGATCTAAAAATACACATAACTGGTTCTAGACGAATATATGTTGAGTTAGGATGGCCGAAATGCCTTTCGTTCGATCGTTCGCTCGATATCGGCACTTATATATTCTGTCGTCGAACTTTTCGCTCGAAGTTGTGTTTCTGTGACCTCAAGATAGTTGAATGGATTCCGAGTCCCAAATGAGGCTTAACTAGTTCGCTAGATGCATGAATGAGGCTATCGGCCACTAAAATGTTCGTTGGTTCGCCAAATGGTCGGGTCGAGTTGTGAAGTGTTTGTCGAATGATCGGAAACGGTGTCTTTTATGCATTGCTATTCTCATATTTTTTTAGGATGTTCAACATTGTTTTATTATCATTCTGAAATCCGGAATCCACCGAATTAATATTTCGGACAAAATGAAATTTGTCGCCTTTTTGGTTGAAATAGACAATTTTGCAATTTAGGCGTTGTACCGGAAAGTTATGTATTTTTGTAATGGGTGATCCCATATCAATGTTTTCATTTATATATGGACTCAGTTATGGCATTAGAATGCCATTATTAGTTGTTCTGATTCGTTTTAGCGGTTTTTCCGACACAAATAGTGCCACCACAAATAGTGCGCCTAACACTTTCTACCAACACTTTTAGGCATTGTTTGGTTTGTTTCGCATCGTAACGGAAACCAGTATATGTTATGATCTGATTTGCTTGCCCTAATACTTAGGATATGACGTACGACTCGGTTACGCAATTAAACTACAATAATAAGCATGAGATTATGAATTAAATATAGTGATTAGATTGTACGGAATTACTGGTTATTAGCCATTTGTCACAGTATGAGTGTAGAAATAACTTTCTGAGTTATTATGAACATTACGCACGGTGTGAACACTCCGTGTTCTTGGTGACACTCTGTGCATGCTCTTGATGCGGTGTTTCATAGTTTAACTGTCTGGGCATCGGTGCCACCATCGGGGGTCTGTTGAGTTTAAGCTGGTGCTTGCCCCTATTGGGCACACAGTTGTGCGTAAATCAGGCTCAAAGTCGCGTGGCTTTTTGCGAACCAAGACACAGGGAATTTCTCCTTTTGTTAACCCTGACATTGAAGGAGCAGAAGGACCAGCTATGTGTAACGCTCCACATCCGCTAACTCTCCTTATTTAGAAAGTGTATTCATATTTCTATATTTGGAAACTTGTACCGTACTTGTATCTTTCCTTTTTAAACCTTGTACTCTGTGATTATGTTCATAAAGGAAACTTATTTGATACTTACACATGCTACATACTTAAACGATATGTTACAAACTTGAATATGCAAGGGATTTATACTTCGACTCTGTTACGCAATTAAACTACAATACTACGCATGAGATTATGAATTAAAAATAGTGATTAGATTGTACAGAATTACCGGTTATTTGCCATTTGTCACATAATCCCCCTGTTAAAAAGAATTTCGTCCTGAAATTCACCTTGAGGCATCCTCTAAAGGAGTCTCCTTGAACAGATGGGGGTACTTTGTCTTGATTTGATCTTCATGTTCCCACGTATACTCGGGTCCGTGATGTGAGTTCCAATGAACTGTGACTAGTTTGATTCGACTTCTCCTTGTCTTTTGAACTTTCCGGTCCAATACCTCAACGGGTTCCTCAGAAACTGGATTTTGTCATCAATATGAATTTCATCTGCTGGGATGATAACCGTGTCATTAGTCGGGCTTTTCCTTAGGTTAGACCCATGAAATGTGTCGTGCACATTGTTGAGTTCCTCTGGCATTTTCAACTTGTAAGCCATTGTAACAATCTTTGCCAGAATTTCGAAAGGCCCAATTTATCTCGGGTTTTGTTTTCCGTGCTTCCCGAATCTAGCTACGCCTTTCCAAGGTGAGACCTTTAGTAACACTTTGTCTCCAACCTCGAAGGATAATGGTTTGCATCTCCGATCTGCGTAGCTCTTTTGACTATCTCGGGCCGCTTTGATACTGATGTGCATGAATTAAATATAATTTTATCTCTATAATTCCTAACGCACAATTTGAGTTTTAAAATTGGTTTTTACTTAAAACTAACTACACACACAAAGGGCAAGTGTACCCGTCAGGTGGCAGTATAGGCAGTTGGTAAGAAGCGGATATCAATACGTGGACTCGGTGTCTTAGTCCTAAACCCTTGTTACTTTTAAGCCTTTTTCAATAGATGAGTTGATTTCTTGGTTTAAAACTATCATGCAAAATTATTAACTAATTAAATCATGAAAGAAGGATAATTAAGAAAGGTTGCTTAAACTAAATATCCACTAATGAACATATGACAACATTTGAGGAAAACTAGTGATGATGCAAGTTCTAAAGTCAACTAAGCTTCCATTCAAGGGTTCCTAGTTTTATAAATCTTGGGAAAATTATAATGAACAACATTTTAATCACCTAAGATTCATTCTTTTAATTTCCCTTGCTAAGTTGATGTTAATCTTTAATAATAAGTTATTTGGTTGTCAAAACTCCTAACTCTACAAGATAAGGAAAACTAATATGAACAACACACTAATCACCTTAACTTGGTTCAAGTAAATGACATCTTCAACATGTTCTTGATATGAATCACAAGCATGGTCATGCTAGACAACAACTTGGCCTAAATCATTAACCCAACATAAACACAAACTATAGAATCCATATAAACATTCATATGATTTTTCCAAATGTAAATGCAAGAATTCATACACATATTCAAATCACTATTCTAATCATTTTAGCAATTACCATTCCTAGTTTCATGCTATGAGTCATATCAACAAGTTAACAAGATTCAACAATCATAATCGCTACATGGGCTTTCCAACACAACATATAAATACTTATGACCAAACATTCAAGAATAAGGACTTTAAACATGCATATGAACTCCAAGAACAAGATCAAATATCATCATGAAAACTAACAAACAACAATCACCACATCTATTTCCATGTTATCAATTGTTCATTAGCTTCAACATTGTTTAAGCAACACAAAAGCTTAGCCTTCAAGGCTCATGACAACCAAATCAAATGCAAGATAATGTAAATTGTTCATGAATAACAAGTGGATAACTAGAGTTTAAATTGAGTTGATGATCAAGTGATACAACATTCCTCAAGGCTCCTTCTTCACTCTTCAAGCTTCCAAGAACAGATTCTTGAGAGAAAAGTTCACCAAAATGCTGCAACTCCCCTCCAAATGAGCTGAAACCACGCATTTATGCTACAGGAGAGTTGGCACGACCGTGCCACCTTTTGGCACGGTCATGCTTGGTAAATGCCAGAAACCTTTCTGAGTTGTTGACCATGTTTGTTACTAAATCCGGAAAGATCCCGCTAAAATTTCCCCGATGTGGCACGGTCATGCCAAAGGGTTGCACGGTTGTGCTCATTGGTAACGACTCGGAAATGACTATTTCGATCTCGGAAATGAGCTGATCAGAAGCTGGGATGACACGAGCACAGTCGTGCTAGGAGTTGGCACGACCATGCCAGTTGTTGGACTGGTCTGATTTGCGCAGATTGATGATAGTGCCCGTGTCCGGAGGCTTGGCACGGTCGTGCCTATGGTTAGCATGGTCGTGCCATATCTGGCATTTTGGCTTAAATGTTCCATTTTAGCTCCAAATTGCTCCAAAGCCTTCGTTTCATCACCGGGCCGAAGCCCGGACCTTATTTTCACAAACAACTCAAATGAGTATCAAGATCAATGAAAACACGAGTTTTCACATTAATGGGAAATATTTGACGTTTAAAAGATGTATAAATTCTTATACATCAAACATCCCCACACTTGAACCTTGGTTGTCCTCAAACAAAGAAAAATAAACAAAAACTCTCTCACGACAATCATCTCAACTAGCATTATATAAGCACAAATAAATAACTCGGGCAAAAACAAAACGGATTATTCGACAAAATAGGAAAACTAAAAAGTATGTAAAATATGATTATGAGCAATGATTCATCTTTGACATCCCCACAAGCTTACCTTACATCCTCACAATGTTCACGCACACTCGGCTAAATATCTAAGAGAACATACAAATTATGGAGTATGTTTAGAACACTCGATGCCAAGACAATGACTATGCGATATCATAAGCTTGTGTAAGGATCAAATCTAAACACTCGGCTAACACATAACATAAATCAAGAGGTCTTGCATGGGTTGTAACTTGGCTAGGGTTAAGGGTGTGGAAATGGATTTATAAAAGTGGTTAAAGACGGCTAAAGACCAACAGCTCGACTAACTTGAACCAAAGAAACACAAAACTATACAACTTATTAATAACTAACCGAGAGCTAGCCAACTAGCTAAGATATTCATCTCCCCAAAATTGCTCTAACAAATCCATTTGACAAGGCTTTTTCAACTTTGATATTTTTTCAACACATGCTTTAGAGGGAATTAAGTACGTCGACTCAGATAAAAACTCTTAGCTATGAGGTTGTAGCTACTAAAACAATAAACTATACAAGAAGGTTAACAAGTTAGTCTTGACTGAATCGGGCTTCAAAACAAAAAAATGGGTTCAAAAATAAAAGGCTAATTTGGCTAAGTGGCGATATTTAGTGGTTTAAACGAAACGAAAGGGAAAGGATCAAATTGGTATAACTAGGGATGTGATTTGGGTGTAGGACTTAATAAAAATGGTTAAAAACAAAAGGTTTCCTAATGCTTCAATCATTTTTATGCTATGTGCTTGCTTTGTGTTCTCGAAATGTATACCTAACACAAGTTCTAAACCGCAAAAGTCATCCGGCGCACTCAACCTTTGCCCACAAAAACATGAGCAAAAATAATTCTAAAGCTATAAGGCTCAAAAATAACTCACGGAAATGAGCGTATTGGGTAAATATGCAAGGCAAACAAGTAGGTAGGCTGCTTGATTTCTCATGCTCAATTTTATACTCCTTTTTGTGTTCACCCTTGTATATTTATCAAAAACTTTAGTGTTTATATAAAACTTATGTTAATTTGATTATTCAAGAGAGTTTGTATTATTATAATTATTATTATTATTATTATTATTATTATTATTATTATTATTATTATTATTATTATATAATTTTTTTATATTGGACAACCAGAAACAAGCTTTAAGCCACCTCCCCACACTTGAATTGTACGTCACCCTCTATGTACAACAAAAAACAAGTATAATGAATTGCAATAAAGTAAAAGTGGAGAAAGCGGGAACACAAAAACTCCCCTGAAATGTAAAGGCTATAATGGAGCAAAAGAAGGCAATAAGTAGCATTTCCAACGAACTTCCACGCCATCCACCCACTAGCACATCATCAAACCAATATTGCATACTAGCAAACATAATCAAGCTCACAAGAAATAACCCAACCACGATTCCCTTGTCTTTGTTTATTAATGCAAACCACTAAATTAAAACATACGAATTTAAAGCAACAAGACGAAGGAGTGTACGGACAGTTCAAAATGGTACACTCCTTAAATACGAAATGAAAATAAAAGTACAACATATGTGGCAAGATGTAGGTCCACCTGTGGATGGTGTTAAACCAGTTCCTTGTTCAAATGACATACACACAAGTGCAGAATTCAAGTGTGCATGCAACCAAAGCAAAGTAAAGAACACGGGGTAACCAAAGATTCGCTATCTTGATTAATGATTGAGAACAAGTACAAACATATACACACAATGCTCGTATGACTCAAACAAACTTGTTGTGTTCTTGTGTCTTCGTCTTTAGAGAGAATACTGAGAGGCTCACTTGGACCAACTAGCTAACCTAGATATCCCACACAAAGGATCAGTTTGCTAGCTCATTCTATTAACTTCTGGACCAAAGGGCTCTTTAGCTAAGCCTCACTGAGAGGTGCATGTCTGCTTTTATAGTGTCTAAGCTGGTTACTCGTACGAAAACAAGTTGCCAGACATACGGAACACACTATTACACACGAGACACAACTCCAGGATTTGGTACGAGTCACTTTTTCGTACGAAACCTGTGTTTCATACGAAATCTCTTGATTCGCACAGAATCCTTCTTCTTGGAGAACGTGTGTAGACTTGACGTTTACAAGACTTATCAGTATGCACATATGCAACTGATTAACACAAACAAGCTAAAATGTCATACTAGATCAAGATAGAAGGATATCTCGATCTATTCGATACGAGCAAACCTATACAGACACTTGAGCAAACACCGTACAATTACAACTGTAATTAAGAACAACCGACAGACACAAAACTGTATCAACACAAGATCAGGGTCTGTCGCCAGATCCCGAGGGACCGGCGTCATCCCGGCAGTCAAAGCGATATCTCCGCGTGAAGTGCGGCGGCGACTGTATGTAGGGGAACCGAGCTCGCTCGCTATGTGTTGTTGTGAACCGAATAGCCAATCAAAGTTACGCCTGCTCTGCTCATACATGTCCTCTAAAAAGTTCCCCTGTCGATGCTCTCTGCGCGGATCATGTCCACATCATGCCGTACAGTCTGCTGGTCCAAAGCCAAACTGTCCATGCGTCTCCAAAGATAAACCGACGACGGCTCATACGGGCCGTATGCACCCTGCTCAAACCCACCACCATAACCACCATACATGTGCTCCCAGTTTGGGCTTCCAAAACCCTGGCCTAAATCGCCTATCTGTATGTGAGGGTCTACTCCCCCAGCACCCTCACCTTGCCCGTGAACTGG
The DNA here is from genome assembly GCA_947069175.1 of Scalesia atractyloides. Classification (NCBI taxonomy): domain Eukaryota; kingdom Viridiplantae; phylum Streptophyta; class Magnoliopsida; order Asterales; family Asteraceae; genus Scalesia; species Scalesia atractyloides. The sequence continues at coordinate 45,905,154 of CAMTDV010000027.1, forward strand.
AGCATCCTGCATGTGGACGTCGTCGCCACCACCACCAACATTGCCTCCCTCTTGATCACTATCCTCCTCATGAAGCGGATCCCAAATCCTGCCCAAGCGATCCACTAGCTTTGGGATTACCTTTCGAATCATGTGCATAGCGGTCAATTGCACCACATCGAAAAGTCCATAATCACAAGCGACGGGTTAGACTATCTAACTGTACCCTATAGTATTTAGCTAACTTGGTGGCAAATGCACCTCCGCAGATTCTCGAAATGGGGGTCGAACCAATACCCCTTTGTATTGACTCAGCAACACTGACCGCTACGTTGCAGTTGGATCCAGAGATGATGCAATAGAGGTGGAAGAGGTCGTGGGTGGAAATGTTTCCGGTACTATCACCCCGACCCCCGATAACATGAAAGATGGCACACTCAATAATGCAGTGCAACAGGTCGAAAATCCATGTAGCTTTAGCCTGTCTTGGGTCCCGTTCTCGACCCGGTATAGTGATTTCAGCCTAAAAAGCGGCTTTATCCGCGTCAGCTTCCCACTCTTGCAGACTACCGTGAAAGAGCTCAGAGTCAATCTCGTCATCAACATACAATCCGAGTATCTGACCGAACCTGCTGATAGATTGGTGGTGCCATTTTCGTCCTAGACGGTAACTAACCCCAACCCTCTTCTCATAGACATCTGGGCATGGAAAGATAAATCGGAACGAAGCAAAGAACTCGATGACAAGCTATACATATTGTGGTTCAGCTATTGCAAAGAGGCGGGTCCATGGTGGAGTCATCAGATCCTCGAACCGTTCGGTTTGACCAAGTAGGTCAAGATCAACAGTTTGAAGGGTCCGCATCAGCTCAATTAAATGCCTCCTAGCCCACAAACGCTCCACTTTAGCAATGAAATGCCCTTCCTTGGCATTGTTGTTGAACCTGAGGAATGGGTGATTCATATGCAAGAGTGAACGACAAGATTAGCAATTAAAACGCGAAAACCGGACAAAAATTTGGGTTCTGGACAGATCCGCATGATCGTGCCAACATAAGGCACGATTGTGCATTGTAACACCCGGTAAAATCGTGTCCAATAATACAGCGACAGGTGTCATATTTTTTATTTTTAGTCTATTAAAGACTAACAGGCACTAAAAGCGTCAATATGCTCAAACTAAGTCTCTGAGTGATCTTCTGATGTCATCATGTATAAACCAAGCCTCTGAGTGACCATTAGTGTCAACATGCTTAAAATATAGCCTCTGAGTGACCATTAGTGTCAACATGCTTAAAACATAGCCTCTGAGTGACCGTTGTGTCAACATGCCCAGCCTCAGAGTGACATCAGGGTCAACATGCTTATACTGAGCCTCTGAGTGATCCTTTACGAAGTCCTAACACTCATATGTCCCATTTGATGGACCAGAGGATTCAATTCTATAATTATATGAAAGTTGGATAATGGAGGGGTTAAAAGTGTCAACATGTTAACTTATAACCATTGAGTGACCTTTTAACGAACCGAGAGCTTGACAATGTCTGGGCATAATCCCAGGTATGCCAAATATTGGCTACAGAGGGATAAATATGCCAAAAGGGTGTTTTAGAAGGTTTTAAGGATGTTTAATAAGTTGAGGGGCTAAATGTGGTTGAAAACTGACGTGGGGCGCTCGCGGGGCGCGAGAGGCAAGGCCTTGGCCTCTCGCGGGGCACGAGAGGCCTATGTCAGCAGAAAGTTTTGCTTAGCCTCCACACATGTTGCCAAAACCATTTTTTTCGAAACTATGGACTTTTAATCAGCTATGCCACGTTTTGGGACACTTGTAAGCTCTCTCTTACACCCCTAAACACCTGGCATCACCTCCTTTGAATTCTCCAACTATAAATAGGTGTCCAAGTCCACCATTTGAACTTGCACCTTTCTTATTCATAACTCTTCTCCCTCCTCTGGAAGTTCCTAACTGAAAGGAGCATCCAACTTAGTTCTCTTGCATTCTAAGAACCTCTTGTAAGTGTTCCTTGCTCTTGCATTTTCGTTTATAGGCTTTTATAGCCAAAAGTCAAGCGTTTTATGGAAAATACTTTGACTTTCGGTTAAGACCATTATGGTCCAGCCATTGTTCGTAACGAACATGGCTAAGTGATCGTAATAAGGTAGGTGTTAATCCCTATAAAGGGCACCTCCTGAAGATCACGTTTGCCAGACCAATTGACGGGTCAAAGTTATGATATTAAAAAGTCAAATAGGTCATTTTTCATAAAAATCATAAATTGATCTTATATATGTTATGAAACCTATTTTGATACTTAAACAATTTGGTAATAATTATTTGAACATGTAAGAACATGTTTAGCTACTGAAAGTCGCGAAGTTTGACCTCTGCTTTGACTTTCGATTCTGAACTGATTTAGATTAGTTACCTACTAATCTAAAGTTGAATTATGATCATAATATAATTTAGCATAACCCTCTGGGGTTATATTACATGATCATAATCAGAATCTGAGTTTATGCGCAAGTTCCGTAATTATGCCATTTTTAACTAAAATGCCCTTTTTGCATAAATCAAGGTTTTAATGATAATGAACTTGAAAACAAGTTTCCTAATGATATAATATTATAAGTAGGATTATTTAGGATGTCAAAACAGATTATAAACTGAGTTTACAAGCAGGTCCTTAAATTATGTCGATAAATGACGATTTAGCCCTTGTGGCTCATAAAACGGTTTTAATCAAATCTTTTCAAGGTAAATCTTTTACCTACTTATATGTTATATTAAATAACATATAAAAGACATTTTAATCTGACCTTAACATCAGTTTTCATTAAACATCGCATAAAATGTCATTTTACGACATAAGCGCCATTTCGGCGCATAGTATGGTTTTAAACCATATTATTTGGCCAATACTTGTTAGCTACTGATTTTAAAACTTATTTTAAACATATTTACAGTAGGTACAAGATATAAACTCAGAATCCCAAATAATTTATAAACTATGTGTAAAATGACCAAAATGCCCATTCGGTACATAGTTTGTCATAAAAGATAAATTACACATATAATTGATATCCTACTGATAATTTATCATAAATAAGTTATTTTTCTAGAATACTTATAGTTATAACATTAAATTATAATCGACTTCCTTTTATTCAACATGGAATTACCAAATTGCCCTTATGAGGCATAATTTCATTTTAAAACCTTAACGGGCATATAAGTTGATATCCTACTGATATTACAACTTATTTAAAGTATAATGGCATATAGAAATTGTCCATGACTTATCCGGTTACCCGATATCGCTAATATGCGTACGGTTAAGTATATGTAACTATTTTACGGAAATTAACCGAAACGGGTTTAACCTTGTCATTTAGATTTCAAAATCCAGAATGTTTATAGTTTACCCATATTATGCAAGTCAAAGTACTTGTCGGGTTTAAACAACATTCTATCTGATCATCGTTTAATCAAGCACTATATGTCTTGACCTTGTACACTATTCGGTCTAAGTCTATGACTTAAACTTAGACCGTTAGTATTTAATTGGTTAGCTTATACCGTAATCCAGACTAGATCCTTCCGGTAAATGCTATCTGCACTTAATTCATTTTGGATACGGCTGAGATATAAAATCTTGCAGTTTTAAATCAAGACTAGCTTAGGTAAATACTCTTCACTTATTTTCCCTATACGGGCTTGGGATACGGTAAAATATTACCGCTTGGTCAGAAATGGGATCAATCGAATGCCGGATTGTGGCTAGTAAATCCGCATGTTCTGTTTTAATCAGTTTTGTTTGATAACTTAAACATCATGGGTTAAATTACCATGTCCTGGATATCCTCGGCTCATTACATTAGATTATGGCCACGACCTTAGCGTGGGGTGTAGGCATACACCTGACAGACGCTCAAATGCAAATTACCCAAGACGTTGGGGATAACTCCTGTGTGAGTTCTAAGTGATGTGTATTTAATCATGTCTCGGTCTCTGTACTGGGCCCTCTATGTATGGACAAACATGTGAATCTGTTAACAAGGTTACAAAGTAACTTTCCCAAGTTATAAAATATTTGTGCCCTGTGCACTTAAATCTAATTTTAAAATGTTTGCAAATGAGTCAGTTGGGTGTATTTACCAGCAAAAGCTGACATATTTTCAAAAGACTAAGCTTGCAGGTACAATACGAAATAGGCTGGAAGCTGCTCTGTAGTGAATAAGAAGATCTTTCAAATCCTTAGATATGCCCTAAAGTCTGTTTTATATTCTTTCTTTGTACATTTTACGATCCGCCTGTGGATCTTCTATTACGAGCCTGGAAATTATTTTATTTCGAACATTTGGTTTGTAATAGTAATTTTATTCCAAGACTTTCGTTGTGTCGTGTTCAATTGACTATGATGTTATCAACTGACGTCACGATACTCCCCACCGAGGCCCACCGGTGTAGGGATTTGAGTTGGAAATCCGTTTCAGCAGACTTTTATGAAGTTTTCTGAATTATGAAGTTTTCTGGGTTTGTCCTTCATTAAGCACGATCGTGCCACACTTGAGCACTCTCGTGCCGAACCAATTCTAGGAAAAAATTTTGGGAATCTGGAAATTTTTATGAAGAGCACGATCGTGCCAACTCAAGGCGCGATCGTGCGTGTTGAATTTCTAGGTAGGTTCTTCAGAATCATCACCAGTTTATGACGAGCATGATAGGGCCATATGTTGGCACGATCGTGCGTGATGAATTTTTAGGATATTTTAAACAGTTCAGCCACATTTTATGAAGAGCCCGGTCGTGCCAGGGTTTGGCACGACCGTGCGTGACGGAACCGAAACCTGCAACAGCCCCCAAAACTCACCCAAAAACCCGATTTTTTAACACTTTCACTTGGGGGTTTTATAGATCGGTCAAGTGCGGTTCACGACAACATAAAAACACAAAAACGGGCTTGAATCGGATGATTTAGACCAAACCCTAAAAACTTAGAAAAAAAACTAACCTTGAAGAACAAACCCAAAATTACCAAACAACTAATAAGAAAAGAGAAAGATTCGTACCTGGATTGATGCTTGGGATGAAAGAATGACAGATCTCTTGAAGGAAGGAAGGAAGTGTGGAGGATTCGTGAGTGGTTTGTGAGGATTCAAGTGAAATAAGAAGGGTTTAAAAGAGAAAATGGGCCTTTATGAATTCTGCAAGGGGACTGACACTAGCAGGTCTGTGGTGCTAGAAAACCCTGTTGATAATGCTGAATTTTCGGATTTTTGTTTTTTTGTTTTTTTAAGTTGCCAGAAAACCCTGTTGATAATGCTGAATTTTCGGATTTTTGTTTTTTTGTTTTTTTAAGTTAGTTATTTCCCCAATTAATTTTATTTATTCACAATTATAAAACCAAGGTAAAAATCACTTGAATTCGGACCACTCACGAAACACCTCCTATCAAGAAAAAGAGCCGAACTAACATACCTAAAGATCGGCGATGCATTCCAACATCCCCCGCATCCAGAACGAACCGCAACCTGAAAAAAAACTAAGCAAACAAAGGAAAAAAAATGTCAACCCCAAAAACATGCTAAGTTTATTTACGCGTCTTTAGCTAGACTCACCACCCCGAATTCATTTGTTCTTGGGGTGGAGGGTAACAACCTCCTCACTCTTATCCACGGAACCACCAACATACGCCTTCAGCTTGTGCTCATTGACTTTAAACAATAGGCCATCCTCATGGCCTATCTCCACTATTCCATAGGGGAACACTGATCGCATAGTGCAAGGACCGGACCATCGAGATTTAAGCTTGCTAGGAAACAACTTAAGACGTGAGTTGTATAACAACACACGATCACCTACTCAGAATTCTTTCTTGTCCTTCAAGCGGGAATCATGGAACGTCTTAGTCCGTTCCTTGTATAGCTTAGAGCTTTCATACGCATCATTCTTGAGCTCCTCGATCTCGTGGATCTGCACAAACCTGTTTTCACCCGCAACTGCCATATAAAGGTTAACTGTTTTCAAAGCCCAATACGCTTTATGCTCGAGCTCCACAGGGAGATGACAATACTTCCCATAGACCAACTTAAATGGTGTGGTGCCTATAGGGGTCTTGTAGGCCGTCCGAAAGGGCCACAGTGCATCATCCAGTCGCTCAAACCAGTCCTTACGGCTTGCGCTAACCGTTTTCTCCAAGATGCGCTTGATGCCCGATTCGTGACCTCGACTTGTCCATTTGTCTATGGATGGTATGTGTAGAAAAGCGGTGTTGCACACCATACCGGGAAAAAGCCTTCTCCAGCTGAGCATTACAAAAATGTGTCCTTTGGTCACTAATCAACGCTTTAGGAGCACCAAAGCGAGCAAACAGTTTCTTCAAAAACCTAACTACCACCCTAGCATCATTGTTGGGTAAGGCTTGCGCCTCTGCCCACTTTGATACGTAATCGACTGCGATTAAGATGTAGCGGTTTCCGAAAGATGTCAGAAAGGGGGGCATGAAGTCTAAGCCCCACACATCAAAAACCTCACAGACTTGAATGCCGTTCTGCGCCATCTCATTGCGTGCTGAGATATTGCTTGCCCTTTGGCAAGCATCACATGATCTCACAAACTCACAGGCGTCTCTAAAGATAGAAGGCCAGAAGAATCCATCATCGAACACCTTCTTTGTTGTGTTGTTCGCCCCATGATGACCTCCCATAGTTCCATCGTGACAGTGGCGGAGAATATCCCTCGCCTCGTCACCATGCACACACGCCGGATCATCTGATCCGCGCCCACCCTGAACAAATACGGGTCATCCCAAAGATAGTACTTAACATCCGCAAAAAAATTCTGCTTTTGCTGGTAGGTCATCCCTTTGATCCGGATGCCGCTGGCTAGGTAATTTGCGATGTCGGCAAACCATGGGGAATCTTCGTTTGTCTCGATCCGCATAAGAAACTCGTGGGGGAAATTGTCATTGATGTTGGGTCCACGAATTTCTTTTCCCTCGTAATGCTCAAGTCGGGACAAATGATCAGCTGCCAAGTTTTCGGCCCCCTTATTTTCACGGATTTCAGTGTCAAATTCCTACAACAAAAGAATCCACCGTATCAATCTAGGTTTAGCATCTTACTTGCCAAAAAGATACCAAAGTGCTACATGATCCGTGTACACAATAGTATTGGAGAAGATGAGATAAGATCGAAACTTGTCGAAGGCAAAGACCACGGCTAGGAGATCTTTTTCTATCGTGGTATAACGCAACTGAGCGTCGTTCAAGGTCTTACTCGCATAGTTAATCAAGTGAAAATGCTTATCTCTCCTCTGACCTAAGACGGCCCTGAATGCGAAATCACTCGCATCGCACATCAACTCAAATGGTAATTCCCCGTCGGGAGCTACCATGATTGGGGCATTCACAAATTTCTCCTTCAACAGCTCGAATGCTTTCAGGTATTCATCAGAAAAAATAAACTGGTCATCCTTCTCGAGGAGCTGGGTCATTGGAAGGGCGATTTTGGAAAATTCCTTTATGAATCGCCGGTAAAAACCTGCATGACCAAGAAATCTCCAAATACATCTCACGGATGTGGGCGGTGGGAGCTTAGAAATAGTCTCAACTTTAGCTCGATCAACCTCGAGTCCCGCCTGTGAAATCTTGTGCCCAAGCACAATGCCCTCCTTCACCATAAATGGCATTTCTCCCAGTTCAAACAAGGTTGGCTTCCTCACACCTAGCCAACATCCTCATCAGATTCCCGAGACAATGATCGAAGGAACTCCCGAACATAGAAAAATCATCCACGAACACCTCCATGGAATCCTCGATCATGTCATGAAAAATAGCCACCATGCATCTTTGAAATGTGGCTGAGCATTACACAATCCAAAGGGCATTCGCCGGTAGGCAAATGTGCCATAGGGACATGTGAATGTCGTCTTCTCTTGATCCTCAGGAGAGATAGGAATCTGAAAGTGGCCAGAGAAACCATCAAGGAAACAGTAGAACATCCTCCCCGACAGCCTTTCCAACATCTAATCAATGAAAGCGAGCGGAAAAGGATCTTTATTCGTGGCATCATTGAGTTTGCGATAGTCGATGCAAACTCTCTACCCGGTGACAGTACGAGTGGGAATCAACTTGTTTTTCTTATTAGTTATCACTGTCATCCCTCCTTTCTTCGGGATTACCTGCACGGGACTAACCCAAGGCGAATCAGAGATCAGATATATCAGACCCGTATCAAGTAATTTGATGACCTCTTTCTTCACAACGTCCTGCATGTTCGGATTTAAACGCCTCTGATGCTGCACTATAGGTTTAAAGTCCTCCTCCCTCAAGATCTTATGGGTACAAAAGGATGGATTGATCCTTTTTATATCCATGATCATCCAGGCGATCACCTTTTTATGCTGCTTCAACACTTCAAGCAGTCGACCCTTCTCTTCTTCTGATAATCCAGCAGAATTGATGACGGGCAAATGAGTTACGCCCTCCAAGAAAGCATACTCCAAGTGATCTGGAAGTTCCTTAAGCTCAACTAAAGGTGGATCCTTAACCGAAGGGCATGCTTTAGGCTTAGCAACGCGATCCACAACCTCAAAAACTTCAGGACGTGGGGGAGCCACATGACCTATCAGACAGGTCATCTCTTCGACTGACTGGTCCATAGAAGGTGAACCAAAAGTCTCCCCTCCAATTAGTTATGTGTCCATAATATCCTCCTCAAATGTGCTATTAAGATGGTCACTCACGTGCTTGGATTTCCCAATATCAAAGGTCACCTCCTCATCGTGTACCCTAAGAGTAAGTCTGCCGATGCAGACATCGATCAATGCTTGAGCAGTTGCAAGGAATGGCCGACCTAAGATAAGAGGAACGATTTTGTCCTCATCCATGTCCAAAATCACAAAATCGACGGGAAAGACAAACTTGTCGATTTTTACTAGAATAATGTTAACTATACCTCGAGGATACTTCACTGAACGGTCGGCTAGCTGAATGCTCATACGAGTAGGCTTGGGCTCTCCCAAATCCAGTTTAGCAAAAACCGCATATGGCATGAGGTTTATGCTGGGTCTAAGATCAGCTAACGCATTGCTGACCAACAAACTACCAATCAAGCATGGGATAGTAAAACTCCTGAGATCATTCATTTTCTGTGGTAGTTTGTTCTGAAGAACTGCTTAATACTCCCCATTCAAGGTTACATGCGAAAGCTCCTCAAGTTTCTTTTTTTAGATAATATATCTTTTAGAAACTTGGCATACTTAGGCATTTGAGAAAGTGCCTCAACAAATGGTAAATTTATGTGAAGTTGCTTAAAAAGCTCAAGGAATTTACCATAGTGTTCTACCATTCTCTACATCTTCAACCTCCCCGGATATGGAATGGGAGGGACATACTCTCTCACTGGCTCCTTGGGACGTGATGTACTTGTTGGGTCTCGCCTTAGTTTCACCTCTCTCGGAGACTCAGTCTCAATCTCCCCAACAATCTCATCTTCAATCGGTTTTATTTGAACAGCCGGAGTGACTGGCTTAGCGATTCTGCCGCTTCTCAACGTGATGGCCTTCGTAGTGGCCTTTGGATTTAGCTCTTTATTACTTGGAAGGCCCCCCTGTTATCTCTCAGACAACATCTTGGCAATCTGGCCAACTTGGTTTTCAATAGTCTGCATGGAAGCCTTTTGGCTTCTCAACTCACTCTCATGCCTCGTGAAAAGACCGTCATACTCCTTGAAATGCTTTTCATTTTCGACTCTTTGTGAATTTTGACCAGCTAAGAGTTGACTAAACATATCCTGCACACTAGATTCATTAGTGGAAGGCATCTGCTGAGGCCGAGGTGCACCATACCCTCTAGGAGCTATGAGATGTGGAGCAATTCCGGGTGGATGCTGATTCGATGCTTCAGACTTCCAACTGAAATTTGGGTGATTCTTCCACCCCGGATTGTAAGTATTACTGTAGGGATTATGCTGAGGACAGTATTGGTTTCCCATAAAATCTACATGCTCGTGTGATACCTCTCGCGTCGGACAATCGCATACATGATATGCTCCCCCGCTCGAGGAACCACTCCAGTGGATCTCCATCACTCGATCAAACTTTGAAGATAAGGCATCCATACGTGTTGTGATGGCGGTGAAATCATTCACCTGATGAACTCCCTGTTGAGAACTCTTCCCTCTCGATGGCTGCTGTGTCCGATTCTTCAAGGCGCATTTCTCTAAAATCTCAAATGCCTCGTTGGCATTTTTTGTGTCAATGTCTTTGCCTGAATATGTATCGACCATCATCTGTCCTTGACCATCCAAACCATGGTAGAAGATCTGACATTGTTGCCACTTGGGCAACCCGTGGTGTGGGACCTTTCTCATGAGCTCTTTAAACCGCTCCCACGCCTCATAAAGGGGCTCATCATCGTCCTGATGGAAGTTAAGAATCTTGGTTCTCAACCAAACAGTTTTCTCTAGAGGGAAATACTTCTGAAGGAACTTCTCAGCTAATTGATTCCATGTAGTGATAGACCCAGCTGGAAGTGAAAGAAGCCACTCCTTAGCTCCATCATGTGAAGAAAACGGAAAGAGCCGAAGGCGTATTGCATCCGATGATGCATCACGAATCATGAATGTGGCATAAACTTCTAGAAAACCCGCAATACGGACACTAGGATCCTCGTGATCCTTGCCATAAAACTGAATCGCATTCTACAACATCGATATGGTACCGGATTTGATCTTGAAATTATTTTTATTAATTGTGGGTGCATTGATGCTCGCAGGTAAGCCCTCAAGTGAAGGTTTTCCTATGTCGTTTAAGACCCTCGTTTCCTCTTCGTCTGCCATTTCTACGTGAACCTCATGGAATGTGTCGTCTCCCAATGCGTCTACCTCGATTGCAGCGGCCACCAAGTGGGACCGCTCTCGCAGTCTTCGATGAAGATTGTGCTCCGGTTCCGATGAAGGCTCAACGACTTCAGCAACTGGGGTTGAGGACATGCACGACCTGTAAGGAAAAAGAAGGAACACAATGCACTATATATACATGAGAATAAAAACAACTAACAATAAATTATCGTATTTTCTTTTTCTTTTCTTTTTCAATTAATCATACAAAGACAAATAAAACGAATAGACAAAAACTGTATACAATTTTAACAGTGGCTTAATAAGTAACTCAAATCATTCTCAAGAAGACTTGATGTGCATGAATTAAATATAATTTTATCTCTATAATTCCTTTCACACAATTTGTGTTTTAAAATTGGTTTTTACTTAAAACTAACTACACCCCCACAAAGGGAAAGTGCACCCGTCAGGTGGAAGTATAGTCAATTGGCAAGAACCGGATATCAATCCGTGGACTCGGTGTCTTAGTACTAAACCCTTGTTACTTTTAAGCCTTTTCAATAGATGAGTTGATTTCTTGGTTTAAAACTATCATGCAAAATTAACAATTAACTAATTAAAGCACGAAAGAACGATAATTAAGAAAGGTTGCTTAAATTAAGTATCCCCTAATGAACATATGACAACATTTGAGGAAAACTAGTGATGATGCAAGTTCTAAAGTCAACTAAGCTTCCATTCAAGGGTTCCTAGTTTTATAAATCTTGGGAAAATTATAACGAACAACATTTTAATCACCTAAGATTCATTCTTTTAATTTCACTTGCTAAGTTGATGTTAATCTTTAATAATGAGTTATTTGGTTGTCAAAACTCATAACTCTACAAGCTAAGGAAAACTAATATGAACAACACACTAATCACCTTAACTTGGTTTCAAGTAAATGACATCTTCAACATGTACTTGATATGAATCACAAGCATGGTCATGCTAGACAACAATCTGTGCCTAAATCATTAACCCAACATAAGCACAAACAATAGAATCCATATAAACATTCATATGATTTTTCCAAATCTAAATGCAAGAATTCATACGCATATTCAAATCACTATTCTAATCATGTTAGCAATTACCATTCCTAGTTTCATGCTATGAATCATATAAACAAGTTAACAAGATTCAACAATAATAATCTCTACATGGGCTTTGCAACACAACATGTAAATACTTATGACCAAACATTCAAGAATAAGGACTTTAAACATGCATATAAACTCCAAGAACAAGATCAAATATCATTATGAAAATTTCATTAGCTTCAACATTGTTTAAGCAACACTAATGTTTAGCCTTCAAGGCTCATGACAACCAAATCAAATGCGAGAGAATGTAAATTTTTCATGAATAACAAGTGGATAACTAGAGTTTAAGACAAGATAATTGGTAAATTGAGTTGATAATCAAGTGATACAACCTTCCTCAAGGCTCCTTCTTCACTCTTCAAGCTTCCAAGACCAGATTCTTGAGAGAAAAGTACACCAAAATGCTCCAACTCCCCTCTAAATGAGCTGAAACCACGTATTTATGCTGCTGGAGAGTTAGCACGACCGTGCCATCTTTTGGCACGGTCGTGATTGGTAAATGATAGAAACCTTTCTAAGTTGTTGACCATGTTTGTTACCAAATCCGGAAAGATCCCACTAAAATTTCCCCGAGGTGGCACGGTCATGCCAAAGGGTCGCACGGTCGTGCTCATCTGTAACGTACTCGGAAATGAATTTTTGGATCTCAGAAATGAGCTGATCAGAATTTGGGATGGCACGAGCACAGTCGTGCTAGTAGTTGGCACGACCGTGCCAGTTGTTGGACTGGTTTGGTTTGCGCAGATTGATGATAGTGCTGATGATGATGCTGGTGTCCGGAGGCTTGGCACGATTGTGCCTATGGTTGGCGTGGTTGTACCTATAGTTGGCACGGTCGTGCCATATTTGGTAGTTTGGCTGAAATGTTCCATTTTTGCTCCAAATTGCTCCAAAATCCTTCATTTTTTCACCGGGCTGAAGCTCGGACCTGTATTTTCACAAACAACTCAAATGAGTATCAAGATCAATGAAAACACAACGAGTTTTCGCATTAATGGAGAATATTTGACATTTAAAAGATGTATAAATTCTTATACATCAGATACGCTCACAGATCTTGAATATTTTGTCTGTGGTCTCTTGTACTAGTTCGGGACCAATGAGTTGTCTGTCACCAACTTCCGCCCAACATAGCGGAGATTGGCACTTTCGTCCATATAGTGCTTCGAACGGCACGGCCTTGATACTGGTGTGATAACTATTATTGTAGGAAAACTCTACCAACGGTAAATGAGTATCCCATTTTTCGCCTAAATCCATCACACAGGCCCGACGCATGTCTTCCAACGTTTGGATGGTTCGCTCGCTTTGACCATCGATCTGCGGGTGAAAAGTTGTGCTTAAATCTAAGCGAGAACCAAACGAAGTTTGAAATGATTGCCAGATCCGCAACACAAAGCGACCATCTCTATCAGATATTATCGAGATTGGCACTCCATGACATGCCACGATTTCCCTAAGGTACAGTTTAGCTAACTTCTTGGTACTGTCTTTCTCACGGATGGGTAAGAAGTGAGCTGATTTGGTTAACCGATCACTGATAGCCCAAATCATGTCATGACCTCGTCAGGCCCGTAGTAGTTTTGTAATAAAATCCATTGAGATTTGCTCCCATTTCCAAACAAGGATCTCAGGTTGTTCTAATAAGCCAGATGGCTTTTGGTATTTTGACCATTTGCAAAAGTTAGGAATTTCCCAACATAGGTCGCAATATCTCCCTTGAGATTAGGCCACCAAAAATACTCCTTTAAATCCTGATACATTTTATCGGATCCTGGGTGTATCGAGTATTTTGACTAGTATGCTTCGTCCAACACCCAACTTCGTAGATTGCCATAATAGGGAATCTAGATCCTTCCCGTGAAATATAAAGTTCCATCCTTGTTTTGTTCCATTTGTTTTTCCATTCCCTGTAATGATTCCGCTTGAATGTTTTCCAGCTTTAGAGCTTCTTGTTGCGCATCGTGTACCCGAGTTGTAAAGTTACTCTGGATCGTCATTTCTAAAGCTCGTACTCGTAATGTTTTGCCTCGTTCCTTCCTGCTCAAAGCATCTGCTACAACATTTGCCTTGCCCAGGTGATACTTGATCTCACAGTCATAATCATTCAACAGTTCCACCCAACGTCATTGGCGCATATTCAGTTCCTTTTGGTTGAATATATGTTGAAGACTTTTATGATCCGTGAATATGGTACACTTAGTGCCAAATAAATAATGATGCCAGATTTTTAAAGCAAATACCACTGTGCCTAGTTCCAGGTCATGAGTGGTATAATTCTTTTCGTGAACTTTCAACTGACGAGACGCGTACACGATGACTTTTTCACATTGCATTAACACGCAACCCAAGCCTTGATGAGATGCATCACAATACACCACAAGATCATCGGTACCATCCGGAAGTGATAATATCGGCGCCTTACATACTTTAATAGTTGAAATGCCGATTCTTGCTTTTCTCCCCAATCGAACTTATCATCCTTTGGTGTAAGCGAGGTTAGCGGCTGAGCAACTTTTGAGAAGTTCTCAATAAATCTCTTGTAATATCCCGCTAAACAAAGAAATTGTCGTATTTCCATGGGGGTTCTTGGCGCGATCCAATTCTTTATAGCCTCGATCTTTGAGGGGTCAACGTGTATTCCGTTCTCGTTCACCACGTGACCGAGAAACTGTACCTCACGAATCCAAAATTCGCATTTCGGGAACTTGGCATATAATTGCTCCTTCTTTAGCAACTCCAGTATAGTTCTCAAGTGTTGTTCGTGTTCTCCTCGGTTCGCGAGTATATTAATATGTCATTAATAAATACTATCACCAAGTTGTCGAGGTATGGCTCACATACCCGATTCATCAAATGCGTAAATACTGCAGGGGCATTTGTTAACTCAAAAGGCATAACAAGGAACTCGTAATGATTGTAGCGAGTCCTAAACGTCGTCTTAGGAATACTTTCCTCTTGGATTCTTAACTGATGATACCCGGATCTTAAATCAATCTTTGGATAAAAACTCAACCCTTGTAATTGATTGAACAGATCGTCAATCCTCGGTAATGGGTACCAATTCTTTATGGTTAACTTGTTTAGTTCCCGGTAATCTATACACATTCGGAAGGTTCCATCCCTCTTCTCGACAAAAGGCACCGGAGCTCCCCATGGCGAGCAACTCGTTCTAATGAATCCTTTTTCTAACAACTTTTGAAGTTGTGTAGACAGTCTTTATATTTACGATAGAGTTAATCGGTATGGAGGCTTCGCTACTGGTGCTGCTCTTGGCACCAAATCAATGCGAAAGTTGGCGTGTCGTTGCGGAGGTAATCCAGACAAGTCTGATGGAAAGACTTCAAGGGAATTCCTTCACAACGGTTATTTCCTCCAATTTTGGCTCCTCAGTTTCCTTGTCGACTAGTGAGCTGGAAAGGATATGCAACCGTTCTGTAGGCACTTCTGGCCTTCATGCCATTAATGACTCGTAAGGGAATCTCGTGCTCCTCTCTGTGTACTACAAGTGTTTCTTCGTCTAGTAGGGGGATGCAGATAGTTTTCTCAGGACAACCTACTTCTGCTCGGTTATACGTCAACAAGTCTATGCCAAAAGCTACGTCGTAACGACCCAGATAAACGGGTAAAATATATATTAATTTCTTGCTCCCCAAGTTCCAAAGTGCATCCTTTTATAACTTTCCCTGACTTGACTAATTTACCATTGGCAAATCCTATAGAATGAGGGAACGTCTATCTTACATGACTCTAGGTCAAGTATATTTTGAATTTGTTGGTTGTTTAGAAAACGTGTCGGTGACCTTTTAATGATTCCTCATGACTCGGGGGGTCAAAACAGTGCATCTCGGATCTTTGGTATTAATTTTGGACCATCTCGGATTATTGTTTCGAATTGGGTACTGTTCCAAGTTAAACTCGAAAAAGGTGGAAAGTTAATCAGCTGAGTAATAAATGTTTTGGTACACAGAAATTGATCCGTAAACAATTTACAAACCGATTGCACAGTTAGAATTGTTTGATTTTTAGGAAAAAAAGAAAATTCTTGGACATTATATATCATTGGATTCGTATCGACGAGACGAGTATAACGCTAATTCTCCATTAGCTAACTTGATAACGTGTCTAATTTACAAGACTCTAATTCGAGTATAAGCTTAACACCTAAAGGCACTAGCTAAGCTTGGTATTGGTATCAAAAGAATTGACACGTAATGAATGTAGAGTAGAACATACGTATGACGACATAAGGATCTTGTGGGGTATCCATAGTTTCCGCTCACTCACACTTTAATTCACATGCCTGATTCATTCTTGAGACGTTCATGCTTGAAGTGGCCTTCATGCCACACTTAACATCCTTTTTCTTGGTTGAGTCTTACTAACTTATTGGTTTCTGTTTTATGTCTTGATTCACCACACTTCTACTCTTGGCACTTTTGCAAGTGCCCTCATGAGGAAATTTTCACTTATCACATTTAGGATTTGAGTAAGTTATTAGCATATTTCTTGGTGCTAGCATCAATTAAGGATGCAATTGCCTTCATTTCTATCATCACGGGAGTTCCCTTTTGTTTGTTACTCACTCTCGATCCTGCCTTAAGGGGTGTGTATTTTCGCTTCCCGTCGCTAGTAGATTCCACATGTGTTTCCTTCCTTTCTGCACCTTTCTTTGGTAATTTCCCATTCTCACCGCATCCTTGGTGAGACTAACTACAAGAGTTGCTGTTTGAGTGATGAAGGTAGGGTGGGATAATGTGGTCATGTTTTGGTTCTTAGAGGCTAAACCCCAAATGTACCGCTCAAGGCGTTTAATTTCAGGTGTTCCAAGTATGGAACAACCCTTGAGAGATCGTGAAAGCGTCGAGTGTAACCAACAACGTTGGTTGCAATCATGATCGAATTCTAGGATATCGTTTCTACCCTTGGAATTCTAGTCAGCGAGTAATACTCCTCTCGCATAAGATTTTTGAGTTCTTCCCATGAAGACCTCTTCGTAGTAACACTCTTTAAAGTTTCTACTTGAAGATTTCACCAAGTTAATGCTGCATTCAGCAAGAGACGCTTTGTTTACCTAATCGTTTTTCTCAGGAGTGCATTCACTAGCATTGCTAACCAACTCCGTTGTCTTTATTTAGCAGACCTAGCCTACCGCACCTCTCGCACCAATGAGGTCTCGCGGCTTACAGTCTGGGAAAGCCTTAGAATTTAAAAAGTTGTATGATCACATCTTCAGGTGAAACGCTACTCGTTCCCAACCTATTGGGATCCGAACCATTTGAACTACTGATACCACCAGTTTCGTCACTAGCGTCGACTAAGTTACCCTCGTATCGTGCGATTTTCGCAATCGTATGTCCTTCCATAAGAACTCTAGTTCAGATTACCCAGTAAGTCATCGATTAAATAACCCCTTTTGAGTGTAGACATTCCTTTTGGCGCCATGTTTCTTCTTAATACCCCAGATTAAAAGAAGTTAGACATATATTTGGATAAATGTAGTCTACCATGTGCCTCTTATGTGTATCAGCCATATGTCTGAGTGGAAAGGAAATAACTCGTTGAGGAGGAGAAACCAAACGGTCATCTCCAACCTTACAGCATGTACTCCTTACTTCGTGGACTTCGATCATCCAAAGTAGAAAAAAATCCTTCGCCACACCAACCCGTGTGACGAATACGTTGATATCCTTTGAGCTCCATGAGCTCCAGCTAGATTGTTATAATTTCCATAGATATCTAATAGAATGCAATAAGGGTGTTGAAGCATGGCTCGTGCCATACTATCCCTTGGAATAAGACAAATGTCAAATGCCGAATTAAATGAAATCTCTTTCCAATAAATAAGATGAGGTGCCATAGACACCATGGAAACAACCCATGTACAAGAACTCTAGACCGTTGGGGAAATATCCTCCTTGGGTGGCCAACTAGTTTTTGTTTGTTTAGATGACTAGTCTCAATCGACTAGTGATATAGATCGAATGTTAGATGTGAACAAATACGTGTGGTGTTTCTATATCGTAGGGTGTTATTGCAACCACCCTGGTTAGTGTCCCACTAGATAGAAACTCGAACAACCTTACAATTTCGAATGGGTAGTGATAATTTGCTTGACCCGCATAGCCCACTAGGATTCTCATCCACTGCAAGTTATTATTACGTGGGCCCCCGTAATAATAAATTTCCTTGTATGGTCACCCTAGTGTTCTACCGTTCAAGGACGACGATCAGCTAAAGAGAGGACGCTATTGTCTACATACCACCAACATAAAAAGGGCCTTCATGATGGTCCACGTGCTATCGTCCCTTTACATTACTCGCAAAAGGTCAAGTCGTTAGACAAATTTAGAATTAGAGAGAATTTGCAATAATAACAACTGGAGGGGCACCTTCAAGATGAGTACTTCATTTTCCTTGTCTGGACAAGAGTGTCGTTATTAATGATTAATATGGGTCACAGGGACCTCGTCCCGCTACTAGAGTTGTCATCCAAGGCTTCCACCTCCGCCTCTTCGTCATTACCAAAGCCAGGCATCTCCGCATCCGCGGGAAAAGCAACCACCTTAAGTGTAATCGATCTTAAGGTCTCACTTAGGAACCATGTCTGCCATAAACTCCACAATAGACGCGAGGTCGATATTCTCATTGTGCGAGTCAAGAATATTAATAATAATAATAATAATAATAATAATAATAATAATAATAATAATAATAATATCCGTAGTCGAAGGTATTTCGTTCTTGGCAAAATATTCCATACAACACATATATAAATAAATTATATATAATCACATAAAATCCCATCTAGCCAAGATTTCTATATTTTGTAACGTGTCCACGACACATAGTCTTATAATGTAATGTGTCTATTCTCATAGACTAATCATGTATTGATCCTTTTTTGTTACTTATGGCTAAGCTCGGGGGATAGATCCTCATGTTATCGTGACACAATGAAAACCTTTTTGTCATTTTTGTCATACTTTCGAAAAGATTTATGTATCGCTATAAACTTTGTTTTTATGTGAGAGCCCTTAGTGATTGTAGACCAAACTTTAATAAACGTTTTTACCCGGTTCACTACAATCAAAACTCTGATACCAATCTTTCACACCCTGGTCGTAGCGGAAGCGCAAACGTGTGACTATGAGGTAATCATTGCAACCAATCGAGTAAACAAATGTAAATCAACAATGATGCCATGTTTATAATAACTTGCAACCAATGTTTACAAGTTTCCAAAAGTGAAATCATGAGTTTGCAAATAGAGTCACATTGTCATAAAAAATGTGGTTTGAAATACATTACATCATAATAAAAGATTTTTTTCATGGTAAAAGCATGTTGAGGTTTTGACTCCTATATACCCATACGAGGTTGGGATATAAGAGACAAATCCTCCAAAAGGTGGCATTCGTTGTCATGTCATTTCCCATATCCCAAGGTGTATCACCAGCTCAAGTCTTGTGTCCTGAAATACATGTAAGTATAAAAAGTCAACATAAAGATGGCGAGTTCATGTAGTTATTGTTTTCTCATAAAATGTCATGCTTGTAATCCAGTAATGAAACCTGAGTGTGTTATTAGCATTCATGGAGTTTAAGGATCTATCAGTGTGTAGCTAGCACCCTGACATATGTGCCATAAGTAAGTAACCAAACCGAGACAACTCTTGACATCATTTGGGATCACAAAAGCACTCCGAAGGGTATACCAACCAGGAGTGGAGCATGCCACAAATTCTATAGATCTATACCTTTTGCACCTTGGTCACTAAGTGATTAGTGGTTACTCTTGTCATCATCCTACTTACGCACGTTGATCGTGTTATCAACTAACCCCATAGCTAGCATATCGTTTGTTATAACATGTATTTCCCCTCGATAGTTTTAAAACAAAACTTTGAAATTATTGAAAGGAGGGACATGAACTCACAGCTTTGCATTCCGTACGTCGTACTTATCAAATTCGGTGTCCGTACACGTGTGTAACCTACATGTGTATTAACTTCATTAGACACCTAGGTCTCGTTGGACCTCGTACTAGTTGTTCATCTTGAATTCTTGTTGTGTATATATTTATCACATTAGAATAACTTTTAACGTTATCATAGTGTTGGTAGTTCGTTTGTTCGATTAATATTTTTATACATATATTTCTCAAATATATGTATATATTGTTTTTCTTACATCCTGTGTGAATCGATCCTTGCCCTTCACATGTCCTCATGCCTTGCACACGTGTCATTGGGCCTTGCGCATGTAATTTACGTCCTTGGGCCTAGCCCAGGTTTTCATGTCATTGGGCCTAGCCCATGTAATTTATGTCCTTGGGCCTAGCCCATGTTTTCATGTAATTGGGCCTAGCCCATGTAATTTATGTCCTTGGGCCTAGCCCATGTAATTTATGGCATTGTTTCTAGCTCATGTTTTCTTGTCATTGGGCCTAGCCCGTGTAATTTATGTCATTGGGCCTAGCCCATGTTTTCATGTCATTGGGCCTAGCCCATGTTTTCTTGTCATTGGGCCTAGCCCATGTAATTTATGTCATTGGGCCTAGCCCATGTTTTCATGTCATTGGGCCTAGCCCATGTAATTTATGTCATTGGGCCTAGCCCATGTTTTCTTGTCATTGGGCCTAGCCCATATAATCTATGTCATTGGGCCTAGCCTATGTTTTCATGTCATTGGGCCTAGCCCATGTAATTTATGTCATTGGGCCTAGCCCATATCTTTAGGTGATTGGGCCTAGCCCGTGTAATTTATATGCTTTTGGGCCTTGTCCATATATTTTTTACAATTGGGCCTTGTCCATATATTTTATACAATTGGGCCTTACCAGTGTTTTATGCAATTGGGCCTTGCCCATGTCTTTTATCAAATGGGCTTAGCCCAAATTCATTTTCAAGAGCCCATTATTTTATAAGTCTTATACTTATAATTTTACTAAGTATGGATTTGTAAGTATACTTATTTTGTATACTTTTATAAATTCACTTAGTAAATTCTTTATGTTTTAACTTTCCGGGTTTTGATCTCGATAACAACATATATATCTATTAAGTGTCTAAATATATATTTTAGACTTACCGTCATCATCGTTTAATACATGCTTTTTCCCGTCGACAATCGCTCGTTGTCGTAATAACTCTTCGTGTCGGCGATTTATTCATTGGTCAACGATGCGACGGTGTATTTGTGTATGTTCGCCCACCGTCCGCATTGCTTCGTTTGTCCAATTATTATTTCGACGTATTATAAAAACAAGTATTTGTTTGTGTCACAAACACTTGGTAATATTTTCAAGTGTTTGTAGTATTTTGTATATAGTTGGGTTTTTTTTGGTGAATACCCTAAACTTCTAAATACATACACATACAATACATATGTATTTACACATAATTCTTGGTGACAAAATATGTATATATACTTTTATTTCCACAAGTATCCATATACATATTTATAAGGATCACATATTTTTTTTAACTTGTAAAAATATATATTTATATACTTGCTAAACACTTGGGTTTTTAGGGTTTAACCTTTGTCATTAGAACTTACCTAATGACGTTTTAGATAACTAATCGTGTTTAGTCCCGTTAATCACCCCTTTAATCATACTTTAATCACGATTAGATTTTTAGAAAAGTTCGCCATAGTTTAAATCATCATTTATATATTTATTCATACAAGACCATCTACCTTAAACACCTTACTTTATCATAATCAACATCATCATGCTAACTAGTTAACATATAAGCACATAATCAACACATAATAAATTGTAATTAGTGTTATTATTAAGGTGAGGTTTAGGGTTTTTAAGTTATATTTTCTTCACTTTCAAGATGATCAACTTGTACTTCCTAAAACTAAGAAGCTAAAATATGAAGAAATATTATCTTACAAAGTTGCACAATATTAATGAAGATTTAGAAGAAGATGAAGCTCCAAAGAAAGCTCCAATGATCCCTTATGCTTGCAACCTCGTTAGGTGATCTTGTGGGGGCTTCAAAGTATGTAAAAAGTGTTGTTTAATGGTGGAAAAGTGGTGGTTTATGGTGGTGAAGGTGAGCCATGGGAGAGAGGGAGATAGGAGGTTCCTTAGGCTTTTTTTTTGTTAAAATGATAAGTGAAGACATGATGAAGATTTATATAAATCTTCAAGTAACCATCACATCTTCTACCATATTTAAATCTCTAAATTTTCAACACAAATCAAGTGGGTGGGGCCCACTTGAATTTGCCAACTTGAAAAGGGGGGTTAAGTGTAAATTTATGTTATAACATGTGCTAAATTATTAGATATTTACGTGTTTAGGTTAAGTATGGTAATTAGGGATTTGGTCTTGCATCATTAGTGAGCAATTAGGGTTTTGGGTGTTAATCTATGTTAATTAGTCCTCTTGACTAACTGGTGTTAGTTTCGATAATGAAAAACATCACTAGTTCGCTCATCGGTACAATATCGGCTAATAAACGAACTTTATTATTTAGTACCGGAAGCTTGTGCTTTTGACCACCACAATTGCCATGGCATTTATTTAATGCACTTCCGATCTAAAAATACACATAACTAGTTTGCTAGACAAATATATGTTGAGTTAGGATGGCCGAAATGCCTTTCGTTCGATCGTTCGCTCGATATCGGCACTTATATATCCTGCCGTCGAACTTTTCCGGAAGTTGTGTTTCCGTGACCTCAAGATAGTTGAATGGATTCCGAGTCCCAAATGAGTCTTAACTAGTTCACTAGATGCATAAATGAGGCTATCGGCCACTAAAATGTTCGTCGGTTCGCCAAATGGTCGCTTTCTGGTCCAGTTGTGCATTGTTTGTCGAATGACCGGAAACGATGTCTTTTATGCATTTTTTGCGATTCTCATATTGTTTTAGGATGTTCAACATTGTTTTATTATCATTCTAAAATCCAGAATCTACCAACTTAATATTTTGGTCAAAATGAAATTTGTCACTTTTTTGGTCGAAACGGACAATTTTGCAATTTAGGCGTTGTACCGGAAAGTTATGTGTTTTTGTAATGGGTGATCTCATATCAATGTTTTCATTTATATATGGACTTAGTTATGGCATTAGCATGCTGTTATTAGTTGTTCTGATTCGTTTTAGCGGTTTTTCGACACAAATAGTGCCACCGCAAATTGTGCGCCCAACACTTTCTACCAACACTTTTAGGGCATTGTTTGGTTTGTTTCGCGTCGTAATGGAAACCAGCATATGTTATGATCTAATTTGCTTGCCCTAATACTTAGGATATGACGTACGACTTGGTTACGCAATTAAACTACAATAATACTCATGAGATTATGAATTAAAAATAGTGATTAGATTGTACGGAATTACCAGTTATTTGCCATTTGTCACAGTATGAGTGTAGAAATAACTTTCTGAGTTATTATGAAAATTACGCGTGGTGTCAATGCTCTCTCTTCTTGGTGACACTCTGCGCATGCTCTTGATGCAGTGTTTCATAGTTTAACTATCTGGGCATCGGTGCCACCATCAGGGTTTGTTGAGTTTAAGCTGGTGCTTGCCCCTATTGGGCACACAGTTGTGCGTAAATCAGGCTCAAAGTCGCGTGGCTTTTTGCGAACCAATACGTGGGGATTTCTCCTTCTGGTAACCCTGACATTGCAGGAGCAGAAGGACCAGCTATGTGTAACGCTCCACATTCACAAACTTTCCTTATTTAGAAAGTCTATTCATATTTCTATATTTGGAAACTTGTACCGTACTTATATCTTTCATTTTTAAACCTTGTACTATGAGATTATGTTCATAAAGGAAACTTATTTGATACTTACACATGCTACGTACTTAAACTATACGTTACAAACTTGAATACGTGATTATATGCAAGGGATTCATACTTTGAATATTCAAATACTCAGTTTTATGTGCAATTACACTTATATATCATTCATGCATGCTCAAAATACGTAAAAGCGGCTAAAACACGTGAAACCAGCCTTGACTGACCCCTTCGTATGAATTGGATCTCTCTCGCATAAAGTAGGCACACTTCGTATGAAGTGGAGCCCGCTTCGCATGAAGTGGAGTTGGCAGATGTTTTCCCTATAAACACAGGCGCACTTCATCACATCCAACCTTCCGTTCACTCTCACTCCCGAATATCTTGATTCTCGACAGAACCATCTTCTTCTAAGTGAGTCTAACTCACAAACACTTTATAACTTATCTTCTTATTTGTACTAAGTGTTATAAAGCTAACCTAGTTCATCGTGCTCATAGAATTGGATTAGTGTTCTATCTAGTGAGAACATTGGGAGCTTTGGCTACCCGAATTAAGTTCCACACCTCACTTGAATAATCTTTACTTTCTGTTAATTCATGACCAACCGGGTTGTGTTACAACCTTGTGCTTTGGTGAATCGTATAAAGAGATTTAACATCTCCATGCTTAACTTCTATGATAAACGTAACTAAGCTATACATAATTGTCTTATTTTTTGTATTTTCTTAACAAAACAGTCTGGACGAACATTAGTCACATTCTGATCTAGTGTTATGGCCTGGACTATTCTGTCTCGTTATCACGATCCCCGTTCACAGAAATCAATGTCAAAATGGGTATAAAACGATCTAATACGTTCCAAGATTGTCCCCTTGCACGAGATGAACAGTCAACTCGTACAAGGTGCAAGTCAACTCGTACGAGGTGCAAGTCAACTCGTACAAGTTGCAAGTCAACTCACACGAGGCGGATAGTCCACTTCGTACGAAGTGGTATTTTTCCCATTTTCATTCCGTACTTTTTACCGCAGAATCTGGACCATTCATTCCACTCAGTCGACTCACATTCTACTGATTACCCTGTGTAGGGTTACTCCATGTTGCATCACCTGATCACTCGTCCATCCACAAACTTGCTAAAGAAGCTTGCAAAAATTGTGAGCATACTTATCCCATTTTACGTTTTATCACCTTTGGGTGCAATACATGTACAATATGCAAAACTACACAAACATGCTTATACTCAATGCACGAACAATCTTTATACATGCTCTTATGCTAAACTTGAAATCACACATGCTTATACTCGATATGCTTATACTCAGTCATTAACTTTGATTAATCCTCCCTTAACATCTATAGCGCTATAGGAGTAACGCACCGCCCGTATTCGTGAGGTCATGTTAAGTTAAACACATCCAATTTTTCATTGCTATGATTAGATTACACTTGCGGTAAACTTTGGGTTGACTAGTATACTTATGCATGATAGTTTAATGTATGTTAGCCTCAAGAATAGACAAGTACGCATGAAGATTAGTTTAAACGTTTATACTATGCTATTATTCAAACTTGTATGCTCGCCAATGCCTTGTGTATTGAACTGTACTTTAACATGTATCGTAGGGTGAGGTTGATGATAACTACGCATGGAAACGAATAGGAAAACTTAGATACACACCTATAATTGTAACATTAAAGTTATTGTATTTGAAATTTGTTATCCATGATGTTGTATCTTGAAATTTGTAGTATGTATTTGCCATTTCAATGAAATGAAATTTTGTTATACAAATTATTGTCACATTTTAGTGTTATGAAATCTCGAGCAATCTCTTTCGTCCCACCCTGATGTTTCCGCCATCGGTTAGGGTGTGACAGATTGGTATCAGAGCTATAACTATAGGGAATTAGGTAGAACTACCATGTTTGACCTAGTCTATAGTCTAAGCACCAAAAAGACCCCTTCTTACGAACTGAGACCTTTATGCGAACTAAAGTGCTTGGTGCGAACTGGACCTCTTCGTGCGAACTGAACAGCTTCGCACAAAGTGGTAGTGGCACTCACTTCGCATGAAGTGAACCCACTTCGTATGAAGTGAACTATTCATCGATTAAAACGTCTGAGAACATTTCATGTTCTGCTTTTGATCTAACCCTGTTTCTTATAATGATACCCGCCTTTCCTAAGGCTATACAATACACACCCAAAGACATGAAGACACTCATATTACAATCGAGACGACCTCACCAAAATAGGGGTGAAACCCGCACTTTGGTGATCACTCTCAATCCGCGTATTCGATTTTACACAAAATTACACCATCAAGCTAGGAGCGAAATCCACATCTTGATGGAAAATTTCCATTTCATACTCTAGTGGACCCTTATCAACGAGTCGGAACATGCTCCTCATTTGGTAAGTACCAACCACGTTTAAGGAACAAAATTATCAAGTTAGGAGTGATATCCACATCTTGATAACTAGCTCCACTCTTCGATTTTCAATCTCGCCAAAGTTTTGAATTTTCGATCAATTAGGGACATGTAGTAACTAGAAGGCAAAAATGCCGTAAACCTCCTCGGTGAGAGCATTTTACATGTTAGGCCAAAACATGTCTCCGCAATTTGAAAGGATTTATGATTCACTTTGGAATAGTCGAAGTTTCTAACCCGAAAAACTCCTATGTTTTATCGAACCTCTTCTTTTTAGGTGAATCAATTTATATCTATTTAGTTTGATACATTATTCATTTCAAACGCATGAATCGCACTTTCCTCGCAATCTAAAACAATATTAATAATCGTGAACCAACTAAATTTACATTCCTTACGCATTTTACTCCTTTATACCTGATTATACCTTATGAATACATGTTATGCTTATACTTTATACATGATGCTTATGTGCTACATGAAATACTCATGTGAATTATGTGAAAACTTATGAACTATATGAAACACTTACACTCATTCATGCAATCGAAATGTTATCTTAAAATCATTATGATCAAATCTCACCTTTTCCCTCTATTCCAACTCTTTAGATGTAATCTGACGAAGAAAACTCAGACTCAAAGAAGTTCGCTAGCAACACCAGCGACTCCATGACCAAGAAAGAGATGATGAAATTTATGGCCAAGATACTCCCCGACACCATCAACCATATCCAACCTACTTCCATAACTACTAACACCGAAAACCATGATGACACGACCAAGCCTAAGGACGAAAGGCCTAAACCTTCCTTCACTTTTAAGCAATTCAACTCCTTCAGTCCAACACCTTTCATAGGCGAGGACGGGGCGACCAAGATGCTCCAATGGTTCAATGCCATGGAGGTCACCTTCTGCCAAAGTGGTTGTCCTGACGACCAACGCACCCTTAGTGATACTGGCGTATTCCGATCGAGAGCTCTCGATTGGTGGACGTCAGAATGAATAGGCGTGGCAATGACGCAGCGTACTCACTGACTTGGTCCGAACTCCAGAAACTCATGAGAGATGAGTTTTGTCTTCCCTATGAAACCCAACAACTCGAAAACGAGTTTTGTAACTTCGAGCAAGTAGGAAGTGACAACGTTGGGTTGACAACAAGGTTCAAACAACTCAGTATCATTTGCCCTAGTCAAGTCGACACTACCGAAAAGGCCATTGCCAAGTACATTCTATGCCCACCCTCTTCTTTCTCTTACTATGTTGAGTCTTTTCCAACAACAACTACCGAGGATGCTTATCGCCTTGCAGCCAAGTTTAACCACAACCTGATGATGGAAGGAGCCTTCGAAAAAAAGGATCCGACCAAATCAGCTCACCAAGCCACTACTGAACCAAACCCTGAACCCACAGCCACTAAACCACTCGCTAGGAACAACAGAAATGGTAGGAAACGGAAGGCCTCAAACCAAAATTTTACGGTTGTTACTCTGCAAAACCCTCCACATCAGCAGCTAGCCCTAACCCAAAACCTTGAGCCAGCCAAGCGAGGCTACGCTGGAACCTTCCCCAATGTGCAACTTGCACCTACCACCGCACCATGTCGCCTTTGCACTACGTGCAATAGGTTCGGACACTTCAACACCCATTGTCGTTTTGGCCAAAAGCCTCTAGGCAACAAGAACCAAATCCAGCAGACTACCAACAGCTGTCCTCAACGCAACAACAACCAGATACAACAGCAGCAGCAGCAAGCTCCGCGTGGCAGAGCTTTTGTCATCACTTCAGCCTAGGTGCAGAACGCCAACGATATCATTAATGGTACGTTTCTCATTAACAATGCATATGCTTCGCATTTATTTGATACTGGCACGGATAAAAGTTTTGTACCCCTTGAATTCAAACCATTGCTTAAGTGTAGACGTTCTAAGTTGCCCAAATCATTCACAGTTGAAGTCGCTAACGGTAAATCTGTCAACGTTGACTCCATTCTTTCTAATTGTTCCCTCAACCTTAATGAGCACAAGTTCTCAATCGATCTTATACCTATGCAAATGGGTGGCTTCGACATCATAGTAGGCATGGATTGGCTAAGGCGAGTTCGTGCTGAAGTCGTTTGTTCTGAAAAGTTTATTCGCCTCCCTCTCCCAAATGGTGATTCCTTACACGTCTATGGTGAGAACCTTCTAAAGGTCTCAAGCTTATGTCATGCACTGAAGCGAACAAATACTTACGCAAGGAATACTTTGCCTTTCTTGCCCATGTTGTAGAAACGAAGGATAAAGTTCCAAGCATAAGTGATGTACCTGTTGTTTGCGATTTTCCCGACGTCTTCCCAGAGGATCTACATGCTCCTCCTCCTCGTTCTGTCGATTTTTGTGTTGATCTCATTCCTGGCGCAACTGTTGTTGCTAAATCCCCTTATCGTATAGCACCATCAGAAATGCAAGAGCTATCGAGCCAACTTCAAGCGTTACTTGAAAAAGGCTTTATACGCCCTAGTACTTCTCCTTGGGGCACTCCAATCCTCTTTGTTAAGAAGAATGACGGTTCTTTTTGTATGTGTATTGATTATCGCGAACTCAACAAGCTCACTATCAAGAATTGTTATCCTCTTCCTCGCATTGATGACCTCTTTGATCAACTCCAAGGCGCAATGTGCTTCTCAAAGATCAATCTTCGTTCTGGCTATCATCAACTTCGAATTCTCGAAGAAGATATCCCTAAAACCGCATTTCGTACTAGATATGGTCACTACGAGTTCGTGGTCATGCCTTTTGGTTTGACCAATGCACCAGCGGTTTTCATGGATTTGATGAACCGTGTGTGTAAACCATACTTGGACCATTTTGTGATCGTATTCATCGACGACATCCTAATCTATTCAAAAACTCAAGCCGAACACCAACGTTATTTGCGTCTAATCCTTGAACTTCTGCGCATCGAACGTCTTTATGCTAAATTCTCAAAGTGTGAATTCTGGTTAAAAGAATTTAATTCCTTGGACACGTCATCAACGAACTTTGACCAATGCACCAAAAACTCCATCTGAAATTCGTTCGTTCCTTGGTGGTTACTTTCGTCACTTCATCTCCAACTTTTCAAAAATCGTTGTTCCCCTTACCTCGCTAACTCAAAAAGATGAACCTTTTGTTTGGGGTCTCGAACAAGAGGAGTCTTTTCCTATTCTCAAGGACTTGCTTTGCAACGCTCCTATCCTTACTATTCCTGATGGTAATGATGATTTTGTTGTGTACTTTGATGCGTCTAACCAAGGTCTTAGTTGTGTTCTTATGCAACAAGATAAGGTTATCGCGTACGCTTCAAGACAACTCAAAATACATGAGAAAAATTACACTACTCACGTTAGTTGAACTTGGTGTAGCTGTTTTTGAATTAAAGATATGACGACATTACCTTTATGGTACCAAGTGTGTGGTCTTCACCGACCATAAAAGCCTTCAGCACTTCTTTAATCAAAACGAACTCAATATGCATCAACGTCGATGGTAGAGTTGCTCAACGACTACGACTGCGAGATTCGCTACCATCCTTGTAAAGCGAACGTCGTGGCCGACGCTCTTAGTCGAAAAACTCATGTAAAGGGTATTCGTTGTTTCCAAACATGATTAATTTTCGTGAACGTATTCATGAAGCACAATACTCATTCGCTAAAACGAGATGAAGTGTGGTGCTGAAAATCAGCTTGAGACTAAACCTGATGGTCTCCTTTACTACCTCAATCGTGTCTGCATTCCTAATCGTGATAATCTTCGTAACTTCTTAATGAAGGAAGCTCATATATCCCGATATTCCATTCATACTGGCACCGACAAGATGTACCACGATCTTCGTATGTCTTTCTGGTGGCCTGGCATGAAGAAAGATATTGCCCTTTATGTCTCCAAATGCATTACTTGTTCCAAAGTAAAAGCTAAGCATCAACGTCCCTCTTGCTTGCTCGAACAACCAGAAATTCATGTCCGGAAATGGAAAGTATAGCTATGGACTTCATTACCAAACTTCCTCGCACATCATCTGGTCATGATAGCATTTTGGTAATCATTGATCGTTTAACCAAATCCGCTCACTTTCTCCCCATTCGTGAAGACTACAAAGTCAAGAAATTGGCTCGTATCTACATGGATGAAATCATTTGTCGTCATGGTATCCCCATTGACATCATTTCTGATCGTGATGGTCGTTTCACTTCGCGTCTTTGGCAAACTTTCAAAAAAGCTCTTGGGAATCACCTTAACCTTAGTACCGCTTTCCATCCTCAACCTGACGATCAAACCTAGCGCACTATCCAAATCGAGGATATGCTTTGTTCATGCGTAATCGACTTTGGTGGCAACTGGGATTCTCACTTACCTTTGGTAGAGTTCTCGTACAATAACAGTTATCATGCTAGTATTCAAATGGCACGATTTAAAGCTATGTATGGTCGAAGGTGCCAATCTCCTACCTGTTGGCACGAGATCGGAGAAACTTAAATCACTGGTCCTTAACTGATACAAGAGACAACGGACAAAATCCTACAAATACGTGACAATCTACTCAAGGTTAGAAGTCGACAAAAGAGCTATGCAGATAAAACGCGCAAACCTTTGGAATTCAACATGGGCGATCACGTACTTCTCAAGGTATCCCCTTGGAAGGGTGTAGTTCGATTTGGTAAGAAAGGCAAACTCGCTCCTCGCTACGTATGTCCTTTCAAAATTCTCGAAAGGATTGGTAAGGTGGTGTATTGACTGGATCTACCTCAAGAACTCAACAACGTACATCTAACTTTTCACATTTCCAACCTAAAGAAGTGCCTGGCTAAAGAAGGACTTCACGTTCCACTCGATGACAATCAAATCGATGAGTTGTTACATTTTGGTGAAAAACCAGTCAAAATCATGGATCAGGAATCAAGCAACTTAGGCGCCGTCGCATTCCCATAGTCAAAGTTCGATGGGAAGGCAAACGTGGCGCTGAATTTACTTGGGAACTTGAAAGTGAAATGAAGACTAAGTACCCACACCTCTTCGTTGAGTCTTCCTCTTGAATAAATTTCAAGACGAAATTTCCTAAAGGAGGGGAGACTATAACGCTCCACACTCGCAAACTTTCCTTATTTAGAAAGTGTATTTGTATTTCTATATTTGGAAACTTGTACCATACTTATATCTTTCATTTTCGAACCTTGTACTTTGAGATTATGATCATAAAGGAAACTTATTTGATACTTACACATGCTACATACTTTAACTATAAGTTGCAAACTTAAATACGTGATTATATGCAAGGGATTCATACTTCGAATATTCAATTACTCGGTATTACATGCAATTACACTTATATATCATTCATTCATACTCAAAATACGTAAAACCGGCTGAAACACGTAGAACCAGCCACGACTGACCCCTTCGTACGAATTAGATCCACCTTGCATGAAGTAGGCACACTTCGTACGAAGTGGAGCCCGCTTCAAACGAAGTGGAGTTGGCAGACTTTTCCTATAAATATAGACGCACTTCATCACATCCAACCTTCCGTTCACTCTCACTCTCACTCCCGAATTTCTTGATTCTCGACAGAACCATCTTCTTCTAAGTGAGTCTAACTCACTCACACTCTATAACTTATCTTCTTCTTTGTACCAAGTGTTGTAAATTTAACGCTCCGCGTTTCCACGCTTTCCATATTTATCAAGTCTTGTTATACTTTCCATTTTTGGAAACTTTCTATTTTCGGAAACTTTTACTTGTATAGTATTTTCAACTTGTAGTCCGAGACACGGATCATAATGAAAGTCATATTTATATCAGTTATGTTCCATTTATACTTGTTATGTTTAATTTATACTTGTCATCGCATGCAATAAACCCTAATTCGAAATTATGTGACGATACGTGCAAATAACCGACTTTCAACGCGTGTACGTGCAATACTTGTGATTAACCAACAATTAATGATTCTAAAACCCACATTTTGAATCTACATTTTTGGCTCCAACCCCCACCCTAAAATATAAATTATGAATCTTGTATTTATGGCTCCAACCTCCACATCCATTCTCCACCAATGGGCTTCTAAACCTCATTGAACACTCACCTAACCTCATCCACTATAAATACAAGACTCCTAACCCTCATTTCTCCTTTAGACCTTCCTAAACTTTCATTCTAAGCTCCATAATCTGCTGAAAACTCAACTTCCAAGTTCAAAAGTGAGTGCAAGAACTCACCTTTCACCTATCTTCTTCTCTTGTTCTTACTTCCTATCATCTTGAACTTCAAATGAGGATGTTACTCAAGATTTCTCAGAGGTGTAACACTCATTTTTGAAGGTCCAAGATGCTTAGAAACCTTCGGTTTCATTGGTTTCAATATGTTTGGCATAACCTTCATGTTCATAGCCTACCCAACATGTGCTTGGACAAGCCTACAAACTTGTGTACAAGTTGTAGTTGTAGTCTCTGGATATTGGAGCCTATGAAGACCCAAAATTTTTGTTTTGATTGAGGTTCATGAGCAACCTTCAAGTGTGCACATCAACCAAGCCTAGGCTTGTGTATCGAATTAGTGTATGGACCATGAAAGCCTTGGCTATTCAAATGTGTCCTACACCACACTAGTATGATTTTCCTTTTTTACTTTTGTAATTTCCTTTATGCACATTCATGACCAACCGACCTTCGGGTTGTGCTTTGGTGAATTCTTATGACGAGGTTTAAATGGATGCATATCATCCTACCTCCTACTTGAATCTCCATGACCCCTTCGGGGAATACTTGACTATAAACTAATGTAATTGTTAAATTTACTTTCATTACTAGTCATGTTAACCCGAAAACTTACTCGCCTTTGTTCCCATTTATAGGGTAAATTTGGCTCCCGGTCTACCCATTCCACCACCCAAGTTTCACGGTTTCGGAAAGCTTAACGCAAACCGTGAGTATACTCAAACCCATTTTTCCATTTACACACTTTGAGTGCAACATGTACAATTCTACAAATCATGATTCATATTTAAAACTTGTTAACTCTATCCGTTATAAACATGAAATTTGTATTATTCTTGTTATCGCATGCTATGTATACTTGTGTCTATATGCTCATTAACCTTGCTAGCCTCCCTTAACAATTATAGCGCTATAGGATTAACGCACCGCCCGTATTCTTGTGGTATTGTTAAGTAAACTATTTTACACCTTGTCATTTCAGTGACAATGGTAATCACGATTGTGTTAAACTTTCGATTAACATATAGTTATCACATGATAGTATGTTTGTAACATAATATTCAATTTACCATGTTGGATATAAGGCAACTTTTTCACTATTATACTATGTAAATAAACTTGTATGCTCGCCATTGTTGATCATTGTTTTAATACATGTTGTAGGAAATCAGTTGTTGCTGATCAAGAAACTTATTAGGGTGGATTAGAACCTAGACATAAATTAGTGTATTTCAATTCATGTTGTTATTTCATTCAAAACTTGTTGTATTTCCATTTTTTGAAACTATGTATTGTCCTATTGGTATCAATGAAATCCAATTATTTAAATATTGTAGCAAATAGTGTTATGAAGTCTTTTACAATCTTGTTTTCGTCCCACCCTGATGTTTCCACCATCGGTTAGGATGTTACAGATTGGTATCAGAGTCATAACTCTAGGGAATTAGGTAGAATTGCCATGTTCGACCTAGTCTACAGTTTAAGTGACCAACTTTAACCTCCAACTTTGACCATTCTTGATTTATGCTTAAAATGTTAGTTCTTCCTATTTGCTTCTATCTTTCTTTTGTCTTAATTATACAACATGTCTTTCCTAAGACATTTACACAAATTACACACTTAAAGACACTCGTATCATACAAACAAGACGACTTCACCAAAATAGGCGTGAAACCCACAATTTGGTGAACGACTCTCAATCCGCTTAATCATTTTGCACGAAATTACGCCGTCAAGTTAGGAGTGAAATCCACACCTTGATGGAAATTTCCAATTCTAACTCTAGTGGACCCTCGTCAAAGTGTCAGAAATAATTTTCTTGACCCGACGAGTACCAACCACATTTAGGGTACAATGTTGCCAAGTTAGGGGTGAAACCCGCGTCTTGTTAACTAGTCTCATTTCTTGATTTTCAATCTCGCCAAAGTCCCGAATTTTCGATCTACTAGGGACATGTAGTAACTGGAAGGGTGAATACCATTAGTTGCTTCTTGATGAGAGTATTCTACCTATTAGGCCAAAACATGTCTCCCTAACTCGAAAGGACTTTCGATTCACTTTGGAATAGTCGAAGTTTCTAAACCCGAAACACTCCTTTATTTTATTAAGACTCTCTTTTATGATTAAATCAATTTCGATGTGTTTTATACTTTGAACGTCTTTAGCTTCGATTCATTTACACAAGTTGCACTTTACTCGCAATCTCAAACAATAATAATCATTCGTGAACAAACTAAATTTACAATCTTTTATTATCATTTGTGATTATGCTATGTGGACTCTTGATATGCCTATGTGAACTACTTGAAACTATATGCTACGTGACATATTACATGGTAAATTATGCAAATTATTCTTTCAAAAACATTATGATCAAGCCCTATCTTTTCTCATCAACCTTGTAAATGCCTTCCAACCGTCTCTCCAACTCCAAGAAGAGTTCCAAGTCGAACTCTAGCAAGAAGATGCTTGCGTTCATGGCCAAGCAAATGGCTCGTGTAGTCCCCTATATCGTGAGCAAAGTTACTACCAATACCTCTAACTCATCGGTCAATTCCAAAACCGACCAACCTAAGCCAACCCCGTTCAGCTACAAGCACTTCATCGCTTGCAACCCTAGGCCATTCACTAGCAATGAAGGTGTCACCGTAATGCTTGATTGGTTCGATAGCATTGAAGTGACGTTCATCAACAGTGAGTGTCCTGAGCACCTAAAAACCCGAAGCGCAACTGGCGTCTTTCAGTCGAGAGCTCTTCTCGACTGGTGGACAAACGAGTGCAACATTCGCTCCAATGAAGATGCCTATGCCCTCCTTTGGATCGCGGTTAGAGAAATGATGATGATGGAATTCTATCCTCCACATGAGCAAGAAAAGTTCGAGGAAGAATTTTGGCACCTCAAGCAAGTGGGTAACGATAACCTTAGTTACACCACCCGCTTCAAGCAGTTAAGCATTTTTGTTCCTCACCTTGTTAACACCCCTGAGCGTGCGCTTAGGAAATATCTTCATGGTCTTCCTCCTGCCATTCGTGACGCCATTCAAGTTGTAAACCCGACAACATTGAACGCGTTTATCGCCTAGCTGCTGGTATCAACTGTAACACCCCGGCCGTGTAAAACAATAAACCGCGGCGGAAACGTCGAGGAGTCATGTCACAGAACTATTGTTTCACAACACATGGTACGTAAAGTTTTGTAATATTGAATTTAATTGTTTACATTGTCTTGGGAGAATGAAATAAAAAACATAACAATTGTCTTGCAAATTTTAAAGTCACTAAGGCCCAAGTCCGCCCTATGTGAAGCATGCTCAAAGTCAAACATTAGCTCCTGAAATATATGTGAAAATAAAACATCAGCATAAAAATGCATGTGAGTAACATAGATTTTGTGATGAAGATTCATGGCTTTGAAAGTTAAAAGAAATGTTCAACTATTACAAAAGTAGCCATGATCATTTGCTCATCCGTCGTAACGCTTGAGCAACCCTGTCTTTGGCGTATGATATCTGATGGTGAGCATGATCATCAATCTGCAATATCTCTCGTACATTCGTTTCGGAAATAATGATATCTTTCTTTTGGATCTTCGATTCAATCGTACCTTTGCCACCAGCACCACTCCTTTTAACTTTAGCGTTTAGCCAAAAATCCTTAATCACGTCTTCATAAATAACCAGATTTGTCTTTAAAGAATGAGTGATGCGATAGTTGTTTAACCCGGGACGATCATCGAATGGAATATCTCGTAGTAATCGGCCGGTGGATCTCACAGAAAGCATGCCTAATTATGGAAGGGTTCAACTTCGAGCTTTCGTTTTTCCATCATCTTTTGTGCCATTTTCTTCACTTTGAACAAAAACGTCAAGTTTTATCGTAAAAATCAACTTAGTTGATTCTTTTGACCGTTCAATCCTAAATCAAACGAGTCAAAGAGTTAATAAGTCATAGACTTCAAAATTGGAGGGTCAAGGGTTTAACAGTCAAAGGTTCAAAACAGTTTTGAACCGGTCAAACAATGAAAGGTTCAAAACAGATTGAACTAGTCAATCCTAATTTGAATGAACCGGGTCAATAGTGTTTCGGATGGACAAAGATTCAAAGACAATTCGAGTGAACCCTTGTTAGTCATCCAAGATGACCTGGCATTTCGGATGGATTTTATCAGATTTCGGATGATTAATCCAAAATACATGTGTATGATCCGAGATGCATCCGAAATGTGAGATGTCATCCAAGATCCATCCGAGTTTCCCTTAAGTTCGTTCGAGTTCCATCCGAGATGCAAAGAAAAACCACACCTATGAGTTCGAGTCAATATGTCTGAGAGAGATCCGAGATGAGTTCAAAGGTTCGAAATGAATCGAAATGATTCGAAAAAGGCCATTTATAGACTCGAAATGGGCCTATCCAAAATGTTGGGCCAGGCCCATTTCGGAACAGTGGTCAGCCTGGCCCATTTCGGAACAATAACCCATCTAGATGATGGGCCTTTCCGAAATGATGGGCCTAATTAGAATCTGTTCGAGATGAGTGGGCCCATCCAAGATAGGTGGTATCAAAAAACATTGTGGGCCCACATGTTTCCTAGTTCTGAACAGTAGCACCTTTTGTCAAAGTCCACGATCCAACCAACAAAGCAACCTTTTTACATATATAATAAAATAATAATAATAAAATGTAAAATGACGAAAATTTCCAAGGGTTCAAACCATTATGAACCGATTAAGGAACATTTTTCCACACGACCTTAGTCAGACTGGTCCACGCGATTGTCGATATATTTGTCCACTTAAACTTATCACGTCAGTGTTCAATTTTCAACCTCGTGACTTAACTTGATAAAATTTGTTATATCAAGACATACCCGCGATCAAGGTATATAGGTCATAAGGACCATGCCTAAGGCCATGTGGGTCAGGCAAGCCCATGGGGAGCCCATGTGGGGAGTGGACAAACCCTAGGTATATAAACTAATATTATGGCATTTCTAGGGTTAAGCCTTTAGAGAGTGCCTCCATCATAGAGGGAGATCGAGGTGAAGAACTTGTATCAGACAGTTTTGCTATTCGACAGTAATATAATCGTATGCATGTTTGAAAGTGATTCGCGTGTTATTCTTGTTCATCTCGTTTATCTTATTTTTCGATTTTCTTGAATTCACCAAGTTTGGATTTCGCCCATCCCTGGTGATTGTTTGATATCGTTGTTAGATCCGGATTATTCGGGACTTACAATGTGGATGATATCATTTCTTGATCCACATGTGACGAACTGTGTGATGATTTCAGAAAATTAATAACAACTCAATTTGAAATAAGTGCCATGACGGAGTTACAATGTTTTCTTGATCTCCAAGTTCAACAACTAAAAAAATGGAACTTTCATTCACCAAAAATATACGTCAAAACTCTTTTGAAAAAGTTTGACATGAATGATTGTCATCCATGTACTACCCCCATGAGTACATCCAAACCATTCATATCTGATGAAAAAAATGACTTGATAGATCAAACACTTTACAGATGTATGATTGGGTCTTTGATGTACTTAGTTGCATCAAGGCCTGATATTATGTTTGCAACATGTGTTTGTGCTAGATATCAATCATCACCTAGAAAGTTAAACCTAGTGGCTGTAAAAAGGATATTTAGATAGCTAAAAGGTGCTCCCACACTTGGTATCTGGTATCTAGCTAATGGTTACATTGAGCTTTCAGATTTCTCAAACAATGATTTTGTTAGTTGCCACAAAACAAAGAAGTCAATATCAGGAGGTTGCCAATTCCTAGGTAATGCCTTGGTCTCATGGCAAAGCAAAAAAGCAAACATCAGTCTCTAACTCTATAGCTGGGGCAGAGTATATAGTTTTTGCAAGTTGCACTGCTCAACTCTTATGGCTTCAGAAATGATTACTTGATTTTGGTATAACTGCTCTAAAGACACCATCATATTTGAATAGTCAAGTAGCTAAAAACATCATCAAGAACCCAGTATCACACTAAAAAACAAAGAACATTGACATTCATCATCACTTTGTAAGAGATTGTTACGAAAAGGGATTGATTTCACTCTACCATGTTCCCATTGAAGATCAATCGGCAGATGTGTTCACAAAAGCTTTGGACATATCTACCTTTGAAAGATCGACCACCAGAACTAGGATGTTAAATAGAGATTGATATCTCTTATCTCTAAATTAAAAGATTGATATGTTGTTCAAAAAATACAAAATCTGGTTTTTTAACATAAGAAAATATTGATAAGATCACCAAAAACAAAAACTCTGTTCAACAAGAGTAAAAACAATTGTTTTATTGGTTCAAAAGTCTGTTTAAGTGTGATAACCACTGTTTAAGGTAAAAGAACTAATAACTCTCTAAACCATTGTTTTACTTTAAAAGTCAAACAGAGCCACTGTTTCAAATATAAAACTCTGTTTAACCTAATAAAGATTTAAAACAGAGAATTCTCAAAACTTTGTTGACCAAAAAGTCAAACAGACGTTATCAAACCACTGCTTAGGTCTTTTAACATCGGTTGAGCACAACTGAGGTTTCAATCAAATATTTTGATAAACAGGCCTTACATTTCTTGATCAAAGGGTTTTGTTAAACAGAGCTTTGGTCTCACAAATTAAAATATGCCACGTGTCATAAAAAAGATAACCGTTTGGCCACGTCATCACCACTATTGAAAAACCCTATAAAAACCCTAACCATACAGAGGTTATCCTCACTTGTGCAATAAACACTGATTTTTCAAAAAACCATATTTTCCATCTTCACAATCAAAAAAATTTATCGCTTTTCTACGATTCTCTAAAAGATTTTCTCTTTGTACTCAAAAGATTATCTATTCAAAAGATTTTCAAAAGAGTCCTTTCTTGTTCGCAAGATGGATCTTAAATCGAAACCACCTCATAACTACCTTCCATATTTAGTACAATCTTTGTAAATACAAATCATCACTCGATCATCGACATCATCACCGCATCAAAATATTGCAACATCCTTATCGCTGATGCACCCATTCACGTGGAAAACATCAAAGCTTTTTGGGCAAATTCCGATGTTTTGCTTCATGACGGAAAGCCCTCCACTATCATATCAACAGTGAATGGTACTGCCATTCAGATCACCCCCAACTGATCTCCACCACATTTGCCTAAACGATGAGATAGGTAGTGAATCTTTTCAAATATTGGATCTTCATCATGAATTCATCGAGCGAGGATATGAGGGTCAAATGGCAGTAGCAACTATTTACAAACCTAATTTTCCACCTGCCATGAAATTTTTCTTCCATGCCCTGCTTAATTGCTTATCACCAAAAACCACTTCATTTAATGAAATTCCTTTAAAAACACAATATTTGGGTTATGCCATTTTGACAAACTCAAATTACAAGCTTTCAAATGCTTTGTTTTTAGATACGGTTGCTAGTGTATATGCTACAAAGACAACAAGCCTAAGGCTTTTCTCTTATACCCAAGACTTATCAATTTTCTTTTAAAAAGGGTTTTGGTAGAAAAAAAATTGCAAGATGAGAGGATCTCCAAACTAAAAGTCTTTCTAACAAAACCTTTACTCACATGCTGACAAAAAGTCAAGAAAATGTAACATAAGAAAATATTTTAGAAAAACCAGCAAGTGATGTTACAACATCTGTTACAGAGCCCACTACTCCTCGTGACCACAGTACACAACCCAGTGCTGTGGAACACACACCAGCCATTACCAAAAAGCTTACATTTATCCGCAAACCAAAAACCAAAAAGAAAACCCCAAAAATGTTACTCTGGATGTTGAGGTGCTAGAGAAACTTGTTGTATCACAAAAGCAGCATTCATCAGTTGTTACTTCATCACAACAGATTCGAACACCTCCACCTATCCAAACTCCTCACTTTTCCTCACAAAACAAAAGTGTTGTAAGCACAGGGGACCCACATCAAGGGGGAGATACATCACTTGATTATCTATACTCAAGCCCCTCTTCCAAG
Source organism: Scalesia atractyloides (assembly GCA_947069175.1). Taxonomy (NCBI): domain Eukaryota; kingdom Viridiplantae; phylum Streptophyta; class Magnoliopsida; order Asterales; family Asteraceae; genus Scalesia; species Scalesia atractyloides. The sequence goes on from CAMTDV010000027.1 coordinate 45,945,573, forward strand.
GCTGCTTCTCTTTCTACACCATCACCTACTTAAGTATGTCCATCACCATTACAAATATTGCTTGATGCACTTGATAACCCTGACTTATACAAACCTAGTTCCTCTCAACAAGTCACTGAGAGTTTACTACATCAAGTGACTAGGGTAAGTACAATAATCAATGTTAGAACACAAGCAGAGGAGGTTATACCTCTAGTGTCGACACTGGAAGGTATTTCAAGTGGGGTAGCCACTACAATTGTAGAAACAATAGTTTTATAATTGGAAAGGGGTTACATTTCTAAGACCCCCTTGAAGGCAACAATTGTAGAGACTACAATATTACACTCAAAAACAATTAGAAGACCCAGTACCAAGAAAAAAAGGGCATCAGGTTCAAAACCATATACAACCACTTCTAGTGGGCATTCAGATGATCCTATTCGTTTAGGTGATGAATTAAGACACAAAGAATTGATGGCTAGAGTATCCAATCTCGAATCATCAGTGGTTGAGATAAAAGACATGATGAAAATTCTGGTACAAAACTCTACCCCTCTCACATATACAGAACTTGCAGAAAAAGTTTGGTTTCATGCCCAAACTTATTTTCAACTAAAAAAGTAGTCTACATATGCTACTCATAATTTACACGTGGAGATGATAAAAAATATGGTTAATGCTAGGTTTACTGATAACCAAGCAGATCAAGGCCATAAAAGATCACCACACCTTCCATTTCATCATCATCGTCACCACCTGCAAGCCTTGCCAGCCTAGCTAGTGTTGAAGAACACCTGGAGTTAAAGAAAGACAGACCAGAACAATGGTCCTTGAAAGAAATCAAGGGAAAGATGATAAGCAAATCTTGCAGATTCTAACTAAAGAATACAAGAAGGTCGAAGCATTAAGAGGCTATGCCAACATGATCTGCAGGAATCTATCACAATGGTCGAATCACTGACGCAGATCTCAAAAAGCTGCTCAGAGAAGACTATCTTAACTACATTATGGTAACAAAACCATATGATGCTGAGAAAGATCAATTCAATGGATGGCCAACAGAATCCTTACTAGATGAAATAGTAAGGATAGAAAAGTTGAAGCTACTTCCCAATATCACTCCTTCAACCCCAAATTGGAAAGATGGCAAAGCCAAATAACAAAAGGGCTCTCAAGATGAGAAGAATGAAGGAAGAACTGGCAGCTGTAAACAGAAGCACCATGAAGAGTCCAGTCAAATGGAATGAGTCAACAACCAAAGAGAAAAGGATCCCTCATTGCCAAAAAGACCAGACTACAAGCAACTAGACTTCCCTATCAACACATTGATAAATCCTTCTGAATTCCCTTCAGCAAGAATCATAGTAAAAGCTGCAAGGAAACTTCTTAAAAGGAAATATAATTTGAAGAAGGATACTAGAAAAGAAAATCTAGCCTGCACAATCATGAGAAGACCAGTATCTCCAAACTCAACAGAAATAACTCTGGTCCCAGCAAATTTCCCTAGTCAAAGAATTTTAAAATGAAAGTCAAACAAAGACACCCATGAACTAACTTTGCTCAGGGCTAGTGGAGAATTTGAGAACGAAAAGTGCCTCAAGCCTGAAAATTGAAGATCTCCAAGACTTAATAAGTCTACCACTGGAAAGAGACCCATAAGACACTGTTTCTCTTGACTTTGAATTACAATTCAAATGTCAAATAAGAGAACAGTTGATGAAAGAATAAAAGTTGATCAAATAATCATCTGTTTTGGCATCATCTATTCTAGGGGGAGATTGTTGGACCTATAAAAGAACAGATGATATATAAAATATAAAACATGACCCTCAGATCAAGAAAAAAACAGTCAATGAAGCAATTCTCTCCCCAAGGGGGTGTAGGGAAAGTCTAGGGAAACGAAGGTTTATGATCTAACTCAACTAGCAGACAAAGTTGTAACACCTCGACCGCGTAAAACAACGAACCGTGACGGAAACGTCGGGGAGTCATGTCACAGAACTATTGTTTCACAACTCATGGAATTTAAAATTTTGTTTTATTAAGTTAAATGTGTACATTGTCTTGGAATAAACAGAAACAACACATAAATTAATTGTCTTTCATGTTTTAAGTCACTAAGGCCCACGTCCATTCCTACATGAAGCATGCATCATATTATCAAGCAATAACTCCTGAAACATATGTGAAAAGAGAGTCAACATAAAAATGTCGGCGAGTACACAGGTTTTGTGAGTGTGTCAAATCCGTGGCTTTGTATACATATTTCAACACCTCGTCCAACTACAAGAGTTGTTAAGTGAAAACCTCGTATCAAAAGTGTTTGATATTGCAATACAATCAACCAACTAAAACAAGTTGGTTATGGTTGTGCAAACCTTATAGCCATGAATCTTGACCAAAACCTTTCTTTTGTAAAAACCTTGTAATAGATTGATTCAAAAGAAAACTTCTTATGGTTTATATCTTTAAGTGAAAATCATGGCGTGACATTGTTCAAAAGCATTTGTCCATGTTATAAACTATTTGTCCGTGTTATAAACCATTCGTCCGTGTTATAAACCATTCGTCCGTGTTATAAATCAATCGTCCGTGTCATAGACCAATTGTCCATGTCATAAAAAATCATCTGTGTTTTTAATTGTGAAAACTTTTGATCATTCTTTAATGAACACATTTAAACCTGTGTTGACTATACCACCAAAGGGTCTCTTTAAGTAGGCTAACAAATCAACAAATGATTTGTAATCAGAAATAGTTTCTATTATTACCCAAACTTCCACCAAATCCAGGGAACAGTCCTATAATGGGATTGTCGGTGCTATGGTACCATAACATAGTACTGTCGGCTCGGCCAAAGCTAATGAATGCCATTCATGTTATGGATAACGCATCAACAAGTTGTTCACATTATTGAAATCGTATTGTTTTATATATAAACCATAACATTGTTTTTTTTTAAAACTTGAAATTGATTTAGCACATATGAGTCACCCGAAAACATTTGCAAAACATAAAAGAGGGGAACTATGAACTCACTTGGGATTGTGAAAGTGTTCTTGATCAACGGAATAAACAAAGCTCCAACGTGTCCTAATGTGTCAGATAAATATGTTAGCGTGTCGGGACTACAAACGAGAGATCGAATAGAATGAAGTCTTATAAAACAAACGAGTGTTGGGACTCATATGGTATAGTTCAAAAAAACTTAACATTCTGATTTGAAAGGATCCTAAGTGCTTTTGACCCATTATGAGTCGTTAAGGTAGTTTATGCTACTTTAACGGCTCATTACCATAAACAAGTGATCGGATGGTTAAACATGTCCTATGATAAGTCTTAAATGCCCAAACATGTTTGAAAATGTTATAACATCACTTTATATATCAAAAATTTGGTTACATGTGTTTAAAATGGATTTATGTGCAAAAGGGCATTTTGGTCATCATTTTCTTAAAGAACATAGAAGTAACTTATCATAACACTAACCAAACGAAGTGACCATAAGGTATAACCTCAGTAGGTTATTCCATATACAACTATAGTCACAAATATGTGTTTGGTCGGATCCTAAGATCGACCAAACGGGTCGGATTCGAAAGTCAAAGCAGTGGTCAAGACCGCTACACTTACGACCCTAAATAAGCACTAAACTAGAAGTGACAAGTTAGATATGTCAAAATATATCTAACTAAGTTTATAAATCTGATTTGGTATCAAAACTTGGTTTTTTGATACCCGAAAATAGTTTCGTCATAAAATGCCCATCATGCGCATTTTTTACCGAAACTTTGACTCGTCACTTCGACTAGTAAACGTGGTAATCAGAAGGTGAAAGCGTTAGGGATTATAACCTTCGTACTTACGATCACATTGAAAAGTTCAATTGAACTTTGACTTGACCAAATATGGTCAGAACCAAAAGTCAATCAGGAAGCCAAAATGTTCGACTTTTAGCTCAAAATAGCTAAAATAATGAAAGAACTAGGAAGAGTACTTAATCGTGTTAAAGAACACTTTCAGAACTCAAGATAGGAGGCTTCCAAAGGGTGGAAACAAGCTCCAAGAAGGATAGAAAGAAGAACTTCACACTTTGCTTTGAAGTGGTGTGAAAAAAAATGGAAGAATCATGGGGTATTTATAGTATTTTAGGATCAGGGAGGTGATGACAAGTGTCCTCAAGTGTGGATTAGTGTCCTAAGATGTGTCAACACCAAATGAAGCTTGGCAAAATGAGTGCTAGGTTTCAAAAATTGGAGATATGTGGCAAACTTGGTAAAGAAGCAAAAATCTTTATTATTTTTTTGACAATTTGGCCCTTGGACTTGTATTTTCACTTTTTTGCCCTTTTTAACCCCTTTACCTTAATATTCAGGTTATATAAAGGTGTTAAGACATGTGTAACTTGGATTATGCCTGAAAATGTCATGGATGTCGGTTCGCTCGATTGTATAACTACGCGTTTTTCAAAAAAAGGCGTAAAACGCTTTAACGAACACGAAAATGATCGAAATTGTGCAACGACTGACATTTTTTGCATTCTCATCGATAAATACAAGATTTTATTAAATATAAAATCATTTGGATTGATACACATGGTTTGTATCTTGAATACTGACCAACAGACTTTCACAGTTTGACGAAAATAGTCCCTGGACTTGTATAAGCGTGTTTTTGTCATATCTAACCCTTCAAAACTTATATCTAAGTTATGTAAAGGGTATTTAGGGTATGTGTAGCTTAGGTCCTTGTTTCAGATTGTACGTTGCGTTAAACTGATTGCGTTTGAGTGTCATTTAAGAATTAGTTCCACACAAATTTTTGAGGGTTCGAAATCGTGCAAGAAATTGAAATTGTGCAAATGTCTTAGATAATTATACAAATTTCGGAAATAAGACATAGGGTTTCATTGAATACGAAATTGTTTGTAATTGTAAAATGATTGAAAAGACATAAATATCACAAAAGTCCCTAAACTTAGGGATCTTCTCACGAAGAATCTAACCTAGAAACCTAATCACTCGAAACTAACAAACAACCTCTCACCTTACGGCTATTGAAATTGGTAGAACACTCGAACCTATTCAAACCCTAATCAAGTTTCAATGGGAAATCATATACTATTAACCGTAAACTAAACGCTAACATAGAGTCCATGACCCAACTTGTATTCATACATAGAAGACATCCACAAAATTGCAAGTGAAACATATAATAAGGTTCAAACAAGATCAAGTACGCATACAAATTAAATCATTGAAACCAAAGCTATCTACTTTATTATTTAAATCCACATAATAAATATAAAACCAAAAGAACAATAGTCATAGCATGGTAATCATCATTCGACCTAGGCAATGAATAAGTTTTTAGCCTAGCATAGTCAAAGAAACAAGAACAAGGTTCAAATGACAACTAGAAAACATGGTTCAAAACAAAGATAAACAAAGAACGTGTAACCTTGATTGTAAAACCCAAAGAAATTAACTATCTCGTGCCTCCAAGCTTCTACCTTGTTGATTCATGATCTTCAAAAACACTTACTTTAGCTTCAAATTCATCTCTAGGGTTCCAAGTTCGGCCAAAGTTGTGATTTTTGATGTTTAGTTTCGTTTATATATCAAAATCTTTAAAGCCCGTAACCTAAGTTGCATGTTCGCACAATTAAACTCGTCGCCTCACCGACAGGTTATCCTTTCCTCACCGCGTAGCGTGAGCAACATATGTTGACCGACTTTCACTTTTAGTCTGTCACGCCACACGAGGGACTCTTCTTTCTCTATCGCGTAGCGCAACATGGGTGTTTTCCTTGATCTCCGTTCTGCTGATCCCCGTTTCACGTGCGACTCGTCCGGATGCTCGGTTTCCTTCATATTAGCTCGTTTTAGCTATTTTCTCCTCTGAACGCCTGCAAACGACATAAGACACGATAATATACAAAACCACTGATAAAATGACTCGATAATAATACAAACTATACACGGAAACATATATAATTTGCATTACATCACATTCCTAAAGGTTATCCAAGTAGGAAGAAAGTAAGAAATAAGAAGAAAATGAGAGAAAAAGTGTTCAAAACACATTGTTTTGAACCTTAGTATAATCTACCAATACATGAGAATTTTGAAGATTTGGGAGGATTTGAGAGGGATTAGAGCGAGTGGAATGTGTTTAGGGGATGGGGAGGAGGTGTATTTATAATGGGGTATTAGGGTTTTGTCTTAGATGCAAGTAGTTATGAGTTTAGAGTGGAGGGAAGGTGAAATTTGAACTCAAATCGCGAGCTGGTTGAATTCTACCCAACTAGACCCCCTTGCGGTGTCCGTAAGGCTTGTTGCCCTGTGATTCGTAAGACATTCCAAAAATAAATAAAAAACGTTTTGAACCCTTGAACTTGTATAGCTTGTTATTGAGGGCCTTTAACTTAATAATAAACATGATTTTAGGGTTCCAAGATGTAATTTAGGCATGTTATAAGTGTCACATAAGTATGCTCATAATCCTAACATGGTATAAACATAATATATCTTGATTTTGTATAAAAACGCATATTCGTGATTTATTACCCCATTGTATAAATATGATTCACACACGACTGATATAAAATTTGATTCCTATTATAATCAAAAGTCTTGGATTACAAGGATTGAAATGAAATACGTATACAAGTTTCTAAAAATAGAAAGTACAAACACACAGAACGTTACAACGCGAGGGGCTTGACTCCTCCCTGTAGCGCAACGCGATAGTGTTCTTTTAAAGCCTTTTCTTGTTTTTTCAATTCCCGAACACTCGTGAATGGTCCAACAGCTCAGTTTTCTTCGATTCAGCTTGTTTTTACTCTATTAAGCTTCATTTCTCCTCCCGAGCTCTACTAATCACAAAAGATTAAGTACAATGCTAAATCCTAACTAAAATGACACAAATTATACGAAAATTGTACAAATTATACACGGAAATAGATGTATTTTTGTTAGGATCTGAGTTTAATATTGTTGTGAATGTTTAAGAAGAAATCAATGGAAGTAGATAAACATTGTATGAGTAGTGCAGCGAAAATAGTAAACTTTGTATTCACAACAATAGGAAGAGTACTTTCACAAACATACTTTTATAAATTTATGAATTTACGTATGCATGAACGATTACAAACTCCTCCTCAGCCTAAGATCACTCTGATTTGCTCGTACACAAAATGTTAAGGTGAAGTGATAGTGATAAATAGAACGGTACACGCATTATTCTATTTATAGTATAGAGCAAACCGCAAAGCATCTTATGATGACGCCGCATTGAAATTGACATATAACAAAGTAAAACGAACTACAACATCTGCTAAGCTAAGCACTGCTATAAACAATATAATAAAAAGTCTGATAGGAAACACTGATGAGACATCCTCTGTTGGGCTTCAGCAGAGCTTTGCCTTGGCAGACCTTTGAGTCTTCAACAGAGCTTTGCCTTGGCAGACCTTAGCTTTAGTCTTCGTCAGAGCTTTGCCTAGGCAGACCTTTGAGTCTTCATCAGAGCTTTGCTAGGGCAGACCTTTAACCTTTCTCTTCAACAGAGCTTGGCTTCAACAGATGTTCATTTATTATAAGGATCATAAGTTGTAGAATATTTTGGCTTTCTATCATCTGTTCTTTTGTAAGGTTCAGTTTGCAACAATTCTGCAATACATCAGTTTTCAAAAGACCAAAGTACCCTTTTCCCCTTGCAGTTTGCGTGCGTCCCTATGCTTTTATTATTATTATTATTACACCCATCACCTCCTTGTTACAAGTCAACACCCACACAACTTTTAAAAGAAAAACATACAACTGTTCTCACCCAGCTCTCTAATATATCTTCTTTCTCTCTCTGACCTGGTTCAATACAACAACAGGGATTCATTGGGTAAAAACAATAAGGAGTGGTGATTGTTGTATCTGTGGAATAGTGTCGATAGAGGTGATTTGTGATGGTGTTGACCGTTGATACAGTGGTGGTGAAGGATGGTTTTTAGTGGTGGAGATGTGAGGACATTTCAACGGTCATGGATGAAGGTGATGGCTGTTGATTGGCGAGGATGGTTAACGATGGTGGTTGTTTACGGTGGTGAAGGTCGGAGGAGGTTGGTGGTTATGGATAAGTGCACGGTGGTCAGCTGCATCCAGACCATATGCATCCTCCATTTCAAGCTGAAAATTCATTAGATCTTGGAGTTCAGCTACATCCAGACCATATGCATCCTCCATTCTTATCTTTTGAGCTCTACCATCTGACCTGAGCAAAGTCAATTCATGGGTGTCTATGCATGACTTCCATTTTAGAATTTTTGAGTTAGATGGTTTTCTTGGGAGTAGATTTATTTGAGATGAGTTTGGTGAAATGGGTCTACTGATAAGTGTTGAAAGTGTTTCCATAAGCTTATCACTTGCAACATCAGTGTGGTAAAGGAGTTAACATTTAATAGCCTCTTTTCTATATTCTTCAAACTACTGCTCATCTTCCTCAACCATTGTATTTTGCCTTTTTACATGAGTTAAAGCAACTGTGGCTAAGGTAGTGGTTAAACAAGATATTTGGAGATTTGGGTCTGATGAGGGGCAGTGGTTGTTGGTGAGTAGTCTAGCTTTCTTGGAACAGAGGGATCCTTCTTTCTAAGACTTTCAATATTCTATAGATATGAACAACTTTGACTCAGACCACCTTGCAATTTTCCTTGTTGTTCCATATTGAGCAGCAACAAGCTCAACCTTCATCCTTTTGATTTTCAAGGCATGGTCTTGATTTTCAAGTCTAGCCTTTTTCCAAACAAGTGGAGTAGGCTTTATCAAAGGGTCCTTGAGCATGGCTTGTATTCTATCAGTTTCTTCTTTAAGCTTATTTGCAAACCAATCTTTGAATTGAGCTCTTGCTGCTTTGTAAGGCTTGTGCTTTATGATATGATCAAGGTAGTCTTGTTTCAAGTCAAGATCATCATTTGTAGGCTTTTCAGACATGGGCTTACTCAAATCCTTAGCAAAATCTTAAATGTTTCTCACTTTGCTCAATTGAAATTGCATGGATCTTTTTAGAGCCCTATCATCCTTATCCTTTGATAGCTCCTTTGCAATAGTTTCAGCTTGTCTAGCCTTTAGTATCAGATACTCATCAAGTTTTCTAGGCTTTCAATACCCAACAAGAGACGAAAAGTTTCTTTGTTTAGGATCCTCTATCTTGTAGAAAGACTCTATCTCACCTTTCATAGCAAAAAGTTCCAAAGGGTATAAGGCACCCATTGGAAGAAATGATGATGACAGATGCATGGGTGGAAGTGAAGTGTCTGTACGTGGAGATGATGAGGGTGTAGTGGTAAGTAGGTTGTGATGACAAAGAGATTGGTGATTGAATCTCTTCATCACTTTCATCAACAACAAAAGTTTTTCTTTTGCGTTAGAATTTGATCTTTGGTGATGGTTGATGTGAAGGAATTCTTGGTGGAGTGGTTAATGGTTGGGGTAAAGTGGGAAATGTGATAGGAGCAGTGGTTTGGACAGAGGATACAACAGTATTAGCCTCAACAGTGGTTTTAGTAGTGGTGACACTTAATTGTCTAACTTTTCTTGCAGACTTTCTTTTCCTTAAAGTACCAACATCTTCTTTTTCCATTTGTTTGGCTTTTTCTTCTTCAATTAGCATTAAGGCTTTAGCTTCCATTGTATCTTATCTTTTCTGCTTATCATCAACAATCTTTTCAGCTTCTTTGTTTAGGGTCTCATCAATCCCCTTTCCTACAGTTGCATCAGATGTTGTAGCAATTGTTTATGGCTATTGTTGCACCTTTGGTATAGCACTTGAATCAGGCTGCAACTTTCTCAGTGAATCATTCTCCCCCTTTTTGGCATCATTTTATGTTTCTTCAACATAAATTATAGCCGGGGCAGAGCCAGTTGTCTTCAATAAATTGTCTTTGATGGATTTAATGTCAGCTTGAGTGTCTTTGTATCTAGCCTCGACCATATTTCTGATTAACTTCATGTGTATTTCATGCTGAATATCTGCCAATTGTCTCTGAGCTAAGATAAATTGGTTGCACAACTTTCCATAACTCATCATCATTTTAAGTTGGAGATGGTTGACGTTGAGAATTTTGTAGCACTTGTTTCATCATGGACTTGATTTCATCAAGGGATGATTCCATGAACTGATTCTCTTCATCAATTCTTGGTATTTTAATTTATCACCTAAGTTAATAGGAGCATCTAAACTCCTACCGGAGGTAGTTGTATTTGGATCATCAACATGAGGAATCTCAATGTTTTCAGAACCAAATGCCCCTTTGTCTTGGTATTGGGGACTTCCAACTAGGACAGAGGTTACTGTTGTAGCCTCAGCAGTTGTTGCCTTCAAGGAAGTCTTACTAATGTAACCACTGTCCAATTGAAACAATGTTGTGTTATCAGTTATAGTGGCTGCTTCACTTGAAATACCACCAAGAGTTACTTGTAACTCAAGGGGTGTAGCCTCCTTGATTGCTTGTGGGCTAGCAGATAGAGTTTTCTCAGACGCAGTCAAATGTAGAAGTTGACTCTCTTTAATGGGTGAGTGAGAGGGACTGATGTCTGTCTGAGTTTTCTGTATTGCATCAAGCAAAGGTATAAAAGTGGGTGGTATTGGAGAAGTAGGAGTGGGTTGTGGTCTAGAAAGAGACATTGCCCTGGGAGGGGGGCTGTGGAAGATTGATTCAAGTGAATCAAGAGCTTCATAATGTGGTGTCCCTGTAGGGGTTGTTCCTTTTATGAGGAATCAAGAGCAGTTTGGCTAGGTGGAGATCTTTGTTCCAATTGTTGTGAGGAAGTAGCAGTAATGGTTTTAAGTGACATTTCTGTTGTCATAGGTATAACCTCTAGGATCTCATCTTCCAGAATTACCATTTTAGTTTTCTTTTTGGAAGGATTTTTGGATTTGGAAGTTTTTCTTTTGGTATATTCTGGTGGGGGTTGCACAACACCGGTGTGGTGTCATGCTCACCAAGAGTAGTTGGCTCAGCAATAGAGGTTTGAGAAGTGGATGTGGTAGCATCTAAAATTGGCTCATTCCCATTTGCTTATGTTTTCAAAACCTTTTGCTTTTGGTTTGAGAGTCTTGTAAAAGTTTCATGTTTAAGGCTGCCAATTTCACAAATGGCACCTTGTTGAAAATCAGTTTTAAAGACTTGTTTTTGAAGATAAAAACTCAATAGCCTAGGGTGTATAAGAAAACCTTTATTTTTTGAAGTGTTGTTATAGTTTGCAACCAAGTCAGAAAACAATGCCTAGGAAAAATTAAATTTAGATTTTGTCAAAATAGCATAACCCATATACTGAATGTTTAAAGATATTTCATTAAAAGCAGTTGTCTTGGCTGACAAACACAACAGTGAAGTATGGAAAAAGAATTTCATGTCAGCAGGAAATTCAGGTTTATAGATGGTAATACCTGTCATTTGGCCTTCATAACCACGCTTAATGAATTCATTGTGTAAATCTTTCTTTGGGAAAGAAGTGGGGTCATTTAGGTCATTTAGACCAAATATGGTGGAATGGTGGAAGGAGAAATTTGGACAAGAGACTGTCCAATATTTGACGTAATAGCAAATGGCTTTTTGTTTTGGATCTCAACCTTAGCATTTGCCCAAAATTGTCTAAGTGTGTCCACATAGATTGGAGCCTTTGCCAGTAGAATATCCTTGTATAATGATGTTATAGAACATCGATTATTGCATGATGTGCAACATTATTATCGGTTTTCTCAAGGATTGGAATGTAGTTGTGGGGATTTTTGATGTTTAGAGTCATGATTGAAGGGTGAATGAGGGCTTGTGAAGAAGATAACCGCTTTAGAGAATTTTTGAATTCAATACGGCAGTGAAAAACTCTGTTTGGATGGAACAGGGTTTATAAAGGATAAAGTAAATGCTGACGTGGCAGCGGTTTCCAAAAGATCTGATGGCTAACATCTGTCCACGTGCAAACTCTATTGGATAATGGAAGACAGTTGTTTGGAAACCAGCAATGGTTCTAAGCAGTGGTAGTTTTACACTATCAGAGGATAGATTATCAGTGGATTGAGAAAACAGTGGTTTCACCAATAGTGGATGTAGAATAGAGGATACACTTTTAGCAACAAATAGATTTTCAAGCCAAGCTGAGGTTTTGAGAGACAATGGATATGAGTAGACTTTAGAGATTTATTGAAAATTTTCAATTTCAGCTATTTTGAAGGATGGATTTTTGACTCTTTGAAATATTTTGATGCTATTTATACATGGAAAACAAAATTTTGTTTTTATTCCATGTTTAGTATACCAATCCTAGGTATCAGACTTTCAAAGGTAGATGTATCTAATGCTTTAGTTAGAACATCTGCCAGTTGGTCTTTAGTGGGAACATGATGCAGAGAAATCAAACCTTTTTCATAACAATCTCTCACAAAGTGATGTCTGATGTCAATGTGTTTTGTGGTAGAATGAGAGACTGTATTTTTATGATGTTTTCAGCTGCTTGACTATCCAACATGAGAGGAGTCTTTAGAGCAGTTACACCAAAATCCAGCAATTGATTTTGAGCCACAGGAGTTGAGCAGTGCAGCTTGCAGCTGTAATATACTCAGCCTCTGCTGTGGATGTTGATACTGCAGTTTGCTTTTTGCTCTGCCAAGACACTAAGCAATTGCCTAGGAATTGACAGCCTCCTGATGTTGACTTCCTTGTGGTGTGGTATCCAGCAAAATCACTATCTGAATAACCTGAAAGCTCAATATTTTCATTAGCTGGATATCAGATACCAAGTGTGGGAGCACCTTTTATGTATCTGAATATCCTTTTTACAGCCATGAGATTGGACTTCCTAGGTGGTGACCGGGATCTGGCACAAACACATGTTGCAAACATGATGTCTGGCCTTGTGTAGTTAGGTACAATAAAGAACCTATCATGCTTCTATAAGAGTTTGATCAACCAAGGTCATCTTTGTCATCAATAGTGACAAGCTTTGTGGTTGCCATGGGTGTGCTGCATGGTTTACGATCATTCATATCAAATTTTGTAAGTAGTTCTTTGACATACTTACTTTGGTGAATGAAAGTACCATTTTGTAATTGCTTTACTTGAAGACCAAGAAAACATTGAAGCTCACCTATAGCACTCATTTCAAACTCCGCTGCCATGAGTTGTCTAAACTCTTCACACATGGCAGTGCATGTGGATCCAAAAATGATGTCATCCACATAAATTTGGACAAGCATCAAATTTTTTCCTCTCCATTTTAAAAACAAGGTTTTATCAACTTTACCTCTTGTAAAAGCTATGGGTAAGAGAAAAGTGGAAAGAGTTTCATACCAGGCTCTTGGTTCTTGTTTCAAACCATACAAAGCTTTATTAAGCCTGTAGACATGATCAAGATAAAATGCATCTTCAAACCCAGGATGTTGACAAACATATACCTCTTCTTTGATCTTACCATACAAGAATGCACTTTTGATATCCATTTGAAACACTTTGATATTGTAGTTGGCAGCAAAGGCTAAGAACAGTCTGATGGATTCTAATCTTGCTACATGAGCAAATGTTTCATCATAGTCAATGCCTTCTTCTTGTCTGTAACCTTGAACCACAAGCCTAGCTTTATTCTTGACAACAATACCCCTTTCATCAGTTTTGTTTTTAAAGGCCCATTTTGTGCCAATTGGACATACATCCTTTGGCAATGGTACAAGTTCCCATACTTGTTGTCTTTTGAATTGAAGGAGCTCTTCTTGCATGGCTTCTACCCAATTGTTGTCTTTTAGTGCCTCTTGGTACTTGACAGGTTGTGTGACAGATAGGAAACCAACAAAAAGATAAATGTTTTGAGATTGACTTCTAGTGAGCACCCATTCATTAATGTTGCCAATGTTTTGATCAGATGGATGACTTTTAAGGTAGATCAGATCTCCCTTATATGGAATAATGGCATTTTGAGGTGAAGGCTGCAGATGTGAATCATCTGAGCTAACATCTGTTGGCAATTTTGAAGAGCCAACATCTGTTTGAAATGGAGGTGGAGGTATAGGTGGGAGAAATGTGAAAACATGTTGACTTTTATCCACAGTGGTTGGACTTTTATCAACAGAGGTTATATTTGATGAGCTGGTAGAGGATTGAGGATCAGTAGTGGTTGATCCAACAGTGGCAAAGTTTTCACAGTTGTTAGTAACATTTGTTCCTCTGATTGTGAAAGTAACTTTATATTGTGGAATCACAATGTCATATCCATAGTCTTGTAATGAAGATTGTGGTGTACCTGCAGGGTTAGCCTTGACAGACACACCATTAAATGTAAATTTATCTAGATCAAACAATTCTGCAGGGTTTGTTGGGATTTTTAATAAAGAAAGTTCATTGAACTTTACATTCAATGTCTCTTTCACACACCTAGTCCTAGAATTAAAAACTTTGTAGGCTTTAGCAGTGGTTGAGTATCCTAGAAAATAACCACAATCTACTTTAGCTGCAAATTTTGAAATTGAATCTTTTAAATTTAAAATGAAACATGGGCAGGCAAAGATTTTGAAGTATGAGGTCATTGATTTTATCTTATACATAATTTCATAAGCAGTTGTTTGATGCCTGGGGTTTATCAAGATTATGTTCTACACATAGCAAGCAATGTTTACAGCCTCTGCCCAAAAGGTTAAGGGTAGCCCTTGTCACTTTGTGAAACACTAAGAAGATTAAATTTTAGATTGTCAATAAGATTGACATTTTCAAATTTGAGTCTCCCAGCCTGAACAGTCCCTGACTCAAGCACCTTCCCCTTTGAATTATTACCAAAAGATATATCACCCCCTCTATGAGCCATGAAGTCTTTGAGAAGTGCTCTACATCCTGTCATGTGCCTGGAGCCTCCACTATCTACATACCATAAACTACCAAGGCAAGTAGAAGCTCCCTGCACAGTGGTAATTAATTAGCTTAGGTGGGTTTTCAAAGCCAAAATAGCTTTGGAAGGAGTCACAGACATGTCTGTCTCAAATTTAGAAGAAAGGTCATTGGTTTGAATAGATCTGTTGAGACCCTTCTCCTATCAGATGATAGTAACCATGAGGATGCCTATTTACTCTTGGTTTTGTTCCCATGAATCAGACAAAGATTTCAGTTCTTCATCAACATTTTCCTTTGTAAAAACTATTTCATCAGACACAACAGATTTAGACTCCACTTCCTCAAATTCAACACCCTCAACTATAGACTCTAGTATCATAAAGCAAAACTCATTTTGTTTCTTTTCATTGTCAGCAACTAGAGCAAAGTTTCATCAGTCAGATCCTCAGGCTGGCTAATCCAATCAACAAAGCCTTGAGTAAAGAAGCTCTATTGATTAACCTCTGCCGGAGCAGTGGTGTGAGTAACATCTTGTGCAGGTTGCATTTGAACCTGAGGAGCTGGTGCTTGAACATATTGAATTTGAGGAACAGTGGTTTGAACATATTGCACAGGAACAGTTGTAGCACAGGAACAGTTGTAGCAGGGTGTGCAAAATGAGCAGTGCTTTGCATATGAGGTGTAGGGGTACATTGGGAATAATGGACAATGTTTTGAGTGTTTTGAGGTCCAGGGCTAGGATGTGTGATAATTGGTCTAGATGTTTGAGACCTACATTCTCTAGCATTGTGATCTAGCCTATTACACTTGAAACACTTAATCTTTGACTTATCCAGCCCAACTTTTAACCCCCCATGCAACCCTTGGAACTTTCTACCAGTTCTTTTTTGTAGTACTTGCTAGCTCTAACACTCAACAAGGTAAGCTGATGCAAAATATCCATCTCTTCTAAATCCGTAGGGTCAAAATATTGAAGGTCATTCAACTCAAAGGATAAGTTATCAGAAGTTTGGCTTTCCCCATTAGTAGTAAAAGCATAATTGGGTGTGTAAGAATCATAGCTGAAACTACCACCAGAGGTTATGTCAATGAAATGATCATAACTCTGATCCTTATAGCTGCCAAGGCTTCTTCTTGGCCAAAAAGTGTTGTAGTACCAAATGCATAGTCATCAGCCACTTTGCCAGACTCTTGTAGATTCTTATTCTGGTTCAGCTCTCTCTCATAAGTGAGGAGCCTACCATGAAGCTGAGTAAGACTTGTTTCTTTGAACCCAACTGAATTTATAGTTACAAAAGCTATAGTGTCCAACTTTTCTGGTAATGATCTAAGAAAACGACTATTTAAAGTCGAATTTGCAAACTTAACATTAACCAGTTTAAGCTCACTAATGAGACAGCTAAATCTTTCAAACTGTTTGGTTAATGACTCTCCTTTCACATGACAAAACGTTTCATATTGTTGATTCAGAACCTCTCTGTTGTTTTCAGTTACTTCCTCATCCCCACCGAATTGCTCTTTCAAAGCATCCCATAACTCCTTTGCACTGTTGCAATGCAACAAGCCAACATTGATATCATTTGGCAATGTAGAGGCCACGATGCTAAACGCCTTTGCATCTAGCTCGATCTTTTCGAAATCTTGCTCGGAGTAATTTTCAGGATTCTTTGGTACATGGACTTTAGGGTCCCCAGTACTTGGTATCATTGGAACATGAGGTCCAAAGATTATCGACTTCTAGTAACTGGTGTTTTGCTAATCAAGAACATGGCTCATCCGTCTCTGCAAGATATAATATTCTGATCTGATAAGAATCTGTGGTTTAAAGATGTTGCCGGTGTTGTGAATTTTGAGACATTTTCGATTGTTTGTAAAACAAGTTTTTATTTAAACTACATTGAATGTAAATAAACTTTTATTCATCCAATGAGCAAACGAATTAGCAGTGAGAGTTGACCTGTTTAAATCAAATTGATTTTTAAATCAAATTCGATTAACCAAGCTCTGATACCAACTGTTAGGATCTGAGTTTGATATTGTTGTGAATGTTTAAGAAGAAATCAATGGAAGTAGAAAAACATGTATGAGTAGTGCAGCGAAAATAGTAAACTTTGTATTCACAACAATAGGAAGATTACTTTCACAAACATGCTTTTATAAATTTATGAATTTACATATGCATGAACGATTACAAACTCCCCCTCAGCCTAAGATCACTCTGATTTGCTTGTACCCAAAATGTTAAGGTGAAGTGATAGTGATAAATAGAACGGTACACGCATTATTCTATTTATAGTATAGAGCAAACCACACAGCATCTTATGATGACGTCACATTGAAAGTGACATATAACAAAGTAAAATGAACTACAACATCTGCTAAGCTAAACACTGCTATAAACTATACGATAAAAAGTCTGATAGAAAACACTGATGAGACATCCTCTGTTGGGCTTCAGCAGAGCTTTGCCTTGGCAGACCTTTGAGTCTTCAACAGAGTTTTGCCTTGGCAGACCTTAGCTTTAGTCTTCAGCAGAGCTTTGCCTTGGCAGACCTTAGCTTTAGTCTTCATCAGAGCTTTGCCTAGGCAAACCTTTGAGTCTTCATCAGAGCTTTGCTAGGGCAGACCTTTAACCTTTCTCTTCAACAGAGCTTGGCTTCAGCAGATGTTCATTTATTATAAGGATCATAGGTTGTAGAATATTTTGGCTTTCTATCATCTGTTCTTTTGTAAGGTTAAGTTTCCAACAATTCTACAATACATCAGTTTTCAAAAGACCAAAGTACCCTTTTCCCCGTGCAATATGCGTGCGTCCCTATGCTTTTATTATTATTATTATTATTACACCCATCACCTCCTTGTTACAAGTAACAACCATAACAAATTTTAAAAGAAAAAACATACAACCGTTCTCACCCATCTCTCTAATATATCTTCTTTCTCTCTCTGACCTGGTTCAAAACAACAACAGGGATTCATTGGGTAAAAACAATGAGGAGTGGTGATGGTTGTATCTGTGGAATAATGTCGATTGAGGTGATTTGTGATGGTGTTGACCGTTGATACGGTGGTGGTGAAGGATGGTTTTTAGTGGTGGTAAATCGGGTAGTGATGGAGATGTGAGGACATTTCAACGGTCATGGGTGAAGGTGATGGCTGTTGGTTGGCGAGGATGGTTAACGATGGTGGTTGTTTACGGTGGTGAAGGTCGGAGGAGGTTGGTGGTTATGGATAAGTACACGGTGGAGATTTGAAGGGGTGATGGCGCATGATGGTTAGATGGTGATGATGGTGGGTGTAGTGGTGGTTGAACTGTATGGGTGGTCACATGTGTTTAAGGTGGGCAGTGATTGTCGGCAGCATGAAGTAGTGGTTTTGAAGATGAATGGTGGTTGCCGATGGTAGGTAGTGGCTTCAGTTACTTGTTGCTTGTTAGTAGCCGGTTTTAATATAATTATTTGGTGTGGTCGATCTGTTTTCGATGGTGGGAGTAGATCGTTGTGCTTGGGGTGGCGTGCGATGGCGGGACCGGGTGGTGTAGCAGATTATTTTGTGATGGGAGCGGGTGTGGTGAAAGGTAAAGTAGTAGGTGCTGAGAGCGTGGGTGTGTATTACTGAGGGGGTTTAAGTTATAAAGAGAGTGAAGTTACAATTATACTCTTCGACCGTTACAGAGCTAACGGAATATTCTAACTCTGTTAACAGTTGAGATGCATAGTGTAATTTTTAGGAATCAATGTGACGCAAAGTACAAAATATAAATTTGAAAGGACATGCCGCGTAAAATACAAAATAAAATCTAAAAAGGCAAACTTCCTCCGCTACCAAACCAGGCAAATTACGCTTTGCTCTTCTTCTTTTAATCAAAATATTTTTTTTTGAAAGGCGTCGAAATTTCATTAAAACAAAAACAAACGCTAAGCAAGATGCTTCAAGATGTTGGTATAGTAAGAATGGGAATAAAAAACAGAAAACAGAAAAGCATAAACGCAAAACCTACAGACCCAAATTAAATTCACGCCATTTCGACCAATCTGTTTTTAACGACGACGCCCTTGAGGAGATCCCTAGGAAAGATAAGGCTGTTATGTCTGCAATTAACCTGTGAATTTGGTACACCTTGTTTTTGAATATTGTGTCATTCTGAGCCATCCATAGTTACCAACATACGACCGCCACCACCGAGTAAATTACTTTCTTTTTAATGTCCATTACTCGAAGATTCCCAAAGAAGTCCAGCAATTCAACTATGCTTAAAAGATACCTCGGGAGGAGAACCTTTATCCATATATCACTTTTCTGAAAAGCCGACTGTTGTTCTCCCGAGGTTCATTGCTAGTTATCAGATCTATCTTCACTTTCTCCGGCACCCGCATTAGGTTGTCTCTTTCAACAGCAGCAGCAGTAGCAATGCTATTAGGCTTGAGCGTGCTTACAAGATCCCATGAGATGTGATATATAGTTTTCAACATCACTCATCCACGGACCTTCTAAAACAAGAAATAGAAAAAATAAAAATATACAACAATGTCCTTCTAGAAGTTTCGTGTGCAAAGATGACTGACTAATCTAACGGTCCAAATCGAAGGAAACCTTGAAGATGAGACCTTACAATATAAATAAACTAGACACTCACTCCTACGTGCTATCACCTAACCTGATAATAAACCCCATCCTCACACGCACTCCATTTTTGTGCAAACGCCTCCATCCTTCTTTGAACTCTCCGTCAAATCTCTTATCCGGTAAGCTAATTTACTTGCATATCACATCAATCTTTCTATATTCCTTTATAACTGTTGTGAATTGATGTGTTTTTAATTGTTTTGAGGCTTTGTTTAGTTTACTGAATTAGGTCATTATGGTTCTATTTTGTTTTTGCATTTTTAGGTTTAGGTTTTGCATTTGAAATGGAGGATTAGGTTGATTTGTCATATTTTTTGGAATGTGAGTTTGTTTTGAAATGTTTTGTGTCTCTTATAGGCTTACTGCTTGAGTTTCATGTTTTAATCTTTTATTTCCAGTGATTTTATATTATTAATAAGCATTTTTCCGTTTATTAGGGGTTTTCTTTGTCTTGGTCGACTGGATTTGATGAAAGTTGTTGGTTGAACTGCTAAGTATGTTTATGAAAATTGAAAACCAAACGGTTCGGGCTGGTTGGGTGGGCCGGACTGGCTAAAGTCTTCGGTTGGTGGCGGTTTGGGTGGTTTGAAATGGATTTTTAATTTTTTTTTATTTTTAGTTTGTGTGAAATTTTGAAAATATAAATGCTAAGTCGGTTAAAGGTTGTTCATAAATGTTATACGTATGCGAAACTGCACATGTTAAAAACTAAAAGTATATTACATAATAACTTTGAACACCAAGGGGCTTGTAGCCTAGCGCTTTCATGGAGTGTGGCAAAGGTGTTCTTCTGTTCTCATGGTGTACATTGGTGTAGATTTAGGAGTATTAGTGGATGTGTGAGTTAGTGGTTCAAATAAATTGAATAAAGGGAAACGCTAAACAGCATGTTTGGTTCATTCGGCTGGTTTCAAGTTCCATACGAGTTGAACCCTGCTTTTCAAACCGTAAACGAGTTAAACGGCATTTCTGAACCACTTGAACCTTCTGTTTGGCTTCAACTTGGATGGTTTGGGCGGTTTTAATGGTTTATGAAAATCCTAAGTTTACTATCGCATACATGTTTGTAAGAATTGTGAGAATTTAACTACCATATCTAGTTTTTGTGTTTGCATGAACAAGAACGTATATAACATCTACTTGATGTGTTACGCAACTTGATTGCTTCCCTTTATACGACCGATGGTATAGAGTTATTCTAATTACGGTCTTTATACAACAGATGGCCTCGACTTTTTCTGGTGTCACAGCAGTTGGATCATTGGCTTCTTCCGGTAACAATAAGTTATCGTCTTTTGCCTCAATATCTTCTAGCTCATTGGGCAGGAGACACAACCTTCCTCTCCGAAGGGCCCCACAAACTTCCCAAATCAAAGCCGCCGCAAAAGAACTGTACTTTAACAAGGATGGGTCAGCGATAAAGAAGCTACAAGTGAGTCCACAATAAGCATTAATAATCGCTAGATTGTAATCCATTTCTTATGCTTAATCTCTTAGTTATATGTTCTCTTTTTCTGTGCAGATTGGCGTAAACAAACTTGCAGATCTTGTCGGTGTTACTCTTGGCCCTAAGGGCAGAAATGTAGTTCTAGAAAGCAAGTACGGTGCACCCAAAATTGTGAATGATGGTGTTACTGTTGCCAAAGAGGTACCCTTCATAACCAAATATAGTTCATACGTCCATAGGTTTTATGTCAAATATGTACATTAGTCTCATATTTCATATTATTTTTCTGTTTGTTTTGTTTTTCGTTTATAGATTGATTTGGTAGACCCGGTGGAGAACATCGGTGCGAAACTTGTGAGACAAGCAGCTGCGAAGACCAATGACTTAGCTGGAGATGGAACCACAACATCTGTAGTCCTTGCACAAGGTCTTATTACAGAGGGTGTCAAGGTTGGTCTGAGATCACATTCGCATCCTATTCTTTTTGTTTAGGCATATAAACGAACCAAACGCTCATGAACTTGTTCGGCGGGAAGTTTCGAACGAAGGAACATGAACAAAAAATTTTTGTTCATATAATTAAAGGAACGACACGAACACACGTTTTGTTCGTTCATTTATGTTCGTGAACGTCCGTTTATGTTTGTTTATTTACATTCGCTTATGCTCGTTTAAGTTTTAAAAAATACATAAGTAGTTATATTTATATGAATATAAACATAAATAGGCTTTCTAACAACCTACATATTTTAAAAAATACATAGTAGTTATATTTATATAGATGTAAACATAAAATAGGCTTTCTAACTACCTACATAAATAAAATTAATTAGTAACTCTGCTTTCTAGTAATAAAAATGAGTTTTCCAATGGAACTTATCATAATTAATCACTAATTTATATAAAAAACTAATTTATGTGCATTTATGTTTGGTCAATTATGTTCATTTGTGTTTGTTCATGTATGTTAATTTGTGTTGTTTTATGTTTGTTAGGTTATGTTGATTTAAGTTTGTTTATGTTCTTGAACTGCTCGTTTAGGCTCAACAGAATGAACATAAACGAACACGCACACGAACATGCCCATTTTCTTAATGAACGAACATGAACAAAAATTATTCGGTTATATCTTCGTGTTCAGTTAAGGTTAAATGAACGAACACGAACATGTCTCCGCTCGTGGCATTCCGTTCGTTTATAGGTCCAGTTGGCTTGCATTTTTATTTCTTTTTTTAAAACTAATGGAGACGTTCTTATCAGGTTGTGGCAGCTGGTGCAAATCCGGTTCTTATTACCAGAGGCATCGAGAAGACAACTAAAGCTTTGGTGGCTGAGCTCAAGTCGATCTCAAAAGAGGTAATTCACCGGACCATCTTGAGTTTAGAGTAAAGTACACAGACGGTCCCTATGGTTTACCAAAATTTTGGATTTGATCCCTATGTTTCCAAAAGTACATGGATGGTCCCTATGGTTTGCTTTTTGTAACGCATTTAGTCCCCGACCAACAAATCTAAAGGTTTTAGCATGTCCAAGTTAAGGACTAAATGTGTTACAAGGTACAAACCACAGGGACCGTCCATGTACTTTAGGAAAAAGCTGGGGACTAAATGTGCTACAAAGTGCAAACCACATGCCCCTTTTATGTACTTTTGAAAAGCTAGGGACCAAATCCAAAAATTCTGGTAAACCAAAGGGACCATTTGTGTACTTTACTCTTGATTTTATCTAACGTGGTTGCACCTGTTTTGTATTAACGTTGGGGTTGTAGGTTGAAGATAGTGAACTAGCCGATGTTGCTGCGGTTAGTGCTGGTAACAACTACGAGGTAGGAAACATGATAGCGGAAGCCATGAGTAAAGTCGGACGCAAGGGTGTGGTGACTCTCGAGGAGGGCAAAAGTGCTGAAAACAGTCTTTACGTTGTTGAAGGCATGCAATTTGACCGCGGTTACATCTCACCTTACTTTGTAACCGATAGTGAGAAAATGGTTACCGAATATGAGAACTGCAAGGTGGAGAAACCATCTCTCTTGTTGTAAAAGATAGTCAGAAATAGTCAATTATCAGTAAATTTTTAAGATTGTCGGTTATGCGTGTGCAGTTACTATTGGTGGACAGGAAAGTAACGAGTGCGAGAGATCTCATCAGTGTGTTGGAAGACGCAATAAAGAATGGCTACCCTATACTCATAATTGCCGAAGATATTGAACAAGAAGCGTTAGCGACTCTCGTTGTGAACAAACTTAGAGGGTCGTTAAAGATCGCTGCGCTGAAAGCTCCGGGATTCGGAGAGCGGAAAAGCCAGTATCTTGATGATATTGCTATCTTGACCGGAGGTTAGTTATAGGGTTTTGTTATTAGCTGTTCTCCGTAGGGCTGCAAATGAACCAAACGAACATGAACACGACCTTGTTCGTGTTCGTTTGTTAAGGAAATATGTGTTCATGAACACTTACCGAATGGGATTTTATGTCTGTGTTCATTTCATTAAGGAAATGAATATGTTCGTGTTCGTTTGTTAATTTTAGGCAACGAACGTTCATGAACACATGGAAACAAACGAACACAAAAAACGTTCATGAGCTGAATACATAATACATTGATACTTCTTAATTATTTTATCTGTTGGATTTTGAATTATTTAAATAAAATATAAAAACTAAAAACATGAATGAACTATTGAACACAAACGAACATTAATCAACAGGTTACCGAACGTTCTCGAACACAAATGAACGAACGCGACCTTTGTTCATGTTTGTTCATTTAACTAAACGAACAAAAATTGTGTTCGTTCATTTATTAAACGAATGAACACAAACGAACTTCTCGCCGAACAATTGACGAACTGCTCGGTGGGTGTTTTGTTCGTTTGCAGCCCTAGACTTCTCATTGACTTTTATATTCCTTTTGATAAAATTTGCTATTTTCTTTTATAAATATAGGAACTGTTATTAGAGATGAGGTGGGGCTCACCTTAGACAAAGCCGACAGTTCCGTGTTGGGGCATGCAGCAAAAGTGGTTCTCTCAAAGGATTCTACTACAATAGTTAGTGACGGGAGCTCTCAAGCAGCGGTTGAAAAGCGCGTGGCACAAATTAGAAACCTTATTGAGGTTAACACTCGAGACCACAACTTGTTTTCTCGTTCGAATTGAATTTCTATTAATCATCGTTGTGTATGTTTTCACTAAACAGGCAGCTGAGCAGGATTACGAAAAGGAAAAACTTAATGAGAGAATTGCTAAACTTGCGGGCGGTGTTGCTGTCATTCAGGTTCGTATTATTTATATAACATAAGTAATAGTTCCTAAGACACAACCTCCTCAAATTTACAACCATGCCATCCAACTCATGTTTTTTTTCTTTTTGTGTATTCAACCCTTCAACTTTTAGCATTGCCAATTACACCCCCTCAGCTTTCTAAAGATTTTTTAAAATGTCTTTTTGACCCCCCTCGAGTTTTTATGTGCTTATTTTTATGTGCGTGGATCAAATATAATACATTTTCGTGCTTATTTTTATGTACGCTTTTTGTTGGTCTACGTTTTGTTCGGAAACGAGTCGGGTAAAAAATAATACATTTTCACTAAGTGGTATAAGTTCGAGTTTTTAGTTACTTTACGTTTCGACTCTGCCGCAACACGTGGTGCTATGGTACCATTCTTTAACGTAAAAATCACTAGTTTCTTACGTGCATATTTTTAAGTATGCTTCGTTCTAAATCCAAGTTGGTTTACATTTCGACGTAAATTTTCTCGGTAATGAGTCATGTCAAATTTAATACGTTTTCGTGCTTATTTTCATGTGCGTTTTCAGTTGGTCTACGTTTTGACATTATTTTTGTTCGAAAACGAGTCAGGTCAAATATTTGACGGTATAAGTTTGAGTTACTTTAAGTTTCGACATTGCCGCAACGTGTGGCGGGTCAAAATACTAGTTGAACATTATTCGAGAGGTTTCATGTACAACTAACAAGGGATATAAAGCTATAAATGTTTATCCTGGTTAGGTTGGAGCACAAACTGAAACAGAGCTAAAGGAGAAAAAACTCCGTGTAGAAGATGCCCTTAACGCAACAAAGGTGAATAAATTTTACTTTTTAGTTTTCACGTATTTTGATTCTTTTGGAACCCATGTAATCTAATATGTGACGAATGCACAATGTTGTTGGTTTGCAGGCTGCAGTTGAGGAAGGTATCGTTGTCGGCGGTGGATGCACTCTGTTGAGACTTGCCTCTAAAGTGGAAGCTATCAAGGAGACCCTTGATAACAATGAAGAAAAGGTATGTTTCTCAAGTGACTCGTATTAGTTTTATAAACCGCACGTCCGCACTTATGTTGTCTGATCATATCAATAAATCTGATGTTGATGTTTGACTGTATTGCAGGTTGGAGCAGATATTGTTAAGAGAGCATTGAGCTACCCCCTGAAGTTGATTGCACAGAATGCGGGTGTGAACGGGAGTGTTGTTAGTGAGAGGGTATGAAATGCCAATTTCTTCGTATCATATACTTTTGAAAGATGTATCAAGTTTGTGAGACTGTATGAAATATTGTAATGTTTTGTTTTGACTCTCATAGGTTTTGGCAACCGACGATGTCAGATTTGGATATAATGCTGCTACTGATACATATGAAGATTTAATGTCAGCTGGAATCATCGATCCAACTAAGGTATGTTACTGCAGCACAAGATTCTGTTAAATTGAAGAGAGTTTTGTGATTTAGAGTTAATTTTATGTTGTGTGGCCAATTTGTTGGGTCAAATTTCAGGTGGTGAGATGCTGTCTAGAGCATGCTTCATCGGTTGCAAAAACATTTTTGATGTCGGACTGTGTAGTTGTAGAGATCAAGGAGCCAGAGCCTGTGCCTGTTGGAAACCCAATGGACAATTCTGGTAGTTAAATAGTTCTAACTTCAATTTGATAAAAATTGTGAATATGTATCATAAGTTGCTGATTGATTTTGTTTGTTTGTTTGTTCAGGCTATGGATACTAATGCATTTGAGGAATGTGTAACAAGGTGATTGGATTTTGGTATTAGTTACATGTAGCTGTGGTTTAGATGAGGCGAGTCGAGGCGTGTATGAGATGAATAACAACTTTTTGTGAGAATGAAATGGAAAAATAAACGATTTATTTAGTCCTTTGTGGTTTTTATGGTATACGACTTTTGTTTTCTTGGCAATAAACTCGATCAAGGTTGGATTGGTGAGTATGACAAATTAATACATTTTTTTAACTGCAAACAAAAAAATTATAAATAAACGCTAAATAGCACAGCAAGCAGCAGATCCAAACATCACCTGAGTGCAGTTTACATAAAAAAGCTACAACACCACTTTGAGATACAGACTCAAAATCTCAAATACGACAAAAAAACATTAATGAAAGCAACTCCATATATATGTCCGGCAAAAATGCTTTGGGTTAAGTTAGAGATTTTACCATTGGACCTTTGAGCGGCGATGATGGGTGTAGGTGGCTTTTTGCTCTAGGTTGAGCTAGGGTTTTAGCACACTTACATCCCACCACCTGTCCACCCCCTCCCAAGCTCCCCTGCTTCTCAAATTTCTCGAAAGCGGAATTATATCCAAAACTAGCCTCAATACAAAAGAAACAACCTTTATAGGCACGCACTTAACCCATATCCAAAACTAGGTCCCATACAAAACAGCCTTGATAGGCACTGATAAAAACCGTAAAATCAAACTTTAATTTATTGAAAGAAAAACCAAGATAGTTGGCCTGATTCGAGAGGGGCTAGTCTCCAATACAAAGAACTAAGGTAAAATCAAAATACATAAAATGAACTGCCCCAAAAAGGAAAACAAAGCCTGCTATTTATAATGCTGACGACCTCCTGATTTCTTGCTAGTAAATTATTTCTTTCCCCAGTAATTATTCTGACCACCATAACTTGCTACCTCCTTAAATGTTTTGACCATTAATTTTGGGATTGAATGGATCATCTAGAATATTTCCAAAAATATAGTTAAGACCCATATTATGCTCAGCTGGCTTGTCCCGCTTATGTTTTCTTGAATAGACTTTTAGTGGTATTGTATCATTACTACCCGTCGGGTAAAATGCCTTGTCCTCAAGGCGAAAAGAGGGGAATTGGGTAGCTAGAAGATCATAGTTTTCCCATGTGGCTTCTTCTATTGGACGCCCATGCCATGAAACAAGAAGCTCTAAAACCTGGTGATCTGCTTCATAGACCCAGCGATGGCCCACTATAGAGTTTGGTTGAAGATCAAGTTCCCAATCCCGAGTGAGAGGCAACGGAGCAATGGGAGTAGAAGTAAAAGAACCGCGAGCGGGTTTCAGCAGGGAGACGTGGAAAACAGGGTGGATCCGGGCCTCTGGTGGTAGTTCCAACTCGTATGCAACCTGTCCCACTTTGCGTCTAACACGGTAGGGCCCAAAAAATCGTGGGGATAACTTCTCAAATCTACGTTTAGCTAAACTTTTCTGTCGATAAGGTTGAATCTTGAGAAACACAAAGTCTCCAACCTGAAAGGACACGTCACGACGTTTTGCATTGGCTTGAGTTTGCATACGATTTTGAGCTTTTTGCAGGTTAGCACGAATGAGCTTTAACATATCGTCCCTGTCAATTAACTGTTGTTCCAGTTCTGCATTTTTGGTTTCTCCTGCAACTAGTGGAGGGGGTTCGCGTCCATAAACAGCAAGGAATGGGGTGGTGCCTGTGGAAGTGTGGTAACCTGTGTTATAAGAATATTATGCCCAAGCCAGGTAAGAACTCCATTTGGTAGGTTGTTCATGGGCGAAACACCGTAGATAGGCTTCCAAACAACGATTTAACACCTCAGTTTGCTTGTCCGTTTGAGGGTGAAAGTGTTGTGTTTAAGTTTGGTGTGGGAGAGACGAAATAGCTCTTGCCAGAAGTTGCTAAGGAAGATAACATCCCTGTCGGATACAATTGATTGAGGAAAACCATGTAAATGGATAATCTCTTGGCAGAAAACGGCCGCCACCCCTTTGGCGGTAAACGGGTGGTGTAAGGGCAAAAAATGGCCATACATACTTAGGCGATCCACCACCACGAGTATCGTATCATATCGGTTGGAAGTTGGCAGCCCCACTATAAAATCCATCGATATGTCTTCCCATATTCGGGTAGGTATCGACAGAGGTTGTAACAATCCTGCTGGGGACAAAGTCTAATACTTTTGTTGTTGACATGTTAGACATTGTTGTACAAAAAGACGCACATCTTGTTTCAACTTCGGCCAATAATACTGGGCAGAAATACGTTTCATGGTCTTCAAAAATCCACCATGACCAGCCATGGGTGTTGCATGAGCCTCATAAAGTATCTTTTGCTTTAATTCATGAAGATTAGGTATAAAGACCCGATTTTTATAAAACAGTAACTGACCCCCCATGGAGAAATCTAGGCAAGAAGTGGGATCTGACGCCAGGAGATGTATGATATTAGCTGTATAAGGATCAGACTGCAATCAAGCTTGGATGTCTACAATTTCTGGACAATATGGGATAACCAGAGTTAAAAAATCACTGGAATGTGGACGGCGGGAAAGCGCATCAGCACCGCGATTTTCTTTTCCAGCTCGGTGGGTAATTGAGAAATCGTATGGCATGAGCTTAAGTAGTAACCTTTGCTGCTCAGTAGTCGTGATCCGTTGTTCCAGCAAGAATTTTAAGGTGTAATGGTCGGTGCGAATAAAAAATGGCGACCCAGTAAGTAATGACTCCATTTTTGTATTGCCAACACCAAGGCCAATAGTTCGCGGTCATAAGTGGACTTAAAGCGGTTTGAGGGGAAAAAACCCTTGCTGAAATATGCTACAAGATGGTCATCTTGAGACAAAATGGCACCGAAACCATCAGAAGAGGCGTCACATTCTACCGTGAATGCTTTCGTGAAATCTGGAAAATGCAGTACAGGAGTGGTCGTGAGAGCCTGTTTTAGCTTGTTAAAAGCCACTGGCTTCGTCTGACCAACAAAACCCATCTTTTTTAGTAAGTGCAGTGAGTGGCCTGGCAATCAACCCATAGTTCCTGACAAACCACCGATAATACCCAGTTAGGCCTAAAAAGCCCCGAACTTCACGAACAGTAGACGGGGTGGGCCAGGATTGAACGGCTTGTATTTTTTCAGGCTCAACTTGAACTCCTTCAGCTGTAATCACATGCCCTAAAAATACCACCCTGGACTGCCCGAAGCAACATTTCGATTTCTTGGCAAAGAACTGATGAGTTTGTAATAATTCCAGGGCTTGTTCAAGATGAGTGAGGTGCTGTTCCATGTTACTGCTGTAAACTAAAATGTCATCGAAAAAAACCAAAATGAAACGACGTAAATAGGGCCGAAAAAGGTCATTCATTATAGCCTGAAACGTTGATGGAGCATTTGTTAAGCCGAAAGGCATAACCTTGAATTCATAATGCCCTGAATGGGTTCTAAAGGTTGTTTTTGAAATGTCTTGCACATTAACCCGGATCTGGTAATACCCTGAGCGCAAATCAAGTTTAGAAAATACCTTTGCCCGTACAACTCATCTAATAGCTCATCGATGTTAGGAACTGGGTATTTATCCGTGACAGTGATCTTGTTTAAGGCACGGTAATCCACACACATCCGCCATGAGTCGTCTTTCCTTTTTACCAGCAAAACAGGGCTTGAAAAAGGGCTTTGGCTGGGTTGGATGAACCCGGTTGCTAGGAGCTCAGCAACCTGTTTCTCAATTTCGGTTCTTTGGGCATATGGGTATCGGTATGGGCGAATATTTTGTGAGGTGGAGTTTGGGATTAAAGGAATGCAGTGGGTGTGGGATCGAAAGGGGGTAAGGTTTGGGGTTCATCGAAAACGACGGTGAACCGGGTGATAAGAGGCTGAATGAGATCTGGGATAATAGGTTCAGTGGTGGGTTCAATGGCTAAATGTTGGAAGCTGGAGGATTTTTGTGGATCCGAGGATATACCCTGTAATTTGTGCTTTTTCCCGTCGACTGTAAAAATTATGAACATCTCTAGGTTGGGTTGTGAGTTTTAACTCGTTTACCAAAACATCCGAGATAAAATTGTGAGTCAACCCCCCGTCTATCAAAATCAGCGTTTCAGTTGAACCAAGTATACCGTGTACCTTCATGGTGGTGGGGTGTGGCTTTCCAAGTATTGCGTGAAGGCTGATCTCAGCTGTTTCCCCCTGAACGTCATCAAACACATCTGTTTCTGTTACTGGCTCTCCATCCATTCCTTCATCAGCTTCAAGGACCTTGAAAGTGCTGGTTTTACACCGGTGACCAGGACTATATTTGTCCCCACACCTAAAGCATTCTCCTTTTAGGAGCCGGGCCTGTTTTTCAGGATCTGTGAATTGAGGCCTGGGTTTGAAATCGGTTTTAGGTGGGTTGTTAGAGGAGGACGAGTAGGTAGAAGGGGTAAATGGTTTTGAATCGGATTTTAGCTGGGAACTCCAGGTGGTTTTCTTATCAGGACGAGAATGGTTTAGTTTGGATTCGAATTCTAGAGCCAGGCTCACCGCCTTGTAAACTGTTCGGGGTTTGTGGATTCGAACATCTACCTTTAACTCATCCTTGAGTCCATTTAGAAAGACCCCAAGCAAACAATGATCGGGCCAATTTGAAACCCGGGATGAGCGTCATGCAAATTCTTGCCGGTATTCGGGGATCGACTCGGTTTGTTTGATGCTACACAAGTAATCATCTGGGTTCTGGAATTCGGGCGACCCAAAATGCTTCTGCATTGCTCGAACAAGTTCCTCCCAGTACACAATTTCTGTTTCTGCTGATAACCAAAAGTAAAGATCCAGGGCGTCCCCTTCAAGATGCATCACCGCTACATCTACTTTTTCCTCATCAAGTGTATTATAGAAACGAAAGTATTTTTCAGCCTTTGGTACCCAGCCTCTCGGATCTTCCCCGCTGTAAGTTGGGAATTCAATTTTGTGGTAGGGTCGGCGGTTAAACCGGGACTGGCTGGTGTCTCCATCATCATACCGGGATCCACTACTTCCGGCTTTCTCTTTATGGATCTGCTGACGTTTGAGAGTAGCAATGTCCTTCTTCATGGATTCCATCGACCCTAATCTTTCAGCGATCATTGCCAATTGAGCGGCAATTGGATCAGTATTAGCGCCGCCAGCGTCTGATCCTCCCCGAGTTTGCACCATATTCGTTCCCGGCAATGGAACCAAATGATAAGAACCGGAAAATCAAACTTTAATTTATTGAAAGAAAAACCAAGATAGTTGGCCCGATTCGAGAGGGGCTAGTCTCCAATACAAAGAACCAAGGTAAAATCAAAATACATAAAATGAACTGCCCCAAAAGGGAAAACAAAGCCTGCTATTGATAATGCTGATGACCTGATTTCTTGCTAGTAGATTATTTCTTTCCCCAGTAATTATTCTGACCACCATAACTTGCTCCCTCCTTAAATGTTTTGACCATTAATTTTGGGATTGAATGGATCATCTAGAATATTTCCAAAAATATAGTTAAGACCCATATTATGCTCAGCTGGCTTGTCCCGCTTATGTTTCTTGATTAGACTTTTAGTGGTATTGTATCAGGCACCCACTTAACCAGTACAAAAATTTTCATCTGTAATTCCAAAAAACATTCTTGTTTAGCACCAAGCCCTTACGAAATTTTTAATCTGTAATTTCCAGAAAAAACATTCTTGTTTAGCACCGATCTAACTGATTTTATGTAAAAACATTAAAATCCTTTGACCATACTCACAAGATCATCCAAATCCTCATTTAATTTCCTCCGTGTATTTGACATGCGAAGACCCGTACAAGCAAACATCACCGGTCATCCATGTTGCGTTTCCCACCCTATCCGAAACCATATTTTTTATAGGGCAATTTCATGCATACCCCTACAAACTTGAAAAATATCATGTCATATATATATATATATATATATATGATTAGGATCATTTGTGAACAAATTTCTAATAGTTAACTGTGTGAACTGATCTAGACCGTTGATCTATTTATTAGTTGTCAAGAACAGGATGGTAATTAAACATTATTATTTTAATTTTCAATTTCTTTTAAAAAATTTATATTAGGTAGTTACATTGTTTCCTAATATGTCTAGTTGATGAAATCAAAAACATATCTACCATATCTATAACCATCGATCATCAGTACGTAACCAATTTTTCGAAAATTTTGTAGATGATCCAGATTGCATCAATATTGGATTAACAATATGTTAATCGAAATTTATATATAATCAAATCAAAAACAACTATTTATTGGATCTTTTGTATTTGTTATTCAGTTTCATAAAATTC
Organism: Scalesia atractyloides; assembly: GCA_947069175.1. Classification (NCBI taxonomy): domain Eukaryota; kingdom Viridiplantae; phylum Streptophyta; class Magnoliopsida; order Asterales; family Asteraceae; genus Scalesia; species Scalesia atractyloides. Next base: position 45,977,820 of record CAMTDV010000027.1, read on the forward strand.
AATCAAATACGTTTGAGATTTGACAGATCTCTTCCAATTTGTTCAAAAAGTTTGTTAAATCCATCATTCTTACACCTTTCGTTCATATGCTTTCTATCTACATAATTCGAAAACTTTTGCTAATTCCCTGATTTTTTGACAAGTAGTTTGAACTGTGTATTTTAAGCCGCATATTGTGAACACATTTTTGTTCTTATTGTTTTTGTAATATGGACGAGCACATAACAAATACGAACAAGAATATGGTGAACGATGATGAAGTCAACGTTGATAATGTCGGTAATGTTTTTGTTACTACATTGGATCGACCAGGTACGTTTGTATTTTTGGATTTTTCGTCAATTTGATCCGTTAGACATGTTATATTCTTGTTAAATTGTTGAGTTCTTCGCTCGGTCAATTTGTTTGATGTTATACTCGTTCATGTATTTACCTGAAAGTTCATATTTAGGCGATAATTTAGTGTATGTTGGTGTTCTACAGGTATGTATGTTTGTTTGTATACGAGTGTTATACGTTGTTGTGTTTGTTGTTATGTTGTAGTAGTATGATCGGTACAGATTATAACATATGAGTTTATTTGTTGTTTTGCGATTGGGATGTTTAATTGAATGCTGTAGTTAGAGCATTCAGAACAGGTACACATATGCACTTTGTCTGTGATCTACGCGGTTTGTATATGCCAGACATTAATCATATGCCTATATGCTGTTTCTTCCGTGTAGTATATATGATTGTGTTCTTTTCTTCAATTGTCAATTATTTTACTTAACAGTACAGATGTGTAACGTTACGACACTTATGTGTTTTTGTATCTGACAGTCACAAATCGTCAAGCTGTTTACAGAACAGTAATCATATGTATTTTGTATTCTGATGTATTCGTTGACATGTCATAGTTAAGTACACTTGTGCACCCTCTATATTAATATCACAGTACACATGTGTATAAATAATATACAGGATTGAGGAGGAAAAATACGTGATGAACTTGTTTAAAAATTTCTGAATCCTTACCTAATTTACAATTAACAATATTCAAAGTTGTAATCTTATTTTTTATCATAAACTGTTTAACTGTTTTGGGTCTTAACCATTTGCAGAATCAGTTGCCAGCAATGTATACGAAACCCCTAATGGTACTAGGTACTGGACACCAACCGTCCTTCCCGGATTCAAACCATTTATTAAAGATAGATTTAGTACTATTGAAGAAGCTATAGCTAAGTATGAAGAGTATGCTCAACTGGCCGGTTTTGGGACCCGTCTTGGTACATCACAAAAGGAAAAAATAGGTGACAAAATTGTTACTAATAGGCGATACGTTTTATGTTCAAGAGCTAACAAACCAAAATGTAAAGATGGTACGGCTGATCAAGTAAATTCAAGTTCACCAAAAAGACGGTCTCACGTTAAAGTCACAGACTGCAAGGCATGTGTTAAATTCGTGCGTGTAAAAAATTCATCTGAATACGAGATATATGACTTTGTAGAGCAACATAACCATGGATTTACTACCCCTGGAAATCTTGATCTATCATTGAGAGGAGGAAGCTTGACTTTTCTACCAAAGAGTTTACAGCAAAATGCCGAAACGCAAACCTAGGACCTACCAAGTCTCACAAAGTACATGTTGTTTTAAAAGGTGGTCATTATAATGTGCATGGAACCGTTGTCAACTACAAAAATTGTGGGCGCGATTAGGGACGCCCAGATGATAATTGACAAATTCAAGGAACGTAGTAAAAACAAGGAAAACTACACGTTTAACACCCATATTGTTGACACCGAACTTCAGTTAATTTTTGGTGTGATGCGGTATCGAAATCAAACTATGACTCATTTGGCGATGTTATTGCCTTTGATGCGACATATCATACAAATATGTGAGTAGTACTTCAAATTTTGAACAAATTATTTTCTTTTAATATACAAATCTAAATGCGTTTTTGTAAAAACATGTGTGATATGATTTTTGTACCGTTTACTGGGGTCGATCACCACAAAAGGTGTACAATTTTTGGTGCAGGGTTGCTTCATAATGAGACTATCGAATCTTATACATGGCTACTTCAAAAATTCCTTGAGGCACACAATGGTAAACAACCACTTCTGGTGCTAACTGATCAAGATTGTGCTATGAAACAAGCTGTCGAAAAGGTATTTGACAAGTCAATTCACAGGTTGTGTATGTGGCACATTATTCAAAAACTGCCGGTTAAGGTACTAAATCTCAATCAAAAATTTTTGTGATCAGTACATAAGTGTATCTTTCTAAAGCACCATGTTTTGTATTTAATTTTTTTTTTAAATGTAGATCAAGGGGAACGACAGTAGGAATGCGGAAATAAAACAGAAGTTCCACAAGCTCGTTTGGAATGTTTACATTGAACCACAAACATTTGAGGGTAGATGGCAGAATCTTATTGCTGAATATGGGTTACAAGACCATTCCTGGTTGTCCGAGATGTATTCGATTCGTGCGAACTGGATACCGGCTTATTTTCGCAAGATACCAATTTGTACTTTAATGAAGACCACTTCCAGGTGTGAGAGTGCAAACCACTTGTTCAAATCTAATTCTAGTCCTCACAACACCTTGGTTCAGTTCATGTTGTGTTACGACACATCTGTTGATGGGATACGGAATGAACAGAGGGAATTAACACATAAAATTGACACCACTAATCCCAATTCACAACATCTTGGCCTATTGAACGGCATGCAAATGACATATACACATGGAGAATGTTTTTTGATGTTCAAAAGGAAATTATCAACGGCAAGGAAAATTGTTATATTGCTGAACGATGTGTATCTGAAGGTATAAACAGCTTTGTGATCGCACACCAAGACCACATGAAAGAAGTTATAAACGAGTTCAGGGTTGGTTTTTTACATTCAGTAAAGTGTCTTTTCTTTATCTTAGAATACAAGTGTGCATTATTATGAACAAATTTCTTAACTTATACATCTTGTATCATCATATTACAGGTCACCTTCAACATAGAAGATGTCTTCGCTTTGTGTGAATGCATGGGTTTTACTAGAAACGGATATATATGCCGTTATATATTCTGCATTTTTGGTCACCATAACGTTCATAAGATTCCGGTACGATATATTCACCCAAGATGGAGGAGAGACGCTTTGCCTTCCAAGGTATATAGCGTTGAAAATAGGTTATCTGTAGATCAGAGTCGTAGTGGAAGAATTTGGCGTAGGATACTTGAGAATATGGAAATGTGTCGAGAGAGAGTTCGTGGTAGGATTGATAAATTACAGGAATTAGATGAGCAATTACAGTTGTCGAAAGACAAGGTTTTTAGTGAAGTTCAACCAGATTCGGAACTTAAATTTTTTTTTCCGTTTACCAGGAAATTCTTGATCATACTGAACCAGAAGAGGTATCATGCACCGCACCAAAGAAAATACGAAACAAAGGATGTGGAAAGCATAAGCGTCCAATTGGTCCTCGAGAGAAAGCAATAAAACAATGCAAGAAACATAGAAGAAAATGCAATTATTGTGGCAAGAGGGTGAGAACGCATGATAAAGGAAATTGCCCATTGAAAAAAGGCAATATCACAAAGGACTATTCGTCTACAGACGAAGATGGCGAGGGAGACGATGTTGAATCAAACGAGTATGATGACCTCACCGACAGTGGAAGCGAAGCGCAAGCGCACAGGAGCGAAGATGATGACACTATGATTTGAATTAAATTATATGATACATAACAAAATATTTTGTTTGAATGTAACTGGTATATTTTTTATTGATGTTCCAAAATATTCCCTTTGATGTAACAGGTACATTTTGTTTACAGTTTCTTGCAACTATTTTTTAAATATATTGAAAATGTATTTGATAAGTATTTAAATTGGATGGTTGATAAACACTGTAGCATTATCAGCATTTTTTGTCCACAATATATTTATACTATACAAGTTAACTTCAACTTACATACATCAATCATTTATGTTGAAAAAGGATAGATAATATGCACTTGTGCACATTTGATGAAGAACTCTTAATTCAACACTACCCACATATTTTTGACATATATTGATACGGAAACACCGGTTATCACCTATGCACAGAAAATACACATATGTACAGAAATTAGGTTGTGTACGAGTACCTTTTAGGTAAATACACTTATCTGAAATACACATATGCTCTGAAATTAAAGTACACATATGCACTACCTGAATCGTGTACCTGTAATAATATGGTTTACTGTAATATTAATGTATGTAAGAAACGCAATAGGTTTCAAATGCCATCAAAAGGTTCATCATCTAGGCACCCCAATAGGTTCCATAATAACTTTCACATACACAACCACAAAAACAATGTCTTCTAAGTTATATATTTTTTAAATGTTTCATCAAATAACTAAAATACCCCCAACCCGAACCACAATTGTTTTCATCATGCTCCATGAAATAACCATCGTGACAACAATTAACTGAAGTAAAATGTCTTTTCAAAATGTTCCGTTTCCGCTAGTATCCGGTCCCGGTGAATGTTTGCATCAGACGTCACCAACTTTACGCGTATTTCTTACGCAACTGTGTCAGTGTTGCTTTTTTCTGGACAGGTTCTAATGGGAATCCACAATCCCATTTTTGGGTCGTGACTCCATACCAAGTCTCCATGTGGCGCATAACAAAAACACCGCAATCCACAGTGTTTCCTACGGTCTTCCACTCAAAGTCTAACATTTCTGGCACTACATTTTCAATTTCTACTGCTTTCGGGTGTTTCATCAGTTTCAAGTACCGGGTGAACACGTCCTTCTGCAACCAAAATTACAAGTTTAAAGTTAATTATATACTTGCTAAAGCCAAAAATAAAATAAAAGAAACTGCATCTAGACTTATCTTACAACTTTGTATGGAGTGCTCTTCTTGAAATAATTTTCATCATTTATCAGTTGAACTGGGCTTTCCGTTGCAGCCATATTGTCAATCACCGTTATTGATGCCGTCTCAAGATCAAAACATACAAGATAAAAATGTCCATTTTCAAGAATAAGAAATAAGACTACGCAATAACTGGACGTAGTCAACAAATATGGCCTCTTGTCTACTACGTGTACCAAAGAACTTCTTAATTTTTCCACACGTAGTACATCTCCATACCGTACATTATGTAACACATCCTCCGTCTGCATAACAACAACCATAAAATAAAAAAATAAATAAATAATGATCCAGGAGTTACTACATCTTAAACTGTAATTTTATACTAACAGGATTAACTTACAAAACATTCGGTATGGCAAAAAAGGCGCGGCTTTGAGCCTTTAACTTTATCATCTCCCGCAAATACATTTTCCCCTGAGGTTCTATGACTTTCTTCTTGGTTAAGCATCAACGCAAAACAATTAATCACACCACTATTTATCGATTGACTAGGTTGCAAATCCTTGAGCTGAAAATGGTATAGACCAACCCCCGTATCCGTTTCAAATACTAGTCATCTATTTCATGAAATATTATACATTTCTGATTAACATTTCACTAACATACATCATTATTCACATGCATACCTTTTTTTATGTGGTACACATGTGCATGTTGTTACCTTTCATATATCTAATATTAGTACAAACGTGTAACTTGTATGATAAAACTGCCATTTCTATGATATGTCCAACGGGAATTATATAGAACATGCATGGGCGTATATTGTTCATAGACACGTACATATATTCACACACACATATAAACAATATTGATTTCGGTAAGAGCCCTTACGCATTTGTCGTTTCTACCTCCGCGACTTCTACATCTCGGTTTTGCATCGACCTGTCGGACACCTTTTTGTTCTTCGGCTTTGCTACCCTGTTTATGGACATTACATTCCCTCAAGGGAATAATATTCTAAATATAAAAAAATAATATATAATATTAAAGTTTAATCTTACATCTTGTCATCGGCAGAAAGCGACAAATATTTCCAAAGCATGTTTTCTTCTTTGCTCAACCAACTGTTGATGTTGACAGCTCGCACCATAAATGGCGATTGGACATACCTTGAGCCGGTCTTTCTCCTTTTACCCTTACCGGCTGATTCAACAACATCGGCAACATTTGTTTCTTTCATCATACTCACTAACACATTATGTTTGGCGGTACATTCATCTTGTGTCATTCCAAGGCTGAATGACGGAATATCGTCTAACCATTAGGTACTATATGCACCTGAAATGTAGTCCTCAATCGCTTCTACAGATTTCATAAAAATCTTTGTGGTTGGGGATGCGATCTATGGTGTTGTCACATTATCTCCCCACAAATCTTGCATACTTTCACTCTTTGTTTTCCCTTTACTGTCCCCCACATCTGTATACATGTATAGTAAACATGTTTATTGTTGTGCATAATACAATCATATGAAAAAAATTAAAATCAAATTAAAAGTAAAATACAAGTTTATAAATACCTGCTACTTTCTTAGACTGACTCGTATAGATTTCTTTTTCTTCAGTCTCACCAATAGCGGGTTTGTTGAAATTTTTTTTGTACCTTTCTAAAATGGGTAAGACCGAATGATGTGACAGGTAGCGAGATATATGCTCTTGTATTCCATCCTCTAATTGTTGTTTAAAATTCTCAATTTATTCGCATATAGATAATATGCGTGCACCACTCATCTGCGTATTACAGAAAATTATAATAACTAAATATATACATAAACTAACCATAACCTATTACCCAAAATTATTTTAAGCATACACAAGAAAGGAACTCTTAACATGATCATACCTCTACAGTCGACGTGTCTTGCGCTTCTGTTTTTTTCACGCCCTTATCATTGGCAACGTCTTCCGGACCGTCCTCAATATTGATTTCATCATCATCGGCCACATCATATAACTCTCTTATTTCTCCCAGCCCAAAACCTCCGTTCTTCAGCTCCTGCTCCTTCCGTTGGTTCATCAATTCATGTGTCCAAAATCTCAGAGGAGCTTCCCTACGTGCACGGTCGAACCCAGGGCATTGTGTCGACTCCAAATACAACAACTGTTGCAATCAGAAACCAAAACAATTACATTTATAATAAAAGTAAGCAGTAAAGATTGTGACAAATTAGGAAATAGGTTCTTTATAAAGCAAAAAAAAACAAAACCGTGTTTCTTTTTTTTTCCATTACTTCAGTATGCACTGGTGTACTCCCCACATAAAGACACTAGTGTACTAAAATTAACACAGTAAAGATAATGATAGAGTATATAAATTTGAATTGTAAGTACATACCACCAAATAGGTTATAGGTCCTCTGAAGTACACATTAGGGTCACACCTTACCCAATCGTCTTTACATTTCTTCACAGCGTCCAACACAAGTTGACACTAATCATGCTCCTTGAACCCCTTATCATGGTTAAACAAATCCAACAAATTGTACATCACACTACCATTTTTAGTGCATCCTATCATTGTTGATATGAACAACATCACAAAATCTATTATGAACATTTCCCTTTCCTCATACTCATCAGTCCGAATCTTGTCAACAATGTTTTTACAACTTATCCGTAGCTTATCAAACCTGGAAACCCACTTCTCCTTTAAAGGATGTCCTGCTTCTTCATTGTTCAGCTTTGACACTTTTATTCCACCGTTTGGAATACCTAATATCTTTTTAACAGACTCTTCGTCGACCGTTATTTGTCGTCTCCCAAAACGATTCTCATGTTCTTCGTGTCTAGTTTATCAATACAAAATGCCCGATCTGGGCTGTAACATCGCTCACATTAAACTCCAACAACTTACCAAACCCACTTTCTATTACAATCACTTTCTGCCATTTATTCATCACCCGCATCGCTTCATAAAGTTTGTTGGGGGACGTTCTAACCCGGATGCCAAACAAACCATCTGCAACTTTTAAACGTTTTTTTCTTTTGTGTACTCTTGTTCTTCGGTTTCTTTTGTGGTCGCCTTTTCCGGAACCAAAAAGCTCGGCTGTTTCATTATCGCAAAAAATTAAAAACCATTAAAGAATTTATGATTATTTGTGAACACTATTTAGAAGCTATAGCAAATTTATATCTTCAGCTTGTTTATCTCCACCCGTAACGTCAACCCGATCAACATCCTCACCGCGCTTTTTTGTATTACCGTCGTCTCCATCATTAGCTCTATTAACACTTCCATCTACACGTTTTTTTCCTTTTTGGGCGGGTGTATCAATCTTCAGACGGTTTGGGAAACAACATATCATTGTGTACATTATATATACATATTTTTGCAAACCAGTTGAATCATACTTTTAAAGGGTGCACACAACCATACCTTGTTCATCACCAGTGAAAGGCACTTTGACAGGTTTAGTTCTTTCTCTCTTTCTCTTCTTTCTGGTTGTACTTTTTTTCCTCCACGTACTATCCGAATCCCGTTTTTTGGTCGTCATTTCATCACATTGTTGAGCCACAAACGCTGTGTTTAATCCATTTCAAATACATGTATTGATGAATTGGATATTAATTTATCTTATACTCTTTGATTAAAAAAACAGTATAGTAATCATCTATAAATTGTACTAACCTATTTCGCCTTGATCGTTTTCATTGTCATCGTCTGTAAACTGTATTGGATCTTTGATAGTATTACTAAACTTACTAGCCTTCTTACGCGCAATCCTTTCACTTCTCGTACCTATGCCATTAACACAATCATGTCAACAAAGTAGGCATTCAGTTCTAGAAACATTAATTACTTTTTTAAGTTAACAACTTACGTTTGCGCATAACGATTCTTAGTTTGTTTAAAAAATAAAATCAGTTAACACTGCAAAATAAAAAAACAAAGTTAGTGTGCCAGATCAATAATAATAAATAGTTTTTACATAATGAACTGAAAAAATTACACAAATGTATAATAACAAAAAAAAAACCCCAAACATAATCTAATACACATATGTAACAGTTTGGTTCTTATACTTTAAATGAAATACACAGTTATACTATCTATACCATATTGAAATACACATTTTCTTACAAGTAAATACCTAAAAACCAACTTCATTAAACCATCTTTACAACCCACAAATCGTTCTGCTACAGCAAAACTGCTAGCAGAAACACATATCACCATCAAAAATTGTGCAAAACAATGGAAACATAAACACATCATGCACAATAACATAACTACTAACAGCTAGTCATTAAAAATTAACTTCTCATACATTGGGGTTTCAGAAATTCTTAGTTATATCGGTTTTAAGGAGCTCAATCACATAATAAAAATCATAATCCACATGTGTACTTCAACACTGAACTGCCAACACTCAAAACAAACGATTCTAGAAACAAATTAACAAACGTCATTCTAAAAACACAACAAGTTATGATTTTTGGTGCTCACCAATCGTTTACATTTACTCATACAAAAACTACAGAACAAGATGTGTCTGAAACCCTAGAATTTTCAAAGCGACTACATATACACGGTTCACGATTACGAAAACCCTAAACATCTACCATTAACTTTTTGATTCGTCTAATTAATGAATCATGATACTAAAATACACACAAAAACCCAAAATCCATAAACATATATTGCTTCACAACTCCGATTACCTTGGATTCGGCGATTGATTCAACCGCAGACTCCAGTCGTCGCTCTTCGCCTAAATTAGGTTTCCTTTTGCATAATGTTTTGTCAAAATATATGTGCGATGAATGTGGTTTTAGTTGATTCGGATTATAGTCTGTATTCTTGATTTTGATTTCTTCAAATCAAACTCTGTTCGAGATTTTAGGGGAGGTGAGAGACTGAATATGCGGGAACATGATATGGAAACGGTTGAGTTTCCTTTATTCAAATACATTTAGATGTAATGTTGATTTACCAATATACCCTTATCATTTAATTTTTATTTAAAACACATTTTCTATTATTTACAATAATGCCCCTACTATAATCTTCAAGATGATAAGAATCAAGGGTCTGGATCAGTTCGCACAGTTCACTCTTAGAGAGTTGTTCACTTTTGATCCCTACCCTATATTATGGGATTCTAGAGTGAACACTAGTGTATTTATAAACTGAGTGAACAAATTCTGACCATTGATTTACACTTGTGTATTGATAATCAAGGGGTAGGATTAGTTCACACAGTTCACTATTAAGAGGGTTGTTCACAAATTAACCTAACCCTATATATATATATATATATATATATATATATATATATATATATATATATATATATATATATATATATATATATATATATATATATAAGGATCTAGAGTGAACAACATTATAAGAGTGAACCGTGTGAACTGATCTAGAACATTGATTTTCATCATCCTAAAGTTTTAATTAGTGGCATGATATAATTATTGAGATTTGTTTTTTTCCTTTAAAGTTAATTAAAAAGGGTAATTATGTAATTACATAATGGGTCAGTTTTTTAAAACTGGAAACATGAAAAGTTGCCATATATTTCGCCAGTTACTTGATCCTCCAAAGTTGCCATATATTTCGCCAATTACTTGCTCCTCCAAATTCACGTATATTATTTAATACACATGTGTACTGTATATTATAAACTGGAATTCTAAAGCAAAGCTGCAACCTTGATTTATACTAATGCAGTAACTTTACCATGTCACACATGTATACTGTATGGTATCAACTGGAGGTTTGCATCAAAGTTGAATACTCGGATGTAATAATGCAGAAACTTAAAATTATACGCATGTGTATTGTATGGTATCAACTAGAGGTTTACAGCAACGCTGCATCCGCTTATATAACGTCATGCATCATCTTAACAGTATACACATATGTATTAAATAATGCATATACTACGAAACTGCATCCTGATATGTAATAATGCATATACTACGCGACTATACACATGTGTACTAAATTGCAACAACTGGACGTTTACAACAAAACTGCATAATCATAAATAAAAATCGCAAAACTGCAATTATGTGGATAATGAACGGGAATCGATGTGTACCATTAAAACCGTAAGGGCACCTATGGAATTGGAAGCAAATTTCGTTGTACAAATATGTATAAGTAACCATTACAAAAAGTTTGTAAGATATAGAAAGGAAAAAACATGAGTTGTATATATGTGTATAACATGGGGATAATATAAAATCATGAAAGTTATGAGTATTGTTATCAATACACGTCTGTGTATATAAGCATACAACATCATCCTTCAGATAAAACATAATACAAACATCCCAACCATCTGTAATCATGATGACAAAAACTACCTAGAATACATATACAGAGCGATGAAATCAGCATGAAGCAAACCGAATACGAACACATGATTGTTAATTGGACTATTGTGGTTGTTATATTGGCAGTCGCTAGTTTGGTTGTTACTACTTGAGTCGAACATGAAAGATCATGAAGATGAACTATATGACGTTCAAAGAAAAAATATAGAATGATGAAGAACTGCTCGATTGAAAAAAAAATCTGGTGTGTTTTGACCAGTTATTATGATATAGATCTTGTTTAGATTTAAAAGATATTTTGAATAATTACAAAAATAGGAAAGTGTAACTACTATGGATTAATTAAAATAGTAATTAATAATAATTTAATGTATAGTTACAATCCTATCCTTTATAACTAAAAAATAATCAAGGGTCAAGATTAGTTCACTCTTAATAAGTTATTCACAAATGATCCTAATCCTCTATATATATATATATATATATATATATGTGTGTGTGTGTGTGTGTGTGTGTGTGTGTGTGTATATATATATGTAGTGGAAGGTTTAAATGGAAACGCTAAATATTGTGAGAACCATGAGAACGAATGAAAAAACAACGAGAACTTGGTAAAAAACAATTCAAATTCAAAAATTCTTTTTTCACTTTTCGTTATTATTCCGATACAATGTTAGAAATTAAACTTAAAACATTTAAATTTACGTGAATTCGTAAATAAACAAAATTTACACATGTGTAAGTTTGTCATTTACAGATGTGTAATTTTGTTATATTTACACATGTGAAAAAATCTAATAAGAGTGGTTTTGAGAAGATAAATGAATTATTTGATTTTGTAAATTCTTTTGTTGATGTTGTATCTTAATTACAATGAAGGTTGTATTAAAAAAATTGGTTTTGATTGGCATTCACATTCGTTCTCACGGTTCTCGTAATATTTAACGTTCTCAAGATAACCCTCCCCTATATATACATACCTAGGTAAAATTATAAATATCATATATTCCCTTATAAAATAATTAAAATATCATATATACCCAATTTATTAAAAACAATGTAATGCGTGTAATTAGGTCGATCTCATGGTTTACAAACTTAATCTTAAATGATAAAAGATAAATGATTTAATAATTTGGACTGAAAATATCTTGTCAAATTGACATAAGTTTAGCACTTCAATCAAAAATGTATTGATTAAGCATCAAAACTCGAATTCAACCTGTTATGAAAAGTTCTTGTAGTTTTAGTAACACTTGAAACCCGTTATAAACATTTTAAATAGTTTTATAAAAGTCTTATAATTGATAATTGTGATTGATCTTGTATTTCACTTGATCTTTGACTTTGTCGTTCATTAACTTACCTTTGTTGATTTGACTTGAAATATCGAAACTTGACTCATATAATTGTTCAAAACATGGCATAGTCGATCCACAACTGAGCCTTGCATTTTGTGTGGTTATTTTCTTGCTTGATTCTTTAACTTTGTTTGTCTCATGTGGTTATTTTCTTGCTTCACTTATGGTTCAAAGATGGTCAAACTTAGTTTTTGACATATCACGACATATGTAGTTGTCAAGAGGAGAAAAAGGATCGATGCAAGGTCAACCGTGCCATCGACCATCCAACTAATAAAATCTTTTGTTCCCTCTCCTCTTGGCTATTTTAACTCACCTTTTGCAAACAAAATTTTACACATTACTTTCAAACTTCAAGATTGTCAAGCAAGAAAGAGAAGATCTATAGCTCCAAATCACTGATCTAGTCAAGTTTAGCACACACACAATTCCACTTATTATAATCTTCATTAATTGACGACTCCTTCAAAGTTGAACATAAGGGAGGCATTAGGTTATCTCAACCTTGAAAATAAGAGGTTAAGGGTGAGACGTTTGTAACGGTAACCTCTACCAAGTTTTAGAGAGAAATTTGATAGCGAAGATAACTCTTGATTGGGACGTAAGATAAATTAGTCAACATTCATGGAACAAGTTTACATCATAATGTTTCTGTGATGATACATGATGCAGGAGCAATCGTTTATCCAATTGATAGTTATTTTTATTATTTATCATTTAAATTTCATATTATTTTATCATTATCTGTTTCCTTAGTTATCTCCAAGGTGCGACTTTAAAGCTTAAATATCTAGAGAATTATTGTTTTCTTAAGTTTTTGTTAATTATTGAATAGAAAGAACTTTGTTTTTGAACATTTTTGTTCTTTTATAGTCTTTGATTAGCTAATTGTCTATGAGTCATTTGAATGCTTTCCTATTTTTCTAATCTGTATCTTTTTATTTGATTTGCTTATTATAATAGTTGTCCCAAAAGAAATCATTCTAATTTTTTTACAACGGAAAAGAACCTATTCACCATCATCTAAATTTTATTGCTATAGCAATAATATATAAATAATTAGATTTAACATATTCATATATATTTTCTCGAAATAAATAATAAGTTGTGCCCCAAAGCCTATTATATTAACTTTTACAAGTTTTTTCCGTTTGGAGAGTTTAGTATTCTCGAATCTGAAGTTAAAAAAGATATAAAATTATATATGATCATCGGTCATTTTACATTAAAATGGTCATACATTTAGTAACATGTCGAAATTATGATCCAACGGTAATGAGTGCGATCATGATTTATTTCATCTGAATCATAACATATATAAGCAATCTGATTCATTTTTTTTAACAGTGAACTTCATGTATAAGGTTACCACACTCTCCAAATCAGAGAGCCCCGTATTGCCTCACTTTGTTCAGGCTATGTTGTCTTAACCAGGCCCACATTGGCTTCAAAGTTTGGTTTTTTTTGGGCGTTCCCCCGGGAAACCATACCGCCGGCTGCCACTTGACAATCGTTGTGCCACCACAAGAGCATAACTCTCTGGCGTAACACACGGAGGGACGAAACCTGGTTGGGCTCAAGAATCGTACTGACATCCTCACACAAGGCCTAGTCCAAATTCTTCATTGTCTATATCGAGCCAATATGACACTAGTGAGAATTAAACTTGAGTCTTCATTAGAAAACCCAAATTTCCTATCACTACACCACAGTGGGGGGATTTACAATTAACCCTAACACCCAACTCAAGATATTTGTTTGTAATTAATATTGTAGATCAGATTAATTATGTAAGTTGTAAGATCACACCTATAGATAAACATACTTGTAGTTTTTACGACATGCAAACCAAACCCATATAATAATAACACCTAATTGCCCGACCCATCTAGCTAGCATGGTGTTGGCGTGTCCCGTGAGTTTACACATACCAAGGTACCAAGGTTCTAACGGAAATAAATAAAAAGGCTACTATATATGATCATCTTCAATCAAAGTTCCATGGTTACTCGAGTATCGGGAGATTGATTACAATTTACCATACATCGGTGTCCCAAAAACCTTGCGCCAATCAAGGAAACCATACCCATTAATAACTTTTAAAAAAACTGCGCACATACTTTTTTGCCAAAATAAGATTTATTAGAACTCTGCGCCAAATATCCAAGAGAGGAAAGCGTCATTTAACTACCTTGCGCGGGCTCGCACAAGGTTCAAAGTTAACCTTGAACACTCTCTTTGGATAAATGCTACATTTAACTACCTTGCATGGGCTCGCGCAAGGTTCAAAGTTAACCTTGAACACTCTTTGGGTAAATGCTTCATTTAACTACCTTGCGCCGGCTCGCGCAAGGTTCAAAGTTAACCTTGAACATTCTTGTTTGATAATGCTTCATTTAACTACCTTGCGTGGGCTCGCGCAAGGTTCAAAGTTAACCTTGAACATTCTTGTTTGATAATGCTCTATGCATAAACCTTGCGCAGATATTTATATCAAAGCAAGCATCCACCAAACGTTACGCTAAGCAGCAAGGAGAATAAGGAAGATCAGTTAACTAACTTGCGCTTCTCGCGCAAGGAAACAGTAAATCCTGAGAAACTTTCCCTTAGCAAAATTCTTGACTTGGTGCAAAAGCAAAGGGAATCTTTTCTGTTGTAACTGAATGTACACGTGGCGAATAATAGATGGGTAACAGATGTGAAATCTTCTAGAAGCCATTAACACCCAATCGTGCAACCATCTTTTTGGTTATAACCAATTGCCACATGGCAGCATCTGGACGACTGAGGAAGATCACAATGATGGCATGCTCACATTTATAAGATGTAGTGATCTCATGTTGACACGTGGCACCTCCCTGACCGCTGATGAGCTCACGATCCGTGTGCACTAACGGATTGCCAATAAACGTTGACGCAATAATAAAAGATTCTGTTAAAGTTAACAATCTCTCTTTTTAGCGCCAAACACCGGCTATAAATAAGTAACTTGGAGTTCAAGGAAAGGTATTCACTCTCAACTACTCTCTCACGTACAATACTTATTTCCGACTACCTGTACTTATTCTCACGCCGGAGGGAGGTCACGGAGAGAACCCCCCTTCTCCCTGTGGCGAGCTAACGGTGTTCTGTTTTGCAGGATCAGCCGGAATATTGTTCTATTCATCATCCATCGTGAAACCAAATGGAGGGTTAACCCTTTTATGCAGAGCCCATTCCATAGATCTACTTTGATTCCGGTCTAGTTGATCTAGAGTTTCTTCATTGGCGCCCACCGATTTCGATTCTCTCACCTTTCGTTTCGTTTCACTTAGATCTGCCTGACGGATCATCTTTTCAAGGTCCTCGATTAGGGATTCGACGCGTCATTGTCGGACCTCAGGTCGACGGACAAATAGTTGAGGATTCTTCCGGCGAAGCTAATGCTCAGTATGATCCTAATCATGCGAGTATTCCTGTAACGCCGGCGGCTCCTCAGGTTGATGTTGCGTCGATTTGACCACCTGGAGAGACTCCAATATCGTGGTTAATCAAGTCTCAAGCGACTCTAAACGCTATGTATGCTCAGTTATGTGCCCAAACCAGAACTCCAGCTTTTCAAGCTCCGGTTACCGCTCCTCAGGTCCGTGCTTCGCCGGCACCTCGAGTTTTGAGTTATAATAATCAAAGTCATGCTCGTTCCCTTTCGTCCATGCCTGAAGATGGAACAGAAACGGGATGGTAATAGAAGGCAAGAAGACAACATTCATCGTCGCGCATCTGTCCACTCTCGTTTGGGCCCGCGGTCTTCGCAGAAACGGGACACCCAACACGATGAGCTCGATAGAACCTATGAGGAAGGGGATAGTGCAAGTTTTTTTAATCGAATATCTGCAGATCATGCTAATTACCGGCCAAAAGTACGCGTAGTATACAATCCAGAAGCTGAGCATGATTACAATTTGGTGTATCGCCCAACTGAAGCAGCTGAACAATCAAAGTTTACTAGAGAGATAGCACTGGCTCCGTTGGAGCGAGCGAAATTACCATCCAATGTTGGAAAGTTTAACGGTTTGACCGATCCCGATTATCACATGCGCCTCTTTACCGGTGCAGGGTTACTTGGGTGCTGGACACTGCCAACGTGGTGTCACTTATTTGTACAAACCCTTACTGGCGCTGCACGCCTTTGGTTTGATAATTTGCCGGCATGTAAACTTTCCTCTTGGAATGACAAAAGAAAAATTTCTTACACACTTTAGTCAGCAACGGCGATACGTGCGCGACTCCGCAGATGTAATGAACATCTGGCGGAGGGACGATGAAAGCCTCGAAGATTTTATAACACGTTACAATAAAGAAGTGTTGGAGATTGGAGATGTCCATGAATACCTTATACGCGCACAGTTCAAGTATGAGGTAAGGTGCGACGAAATGATTAAAGTGTTGTCCGGTACAACTGGCCTTCCAAAAAACTGGGATAAACTCATGGCGGCAGCCAAGGTTTACGCCCAGACTGAGCACAACTTAAGTTCTAACCGGCCACCTCTGCCTCAGAATCGTCCGCAAGACTTGAGTAGAGGTAGGCGCAAGTATAAGAGAAATTGGAAAGAGTCAAGTCAGAATTCGTATTCTCCTTATTCACCAATTGATGCACGAGCAACAATCAACAAGATAACAACTCAAAAAGCGATTAAGCAGGATAATAGGGAACGTCAGTGGACTCCCTTAACGAAATCTCCGGCTGAGGTTCTCAGCACTGAGAATTATCAGTTTAAACAACCGCAACTAATGAAAAACAAAAAAGGTCAAGACCCAAATTTGTTCTGTGACTATCATAGAGACACAGGTCACACAACAGATAACTGCATCAGCCTGCGCACGGAGATTGAAAAAGCATTAAAAAGAAGGAAGCTGACACATCTAGTCCAGAATGTGTGCAAAGAGATTAAACAGATCACGCGCAAGAACGAAGGGCCTAGCAACAAGAAAATGAAACAGCACGTTTCCATGATTCAAGGTGGATCATCGCGCAAGCGTAGCCTTCAACATTTTCAAAACAACACTTGGCGCGAACAGCATGTCATTTTTCCTATCGTTCCAGGAGGTCCTCAAGAAGACCGGCCAGTAGTTATCACCGGTATATTTGGGCACTACCAAACAGACTATATGTTTATAGATCCGGGTAGTTCCATGGATATCATGTATGAGCAGTGCTTCAAGCAACTAGATCCTGAGGATAAGGCACGCTTGGAACCAGTTGATTTTCCATTAACTGGGTTCTGCAATGAGGCTGTCTTTCCTCGAGGACAAATCCTTTTTCCTGTTACTTTATCTGATGGGAGGTGTTCTCGAACGAGTAACGTCAACTTCATGGTTATGCCGGCAAATTCCCATCACGATGTACTATTGGGACGCCACGTGCAACGTGATTTTACTATGATTACCTCCGCTCCGCATGTTGCTTGTGGTTTTCTGACACAAAATGGTGTAGCTATACTTTTATGCGCGAAAAGAAATCATGTCAATTGAGGAACCAGTTATGAAGGCTGGCAAGACATTGCCAAGCAATGAACCAGAAAAGTGGGTACTCAACAATAAGTACCCTGAGCAGACAATCTTATTAGGACCTGCAGTCAGTATTGAAATTTGCGCAAATCTTAAACTACCGTTGTTTCGCAACAAAGACATTTTCGCCTGGACACCTGCCGACATGGTTGGCGTCCCGCGCGACGTTGCGGAACATTGCCTGAATGTATTTCCATCAGCCGAGCCAGTTGTGCAGAAAAAGCGTAGCCTCGGGTCAGAAAAGACAGAGGCAATGAATGAACAAGTCATCTGTAACATCCGTCAAAAACCGGATTTACCAAACCCGCTCTGTTTATTAACCGAACAATCAGTTAAAAATTTCGTGGCGTATTTAATGCCCAAATTATTTTTAAACGATACATAATTAATAAGTATTTTGGAATATATAATTTATATTTGAAAAAGTATTAAAAATAATGAAATAAAAAATAAATCAATGCTGCCGGGTTTCGAACCCGGGTCAGCCAGCGAATTCAGCAATGACTTAACACTCATCCATCCAACCACTGTGCCACTTGTGTTTCTTGTTCATTAATGGAAACAATAAATACATAACATAAATCTCGAATTCAAAACCGACGCGCCCAATCGCAGTCGTCGGAAATCCCGACGATTTCGCCGAGGGGTTTCTTTTTTTTTTAACCGAAGCCTTAACTATTACATCGGTTATAACCGACGTCTGAACCCGCGACGCAAGTCATAACCGCCAGAAAACTTATTGACCGACGAATCAAGACAGAAAACGGACTAAATTCGTCGATGTCCTGCCCTATAAATACCCCCTCTAACCTCTGTTAGCTTTTTCGCTCACAATCACACTCTTTCCCGACGTAAATTCACTCGCCGGAGAATTTCTGCAACTCGCCTGAAAACCGAGCCTTTCACCTCTGAGCCTTACTGAACCCTCAGAGCTCATACCGAAGCCACCCACACTCATCTCAAGCTCCCTGAAGACCCTCTGCCGCAGGACACACGTCGCCGGAATAATCTGCTGTCATCGGAGCTTCGCCGGCGAAACAGAGGAGTCCTGTTCGGTATATCTTACACTTAATCTCTCGTTCTTTTTATTAATCTCACATGTAATTAATCACAAGACACTAACGAACTTGATTAAATCTTCGAACCAGTCGGACTTCCGTTTCTGGTTAAGTTTAACGAAGAAGACGGAGTTATCAGTTGTGTATATGTCTAATTAAAATCAAGATATATCCCGGGTTAGACACACAGTCCAGCGGTGGACTGTGTGCAAATAAACACGCTTACGTCCCGAGTTCGATTCTTGTCCCACGCACACTCGCCTTAATAAAAATGTCCTTTTTTTAACCGAACCGGATTCACTGCAATAGATGTTAAGTTTAATAAAAACCGGAATAATAACCAAGATAGACACACAGTCCAGTGGTGGACTGTGTGAACGTTTAAACCACATGTCACGAGTTCGAGTCCAGACTACCGCACCGGTCCGGACAAATATCAAACTTTTTATATAAGGCAGAAATGAAATTATTTAGTTTGTATATATGTATAATAAAAATCAGATTATTTAACAAGTTAGACACACAGTCCAGCGGTGGACTGTGTGTTAACCTAAACCACAGGTCCCGTGTTCGAGACCTGTGGAGAACACCGAGTGAGTCATTTAAATCGTTTTTGAAATAAATGATTTTCGGATTAATTCAATTAAGGTATAAATATAATTAAAAACAGAAATATTTCGGGTTAGACACGTAGCTCAGTTGGTAGAGCTGCGTGCACGCGAACGGGAGGTCTCGGGTTCGAGCCTCACCCGGCGCACACAAATACACAATAAAATTCGGTCAACAGGTCAACGGTCAACAAAGTCAACAGTCAAAAATCAATATTTTTTATTACTTTTATTTATTTATTTACATTAAAAATACTTAAAAATAATATTTTTTAAGGTTAGAAAATAGCCTTAAACTCACAAAAATATATCCAACAATCCTACTAAAATTGATTAATAAAATCGGCTTACTTACCGAACCATTATGCCATTATCTAGGTTAGTTTCACTCGTGGTTAAAACCAACTTCGTGCGCATTCAACATCATCAACCGAACGCACCCAATGTGAGTGAATCTTACAACTCCCCTTTTTAATTACACGTTTTGGGGTGTGTCATGTGTCCAAAAAATTAACTCGTTTATTTAAACTTGTGCCATACCATATTGTGATCTAAACTTAGAATGTATATATATTGTTTATAGTTATGTATTTCATAATGTCAAGTTGTATGCAAATCATTCATTAGGCCCATCAGTTCCTCGTGGGAGACGAGTTGAGCAACGCGTGCCTCAAAACAAATCCATTATTGTATGTGTGTGCATTATTTAATATTAAATGATTGGTGAATAAGTTTACATCTATTTTTACTCATGTGTGGTTGTGCACTTTATTTTATAATCATTTCAATAAACTTGTTCAAATGTTTTTCATAGGATTCACTCGCCAACTTTTTGTTGATCCAAAAACCATTTTTACACATGATACAGGTGAACAGGATGAAGCAAGGAAAACATAGGAAATGCCTTAGAAGAAACAATGAAGTCTAGAATGATGTTTAGGACATGATGTAATTAAGATTGTATGTTTCCCTTTAAATTGTAATAATGAATATGAAACATTATAATAAATGTCATGAGCTTTGATGATAACCCAATTATGCCCCAATCACCTTTTCCGTTCTGTGTCGGGGTGTGACAGTTGCGCCTCCAGATCCTCCTGCTTGGGCAACTCAAAGTTCCCCAAGATTTGTGAGAACCAAGTGTCCTCACCACCAGCAATAGGCACGAAGGCCATTTTTCCTTTCTCTCTCTTGAAAGACACCAAGTAGATAGGCGCAGCTACATAACAAACATTTTTGCATCAGTACATATCTATTGAAAGATATTGCTAAGAAGTTAAAGGGTTACATACCAGTTCCATCTTCTGTATACACCGGTTTTTCCCAGTGTTCCTTCATCCAGAAAATACTCATCCCGGCAGCGATGAGCGCCCTCTCCGGCAAAACAATATTGGGCACATTTTAATGTCTTGATACCATACCTCGTCGGCAGGTATGGGAAGGGTTTCCAGCTCGATCTCATCACCGGCCCGGAGTGTCGTCTTCATCGGGATCACCGCCGCCTTGATAAAGACGAACTTCTGCTTCCAGCCGTGGTAGGACTTCGGCGGCACCATCAGCAATCGTTTGGCTTGCACACGCTGTGGAACGAATAAAAACCCAACGAGCAGTGCAGCTGGTAGAAAACTCTAAACTTCTCGACCGACGGCACGATCTGCATCGATCGGCAAACGAACTCAAAATGACGGATCCTCACCATTCCCATCGGGCTGAACTGAGAAATATGAATCTTGTAAAAACCGAGAATTTCCAGCAAGTAATGGGTCACCGGCAGCCGGAAGTTCCCTTCGGCAAAATAATCGTAAAATAATGTAATGTAGCCGGCCGGCGCATCAGCCGCCGTGGCATTCGCATCCTGAAAAAACGCTTTCCACGACGGAGCGAAAAGGAAGTTGGTGGCAAGATTATCAAAATCTTTCTTCGACCACTTTAGCGGTGGCAAACTTGATGACGACATCTCAGCAGAACTTGCACCGGTGGCCATAACTCGAACTTTGAAGAAAACTTAGAAAACTTTGAAGGTCGCTGGAATTTTTGAACACAAATTTCTCTCAAGTTATAATTGGGTGAGGAAGCAAATGGAACGTTAATCCCTTTATATACTAACCGCAATTAATGCACGATCTGACTGCAACGACTTTTACGACTGTCACATATCCCCAAGTAACCGCAGGGGCGATTGGGGAACAGTAACCGCCCCACGCGTGCGAGTGTCGCTTAAAAGCATTAAATACGGTAAGACATGTACTGTTGACAGCCTGTCAACAGTACCACCACGTCTCAAGAACGTGCGATGTCACCAACTACACCATCCAGATAAGTACACGTGTCTAAGTATATTTGAAATTCAAATACTTTTTCAAAATTCACTTACGACGCATCATCAAGATGCATAAAGCAACAAAAAGCTAGTCCTTACCTAGCGCAGCACATTTATCTTAAGTCCAGTGCTCCACCTACTTTTTATTCTTACATAGGAGTAACACTGGACTGGGGGGACTTGAAGGGGTATGGTCCCAAAAACTTTGCGCCAATCAAGGAAACCATACCCATTAATAACTTTTAAGAAAACTGCGCGCAGACTTTTTTGCCAAAATAAGATTTATTAGAACTTTGCGCACAATATCCAAGAGAGGAGAGCGTCATTTAACTACCTTGGCGGGCTCGCTCAAGGTTCAAAGTTAACATTGAACACATAAATGTTACATTTAACTACCTTGCGCGGGCTCGCGCAAGGTTCAAAGTTAACCTTGAACACTCTTTGGGTAAATGCTTCATTTAACTACCTTGCGCCGGCTCGCGTAGGGTTCAAAGTTAACCTTGAACATTCTTGTTTGATAATGCTTCATTTAACTACCTTGCGAGAGCTCGCGCAAGGTTCAAAGTTAACCTTGAACATTCTTGTTTGATAATGCTTCATTTAACTACCTTGCGCGGGCTCGCGCAAGGTTCAAAGTTAACCTTGAACATTCTTGTTTGATAATGCTCCATGCATAAACCTTGCGCATATATTTATATCAAAGCAAGCATCTACCAAACGTTGCGCTAAGCAGCAAGGAGATTAAGGAGGATCAGTTAACTAACTTGCGCTTCTCGCGCAAGTAAACAGTAAATCCTGAGAAACTTTCCCTTAGCAAAATCCTTGACTTGGTGCAAAAGCAAAGGGAATCTTTTCTGTTGTAACAGAATGTACACGTGGCAAATAATAGATGGATAACAGCTGTGAAATCTTCTAGAAGCCATTAACACCCAATCGTGCAAGCATCTTTTTGGTTATAACCAATTGCCACATGGCAGCATCTGGACGGCTGAGGAAGATCATGGTGATGGCATGCTCACATTTATAAGATGTAGTGATCTCATGTTGACACGTGGCACCTCCCTAACCGCTGATGAGCTCACGATCCGTGTGCACTAACGGATTGCCAACAAACGTTAACAGAATAACAAAAGATTCCGTTAAAGTTATCAATCTCTCTTTTTGGCGCCAAACACCGGCTATAAATAAGTAACTTGGAGTTCAAGGAAAGGTATTCACTCTCAACTACTCTCTCACGTACAATACTTATTTCCAACTACCTGTACTTATTCTCACGCCGGAGGGTGGTCACGGAGAGAACCCCCTTCTCCCCGTGGCGAGCTAACGGTGTTCTGTTTTGCAGGATCAGCCGGAATATTGTTCTATTCATCATCCATCGTGAAACCAAACAGAGGGTTAACCCTTTTATGCAGAGCCCATTCCATAGATCTACTTTGATTCCGGTCTAATTGATCTAGGGTTTCTTCAGGTTTGTGAGGATATAGCCAAATCGGAAGCCCATTTGCAGGTGTGGCCATGGGATCATACTCGATTTTCTCATCGGGTATCAACAAATCCCATCTGAATGAGGTGACTATGTTGTGAAGGAATGCAAGTACTTCCAATCGGGAAAATTCTTTTCCTAAACACATCCTAGGCCCCCCTCCAAATGGAACAAATGTGAATGGAGTTGGTCTGCCCCTTCAAACCTTGATGGATCAAACCTGGTCACATCTTCAAAGTTGGCCTCATCTTTATGTGCCAATAAAGCACTCCAGTATAGCTAAAGATGCAACACAACTTTAGCACATCTTATAAGAGTATAGTGTGACAACAACATGGAACTTTTTTTTTTTAAAGAAATGAGTTATTTTCAAAAGACTTAATGACAATGAGGTCATTTTTTCTTGTTTCTGGTTCTAGGTTATAAGTTGCCATTTAGCGACTATCATGCCATTGAGTTGCCAATATACCAGTCTAGTGTCCAGATTTTGTATTAGTTGAAAAGACAAAATGACGGACTAGTTTTGGAAACTTAAAGAAAAATAAGTCGCTATCTTATATAGAGAGTATTCCCGAATTCATAACAAAATAAAAAAATTACCATATTTGTCATAAGCCTTTTAGAAATAACTCATTTACGAACATTTTATAAGAACACATATGAGTCTAGACACATATAATCACATTATTACCTTCCATCCTTTAGGAATGGTATAACCTGCATACTCAAAATCAACTAGGGCCTCTCTAAAGGCTCCCGTGACAGGGGGGTTTAGTCTCGTGACTTCGGATACAACATTCCACGTGTATCTCATTTTCTGTATCTCCTCCCATTTCAATAATTCACCTACTTCTTTCGCCTTCGAAATCTCTAGTTGCTCTGGAACATACGAGATGTTTGTCATTCAATCGCGCGACATATATTTTTTTAGAAATAGGTTCTTTTGAAATGGGTTTATAACAAATGAGTGGTTTTTTATGGGATTTAAAATCATTGTTAATCACTATCTAAGATAGTGATTAAACAAGTCAAAGTCGTAATCTAATATAGTGGACTTTGACTTTTTTATTTGAAGTTGGCTTTGACTTTTTTATGAAGTTGCTATGATAGATAGCAACTAGACTAACCTAGATATGAAGTCCAACAAAAAATAACCCATGTTTTAAAAAAGCTATGAAACAACTCACCTTTCAACACCTTGTCATAAACATTAGGGTGTTCACTAAGTCCCTTCATAACCGACGTGATCGTAACAGTGGGAGGCGTCATGACCAGCAAAGAGTAGCAACAAGATGTTGTTCGCAATCTCCAACTCAGTTAAATACCTACCATTTTCGTCTGACGAAGAAAGCATATGTGATAAGAGGTCTTGTGAAGATGATGCCTTTCCTTCTTCCAGTTCCACCCTTCTTGCCCTGATAACCATCGAGTTTGGTCCTAATAGCCGCAGCTGCTCTTTTCGAGCTATAAAATCGTGTGCATGGGATGTCAATAGGTAGCTCAACGATCCCTTTCAGGAAGATGTTGAATAATGAACCGAGTTTGGCAATATGGTTTGGGTCCTCAAGGCTCAAAAATAACCTACAGGCAAGCTCAAAGGCGTATACTTTAACAGTTTGGTATACATTCACCTCTTCCATGCCTACAAACATGCATGCATTTGAAACAATATTAACAAATCTAATAATTTAAAATGTTTTTAGAAATATGTTGTTTTGAAAAGTTATGGTGATTAATCGACCTATATAGAAACATGCATTTGAAATTGGACGCGATGTTTTTTTTTAAACGGCTAACAGAATTAATCTTGAGTACCCTCGGGGCACCCACTAGACCAAATGAAGTACCCTAAGAGTAACCCGAGTCCATCACTAATTCCGGGAAAAACACGATAAACCACTTGCCAGTATGCATGACTGTGAAATTACTGGTAAAACCCGTTTGACTCAAGGATTGAACCCAGGTTTTCCCAGGTCTCCTATCATTCCTACCAATGCCTCACTCTGCAGCAAGTGAGAGTTGAACTTTCATCTCTTAAGAGAAATTTTCACCACCTAATCTAGAGGTCATTGGCTTTTAAAACTTGGATGCGATCTTAACTTAGGTTTTTAAAACTTCGTAAGATGCAAACTAAGGACTTTAATAGCTAAAAGGAAAAAAATAAGATCACTATCTAATTGTTGATTGCAAAGTTTAATACGTAAAGGTCGATATCTTATATGGAATTTCTTATAGAAATTGCGAGTTTAGAAATGAGATTAGTACTTCTAGGCAATGTTTTAAAATGTGGTTTTTTATACCGCAATGGATATGGGTCAGAAACGGTTTAACCGGATGTATCGGGCGTTCTACCGGGCGGTTTAACCGGTTCCACCGGACGGTTCAACCGGTACAACCAGCCGGTTTGAACCGATTTTTAAAACATTTCTTCTAGGTGTATTTCAATACTTTGTACATTTAGCTATCTAAGAAGGCAAGTATGATATGTTTCTGGGATTTCGTTGAGGTAACAAGAGAACTCCATAGAAGTTCGCTCCTAGCGAACTTGGAGTACATATATATACATGGAATTATGTAAATTGAAATTATAGCGTTGGGTTCTTGTCTGAGTTTGCTTGGCACACTAGCAAACTCGTTGAATTTTTTGCTAGGTGAGCGTATTCTAAAAAGCAATGTTTTAAAAACCGGTTCAAACCGGCTGGTTGTACCAGTTGAACCGTCCAGTAGAATTGATTGAACCGTCCAATACATCCGGTTAAAGCGTTTCTATCCCAAATCTGATTATAAAACAGGATTTTAAAACATTGCTAAAAAGACTTGTTAGACTTGCCGTCAGTTCTCTTCTACGGTGCCAAAAAGTAGTGTAGTGGTCTTACAAACAACCTATTTAAGAATAATAATAATAAAAATAAATATTTAAAAAAAAGTATAAAGTATTAGTCTGAAAAAAAATGAGTATCGGTCTGGAAAAAATGATATCCTTTAAATCAGGGCCGGCCTGAGCATGTATCGGGTGGTGACGGTTTAGGGCCAAGAGGGCCTGTAAAATTTTTAAAAATTTCAATTATAGTTAAATTTTATGAAGATTATGAATGCATATAATATTGCAGCACTAAATAACTCGCCTTATGGCTCAGTGGTAGAGCGCCACTCCTGTAAACATGAAGTCTCTTGTTCGATTTTCCATGTGGAGCTGGGTAGTGCGCTAGCTTTTGTTTTAGTTTCTTTTTGGGTGTTGGGAGTAACTCGGGCTAAGCTCTTGTTCTTTTTGTTTGAATAAAGTTTCATTTACTCGTTCACAAAAAAGGAATCATATGATCCTAAATAATCATCTAGTTTTAGTTTCTGTTTGGGTGTTTGAGTTTTCGCATTGAAATCTTTGAATTATGGGTTTTTATAACAATTGGCGTCGTATTATAGGTTTTACTTTTTATTATGAATATATATTATAGAGGGTTAGGGCTCGATTTCTTTATCTCGCCCAGGGCCCAAAATTTCGTTAACATTTTCGAAGACGGGCCTGCTTCAAATGATAGAGGTTGTTACCTCGCCAATGAAGTTCAATATGCCGTCGTGTGACAACATCCATAGTAGCAGCATAGTGACTGGCAAAAGCATCAGGGCCAAGATATGATAACAACATCTTCCTCATCCATTTAGCTTCATCACCACGTATCGTAATCAGGCACCTCCCAAACAGCTTCCTCACCGGCAACGGCCACCACGCAGCCACTAGCTTGTTCTCGTTCCCAAATAGAAACTTGTTACCAGCAGGCCCACACAAAACCGCCACACGGTCCCCAAGCAACTCTGTCTTAAACACTAGAGGACTTCCGTGTTTCTCTATCCGTTCACGGACGAATCTCTCTGGGACTCCGTCCCAGCCTGCGCGTAGTAGCGCTAGAGATTCGCCCATGAACGGCCACCCGAAGCTTCCCGGGGGAGGTTGATTTTGCTTGTTCCGGATTTTTGGCTTCGGTAAACATTATAAAAGATGTATAAAATGATGAAGAGGAGAATTGGTGTTAAGAGTTGAATCATTATTTGTGTCACGACATGGGCGAGTGATCAGTGTGTCCATATATACTTTGTGTGTTTCAGGAAAAAGTTAGTTAACAATCGTTGTAAAATATTAACCATTAACACAGATATAATAAAGATATTTAAACATTAACATAGATATAAAAAAGAAATTTAGATAAGATAAAAATAGTTAGTTACACATATGTTCTTGTGGTTTATTTATATTAGCAACACGCCTACGCGATGTAGGGGGAGAGACACACCGAATTGTGATACTCGTATTTTGTAGTTTTCTCATATATATAATATTTATTGTAGCATTATTGTGATAGATATACATCAAAAAACGAAGTAATCGGGTAATCCATTTCATCGTGTTGTGCATGGTTCGGTTGGTTCGATTATTATCCTCAACTGAATCCGAAACCAAATTCATCAGTTAGTCCATTTTATTAACCAATCGGTTTTGGTTAATCAATTCGGTTTATTCGGTTAGATTGACGGTTTTTGGTTTAGTTCATTTAGTTTTTGTTAATAGCAAAAACAAACTTTGGGATAAAACTTTTGCTTAGAAATATATGAAATTGAGGTATAAATACATGAACTGAAAGTTTAAATATATGAAATGGAGATATAAAATATGAAATATATGAACTGAAGATATAAAAGTTAAAAATATATGAAAATATGAATGATTCAGTTCGAATTAGCTAATTTGTTAAACGAGAGTACAAAAATGTTGATAACCAGTTTCTAGTTAATTCGGTTTTTAGTTAATTCAGTTTTTTGTTGATCTCGTTTGGGTTTCTTCTATTTTCGGTTTGGTTTAGGTTAACAATTTAGTTATTGCTAACCGATAACCGATAACCGATTTTGGTTAATAACCGATAGATGCGTGCTCGATGCGACGGGAAACACAGACATTGCCGCAATGTGCATTGTTCGGTTGGTTAGATTATTATTCTCAACCGAAATCAAGGTCATCGATTAGTCTATTTTATTAACGAATCTGCTTTCAGTTAATCGGTTTGGTTTATTCAGTTAGATTGCGGTTTTTTGTTTGATTCATTTAATTTGGGTTTAATAGTCAAAACCAAACTTGGGCTAAAAATTTGATTAGAAATATATGAAATTTAGGTATAAATACATGAAACGGATATATAGGTACATCAAATAGAGGTATAAGTACACAAAATGAGGGTATAAATAGGAAATACATGAATTAAAGGTATAAAAGCTAGAAATATATGAAAATATAAGTGGTTCGGTTCAATTAATTTTGGTTAAATGAGGGTACAAAAAATCGATAATTTGTTTTTGGCTAATTGGGATTTCGGTTAACTTTTTTTTAATTAATTCAGTTTTTGGTTGATTTCGGTTATGTTTCGGTTAACGATTTAGTTATTAGTGACCCTTAGACACTATTACTCACGTAACATATCATATTTTTAATTAAAAAAATATAGCAATACTATACTCAAATTAAAGAGAATAAAATACTCTTTATAAGATGTAATTTAAAAAAAAATTATTAACGTACCAAAAAGTTATGATGATTTAAAAATCGTGAGAGGAGTTCATTTTTTATAAGGGGATAAAGTGTAAAAACAACTAATATCTATAATTTTGTTAAAGTTGAATGATTAAAGTGTAGTCTAGATGAAAGGATTAAATTGACTGTATATAATCACTTGATATTCTGTAGATATGACTAAGTATGTTGAGTTTTAGTCACTTGCATATTAAGGGATCGTCTACTTGTATCTGTCAAAACTTAGGGATTTAAGTGTAGTAAGTTGAGATGCTAAAATATAATTATTGTTTAAAAGGCTAATTTACCCTTATTTTAAGGGGTGTAATTATAAACTAAGAAGAAATTTTTATTTTTTGAGTTCCTTAAAATATCACTCCCTTATATATTATAACATAGTACAGATAAGTTTTTTGTATTACATTAGTGATCAATCGGTTACATCTTAATCCACATTTCGTCTCTCCAAATTTTACCTTATTAATTTATTAGTTGATTACGTCTGGATTAATTATAATTATAATTTTTTGATAGTTGGTTATGATTTTCTCAAAGAATTATTGGTAGTGAACAAGACGTTATGTCGGTTAGTTAGAGCACAGTACATTCCTATTAACGATCGTGTATATTGTTTGTGTTCTTAATAATATTTGGATTTATATTATGTATTTTTTAATGTTTTTCGTAGTTTTGTTATGTATTTAAAAATTGATTTTGTTTTATTTTTTTATTATATAATCTGATCCGTCATGAACCGGAATAAAAAAAACTAATTAATATACAGTTATTGGCAACTGACCCCTCATTAATCTTTTTTTGGGTCTGCTACTATTTTCAAAGTCTTTAACATGTTAATGAACTGTATGATTACAACGTCACGACTAACTCATTGCAAGAGCATGACTAAAACCCTTATAATAATTTGTTTTGAGTTAAATGCTTGGTTGGTCTCTGTGGTTTATAAAAATTGCAAAGTTGGTCCTAGTGGTTTACTAATTACACGCGCGGTACCAAAACTTGTCAAAAATGAACTCGCTTGGTCCCCAGCCCTAACGTCAGTTAAAAATCTCTGTTAAAACACCCCATGTGCTTGGCACATGAGGGTAATTTGGTCATTTCAGTCCAACCCATTATAAAAACTAAAAAGAGATAAATACTTTGTTGGTCCCACCCACCTCCCTTCTTCTTCTTCTTCCCCACACCACCACCACCATCTCATCTCCTCCAACCGGATATAGAGCACTTATCAGGAAGCATTATATCCAGTATCTAGTTAAGTACAACACTAGAAGCTGAAGCTACATACTGAGTTACAACGAAACACTACTGAATCTGCATAACTTCGTAAGTCGTAATTGTGAGAAATACAAAGAGAAGATTGCTTTGAAACGGGCCTGTTTTCGGACCAAAGCTCTAAATGACAGTCCTGAAATCCTAGTGTATAAGACACTTGTAAACTTGTAAAGCTGCTGGTCTATGTTGAATTTGTTGACCAAAGCTAACCTAAGGCATTTGTCAACACGAATCCATTCACCTGAACAGATAATATTAGTATATTATTATATGCACAAAAGTAATCAGCTTTATATAAAATCAAAAAAATGTTAAAAACAATTTATAAACTTTACCGTTGGGACGAAGAAGATCTCCTTTATAGAGTTGCTCGCCGGATTCTCGCCATACATCATGTTTGGACCCGTTGATGGAGGAAATGAGATGAGATGGTGGTGGTGGTTTGGGTAAGAAGAAGAAGAAGGGGGTGGGTGGGACCAATAAAGTATTTATCTTTTTTTAGTTTTTATAATGGGCTGGACTGAAATAACTAAATTATCCTCATGTGCCAAGCACATGGGGTGTTTTAACAAATATTTTTAACTGATGTTAGTATTGGGGACCAAGCGAGTTCATTTTTGACAAGTTTCGGTACCATGCGTGTAATTAGTAAACCACTAGGACCAAGTCTGCAATTTTTGCAAACCACAGGGACCAATCAAGCATTTAACTCAATTTGTTTTTAATGGCAGATCCTTCAGCTTCATAGACTTGGAAACTTTTTATAATTTGTATTTGTATTGTTAGAATAATTAAATTATTGTCACATCATCGTCACGTGTGAATTTGAACATAACTAAATACTCAACAACTAGGTGTAGTGTAATAACTACACCAATAAATATAAAATAAAAGAAATATGTTTTTTTTAAAAGAAAAAAATGATTTGATTGGTCAAAAGGGGGTGGACCCCAGCTCTCATACTCTTAGACCACACAGAGTGGTAGGCGTTATGGTGACGTGGAAGCCTCTCCACGCCGGGAACACCGCCCCGTGGGGTGGCATGGTGGCAAGGGTTTGAGGATCTTCACTGGCGTGGGGGAGGGAGGCAAAGTGTGGGTGAGGTGGCGACGTTTCGTTGGTGGGTGGATTTTGGTTTGGTTTTAATTGGTTATTGTTTATTCTTCTTTATAAAAACGCTACTTTCACGCATCTCCAACCCTATGCTTTTTTTACCACTCCCCCTCTCTGACATGACTGCCATGCAACGTTTAATACCCTATCTTCATACCCTCATATTCCGTATAATTTGATTGATGGGCTCGTCCCTAATGCCATCCATTGACACACCAAAGTGTTTTTAGTGCCCCCATTCTGATTTGGCATGAGAGCACCAACCCACAATGGAAACCTTATAAGAAAAGCCTATCCACATATAAAGAGAGACGCAAGATTACCCCAATTGATTGGATATTTGTGATAATATTGTACTTGCCTACACAAATGCTTAGACTTGGTTCCGATTTTCCTTCCAATTATAATTACATTACCCACCCAACTTCCACTAGCAAAAACATTATATATGTTTGGAGTTTACTTGATTCGAATTAGTTATATCTTTATGTACTTGATTCGAATTAGTTATATCTTTATGTACTTGATTCGAATTAGTTATATCTTTATGTAAGTCAGGGTGTATACCTAACGGAGTTTAGTTGATTCGAGTTAGTTATATCTTTATATAAGTCAGGGTGTATACATAAATTAAGGACACATTTACACTTATTTCTTTATTTATTTTATAAAGAATTACAACACCCTCTAAACACATTTAACGAACCTCTTCAATTTTATGTTAAATCATTATTTATGGTAGAAGTGTGCAAAGGGAACCGAAACACTTTTAACGAACCTTTGATAATTTCTGGCTTTCGTCCTTTAAAATGTAAAATTATGGCTTTAATTCTTATTAGGCCACTCGGTGTGGGGTCGTCCAGGCCCGGCCTGGCCCGGCGACGCCCCCCAACACCGCCCCGGGTGGTCCGGCGTCGTCACGGGAGTCTCCACCGAGACGTTGGAGACGGGGCGTAAGGGACAAAATCAATCGCATCCGCTTGTCCACTGGATTGGCCGAAAGATAGGATCTTGATTCAAGTGTTGGATGATTCAAGCGGTGAGCTTCTACAGATGTTGATAAGAAATGAAGTGAATTCGTGGAGGGAAAAAGGGGTTAACAGGTGGTGGTGGTGGTGGCGGTGGTGTTTTGGTAGGTGGAGAGAGAAGTGTGGTGGTTTTTGTAGGGGAGAAGCGGTGGTGGTGGTGGCGGTGGTGTGATGAACTTGACAGAAAAAGGTGGTGGTGGTGGTGGTGGCAGTGGTGTGATGAACTTGACAGAAGAGGTGGTGGTGGCGGTGGGGAAGTGAATTTAAAAAAAAGAAAATTAAATTAACTTGGTGAGGTCGGGTCGTCACCTATTCCTTGGTTCCATCCTTGGAGGGGCGTCCTCCAAAGACTCTGATATGACGCTAACGTGACAGATCGTCCTCCAGGAAAACTCGTCACCCACATCAAGTAGCCTTATGTACCCATCTGCACATTTGGTACCTGACAAGTATGTCTTTTATTTTTGAACATTAACTTTTTTGTTCAGAATAATCATTTTGAATTGAATTAGTTTATATCTTATGTAGGTCTGGGTGTATACATAAATTAAGGACAAATATACACTTATTTCTTTATTAATTTTAAAAAGAATTACAACACCCTCTAAACACTTTTGAGGGACCTCTTCGATTTTATAACCATTATTTATGGTAGAAGTGTGCTAAGGGAACCGAACAACGAACCTTTGATAATTTCCAGCTTTCCTCTTTTAAATGTAAAATTATGGCTTTAGTTCTTATTGTGACCCCATCCGCACATTTGGTCCTTGACATGTATGTCGTTTATTTTTGAACATTAACTTTTTGTTCAAAATAATCATCCTAATGGTCTCTGACATGTATTTTTGAACATTAACTTCTTTGTTCAAAATAAATATTCTAAATTAGGATTAAGCATCTCGTGTCGCGGCGGGGGCGAACACCAATGCCACACTACTGCCAACGACCATTAACACTG
Source organism: Scalesia atractyloides (assembly GCA_947069175.1). NCBI lineage: Eukaryota > Viridiplantae > Streptophyta > Magnoliopsida > Asterales > Asteraceae > Scalesia > Scalesia atractyloides. Next base: position 46,011,376 of record CAMTDV010000027.1, read on the forward strand.
AAGTTGTGGTGTGTTAATATGAAGAAATTAAACCGAAACGTAAAACATATAAAAAATAACTAAGTCGATCTAGGGCTGTACGATGAACCTGTCAAACAGAAAAAATAGACAACGTAAAAAACGAATAATCACACATGGACGTTGCACCGTATTAACTCGCAAAATTTACAAGGGAACGTAAAAGATGAAAAGTTTGTTATTCATATTGAGGACCAAATTTGAAAGTAAAAAAGTTGTGAGGTTAAATTGTAAAAGATGAAAAGTTTTGGGATTAAAATTAAAAAAATCAAACAGCATTGGATTAAAAGTAAAGATGAAAAGTTTTGGGCTAAAAGTAAAAAAAAATAGTTTTGGGTTAAAAGTAAAGAATCAAATAGCTTTGGTTAAAAGTAAAAAAAAACACTTTTTTTTGAAAAACTTCCAAAGCATAAGGTATTGAGTAATGGGTAATATAAAGCGTGGAGTGTTTGTACACCATTTTTATATATCATGAAGTATCACACTTTATTACCATTTTTCAATACTAAGGACAAAGTTTCGGTACAATGTTTTCCATATGTCAGACACTTTATTACCATTTATCTTGTCAACTTGTACTAACATTAGGCCGGGAAACTCATGATACACCAGCATTTTGATAATGGTATTTTCGGGCTTGATAATACATTCAATCGGGAAAAAGCGGCGAGCGTTCCTCATGCACACCGATAAAAGCTTGAAAAGTTGCATTACATATGAACACGTAAGTTGCTATACGCGCATGCTCTTTTACTTACAAGCACGTAAGTCGCCGGGCGCGCATGCTCCTTTACATACGAGCACGTCATTCTCCATGCGAGATTGCAGCTTTACATACGAGCACGTAAGTCGCTAGGCGCATGCTCCTTGACATATGAGCATGCCAGTCTCCGTGCCAGACTATTGCTTTACATACGAGCACTTAAGTCGCCACGCGCATGCTCCGTGACATACGAGCATCTCAGTCTCCGTGCAAGACTGCTGCTCTACATGTGAGCACTTAAGTCGTCGTACACGCATGCTCCATTACATACGAGCACGCTAGTCTCTGTGTGATACTGCAACTCTACATACGAGCACGTAAGCCGCCACGTGCATGCTACTTGACATACGGGCACACTAGTCTCCGTGCAAGACTGTTGCTCAACAAACAAGCACGTAAGTCGCCACGCGCATGCTCCTTGACATACAAGCACGCTCTAGTCTCCGTGCAAGACTACGTCTTTACTGACGAGCACGTAAGTCGCCATGTGCGCATGCTTCTTTACATACGAGCATCTCAGTTTTCGTTCGAGACTACTTCTCTACATACGAGCACGTAAGTCGCCACACGCATGCTTCTTTACATACGGGCATCTTAGTCTCCGTGCGAGACTACTATTCTACATACGAGCACGTAAGTCGCCACGCGCATGCTTATTGACATACGAGCACGCCACTCTCGTGCGAGACTACTGCACGCATGCTACTTGACATACGAGCACGCCAGTCTCCGTGCTCTACTTATGAGCAAGCAAGTCTCGTGCGAGACTGCTGCTCTACATACGAGCATGTAAGTTGCCACGCGCAAGCTCCTTGACATACGAGCACGCCAGTCTCAGTGTGAGACTGCTACTCTACTTACGAGCACGTAAGTCGCAGCAGGCGCATGCTCCTTTACTTACGGGCATGTAAGTCGCCACCCATGCATGCTCCTTTACATATGAGCATCTCAGTCTAAATACGAGAGTGTTGCTCTACATATGAGCATCTCAGTCTAAATACGAGAGTGTTGCTCTACATATGAGCACGTAAGTCGCCACACGCATGCTTTTCTACATACGAGCATCTCTGTCTCCGGGCGAAACTGCTGCTCTACATATGAGCACGTAAGTCGTCATACGTGCATGCTTCTTTTACATACGAGCACGCTAGTCTCCATGCAGACTGCTGTTCTACATACGAGCACGTAAGTCGCTATACGTGCATGCTCCTTACTTACGAGCATGTAAGTCACCATACGCGCATGCTTCTTTATTTACGAGCACGTAAGTCGCCATACGCGCATGCTCCTTTGCTTACGAGCACCTAAGTCGCCATACGCGCATGCTCCTTTACATATGAGCATGCTAGTCTCAAGGCGAGCCTGCTGCTCTACATGCAAGTATGCTAGTCTCCATGCGACCCTGCTACTTTACATACGAGCGCATAAGTCGCCTGCACACGCATGCTTAGTTACATACGAACACACTTACAAAGTATAAATGGTACTACAAATGCTGCACCACTTTGGGTATACACAAAAACACATTGGCTAAAACAAAGTTTCGTTTACACCTACAATCTTCAAGGCAAGCCACAACTCCTTGCTCTACGCCAGATTGTTATTGTGGCACACCTGAGGATCAGCGCAGGCTCGGGCTTCCACTTCATTACCCTGACACGACTTTACGCCAATTTTCATTCGCGATAACCTGCACAAAGTAGATTAACACGTGCAAATATTGTAGACATCAGTATACAAATATTCAAACACTAGGTATACGTATTCCTCAAGTCTAAAGACACGTGCACCATGTGCTAACCAACAGAAGTCACATAAAGGGTGAATATTTTACAGTAAAACCCACACGACTGTGTGCACACCACCAAAGCTGGGCCACACTCAAAAAATAATCTGAAGGAAAGACACTCACTAGTCTAGAATTCCACCCACTTACCATCTGCACATGGGAGCAACACTGGACTAGGGGACCTGAAGGGATATGGTCCCAAATGCTGCATAAGTCATGCACGAGACCTAATCGCGTACAGAAAACCTTGACAAGCTCATGGTAATGCGCTAGTACAAATGGCAACTACCTGCAATCAATCAGCGTGCTCCAGGTTTGCCCAACCAGTTTCCACGATTGTGTGATATTCACTGCTCCATCATCTCTATTCACATCTAAAGACAGACGCAACAAGCGTGGCCAACAACTTTCCCGTACCCAGGCGACAGTTAAGCCTAAATCTCACATTATTCACTTTCGAGCACTCTTAATAAGTCTAGTATTCCTCCCACGCTTGCACGCGGGAGCAACACTAGAGTGGTGGACATGATGGGGTATGGTATTGGACCCGACCCGAACGGCCAGACATTCCCGTTAGTTATCGCTTTTATATTAATTATTTATTATTGTTGCTTACTAACTCAACCGCGAGGCCCAGCTTGATGTAGTTTACACTACATTTGGCTGAGAACTTGTAGAGATAACCCCTAACTGGGTCTGGCTCATTGAGGTTAGAGGAGGCTTATGTCTCCTATATAAAGAGGTGTTCACCTCATTATTAGGGCACAAGATAGGGAGGCACCACACTTTTTGTAGCTGAAACTAAGGGATTCTTCTCCTACCGACATCCCCACTTTTTCTCTCTTTTCCATTGCAAATCTAGGTTCAAGAGCAAGAACAAGGTGTGATTGTCCATTCTCTCATAGTTTCCACGGTGAGTTTGGCGATGCTTCAAGATTTCCTTCGTGTTTAAAGCTTTGTCCCTGAACCAAGTCTAAACATGCATGGTTTGGTTTGGTTGTTTTTTGTTAAGATCCAAGAAAAGGTTGCTTGGGGAATTCGACTAATTTTCTTGCCTACCCCCCCTTGTGAAGATAGACTTTTTGGTATTCACTTCGATTAACCTGTAAGACTCTTTTTCGATAAAGAAGTTCTTAGACAATTTTAGAAGTGTTCTAAATCTCATACGTGCTTGAAAATCTAACTGTAGAGAACTATTCATGAATATCTAGTAGGTCTTAGACTTAAGGATTGAAGACTAGCTTTAATTCTTAAATTCTTATTGTAACTTTCTTGGATATGTGATTATGTGAACATTGTTTAGGAATGGCTACACGTTAATTGTTTTCATTTAGAGCATTCATAATGGATTCTATATTTTTGTGTGAGTGTAGTCTCTATATTTTTAAAAGTGGTTGTAAATTGTTGTAAGTAGAGGAGAGAATAATGAGAACAAGTTACTGTTCATCAGTAAATTTGAAGAAAATACTGTTCGTCTCTATAATTTTTTAATATTTTTTAAAAGTGGCTCTAAATGAAGGAGAGAAAAAAAGTAATGATAAAAGTATAAAAAATATTATTTAATCGATAAGAAGAGAGAAATAGTAATATTTTTTAGTATAATTATAAAGATGAAGTAAAAAGTTTGATTGAAAATGTTCTTTAATATAGTTTGTGTAATTAATTGGTCAATAACCATGTTTATTCACAATATTGCAACTTTATGTGATATATAAAATTCATGCTGAACCTTAAAAATATGTTATGCGTTTCTTAATTTGTTTTTTTATGCAAAGGTTTTTAAGCTTTAAAAATAGGCTAATTAGTTAGTAAGGATTTACTTCTCATATACTATTATTTCAATAGATAGACTTGTAGGTGTTCTGTTCAATTCGCATTCTATTTTCAGTTTATAAATATTGAACTTTAGAATACTAGTCTAACACACGCCAATGAACATATGTCAAAATTTGTGAAGTAAAACAAATTGAATACATAACACACGCCAAAGAACATATGACAAAATTTGTGAAGTAAAGCAACTTGAATACATCGTTTCTTAAATAGGCACGCATGCGAAATGGATGAGTTCACAACCTCAAAGATGAACTTGTTGTCCATATAGATGGAGATCTGAATATCAAGATTTAGTTAAAACATACAAAAAGAACAAAAAAGAAATGGTCATATCATTTTTGGACCGACTAGCATCTTATTTTTTTAAACAAAGTTAAAAGTAATTAATTTTTATAATAAGATTTTATTAACAAATTTGTAGTAAGTTTTATTACTAAGATAAGAATTTGGTTTTTGAACAAATTTATATATACTATTAACCCAAAGAGTTTTAATAGTAAACTATTTTTTTTAATTAGTTTTAACTATTTTTTATTTTTAACCGATTTTTTATTATTTTAACTTATTTTATATTATTTTTAACTTTTTAATTTTGTCAATATTTTATTAATATAACTAATATTAAAGCTCTTTTGTTTTTTCTTTTATAAATTTTAAGATACGATGTTTTGTAAAACTTCAGTTATGCTTCGACAATGTGCCTATTTTTATGTACGACTTGATCAAATTCTTTTTCTAAACCAGTTTGTGAGTGGTTTATGTACAAGTACTAGAAGCAAAAACGTACATTTTATTAAGTTAACTCATACATACTCTTTTTTATATAAACTGACGGTGTTTACCCTTTTTGCTATTTTATTTTTATACCGTTGCGACTTGTTTATTTTTTAACTACGTGTCGAAAAAAAGTTTTTGTTAGACCAGTTGAGACTATTGGTATTTCAGAAAATCATGTTAGGACATTTTGTTATAACATTAGATAGTCCGGGGAGGTAAAATGTTAAGTCTTCATACTTGTTATATGTTTGTGAAGCGTAATTAATGACATGCGTAATTATGATTACGCAGGTTAACCGATCTATAAATGTAATGGCGCACACTAGGGTGTCCAAGTTCTTGGACTAGTGTGTGTTTTGGTTGGTGAAATTCAAAAGTTAGTTAGTGCTTACTCCGTGGAATCCAGGCTGTTTCTTGTCTTCATCTAATGGGATTCATCATATTTGTATTTGATTTACAGTTGGTTTACAAGACCATTTTCATCTTATTTTGTTTAGTTCATCACCCAAACACCTAATCAATAAGTGTTTGTGTGATTAATCAATCACTATCATTGTATAAACCATAGTATTTGAGACTTATAATTTGGTATCAAAGCCTTAGTTCTTTTGATTGATTTTTACTTTTTGAGATTTTTATGGGTTTTTGAAGGTTTTTCAAAAACTTTGTAGAATGGTAACCAAGTTTTAACAGTGTTTAAATTAGGTCAGTAAAGTTTTAAAAGTGTTCCAATCAGGTCACTCAACATTCATTTTTCATTAAAGTTTGTTGGGACTGAACCCTACAAAAGAACAGATGATAGAAAGCCAAAATATTATTACAAACCTCTGATCCATATAATAATGTAACATCTGCCTAAGTCAAGCTCTGCTAAAGACTAAGTGTTTAAGGTCTGCCATAGCTATAATCTGTTGAAGACAAACTCTGTTGAAGACTAAAGCTAAAAGGTCTGCCAAGACAAGCTCTGCTGAAGATCAAAGCTAAAGGTTTGTCAAGGCAAAGCTCTGCTGAAGACCAATAGCGGATGTATCATCAGTGTTTTCTATCAATCCTTGTAATGTTTAGTGTTTAGCAGTGGTTAGCTTAGCAAATGTTATCAGTTTGTTATTTTCTTGTTAAATGTCACTTTCATGCTGACATCACAATAAGATGCTCAGTGGTTAGGATTGTAGTATAAATAGAACAGTGCTTGTACTGTTCTATCTGATCACGTTAATCTATTATCGATTGAATTTATCTTTCTTACATTCTGTACGAACAAATGAGTGATCTTAGGATGAGGGGGAGATAGTGAGTCATATGCAACTAATCATAATTACGAAAAGCATGATAATGAAAACTATCTCTCAACTATTGTGAATTAAAGTTCTTCCATTCCGCTGCAATTTCATCTAATTTATCTTCTTTCATTTACCATTTACAGAACATTCATAAACAGTTTTAAAACTCAGTTCCTAATAATTGGTATCAGATCTTGGTCAATCGAATTTGATTTAACAATCAATTTGATTAAATAGATTAGCTCTCACTTCTAATTCAATTTGTTCGTTTTTATTGAAAAACAGAGTTTGATTACCATCTCAAAGTTTTTAAACAAAAATTGTTTTGCAAACAATCAGAATGTCACACACTTCACAAGATCCTTACAACACCGACACCATGTTTAAACCACCGCTTCTTGTCAGATCTGAGCATAATATCTGGCAAAGACGGATGGGTCATGTCCTTTCTCAGCAAAACACCAGTTGCTAGAAGTCGGTCATCTTTGGACCTCATGTTCCAATGATACCGAGTACTGAGGACCCTAAAGTCCAAGTACCAAAGAATCCCGAAAATTATTCCAAGCAAGATTTCCAAAAATCGAGCTAGATGCAAAGGCATTTAGCATCATGGCCTCTGCATTGCCAAACGATATCTATGCTGGCCTGTTGCATTGCAACAAAGCAAAGGAATTATGAGATGCATTGAAGGAGTAATTCGGTGGGACTGAGGAAGTGATTGAAAACATCAGAGAGGTTCTTAATCAACAATATGAAACGTTTTGTCATGTCAAAGGAGAGTCACTAACCCAACAGTTCGAATGATTTAGCTGTCTCATTAGTGAACTTCAACTGGTGAAGGTTACACTTGCAAATTCGACTCTAAATAGTCGTTTTCTTAGATCATTACCAGACAAGTGGGACACTATATCTTTCGTTACTAGAAATTCAGTTGGGTTCAAAGAAATGAGTCTTACTCAGCTTCATGGTAGGCTCTCTCACTTATGAGAGAGGGCTTAACTAGAAAAAGAAGCTATAAGAGTCTGGCAAAGTGACTGATGACTATACATTTGGTAGCACGACTCTCTTTGGCCAAGAAGAAGTCACTGGCATTAGTAAGGATCAGAGTTATGATCATTTCATTGATATAACTTCTAGTTTCAATTCTGACCCTTACACACCCAATTATGCATTTGCTGCTAATGGGGAAAGCCAAACTTCTGACAACTTATGCTTTGAGATGAGTGACCTTCAACATTTTGATCCATTAGATTTGGAGGAGATGGACGTTTTGCACCAGTTGTCTCTGTTAAGTGTCAGGGCTAACAAGTATTACAAAAGAACTTGTAGGAAGTTCCAAGGGTTGCATGGAGGGGGGGGGGGGCACAAAAGTTGGGCTGGATAAATCAAAGATATAATGTTATAAGTGTAATAGGCTAGGACACTTTGCTAGAGAGTGTAGGTCTCAATCAACTGGACCAATTGTCACACATCCTAGTCCTAGACCTCAAAACACTGTCCATTATTCCCAATATACCCCTGCTCCTCGCATGCAAACACTTCTCACTTTGCACACCCTGCTACCACTGTTCCAGTGCAATATGTTCAAACCACTGTTCCTCAAATTCAGTATGTTCAAGCAGCAGCTCCTCAGGTTCAAAAGCAACCTGCACAACAAGTTTCTCAAACCACTGCTCTAGGTAGAGGTTAATCAATAGAGCTTCTTTACTAAGGGCTTTGTTGATTGGAGTAGCTTACCTGAGGATCTGACTGATGAAAACTTTGCTCTAATTGCAGACACTGAAAAGAAACAAAATGAATTTTGCTTTATGGCATTAGAGTCCAAGGTTGAGGGTGTTGAATTTGAGGAGGTGGGATCTAAATCTGTTGAGTCTAATTTTCATGATGAAACAATGGTTACAAAAGAAAGTGTTGATGAAGATGAGAAACCTTTGTCTGATCCATGGGAGGCTAGTGTTGGTGAAGGTGAATGTGATTGTGCTATGATGGCTGCTACTAAGGTATCTCCTCAGGTCCTATAAGACCTATGTTTAGATAAATGCATCATTGCTTTTGCTAACATAAAAAGGTGAATGAAAACCTTAGGAATAAGATTTTAGAGGATGAATTGCAATTTGAAAAACTTTTAAAAGAGTTAAAATTAAAATAGCTTGAAAAGGATTCTGAAATCAGCAACTTAAAACATGAAGCAAGCATAACCAAGGATCAACTCCAAACCATGATAGAAAAATATCAGGTTTGCAAAAAGGAGTTGGAATCCACTCAAATCACTTGTGAAAAATGAGCGGAGTCCTGCAAAGGTTATGAGATCTTATTGGAAAACCAGGTCAAAGTAACATAAAATTTGGCATTGGATTCAAGAAACATGACCAAGTTTCAGAAAATGTTACTGAAAATGATTCTGGTGTGGTTGAAATTATTCCAACAAACTTGGCTAGTTAAGAAATCAAAGTCACAGATAAAAAGGGAAGTAAATTGTTTTAGAAAGACATGAGGATCCTCAACTTTTAAGGAGATTGAAAAATATCAATTCAAACCCACATGGTCCGATGAATGTGACATTCTTGAAAATTTTAAGCCAATAGAATTTACAAACCACAGAAAGTGTTAAAGCACCAAAGGCTAGAATCATTCCCATTTTAGACTTACTAGCAGATGTTACAACATTTGCTGACAAAAAGTCTAAAAAGAGAAAGAAGAAAGAAAAGATCAAAAACTTGTTTTGTGATTTTTGTGAAAAGAAGAATCATGTTACTAAAAACTGTCTTCTTCTAAAAGCTTATGACATAAACAAAACATGTGAGATCATTAATTCTCCATAGTGCAAAATCTGTAAAATCATAAAACTCAAGAGTGTGTTTATCTCAAAAACTTTGATGTGAAAAAGAATGAGTATAAATCCAAAACACTCGAGAGTTCAAAGACAAGTACTGCAAAAGGAAAGTCTAAACAGACCTTTGTGCCTGTTGAAACATCTGTTACCAAAGCACTGAACAAAACCTCTGCTCCCAGAGAGGTACAGGTAACAGATGCTCCGCCTACCAACCAGTATCCAAGAGGATATGGCCAACCAATTTACCAAAAGGTACCTCTTAGTTATGAGGGTTACAAAAAGCTCTCAAAACCAAGAGTGAATAGGCATCCTCATGGATACTATCATCTAACAGGAGATGGGCCTCAACAGATGTTACAAAGATCTGTTCAAACCTCTACTCATTCTTCCAAATTTGACACTGAAATGTTTGAGACCCCTTCCAAAGCCATTTTGGCGTTGGAAACCCACCTGAACTAATTATTTATCATTGTGTAGGGAGATTCTACTTGCCTTGATAGTTTATGGTATGTAGATAGTGGATGCTCTAGGTATATGACAGGATGTAGAGCCCTTCTATGGCTCATAGAGGGGGTGATATATCCTTTTTTAATAATTCAAAAGGAAAGGTATGGGTTTGGAACAGTTCAGGCTGGGAAGCTCAAATTTGAAAATGTCAATCTTATTGACAATCTGAAATTTAATCTTCTTAGTGTTTCACAAATGAGTGACAGTGGTTATGGGCCATTCTTCACTAAGAAAATCTGTCAGATTTTTGGCCAGAAGTGGTTAAAAAGATTCATCAAATCATGGCCGAGAGCAAAGCACAACTTGTTGCTCATAGGAGTGGCAATGTGTATGTGGTTGATACGTTGAAAGATAATCCAATGACTGATGCTTGTCTGTTCTCAGCTGCCTCTAACAAAGAGACAGAACTATGGCACTGAAGACTTGGACACACAAGTCTGACAACTGTCACCACATCTCTAAAAAAGGCCTTGTAAGAGGCTTACCACAAAACTTTTCACAAAAGAAGAACAATGTGTTTCCTATTTAAATGGAAAACAACACAAAAGTTCTTACGAACCAATTGGTGAGTCCAAAACAAGTCAGTGTCTATAACTGCTACACATGGACTTGTTTGGCCCTGTAAAAATCATGAGCCTCAGTAAAAAGAGATATTGTCTTGTAATTGTTGATGATTTTTCAAGGTTTACATGAACTTACTTTTTGCACTCTAAGGATGAAATTGTAGGAATCTTGCAAGGATTTGTGAAACAAGTTAAAAAGCAATTTGACCTGCTAGTAAAAGTCTTCAGGAGTGACAATGGCACAGAGTTTAGAAATAAGGGGTTGGATGAGTTTTGTGTGTCAAAAGGAATTGTAAGGTAGTACAGCATTCCAAGAACACCAGAACAAAATGGGGGTGGCTGAAAGAAAAAAACAGGACTTTATTTGAAGCTGCTAGAACTATGCTTGCAGACTCGGTTTACCCTTGTCCTTTTAGGCAGAGGCTGTAAACACTGATTGCTATGTTCAAAACAGAGTTTAATCAACCCCAGACATCAATCCACTGCTTATGAAACTCTGTACAAGATAAAACCACTGATCTCCTATTTCAAAATCTTTGGTTGCCCATGTTTTATTTTGAACTTAAAAGATTCTATTTCAAAATTTGCAGCTCAAGTAGATTGTGGTATTTTCTAGGATACTCAACCACTACCAAAGCCTACAGAGTTTTAACTCAAGGACTAGGTATGTGGAAGAGACTTTGAATGTAAAGTTCAATAAACTTTCTTCATTAAAAATTCCAGCAAATCCTGCTGAACTTTTAGATTTAGACAAATTCACTTTTGAATCTGTGTCTGTTAAGACTGATCATGCAGGTACACCACAGTCTCCACATCATGATTATGGATATGGCATTATGATTCCACAGTATAAAGCCACATCCACCATAAGAGGAACAAATGTTGTCCACGGATCGACCACTGTGATCCTCAATCCTCCACCATTTCATCAACCATAACCTCTGTTGATAAAAGTCAAACCACTATGGACAAAAATCATCACGGTCTCACACCTATCTCACCAATTAATCCACCTCCACTTCAAACATATGTTGGTTCTTCAGAATTGCCAACAAATGTTAGCTCAGATGATTCACATTTGCAGCCTTCACTTCAGAATGCCATCTTCCTTACAAGGGAGATCTAATCTACCTTAAAAACCATCCATTAGACCTTATCATTGGCAACATAAATGAAGGGGTGCTCACCAGAAGCCAATCCCAAAAGATTTGTCTTTTTGCTGGTTTTCTATCTCTCACACAACCTGTCAAGTACAAAGAGGCACTGAAAGACAATAGTTAGGTAGAAGCCATGCAGGAAGAACTCCTCAGTTTAAAAGACAATAAGTGTAGGAACTTGTACCATTGCCAACTCTTACCAAGTCGTATTCCAAGGTTTCTGAATGTAATATGGTTTTATAATCATGGACCCAACATTTTTGTTGGTTTACGTCTATGTGGAGTTGAGCTATGTCTTTCTTCAGTGCATCAATCTTTTCATAAAGAATTTTTTGTTCTGTCGAAGACCGATGCACTTTGACATGGCACTATTGTAATCACTGATGAGATTGAAATTATGTGCTCTCATTTGCGCCATTTTATTTCTACAGTTTTCAGAGCATAAAACAGATTTTACCATTTCAGATAGAGATTTGGGCTCCTCAGTCTGTGCCATCAAGCAATGGGGATGGTTTTTGGCAATTTCCGCAATCTTCAGAGATTCCACTTAAGCTGCAGCATCAACCAAGCTAAAACCATGCTGCTCTTATACCATCAGTGCCTTTCCCGTACCAGATCCTCCATGGCTTGATGAGGTTGAAGTTGACATAGATGTCTGAGCTGGAGTAACTGGAACCATGGATCTCTCTGAGTTCCCAGCAGTAGCAGTAGCAGTTGCTTCATAACCCGCAGGTATCTTTCTATAGTCTTTGGGGAAGTGTCCAGGTTCATGGCATTTGTAGTACCTCAATTTTATCTTTAACAGATCTAGTGTAAATATTTGACATGGGATGGCGTCCGTATCTCTTTTGAAACTTTTCTGCTCGAAACGCAGCCATAGCTAGATTCCATGAAGCATTCAGTTCTTCAATATCTTCTTCAACAACTTGATTCATCTCTGTAGCAAACACTGAAGGAGGCAAGAGATCACCTACAAGAAAAGCATTCAAACTGTTGAGTATGGATGCTGCTAGAGCCAACTTCTCCTTGTTCTGGTTGGTTAAGAATGCAAAGATTTTCAACAAAGGGTACAGATTGAACATTTTGAGAGGCTGAGGGATTAACAACACTATAGACCATGTTTGCGTGCTGTGGTAATTGCTGAGCAGTAACAGTAGTTGGAGTAGCCGAGTTGTTTGGAAGAGACATGCCATAAACGTTGTTTGTCTTCTGAGCTTGAAGTTGTGCTTGAGTCAGTGGATTGAAAACAACATTTGGATTACTCTTCGTCATGAGGTTGAAGATAAGGTTAGGATGACTTTGGGACATCAATGTAGTGTTAGAGCCGGTCACCCCTACTACTATCATGGAGTTCTTGTGATTTAGCTCTCTTTGCTGGTTGTCGATTTCACATGATTTGATGGTGGCGATCAGTTCGGTGAGAGCAACTTCATTTAGATTTGTAGTACGTTTGATCAGCAAAACATCAACATCCCAAGACTTGGCAGTGAATTCAACAGTTGGCGATTCATCCCACTGTTAGTGATTGGAATTCCAGTACTAATCATATGTGAGATGAGTTTGACGAATCTCCACAATCCCCCCATAGATGTGATTAAACGAACTGAACTGTTGGTTCAACATGTTTACCCTGTTAGCCTTCATGTTAGTGTTTCCTTCATACAAATTTTTTAGCACATCCCATATTCTTTCGCATTTGTGCACTTTCTGACAATAATCGAGATGTCAGGATCAAGTGTCATAGTAAGATTTACCATTGCCTTATCATCTTCGTCCTTGATTTTTCGATCATTGTCGGACCACAAGCTTTCTAGTTTGGAATCCGAGTGTCTAGAGATATGCAGTTACGCACATGATAGTGCGAGGACCTTCACGAATACACCTCCACATACCGGGTTCCTTGGCTTTGTAATACTGCTCAAAACGCCAAGTCCAGTCAAAGTAGTCATCTCCATTCAACAACCTTGGAATCTTGGTAGACGTTCCGATACTCTGATCTAGTTCTTGATGTATTGCCAGAGTATGAGACTGGATGGTTGTTAAGGTAGCGTTGGTGAGATCTACAGCAGTCAGAATACCATTTGGGTTCATCATTTTTATTTTTTACCGAATATTAGTTACTTAAATTTTTAATGAAAGTGACAAGTCCAATTTGAAATGGTCAACAGTCAACTCGAAACAGGATCCAAAACGAGTCAATTCGAAACAGTGATTTGAATAGCAACTCGAGTCGGAATAGTAACTTCGAACAATGTCTCGTACTCGAAACAATACTTTATCCGAGATGGTATTCGAATTGGTAGATGATGATCCAAGATGCCACTGTAATGATCCGAGATGCAACAATAATAATCCGATATGCAACCCTATTGTTTCGAGATGGTATCCGAGATGATGCGAGTCTTCAACAGATGATCCAAGATATTCAAGTAGATGATCCTAAATGCAATAGAAAAAAAGCATAAACTCCAAAACAGCGGTAGGTGCAATCCAAAACAGTGTTATATCAGATCTCAGCCTGGAACAAGTTCAAAACAGGCTCTGATACCAATTTTAAGTCCCGAATAACCGGATTTTATGATATCACACGTAGCTTGAATGGTGGCGGAATCACACAAACAAGCTAAGAATCGAAATAGAAGAAATAAGATAAAATAAAAAGTTCAACTTGCATACAAATCTTTAATTTGTCTAATACAAGTTGAGAGCAAAGCTACCCAGGAGCCACTAACCCTAATACATCATTATCTATTTATACTAGAGGGTTAGTGCTCCATAACCCTAAAGCCCTTAGGCCCAAAAGCTATCCCAAGCCCATTTACATAAGATATGCCCAAAGTAATAAAATAACTAATGTATAAACCTAACTGGACCTAACAGTATCTAGTACGAAAGTGGTTTTGGGAATGTCCTCTTCGAGGACTTGAAGTTGATGATAGCTGGAATGAATATCGATCCTTGAGAAACATGTTGTGCTTTGAGGTTGATTGAAGAGGTTGTTGATGCAAGGAAGAGAATAACGATTCTTGATGGTGAGTTGTTGAGTTCATGATAATAAATGCACAATCGAAAAGAACCATCCTTTTTTAACAAAAAGGACCGGAGCCTAAGGAGAAGTGCTAGGGCGTATGAAGCCTTAATCAAGTAATTCTTGAAGTTCGCTTGATAGATCTTGCATCTCCGATGATGCGAGACGACATGGGGATTTAGCAACAAGTATAGCCCTGGAGATGAGGTCAATATGAAAGTCAACGGAGCAAGGGGGAGGAGGAGGACTCGGTAGGTCTTTGGGAAAGTCATGAACGATAGGAACGTCACTCATGCTTTTTCCTTTGTCCTTCTTTTCCTCAATGTGAGCTATAATGGCGAAGTACTCCTTTCGCAAGTACTTGTTCGCTTGATTGCATGACATAAGCTTGAGACCTTTTGAGGGTTTCTCACCATAGATGTGCAACGTGTCACTGGTCGGAAGTGGGAGGCGAATAAACATTTCGAAGCAAAAATCTTCGGCATGGAATTTGTGAAGCCAATCCATGGCAACTATGATGTCAAGCCACCCAATTGCATGGGTATGAGTTTGATAGCGAAGCCAATCCATGGCAACTATGTATCACGTAAAATAGAATCAACAATTATGGATTTTCGTTGGCGACTTCGACGTTAAAAGAATTTGGTAGCTTAGATCGTGTACATTTAAGTAATGGTTTGAATTCAACGGATACAAAACTTTTATCTGCACCAGTATCAAATAGGATAGAAGCACACAAGCTATTTACGAGAAACCTAACTTCACAACATTGTTGTCGTTCTGTGCTTGGTTGGCGTTGATGACGAATGCATGACCACAACGTACTTGGGGTTGAGCTTAGGTGTTGCGTTGCAGGCATTGTGGGCTTAGATGATTCGAGTTGCCACACTGTAACACACCCAACCGTTGTTTGCTGATTGTTGATTCTGGTTTTTGGGCTAGGGCTTGGTTACCTTGTGGCATAGGACCACTTCGGCATTGGGTGTTAAATGCCCAAATAGGTTGCACGTAGTGTAATGGTGGCACGTGGTTGTCGTTGGGTGGTGGTTGGCCGGCTCAAGGTTTGGGTTGGTGAGTTGTTGTTGTTGTTGTTGGGGTTGGTGTTGTGGGGTTAACTTGACAAAATTACAACTTGATTGTTTACACTTCTTCCTGCTAGAGTAGGTTTTGGATGGTGTGAGCTCGGTGATAGGTTCAGAGGTGGCTTGGTTAATGATCTTGGTAGGACCCTTGGGTTTTAAGGATCCATCCTCGACTTGGTTGTGGGAGAATTTGGCGGCTAGGCGGAATGTCTTTTCGAGAGTTTCGGGCTCGGCAGCACCTACGACATCACGGAAGGCCAGTGGAAGTCCCCTAATGTATTTTGCTATGGCTCGTTTGGTGGTGTTGACTTGGTTAGGATATAACATACTAAGTTGTGTGAACCTAGTGGTGTAGGTTAGGTTGTCACCCTCGATTTGTTTGAGAGTCCAAAATCCTCTTCGAGTTTTTGCAACTCATGAGGAGGGCAAACTCCTCAATCATTAGTTGTTTCACCTCTTCCCAAGGCAGAGCGTATGCAGCATCATTCCCCTGGAGCTTCCTCTCATTAATACACCAATCAGGTGCTCTCGATTTGAAGACACCGGTGGCATTGCGGGTCTGGAGGTGCACAGGGCATTTACTGTTGATGAATGTGACATCAACATCAACAAACCACTAAAGCATAATAGTGGTACTGTCGTTGCCCATAAAAGAGGCTGAGTTGCAAGCAATGAATTGCTTGTAGGTGAAGTTAGTTTTGGGAGGAGCGACCTTGGAATCGAGCGAGGCGTTTAGGCTATTAGTAGTTTGGATTGTTGGCAATGTCGGGTATGAAATTGGCCATGGAGGTCATCATTTCCTTGTTTTAGCTAATTTACGAGCTTCTCTTGGAGCTGGAAACTTTCTTGGAAGACATCTACAAGATCTAGTGGGATTGTAAGTCCCCTAGTCCGTATGGATCTTCTTAGAATTGTCTATCCAATCTAGAGTGCGGAATACCCTAGATCAGATTTCATAGAAAAACGAACAAGGACACAAACAAATACTTTCAAACTGTCTTCTATTGATTATCGAACACAATGGTTTACAATCAATTCAAGACTCTCTCTCAACTAAACCAGCAACACAATCAACTGAATGAACAACCTTAATCCTAATGACGACCTCCCTTTATATAGAAATAGGTTATGCAACTGGGCTAGGGTTTCCCTACATGGACTGCTATTGGGTTTAGGCCCAATTCGCATCCCATAAGCTATACAGTGTCTAGTTTAGCCCAAGTACTTCTAATTAACTATTACAAAAACTAAACACGCTAACCGTTTATCATTTTACTAATTACAAGATATCCAAAGACCAAATCTAAGTTGTTGTCACAAATATGCACCAACAAACTCCCCCTTTACAATAGCTTCATAAATTAACTTAGTCTTCAGTCTTCTTGCAATCTTTAACATCTTTGAAAAGCGTTGGTCTTTGGATAGCTTCTGTCGGCAACAGACTCCCCCTAAGCTGATGTATCCAATCACCAAATCTTCTAAATTGTTAGCGTTTGAGTAAACTCCAGTTTAGCACTTGCATAGAAATCTGCAAAACTCTTCAACTTTGTCTGCAATGTAGAAAGGAGGTTCTACCATTCATCCAAGCCAACTTCTCTTCCCCAAACTTCATAGCAACACGCTGCTACAATTTGTATACTATAAAACAAACATCTCGAGAAACCATATGAATTTTCAACACAAGTTAAACAAATTATTATTATTCAAGAGATAATAAAACTGTATCACAGATTAAGCACTTATCAACTCAAATCACATTCTTAAAATTTTAAACACCATGAACCTACAAGATCTTAAAAATTTTGAACTCATCTTCTAACACCGTCTCCCCCTATCGGTAAGAACTACTCCATGAACAACCATATTCCGTACATTAAGAATATACACGAAAATGAAATATTTTTGGATTTTTATATATTTTCTAAAAGCAAATAAAGTACGAAATAATAAACACTCTATTTTTGTGAGAACCACCGTTAAGAAGATCATATCAGCAACACAAAACTGTTTTCACACTATTTGAAAATTCTATATGCAATATTCATGAAAAGCAGTTCAAGACGATTACCAGTATTGTTTATCCACTTAAACAAAATACATGAACATTTCAAGTACTATTACCTAGTGATCTGTTAAGATAATTTATACTGATATACTAGTGTGTCCCACTTCAGGACATACCCCCATGATCAAGGTATGCACAAAGATTCCTCGTAGTAGGTGAGTATACCAGAAATTCATACTTATTGAATTACAACTTTAGATAATTGGTGATCAGGTAAGTACTTCCGTACAGCAAAGAGACCAATATCTAACAAGGGTTAGGGCAAATACCAAATTTTGGTACGAATGATGCAATTTGCACATTTCAATGACTCTCTAGAAGAGCTTCTTCAATTTTTGGGATTTGGCATTTTAGCTCTTTTAAGATATCCTGGTTGTGCCTAGGTCAGCATATATCTGGATGTAGCAGAAGGACAATACCCCAGATGAAATAACGATATAAAGACCTAAAACCTTAGATTTTGGCAATCTATCAATGCAAGATTCAAGGTTATAAACCATACGCCAATGATATGTTACCCACTCATACACAGTTCATTATGTGTATATCACCAAGGTAAGTTGATTATTTCATGCCTTTTGCCTACTTGTACATCATATGATGAAGCTGCTATCACACCTAAGCAATTTAGTTTTAAATATTAGTGTGATAGTCTAACTTGCTGATGTACTATCATTTCTTCTTTTCCTCAAGTAACGAAGAATCCGCTTCACCGCTTCATGTGGGACTCTTTTGGATTTGCTTGATGTCTAGCAAAAAGACATACTGCGAACATGATGTTGGGTCTAGAAGCAGTCAAGTACATCAGAGAACCAATCATTGCCCTGTATTGAGTAGGATCCTTCCACACTCTCATGATCTGGACCAAGATTGTGATTCTCGCAAATAGGTGTATTGAAAGTAGCGCAATCTTCCATTTTGAAACGAGACAAAATGTCATACACATACTTCATCTGATGTATAAACATCCCATCCTTCTTCTGTTCAACTTGTAAACCCAAAAAGTAGGATAGCTCACTCATCGCACTCATCTCAAACTTGCTCTTCATTACCTCCTCGAAATCATGACACATGTTCTCATCAGATGACCCTAAAATGATGTCATCTACGTATACCTGTACCAGGAGAAAGTCTTCCTTCTTCCTTTTAATGAAAAGTGTACTGTCAATCTGACCTCTTTCGAAACCATTCTTTAACAAATGTGCTGACAGTGTCTCATACCATGCCCTAGGTGCCTGATGCAATCCATACAATGCCTTATCAAGTCGATAGACTCGATCTGGATAGTCTGGATTAGTAAACCCATCTGGTTGTGAGACATACACCACGTCTTGGACTTTCTCGTAAAGAAACGCACTCTTCACGTCAAGTTGGTAAAATTTGAAGCCCTTGAATGAAGCAAAAGCTAGGAACAACCGAATTGCTTCCAAGCTTGCTACTGCTGCAAACACTTCATTGTAGTCAATCCCTTCTTGCTGATTGAAACCTTTCACCACCAACCGAGCCTTATTTCTTATCACAATCCCTCGGTCGTCTTTCTTGCACTTAAACACCCACTTAGTGCCTATTTCCTTCTCTCCTCCAGGAAAGTCAACTAGCTCCCAAACTTTCAACTTCTTGAACTGAGCTAGTTCCTCTTGCATAGCTTCAACCCAACGATTGTCTTTCAGAGCCATGTGAACATTCTTCGGCTCCTCTTGGGCAATAAAACAACTATACAAACACTCATGAATCAACCCAGTCTTCTGAATCATAGTAATCAAACAGGAACTTTCGAGCACACCTCTTCTTGTCTGAACACCTACAGCAACATCACCTATGATGTTTTCAACTGGATGATCTCTGTGTACACGTGTGGTAGCAATGGTGTCAACAACAAGATTATCTCCCAGATTAGATCCAATCTCCCCCTGAATGTTAGTATTAGCAAACGGATTAGTGAAATCCTCCCCCTGAATAGGTTCAGACTCACTATCACTGGAGTCTTGTGGACCTACACTGGAAAAAGTTTCTGGAGCATGTTAAACACAACCTCAATTTACCCAGTTTTTAGATTAAACACCCTTTTATTCGGTGTTCCAGGCATATATCCTAGAAAGTAACCCTCATCAGCTATCTCACCAAATTTTTGCTTGTCTTTATTTCGCACAATGGTGCAGGGTAATCCAAATGGTACAAAGCCTTTTAAGTTTGGTTTTCGGTTAAACAATAGTTCGTGACATGTTTTGTTAAACCGTTTAACCATCAAAACTTTGTTCAGGACATAACACGCTGTGTTCACAGCTTATCCCCAGAAAAGAACTCGAAGCTTTGAACCAGAAAGCATAGTCCTTGCAGCTTCAATCAACGTCCTATTTTTTCTCTCAGCAACTCCATTCTGTTGAGGTGTATAAGGAGCAGAATATTGATGTTCAATTCCCTTGCGAAGACAATAGAGATCCAAAATCGGATTCTTGAACTCCGTGCCATTATCACTCCTTATCCTCTTGATCCGTGCATTATGAACATTTTCCAATGTTGTAAAAAGATCTCTCAGCATCTCCGCTGTCTCATCTTTTGTACCTAAAAAGAAAACCCATGAATATCGTGAGTAATCATATGTGACAACTAAACACTAGTACTTTCCACCTATGCTCCTTACGTTCACTGGACCGAATAGATCCATATGAAGTAATTCATAAGGGGCATCTATGGAATTTACCGTTTTAGACTTGTGAGGTTTCTTATGTTGTTTTCTCTTTTGACATGGAAGACATTTATCTTCCACGTGAAACCTTTGCATTGGCAACCCTTCCACTAAACCATTTTTGATAATATAGTTCATTTATCGGTAGTGGATGTTGGCCATGCGTCTGTGCCACAACAATGACTCAGCCTCAGATGCTTTTGATAGTAAACACGCCACCACAGTGGAAGAATCCTTAGCACCCATGTCCATGACATAAGTGTCGTTTCTCCTTGGCGCTCTCATCACTATCCAATCATCCGGTATGACCAAACTAGGTTTCAACACCAAAGCTTCAGACTTGGTAAAGTGAACCGAGTGAGCCTTGTCGCAGACTTGAGACACGCTCATCAGATTGTGCTTCAGCTTCTCCACATAGTTCACATTGTCTAATGTGATCTTCTCGTTGGTCACTTTTCCTCGACCTGTAATGTGCCTTCCTTTAGCACCTGCAAAATTCACGTAACCACCATCTATATTCTCAAACTCTGTTAACAGCCTCGCATCCCCGTTCATGTGCCTGGAGCAGCCACTATCAACATACCACAAGTTGATAATCCTCCTTAGCAGCTCTTGCACAACCCAACAAAATTAGTTAGATTGGGGGACCCAAGCCTTAATGGTCTTGGGTCTTTCAGATTCATCAAACACAGGAACATCCATCCAATATATGGTTTTGGGTCTTCCAGATTCATCAACCACAGGAACATCCATCCAATATCCATCACTCCTAATAGGAGTCTTGGATCTTAGACCTGTTGATAGAAATGGTCTTTGATTTCCACTAGGTCTCTGGCCCTGAGGTTTCCTAAACATGTTTGGACTTTGCGACCTTTGGAAATTATGATTGTGGTTCCATGAATTTTGATGATAATAATTTCTAAAGCCATTGTTATAAAAATTTCGACTACCAACATTCTGGTATCGAGTTTGATATTGACTTTGACTCCTGAAATTATTTGATTGACCATTAAAGTTATTCATTCTTGGTGAACTACTTCTAGGTCTTTCATATCTGCCTGATGTAGATTCATGCTGAAATCTTTGTTGATTTCTTTGAAAACGAGGAACTTCGTGAGTTCCTTTTTCAGCCTTATCCACACCAACAGCAACACTCTGTTGCCTGGTAGCAGATATCTTCGGTGAGTCACTAACCTTCTTCTCACCATCACCAAATTTTTTTGGTGATTTTTCTCTCTGTCTCTCACTCACCTGTGCTTCATTCTTTTTGTTAGGACAACAGCTAGCTACATGTCCTTTTTCGTGACTTTTGAAACACGATTTTCTAGCCGAAGACTTCTTAATTGAAGCCTCTTGCTTAGATTCATCAGGTGATGATGATGATGATGATTATGATGATGCCTTAGAAGGATCTTGTTTAGTTTGCTTAGTTTCTGATTTTTCTTTATTTTTATTCTTAGCAAACTGCACATTAGACTCTTTTGTAATAACAGTGACCTCTTCCTTCATATCATTCCCCTTAACAAAATCAACCTTTTTAATAAAAACTTGCTTTTGTTTCTTAGGGTGTGTATTCTTTGTTTTCAAAACCATGTCTTCGTTATAATCCTTCTTGGCATTCTCAGTCCCATCAACATTACCTGAGGTGGAACTGCCAGGTGTAGTTGACACAAAGTCTGTAAGCTCATCTTCATCTGTCAAGAAAGAATAGTCATGACCAAGAGGTGGTGGAACTTTATTTAAACCTTTGAATCCCACACATGTCTTGTCATTACTCTTTTTCAGGCCATTCATCATATTTTCATAACAAAAGATGAATCTCTGAATTGATTTAATTTCTTTTCAAGTTCACAAATTTTAAGTTGTGCTTCAGACAACTCTTTGTATTTTTAAAAAATTTCTTTTGTTTCCTCGCTCATTGTATCATGAGCTAAGTCAATAATTTGAAGCTTTTCATTAAGCTTACAGGTTAGAATATTGATTTCTTCTTCATAACCTTTAATTTTCTTCAAATATAATGACTCATTTTGTTTTACGTAAAAGTTTGATTCTTTTAGGTTCGAGAGCTCATTTACCGAACTTTGGTTTTGCTTTGTTAACACGTTAACTTTTTGCAGTTCACGACACTTTAAACAAACAGAACTACCAGAGTTAGAATGTACCTCTCCTGTTGATTTGCTTAGATCGGCCATGAAAGCAGCAAAATCAGCAGCCATCTTCTTCTCTGCAGCATTCTGTTCTCCATCAGCTTTTTCAGCTACCTTCTCTCGCTCTGCTTCAGCATTAGCTTTTACTTCTTCATCAACAAATGGGGCTATCTCAGCCATGAACGCCTGTGAGGCATTATTATCACCCTCCAGATGAACACTCCAATCATAAGAACCCTCTTTAACAGTAGAAATCAGGGCCTTTGATCCAGGGTTGGTTGACGCATTCATGTTGCTTGAACCATGACCAGGAGAATCTTGAAAGGATGAATTAGAACGAGATTCAGACTTAGGTCTTTGACACTCTCTAGCAAAATGTCCGTAGTTTTGACAATTGTAAGACTTCACTTTAGACTTGTCAAAACCCACACTCTTTCTAACGAACTTCCTGCCCATTCTGTTCATGAACCTCTTTACTCTTCTGGAGATCATGGCCATCTGCCATTGTAAATCCATCTCCTCTAGGTCATCAGGGTCAATCTGATCATAATCTTCATCAAACGTAGCAGGATCAGATATTCTTCCCTAAATGTAGTTCTCGTAGGAAGCAACAAAAGAAGCAAGCAATGCCAGGTGATCTTTTGCACTTTTGACACTCAAAGGCATAGACCTAGTATTGCTGTTACTATTACTTGATTGTTGTCTTTTTGCCCATGACGAGCCTCCTGAAGCAACAACAAAACATACTTCACCCTCAGCATTTGTCACAATCTGTCATTTTCACATGAAAGAAACGCAGTTGCAGTATCACTTGAAGCATTGTTGGAAGATGAAGGTGTAAGCCCTTTATAAATCCCTAGATCTTGAACCTGGTCATATCCAATCTCCTTCTTCTTCTTCTTCTTCTTCTTCTTCATATTGAGCTCATAGGCTCTCAATTTCCCAGCAACCTCTTCCTAGTCTTTAGTTTCGTAGTCAGCTTCACCCTTTATCATCAAAGTATAAATATCCCACTTTACAGGTAAAGCATCTAGCAAAGTATCGTTTATCTCCACATTCGTGTATCCCTCTATGTCATAATTGTCCATTTCTGACATCAGATGATAGTATCTCGTGATAATATCTTCAAGGGACTCACTCCTCATGCATTTAAACACAACAAATTGTTTCTTTCGCAGATCAACCTTGTTCTTCTTCACATCAGTATTGCCCTTATACCTCTTCTCTAGGACATCCCACATCTCTTTCGATGTAGTATAACACTTGAATGTATGTTTGATGCCATCAGGTAATGACATCTTTATAGCAGCTAAGGCTTTCTTCTTAGACTCATACATCCTTTTTTCAGCTTCTGACATGTTCACATAGGCAGTGACACGTTATCTGCCCTGAAAGTCATACGTTGGGTTAGCGTATCCATCTTGAATACAGATCCACATCCATGTGTCCTGGTATTCAATAAACGACTAAAACCTGTCCTTCCAAGTAAGATGATTTTCTACTTTTAGCATTTTTGGTGGTTTGTTAGTCGTGTCAGCCTCGTGCTCCATTCTTAACAGTTCATTTAGGTTAGACATATTCGACATTTTTACCGAACCGGCTCGTTAAAAACGTTAAAACTTGTCCGAAATGAGTGGTCACCAAATTATACTGTTAGACTCGTTTTTTGTCCTAAAAATCACACGAGTCTAACTGTGCAACCTATTTGTTAAGATTGTCTATGGATCAAATTCTATGTCCGAAAACGTTTAACTCCGGTTACGTCAGCTAATTAACTTTCCACCTTTTTGTATAGAACTCGGAACAGAACCAAATCTGGAACAGTAATTCGGATAGTCAATCCGAGATGGAAACCCGAAACAGTAATCCGAATTGCTAATCCGAGATGGTGATTTAAAATAGTGAGCCAAGATGGAATCCTAAATGTATTATTCTGATCCGAAATGGAATCCGGAATAGACTATTCTGATCCAAGATGGAATCCGGAATAGACTATTCTTATCCGAAATTAAGGTTTGATGATCTGAATTACAAGTCTGATGATCCGAAATGCAGGTTTCTGATCCGAAATTCAAGTCTTCAATCCGAAATGCTTTGCTGTTAATCCGAAATCGCTGGTGTTTATCCGAAACAGCAGCAAACCCTTGAATAGACGTCACAAACTTCAAAACAGCCTCCAAAAACGTCCAAAAACGTCCAAAAACCCAACTTTTTCTGCTGTTACGATTCTGAACCGAGCAAAATCAAGAGCCGAATGCTCTGATACCAATTGTAAGTCCCCTAGTCCGTATGGATCTTCACAGAATCGTCTATCCAATCTAGAGTGCGGAATCCCCTAGATCAGATTTCACAGAAAACCGAACAAGAACACAAACAAATACTTTCAGACTGTCTTCTATTAATTATCGAACACAATGGTTTACAATCAATTCAAGACTCTCTCTCAACTAAACCAGCAACATGATCAACTGAACCAACAACCTTAACCCTAATGACAACCTCCCTTTATATAGAGATAGGTTATGCAACTAGGCTAAGGTTTCCCTACATGGACTGCTATTGGGTCTAGGCCCAATTCGCCTCCCATAAGCTATACAGTGTCTAGTTTAGCCCAATTACTTGTAATTAACTATTACAAAAACTAAACCCGCTAACCGTTTATCATTTTACTAATTACAAGATATCTAAAGACCAAATCTAAGCTAATGTCATAAATATGCACCAACAGGGATATTGGATGAGACTTAATCATAAGGTACTCTAAAATAATTTGCATGATTTAGCATGATAGTTTCTCATGTAACATATAAGTTTCACATAGTTTACATACGTATAGAATGAATTTACTTAACTTTAACCAAACAAAAAATGAAAGATTCGTATATTTCATTTGTTCTCGAATATTATTATTGTTTTAGATTGTGAGTATAGCACAATTCAGGATTTCGAATTTTGAAATGATGAGGGCATCAGGTATAAAACACATTGAAATTGATATAACATAAAAGAGGTTCAATGTAAAATCTTGGAGTGTGTCAGAATGAAATTAAGACTCTTCCAAATTCTTTTGAGTTTGGGAAGCATGCTTTGGCCCAATAGGGTAATACTCTTGCAGAAATTTCGGTTAATGATACTCTCCCTTCCGGTTACTACATGTCCATAGTCAATCGAAAGTTTGAGACCTTAGCGGGACTAAAAATCAAGGAGTGGACCAAGTTATCAAGATGTGGATATCACTCCTAGCTTGATAATGTCGTTCCCTAAATGTTGTTGGTACTTACCAAATGAGATAAGGAACTAAATCTAACTCATTGGCAAGGGTCCACTAGAATCAGAGTGGTGAAATTTCCATCAAGGTGAGGAAATCACTCTAATCTTGATGGTATAATTTCGTAAAATGAATAAACGCGGATTGAGAGTTATCATCAAAGTACAGGTTTCACGCCTATTTTAGTAAGATCGTTTCGTTTATGAAATGAAAGTATCTTCATATCTTTGTATTTGTGGTATTATTTATCTTAGGAAAAACATGTATATTTTGAGACCAAAAAGAAATAGGCAAGAAGCAACTTAAGAGAATTCATGTAATTTTAAGAAAGTTATCAAGAATGGTCAAGTATGGTTTCCTCAACTATAGACTTGGTCAAATCCTGGAAATTTTTTTCTAATTCCCTATAGTTATGGCTCTGATACCAATCCGTCACACCCCAACCGTAATGGAAACATCAGAGCGAGACATAATGACATTGCTCGAGACTTTATAACATACTAATAGTGATAATAATTTATATCATTAACATAATCAAACAAAGGAAATACAAAATATTGAAAATTAAATGCGTTTATAAGTCCATCCTAATAGATTTCTTGAAACTCCTCATCATCAATTTCCTGCAATATATATATTAGAGTAATTTTCAATACATAAAGCATTAGGGAGCATACAAGTTTGTCTACTAACACACGTATAGAAATGTAACTCAATCTAAACATGGCATAAAATGTATACTAAGGCATAAGTTACATAAACTACCATGAAACATATAGATGTCAAACCAATTATGTCCACATTGCGTAATCTTGTCACCGAAGCGAACAAGACCGTTTGATTGAATAACTTAACATAGACCCTACCTAAGGGCAGTGTAGTACTTCGCTATACATGTTAAGGTTGACTCATGATGTTAATGACAAATATTGTTCAAGAATGGCTTCTAGCATGAAAGTATCCTAAAGTATAACACATTAACATGTATAAATGAATTGGTTGTTTGAATCATGTGATTGATTGTTTAAGTTTGAGTTTGATATATATATGTGTATATATATATATTGCACTCAAAGTGTATTTAAAATAAGAAGGGTTATGTATACTCACGATTGCGTAGAAGTTCCATGTAAGTGACTTGAGGTGTTTGAGATTTTGGAAATACCGAGTTAGCCTTTATGGATAAACAAGGCGTATAAGTATGACGCTTTGGATTAGGAATTTTTTATGCAAAAATGTAACTTAGTATGAAATTACATAAAAGTTATCTCATTAAAATACCCAAATTGGACCTCAGGTTTATGTGTTTCTCATGGGCACTATTTTTCCCATTGTAAGTCCAAGTATTTGAAATCTTAATATAATATAATGTTCACCACAAAGCTTAATATTCAACCATGAGTTTGGTTTGTGTTATGATTCGGTTTTGGATATATTATATAGCTATATAGTATATATAATCGTCATATGTATCATAGAGTACTATGTAATGGTCATGCAAGGAGGTAGGATGAATTCCATCCATTTAACATCATTATATGGGTTCACCAAAGCACAAAATGATCAATTGAGTTGATGATTTAACTTGGTCATGAATATAAACAATATAAAATCTCCTAATTCACCAAGACAACCAAGTGAGTAAACTAGACGAGTGCATTTCAAACATGGATAGTGTTTGAAAACTTGGTATTGGTTCACTCTATTTAACATGAAACTTGTTTGGTAACTTAGGGGTTGACTAACTAATTTGCTATGTAACAAGTGAAGTGGTGGAATCTAAGTTAGAGAACCATGGTTTCCATTTTTCACACCTCACCAAAATACAAGTCTTTCAATATTGGAGGTTAAAGGCTTATTTAGTTTCAACACTTTGTAGTGTAGGTCCCCTAGTCCTTATCGATCTTGACAGAATCGTCTATCTAATCTAGAGTGCGGAATCCCCTAGATCAGATTTCAAAGAAAACACAAGAACACGAACACGAACACAAAGAATTCCTTCAAACTGTCTTCTATTGATTATAGAACACAAAGTGTTTACAACCAATTCAAGACTCTCTCTCTAAACTCTCAGAAGCAATTCTTTCTGTAACTAAACACTAGAACCAACAACCTTAACCCTAATCACAACATCCCTTTATATAGAGATAGATTATGCTCATGGGCTAGGGTTTCCTACATGGACTGCTAATGGGTTTAGGGCCCAATTCACCTACCATGTGTTATATATTGTACCTAGTTCAGCCCAATTACTTCTAATTCACTAATACAAAACTAAACTCGCTAACCATTTATCATTCTACTAATTACAAGATATCCAAAGACCAAATCTAAGCTGTTGTCACCAATATGCACCAACAAACTCCCCCTTGACAACAGCTTTGTAAAATAACTTAGTCTTCAGTCTTCTTGCAATCTTCAACATCTTTGAAAAACGTTGGTCTTTGGATAGCTTCAACTTTAACAGCTTCTGTATGCAACAAACTCCCCCTAAGCTGATGTATCTGATCACCAAATCTCTTAAATCGTTAGCGTTTGAGTAAACTCCAGTTTAGTCCTTGCATAGCAATCTTCAAAACTATTCAACTTTGTCTACAATCTAGAAAGGAGGTTCTACCATGCATCCAAGCAAACTCCTCTTTACCAAATTTCTCAGCAACACACTGCTACAATCTGTATACTATAAAACAAACATCTCGAGAAACCATAAGAATTTTTCAACACAAGTTAAACAAATTATTATTATTCAAGAGATAGTTAAACTGTATCACAGATTAAGCACTTCTCAACTCAAACCATATACTGAAAATTTTAAGCACACATAACCTTCAAGATCGTAAAAAATTTTTGAACTCAGATTCTAACATCGTCCCCCCTATCGTTAACAACTCCTCCCCGAACAACCAATGTTCCGTTCAATAAGAATTTACAAGAAAATGAAATCTTTTTGGATTTTTATATTTTCTGAAAGCAAGTAAATAACAAAATAATAAACACTCTATTTTTGTGAGTATCACCGGTAAGAAGATCATATCAGCAACATCAAACTGTTTTCACACAATTTGATAATTCTTTATACAATATTCATGAAAAGCAATTTAAGACGATTACCAGTATTGTTTATCAACTTAAACAAAATACATGAACATTTCAAGTTCCATTACCTTGTGATCTGTTTAGATAAGTTATACTGATATACTAGTGTGTCCCACTTCAGGACATACCCCCGGGATCAAGGTATGCACAAAATTTCATCGTAGTAGGTGAGTATACCGAAATCCATCCTTTTTGATTTACAACATTAGATAATTGGTGATCAGGTAAGTACTTCCGTACAGTAAAGAGACCAAAATATCCAACGAGGGTTAGGACAAATACCAAATTTTGGTACGAATAATGCAATTTGCACATTTGAATGACTCTTTAGAAGAGCTTCTTCAATATTTGGGATTTGGCATTTTAGCTCTTTTAAGATATCCTGGTTGTGCCTAGGTCAGCATATATCTGGATGCAGCAGAAGGACCACCTTGATATCCCGGATGAAATAGCGATATAAAGACCTAAAACCTCAGATTTTGGCAATCTATCAATGCAAGATTTAAGGTTATAAAACCATACGCCACTGATATGTTACCCACTCATACACAGTTTATTTATGTTTATATCACCAAGGTAAGTTGATTATTTCATGCCTTTTGCCTATTGGTACATCATATGATGAAGCTGCTATCACACTTAAGCAATTTTATTTTAATTTCAGTGTGATAGTCTAACTTGCTGAGGTACTATCATTTCTTCTTTTTCACACAGTGAAAACTCATTTTTGATTTTCTATTTTTTTTGTTTTTGATTTTTGAAAAGCAGCAAATTATTTACAAACTATTTTTATGGAAAAATGGTTATTCAGTATTCCTCATCCCGTTGAGTTCGACTAAATGTTCAAAACGAGCCCTGTCAAATGCTTTTGTGTAAAGATCTGCTAGGTTATCTAGTGTGTCGACTCGATGCAGTTCAATTAATTTCTTTTCAGCACAATCCCGTATAAAATGATGACGAATATCAATATGTTTTGTGCGACTGTGTTTTACAGGATTGTTGGTGATTGAAATAGTGACATTATTGTGTATCATTAAAGGAGTACGAGTGAAATTCAAACCGTAATCGCTCATCTGCTGTTGGATCCAGAGAACCTGAGAGCAACAGCTACCCGCAACAATATATTCAGCTTCACACGATGAGGTAGACACGCAAGACTGCTTCTTGCATTGCCATGACACTAGCCTCCCTCCTAAGAACTGACAACCACCTATGGTAGACTTCCTTGTAGATTTGCATCCTCCAAAGTCCGAATCAGTGAAAGCAATAAACTTCAAATCACTAGTAGCTGGATACCACAACCCAAGTTTAGGTTTCCCCTTCAAGTAACGAAAAATCCGCTCCACTGCTTTCATGTGGGACTCTTTTGGATTCGCTTGATATCTGGCACACAGACATACGGCGAACATGATGTCAGGTCTTGAAGCAGTCAAGTACATCAGAGAACCAATCATCGCCCTGTATTGAGTTGGATCAACATCCTCCACATTCTCATGATCTGGACCAAGATTGTGATTCTCACAGATAGGTGTATTGAAAGTAGCACAATCCTCCATCTTGAAATGAGACAAAATGTCATACACATACTTCGTCTGATGAATAAACAGCCCATCCTTCTTTTGTTCAACTTGTAAACCCAGAAAGTAGGATAATTCACCCATCGCACTCATCTCAAACTTGCTCTTCATTACCTCTTCGAAATCATGACACATGTTCTTATCAAATGACCCAAAAATGATGTCATCAACATATACCTGTACCAGCAGAAAGTCTTCCTTCTTCCTTTTATTGAAAAGTGTACTGTCAATCTGACCTCTTTGAAAACCATGTTTTAACAAATGTGCTGACAGTGTCTCATACCACGCCCTAGGTGCCTGATGCAATCCATACAATGCCTTATCAAGTCGATAGACTCGATTTGGATAGTCTGGATTAGTAAACACGTCTGGCTGTGAGACATACACCACCTCTTGGACTTTCTCGTAAATAAATGCACTCTTCACGTTAAGTTGGTAAACTTTGAAGCCCTTGAATGAAGCAAAAGCTAGGAACAACCGAATTGCTTCCAACCTTGCTACTGGTGCAAACACTTCATT
Source organism: Scalesia atractyloides (assembly GCA_947069175.1). Lineage (NCBI taxonomy): Eukaryota > Viridiplantae > Streptophyta > Magnoliopsida > Asterales > Asteraceae > Scalesia > Scalesia atractyloides. Next base: position 46,042,367 of record CAMTDV010000027.1, read on the forward strand.
ATAATCAATCCCTCTTGCTGATTGAACCCTTTTACCACCAATCGAGCCTTATTTTTGATCACGATCCCTCGGTCGTCTTTCTTGCACATAAACACCCACTTGGTGCCTATTTCCTTCTCTCCTTCAGGCAAGTCAACTAGCTCCCAAACTTTCAACTTCTTGAACTGAGCTAGTTCCTCTTGCATAGCTTCAACCCAACAATTGTCTTTTAGAGCCATATGAACATTCTTCGGCTCCTCTTGGGCAATAAAGCAGCTATATAAACATTCATGAATCAACCCAGTCTTCTGAATCGAAGTAAACAAACAGGAACCTTCGAGCACACCTCTTCTTGTCTGAACACCTGCAACAGGATCACCAATGATGTTTTCAACTGGTTGATCTCTATGTACTTGTGTGGTAGCAATGGTGTCAACAACTAGATTATCTCCCAGATTTGATCCAACCTCCCCCTGAATATTAGCAGTAGCAAACTGATTAGTGAAATCCTCCCCCTGAATAGGTTTAGACTCACTATCACTGTAGTCCTCTGGAGCTGCACTGGAAGAAGTTTCTGGAGCATCTGTCATCGATATGCTCGATCTAGGCGTGAAGTCACATTCTCCATCTTCACTGATCACAGTATGGATCACTTGAGACTCATCTGCATTTGAAACATCAGGAATATTAAATGATTTAAAGACACTGTCATAATCATATAATATAGGAGGACCACTCGTTGATTGTTGAGGTGAATAACTAGTGATTTCCATGTTAAACACCACCTTAATTTTACCTGTTTTTAGATTAAAAACTCTTTTATTCGGTGTTCCAGGCATATAGCCTAGAAAGTAACCTTCATCAGCTACTTCACCAAATTTTTGCTTATCTTTGTTTCGCACAATGGTGCAGGGTAATCCAAAGGGTTCACAGCCTTTTAAGTTTGGTTTTCGGTTAAACAATAGTTCGTGACATGTTTTGTTAAACCGTTTAACCGTCAAAACTTTATTCAGGACATAACAAGCTGTGTTCACAGCTTCTCCCCAGAAAAGAACTGGAAGCTTTGAATCAGATAGCCTTGCAGCTTCAATCAACGTCCTATTCTTCCTCTCAGCGACTCCATTCTGTTGAGGTGTATAAGGAGCAGAATATTGATGTTCAATTCCCTTGCGAAGACAAAAGAGATCCATAAGTTGATTCTTGAACTCTGTGCCATTATCACTCCTTATCCTCTTGATCTGTGCATCATGGACATTTTCCAATTTTGTAAAAAGATCAATCAGCATCTCCGCTGTCTCATCTTTTATACCTAAAAAGAAAACCCATGAATATCGTGAGTAATCATCGGTGACAACTAAACAATAGTACTTTCCACCTATGCTCCTTACATTCACCGGACCGAATAGATCCATATGAAGTAATTCATAAGGGGCATACTGTTTTAGACTTGTGAGTTTCTTATGTTGTTTTCCCTTTTGATATGGAAGACATTTATCTTCCACTTGAAACCTCTGCACTGGCACCCCTTCCACTAAACCATTTTTAATAATATAGTTCATTTTTCGATAGCGGATGTGGGCCATGCGTCTGTGCCACAACAATGACTCAGCCTCAGATGCTTTTGATAGTAAACACGCCACCACAGAAGACGAGTCCTTGGCACCCATGTCCATGGCATAAGTGTCATTTCTCCTTGGTGCTCTCATCACTATCCAGTCATCCGGTATCACCAAACCAGGTTTCAACACCATAGCTTCAGACTTTGTAAAGTGGACCGAGTGACCCTTGTCGCAGACTTGAGACACGCTCATCAGATTGTGCTTCAGCTGCTCAACATAGTTCACTTTGTCCAGTGTGATCTTCCCATTTGTCACTTTTCCTAGACCAATAATGTGCCCTCCTTTAGCACCTGCAAAATTCACATAACCACCATCTACATTCTCAAACTCTGTCAATAGCCTCGCATCCCCCATCATGTGCCTGGAGCAGCCGCTATCAACATACCACAAGTTGATAATCCTCCTTAGCAGCTCCTGCACCACCCAAGAAAATTAGTTAGATTGGGGACCCAAGCCTTAATGGTATTGGGTCTTCCAGATTCATCAATCATAGGAACATCCATCAAGTATCCATCACTCCTAATAGGAGTCTTGGATCTTAGACCTGTTGATGGAAATGGTTTTTGATTTCCACTAAGTCTGTGAACCTGAGGTTTCCTAACCAAGTTTGGACTTTGCGACCTTTGGAAATTATGATTTTGGTTCCATGAATTTTGATGATAATAATTTCTAAAGCCATCGTTATAAAAATTTCGACTACCAACATTCTGGTATCGATTTTGATATTGACCTTGACTTCTGAAATTATTTGATGGACCATTAAAGTTATTAATTCTTGGTGAACTACTTCTAGGTCTATCATATCTGCCTGATGTAGATGCAGGCTAAAATTTTTGTTGATTTCTTTGAAAACGAGGAACTTGGTTAGTTCCTTTTTCAGCCTTATCTACACCAACAGCAACACTCTGTTGCTTGGTAGCAAATATCTTTGGTGAGATAACCTTCTTCTCACCATCACCACTTTTTGCTGGTGATTTTTCTCTCTGTCTCTCACTTACCTGTGCTTCACTCTTTTTGTTAGGACAGCAGCTGGCTACATGTCCTTTTTCATGACATTTGAAACACGATTTTCTAGCCGAAGACTTCTTAATTGAAGCCTCTTGCTTAGGTTCATCAGGTGATGATGATGACGATGATGCCTTAGACGGATCTTGTTTAGTTTGATTAACTTCTGATTTTCTTTGTTTTTATTTTTAGCAAACTGTACATTCGATTCTTTAATAATAACAGGAACCTCTTCATTCATGTCACTCCCTTTGACAAAATTAACCTTTTTAACAAAAATTTGTTTTTGATTCTTAGGGTGTGTATTTTTTGTTTTCAAAACTGGTTCCCTGTTATTATTATCCTTCTTGGCATTTTCAGAACCATCAACACTTTCTATTGTGGAACTACCAGGCGTAGTTGACACAAAGTCTGTAAGCTCTTCTTCATCTGGCAAGAAAGAATAGTCGTGACCAAGAGGTGGTGGAACTTCATTCAAACCTTTGAATCCCACACACGTCTTGTCATTACTCTTCTTCAAGCCATTCATCATGTGTTTCATGACAAAAGATGAATCTCGGAATTGATTTAATTTCATTTCAAGCTCACAAATTCTAAGTTGTGCTTCAGACAACTCTTTGCACTTATCAGAAACCTCTTTTGTTTTCTCACTTATCGTATCATGAGCTAAGTTAATAACTTGAAATTTTTCGTTAAGCTTACAGGTTAGAATATTGATTTCGTCTTCATAACCTTTAATTTTCTTCAAGTATAGTGACTCATTTCATTTTACGAAAAAGTTTGATTCTTTTAGATTTGAGAGCTCATTAGCCAGACTTTGGTTTTGCTTTGTTAATGTGTCAACTTCACTTTGCAGTTCATGACACTTCAAACAAACAGAACTACCAGAGTTAGAACATACCTCGCCTGTTGATTTGCTTAGATAAGCTATGAAAGCATCAAAATCAGCAGCCATTTTCTTCTTTGTAGCATTCTCTTTTCGATCAGCTTTCTCAGCTACCTTCTCTTGCTCTGCCTCAGCATCAGCTTTCACTTCTTCATCAGCAACTGGAGCTATCTCAGCCATGAATGCCTGTGAGGCGTTGTTATCACTCTGCAGATGAACACTCCAATCATAAGAACCCTCTCGAGCAATATAAAGCAGGGACTTTGATCCAGTATTGTTAGACGTATTCCTGTTGCTTGAACCATGACCAAGAGAATCTTGAAAGGATGAACTAGAACGCGATTCAGACTTTGCTCTTTGACACTTTCTAGCGAAATATCCGTAGTTATAACAATTGTAACACTTCACTTTCGACTTCTCAAAGCCCACACTCTTTCCAACAAACTTCCTGCCCGTTCTGTTCATGAACCTCTTCACCCTTCTAGAGATCATGGCCATCTACCATTGCAAAATCCATCTCCTCTAAGTCATCAGGGTCAATCTGATCATAATCTTCATCAAATGTAGCAGGATCAGATATTTTTCCCTAAATATAGTTCTCGTAGGAAGCAACGAAAGAAGAAGCAATGCCAGGTGATCTTCAGCACTTTTGACACTCAGAGGCATAGACTTAGAATTGTTGTTACTGATTGTTGTCTCTTAGCCCCTGACGAGCCTCCTGAAGCAGCAAGAAAACATACTTCGCCATCAGAATTTGTCACGATCTATTCATTCTCACATGAGAGAAAGCAGTTGCATTGTCACTAGAAGCATTGTTGGAAGATGAAGGTGTAAGACCTTTATATATCCATGGATCTTGAACTTGATCATATCAAGTCTCCTTCTTCTTCATATTGAGCTCATAAGCTCTCAATTTCCTTACAACCTCTTCCAGTTCTTTCTTTTCATAATCAGCTTCACCCTTTATCATCAACGTGTAAATATCCCACTTTGCAGGTAAAGCATCCAGCAACTTGTCGTTTATCTCAACATCTGTGTATCCCTCTATGTCATAATTATCGATTTCTGACATCAGATGATAATATCTTGTGATAATATCTTCTAGGGATTCATTTCTCATTCCTTTGAACACAACAAACTCTTTCTTCAGCAGATCAACCTTATTCTTCTTCTTCACATTTGTATTGCCCTCATACCTCTTTTCTAGGGCATCCCACATCTCCTTTGATGTTGTATAACGCTTGAATGTATGTTTGATGCCATCAGGTAACAACATCTTGATAGCAGCTAAGGCTTTCTTCTCTGACTCATACATTCTCTTCTCAGCTTTAGACATATTCACATAAGCAGTAACACGTTGTCTGCCCTCAAAATCATGCGTTGCGTTAGCCTACCCATCTTGAATACAGATCCACATCCGTGTGTCCTGGTATTCAATAAAGGATTAAAATCTATCCTTCCATGTTAGATAGTTCTCTACCTTCAGCATCTTTGGGGGTTTGTTTGTGGTACCAGCCTCGTGCTCCATTCTCAACAACTCATTTACGTTTGACATATTCGACATTTTTACCGAACCGGCTCGTTAAAAACGTTAAAACTTGTCCGAAATGAGTAGTTACCAAATTATACTGTTAGACTCGTCTCGTCGATACGATTCTAATGATTTTTTTCCTAAAAATCACACGAGTCTATATGTCCAATCGGTTCGTCAAAATTGTCTATGGATCAATTTCTATGTCGGAATACGTTTAACTCTGGTTACCTCAACTGGTTAAGTTTCCACCTTTTTATGTGTAACTCGGAGCAGTGTAAAATCCGAAATAGTAACTCTGAATGACAATCCGAAATAAAAATCTGGAACAGTGATCCGAATTACTAATCCGAGATGGTGATCCAGAATAGTGATCCGAGATGAAATCCGGAATGCACTGTTCTGATCCGAAATAGAATCCAGAATAGACTATTCTGATCCGAGATGGAATCCGGAATAGTTCCGAATACGAGATGGAATTCGGAATACAATTCTGATTCGAAATTTCAATCCGAAATGGAATCTGAAATGGCTTTTCTGATCCGACTTGCACTGTTTTCCATATCCAAAATGCAATTTCTGGTCAAAAATTCAAGTCTTCAATCTGAATTCCTATGCTTTTTAATCCGGAATGCAAGTCTTCAATCCGGAATGCTTAGCTGTTAATCTGAAATGCTAAAGAAAATCCGAAATACCTGCAAAAACCCTAAAAACAGCCGTCAAAAACTCCAAAATAGCCTCCAAACCACCTAAAAACCCAATTTTCTGCTGTCACGATTCTGAACCGAGCAATAATCAAGAGCCAAATGCTTTGATACCAATTGTAGGTCCCCTGGTCCTTATGGATCTTGACAAAATCGTCTATCTAATCTAGAGTGTGGAATCCCCTAGATCAAATTTTACAGAAAACACAAGAACACGAACACGAACACAAAGAATTCCTTCAGACTGTCTTCTATTGATTATCGAACACAAAGTGTTTACAACCAATTCAAGACTCTCTCTCTAAACTCTCAGAAGCAATTCTTTCTGCAACTAAACACTAGAACCAGCAACCTTAACCCTAATCACAACCTCCCTTTATATAGAGATAGATTATGCTCATGGGCTAGGGTTTCCTACATGGACTGCTAATGGGTTTAAGGCCCATCGCCTACCATGTGTTATATTGTATCTAGTTCAGCCCAATTACTTTAAATTCACTAATACAAAACTAAACCCGCTAACCGTTTATCATTCTACTAATTACAAGATATCCAAAGACCAAATCTAAGCTGTTGTCACAAATATGCACCAACATGTAGGTCACTTCGGACATTTTAGAGGAAGTAATAGGAAGAAAATGAAGAACAAGATGCTAAAACTTACTATTTTAAGACTTCGTATAATCAGGCTAACTTGAAGAATTCTTGGAGATTTAGAGACTTTGAGAGTGAATTGATGTGTGCAAAGGGTTGAGAAGTTGTAGGAGGCACCTATTTATAATATGGCATTAGGGTTTGAGTTATTAGATGCTTAGGAGGTGACTGGGGTGAAAGAGGTGGCAAACACAGACCAGCCCACGAGCTGGGAACAAGCAGCTAGGGATCATGCCTCCTCGCGCCATGCGAGAGTCAGAGACTCTACAGTCTCGTGGCGATTTGTGTTAATTTTCCAAAATTTATGTTTTTGTTCCCTTTTGGCCCTACACTTAATTTTTTGGTTATTTCATGCCAAAAACTTGTATTTTAACTTGTTTTAGGTATTTAAGGTGTATTCGAGTATGGTATTAGTATGATGCATGTATGGTTGATATTTCAATGTATAAACACATATTTGTAGATTGATTGAGTAACAATTAAGTATGAATGTAACATGTGACAACTCACATTTCCCGATATTATCGTTAACTTTCTCAGTTAAATCTTTATATTTTTTCTAGCACTTGCACATACGCATTCACATTACACGCGTAGGTTATAACACGTGAACTAGCATCAACTAGTAGGACTAGCTTCATTTATACGCTTGAAGTTAAATGCGAACTTTCCAGACGAGATTATAAAGTATATAAGTGAGGGACTTAATGTGTAATTAGTGGATCCTTCACAAATTAGGCATCCCCACTGTCACACCCCGGATTTCCAACCCGAAATCCAAACACCGGTGGGTCCGGGTAGGTAGTATCGTGACGTAAGTTGATAACATCATTGTCAATTAAACATAGCACAACGGAAGTCTTGGAGTAAAATTACTATTACAAACCGAAATATTCGAAATCTAAAATAATATACAGGCTCGTAAAAGAAGATCCACAGGCGGATCGTAAAATGTACATAGAAAGAATACAAAACAGACTTTAGGCAGATCTAAGGATTTACAAGATCCTCTTATTCTCTACCGAGCTGTTTCCGGCCTATTTCGTATTATACCTGCAGATTAGCCTTTGGAAGATACGTCAGCTTACGCTGGTAAATACACCCAACAGACTCATTTTGAAAACATTAAAAATGATTTTAAGTGCAAACGGCACAAAATATTTTATTAACTTAGGAAGGTTAACCTTGCAATGGACCATGCAATAATAATTTACCGTATCCCAAGCCCTTATAGGGAAAATAAGTCGAGAGTATTTACCTGAGCTAGTCTTCTTCTTTTATTTTTAAATAACTCAGCCGTATACAAAAGTACCAAGTGCAAATAGCATTTACCAAGAAGGCTCTAGTCTGGATTATGACATAAGCTAACCAATTAAATACTTACGGTCTTATTTAAGTCATAGACTTAGACCGACTAGCGTACTTGATCAAAACATAAGACGCTAGATTAAACGATGATTGGATAGAATGTAGTTTAATCCCAACAAGTACCTTGACTTGTTTAATATGGGTAAACTATTAATATTCTGGATTTTGAGACTTAAATGACAAGGTTAAACCCATTTCGGTTAATTTCCGTAAAATAGTTACATATACGTAACTATGCGCTCAATAGCGATATCGGGTAACAGATAAGTCATGGAAAAGTTTTATATGCCATTATACTTTAAATAAGTTAAGATATCAGTAGGATATCAACTTATATGCCCGTTAAGGTTTTAAAACGAAATTATGCCTTATAGGGGCATTTTGGTAATTTCATACATAGTTTATAAATTATTTGGGATTCTGAGTTTATAACATGTACCTACTGTAAATATGTTTCAAACGAGTTTTAAAATCAGTAGTATCAAGTTTTGGTCAATAATATGGTTTAAAACCATATTATGCGCCGAAACGACGCTTATGTCGTAAAATGACGTTTTTAAATGATGTTTACGAAAATTGACATTTGGATCAGATTAAAATGTTTAAAATATGTTATTTAATATAACATATCAGTAGATAAATGATTTACCTTGAAAAAAATTGATTAAAACTATTTTATAAGCCACAGGGGCTAAAACCGTTATTTATCGACATAGTTTGAGGACTTGCTTGAAAACTCAGTTTATAACTTAGTTTAACATCCCAAATAATCCTACTTATAATGTTACATCAGTAGAAACTCATTTTCAAGTTCATTACCATTTAAAACCTTGTTTTATGTAAAAAAAGCATTTTGGTCAAAGATGGCATAATTATGGAACTTGCGCATAAACTTGGATTCTGATTATGATCATGTAATATAACCTCAGAGGGTTATGCTACATTATATTATGATCATAATGCAACTTTAGATCAGTAGGTAACTAATCTAAATCGGGTCAGAATCGAAAGTCAAAGCAGAAGTCAACTTCCCGACTTTCGGTTGCGAACCGACCCTAGAACCGAAATTGACGAGCCGAACATGTTTATACATGTTCTAATAATTATTACCAACTTGTTTAAGTGTCAAAACATGTTTCATAATATATATAAGATCTATTTATGACTTTTTCTGAAAAAATGGCCTGTTTTACTTTTTAATAACATAACTTTGACCCGTCAATTGGTCTATCAAACATGATCTTCAGGAGGTGCCCTTTATAAGGACTAATACCCACCTTATTACGATCACTTAGCCATGTTCATTTTGAACAATGGCTGGACCATAATGGTCTTAACCGAAAGTCAAAGCGTTTGCCGTAAAACGCTTGACTTTTGGCTATAGAAGCCTATAAACGAAAATGCACAAAGAAGGAACACTTACCAGTGATTCCTAGATGCAAAAGAACTATGTTGGATTGCTTCTTTTAGTTAGGAACTTCCAGAGGAGGGAGAAGACTGAATAAGAAAGGTGCAAGTTGAAATGGTGAACTTAAGCACCTGTTTATAGTTGGAGAGCTCAAAGGAGGTGAAGCCAGGTGTTTAGGGGTGTAAGAAGAAGATTACAAATGTCCCACAACACGGCATAGCTGATTACAAGTCCATGGTTTCGAATTTAAATGGTTTTGGAGTTTTGTTTGGAGACCAGACAAACTTTCTGCAGCAGAGGGCTTCTCGCGCCCCGCGAGAGACACAGACCAAGTCTCTCGCGGCCCGCGACCGCCCCTGACAACTTTCAAAATTTGACACTTTAGCCCCTGAACTTTATAAAGCTCCTAAAACCTTTTAAAACACCTTTTTGGCACTTTTAGCCCTCCGTAGCCAATACTTGGCATACCCGGGATTATGCCCGGACATTGTCGAGCTCTCGGTTCGTTAAAAGGTCACTCAGAGGTAAGAATTAACATGTTGACACTTTTAATCCCCCCATTATCCAACTTTCACATATTTACAAAATTGAACCCTCTGGTCTAACAAATGGCACGTATGAGAGTTAGGACTTCACAAAGGATCACTCAGAGGCTCATTACAAGCATGTTGATTCCAATGTCACTCAAAGGCTGGGCATGTTGACATATCAGTCACTCAGAGGCCAAGTTTCAAGCATGTTGACGTATCAGTCACTCAGAGGCTAATGATTTAAGCATGTTGACATATCAGTCACTCAAAGGCTATTATTTATGCATGTTGACATCGGTTTGTCACTCAAAGGCTCAACTTGAGCATGTTGACGCCTTTAGTCCTTATTGGTCTTTAATAGACTATATTAAAAATACAACACGTGTCACTATACTATTGGACACGATTTTACAGGGTGTTACACCCACACCCCACTCACCCAAATTCGGAACTCCCACCTTATACCCTTCACAAACCCGGAAAACCCCCCAAACCTCTGCAAATTCGAACATCCTATACCATCTCTCAAAATTGGAATCCCTTACATTCATACATAAATTTGGAAATCCTTTTGGGCTTCATATAAATTCGAAACCTTGTAGCTTTTAAACAAACTCATAACAAGCCCTCAACCAACTCAGGTCTCCATATATATTTACATGGAAACCCTAGATCGCATACATTTCCTGTGATCTCTTTCTCTCTAAACGGCGAAGCATCACTAGACTCTCAACTCTTTTATCCTTATCAAGATTTCTTGATCTCTATTGCTTCCGGAATCCATCTCAATCTATATATAATTTCTGTTATATTGGGTCTTGACTTAGATTGATTGAGTTCATGATTTCTATAATACATGCAAACTAGGGTTTAGTTAGAATTTTCATGTTTATGAGTTGATGAATCATATGTTATGTATTTGTATGCATGTAAGCTAGGATTTCGATTTATAACATGAGTTTGATGATAACTTAGAGATAAAACGGATCTACATATTGTTATACATGTTTTAGTAGTCGAAAAGTATGATAACATGATCACGAACACGTTTTTATATGATCTAATTACAAACAACTTTTGCGCAGAATTTTATGTCAATTTGGAATAGTTGTAACTTGATCAAAACATAACAAAAATGAGTGATTCTTTAGTCTAAAACAAAGTTCAATGAAATAGCTTTTAAACCCAACTAGATTCATAATTTTTCTGCAAGCTTAGGCCAGTCAAAAGATTAAAACGTAAACATAACTATAGGCTGGGTTTTTCTACAGAAATTGCAGCTTGTTACAAAAGTCATACTTAGTCTTTGTTGGGAACTAATACTTGAAATTTTTATAATAGATAGCCCTTGGAGATTACTAAATTCTCCAATTGGAATTTCGTTAATCAGATCGACAAAGATTTGCCTATAAAATAAAATATTATATTGTTGACATAATGTGACGAAATTGCCCTTAATGTGCTAAATGATTTTTGATGACTTTTCTGTGAACAATTAGACTTTCAAAATATTACACAAACCTTTTCGGACCTTATGAGATGTTTCATAAATTATATGTAATTTTTCTAGTCCGTTTACTTTTTAAACAAAATTCACGAAAACAGCTCAACAACGGACGTTGAGCTGAAACTACCGAAACTTGATGTTTACGTATATAAGTGCAATTGCTTGTGGGTACGCGGTGCTAATTGTTATTTAACACCTGATCGAATATCATTGAACGTGTTACATGGTATGATTTATGCCCATTCATGAAACCACACGAACGAACAACTAAGTGTCAACATGTGTGCATCTAATGTGGTAGTATACATGTAGAATTTATGTGACTTATGTGGATAGGAACTAACAACAAAACGGTAACCATATTAGGAAGTGGTTGATACCACTAAATCCTAGTCACTAATTTCTAGCCGAGCAAATCTAAGGTGAGTTCACTACTTTACTAAATGTATTCAATCATTGGTTTTGGGATTACACTATCCCTAGTTTGGGACTACACTTATATTACCGGATTAGAATATGGAAAGTTAAAAACTCTAGTTTAATTTCATGTCTATAGTGGACTAAACGGAACATCTATCTTAAAAGTCCCTACTCTGTATACTGATTAGTTGTCGGGTTGGCAAACAGCGTATTAGGTGATAGCGCTATTAGGTTTGAAAAAACCTCACACCATGCAGGGAGTTGGGCGTGAACTTTTGACCTTAAATATTGTATCAATACAGATAGACATTGATGTGGAGGGCACAAAAACTTACTATGTTAGTTTTGGTATCACATGTTTAGTTTCTTAACAGTGGGTTAGCTACCCATGACATGACTTAAATTCCACTTGAGATAATGGCACTTCAGTCCAAGGCGCATGGGGTAGTTAAATGTCTTACAACTATTTAAAATGGTTCCACATGCTTAGTGGCCTGATCCTGGTATGTAACGCGCCTCACAGTACACCCCGCAAGTGGGTTTTATGGTTTGACCGATTAGTAAAAGAGACATTGGTTATAGTGAACTCGTTTTAAACTTTTGAAAAACCATACTATAACTGTTCTCTTTTGAAAAACGATAATGACACTACACTCCAAGGCCCAAGGTTCACCATTCTTATTGCATTCACTATACACATATACTTACGTAGCACTCATTCATGCAATACATTTCCGTCATGTTTAGTTCTCTAAACCATTCTTAAAAACCAACCGATATGATTCACCCTCACAACCTCCTAGATCCTTCCCTAGGTCTAAGAGAATCCCACGTGGGAAACGTCTGCTTGAGATACCAACCCATGAGAAGCCTGCTACGGGTCCTAGCAAGAAACCACGAGAACAATATGCAAAAAAGGAAGCATTAGAAGTTCAACAACTAAGGGAAAGACAAGTTATTACAAAGTAAAAAACACAACAATTTGGATGCAAACTGATCTGGATTATGCTCGTGACCAAATTGAAGAGCTAAACACAAGGCTCAATGATGTGTTGAACCTTACTAAGGAGGAAAAAGAGCCGGAAGAAGAACCTGAGGAAGATCCGAAGGAGGAGCCAAACGAGAGTGCCGATGAAGGATCAATCACATCTTTTGTTGGTGATAACGTTGACATCATTATCTATTCCCTTTCTCTTTCATATTCCATTCTTTTCTTTAAACCTAGATGGGGAAGGTTGTTCCCATCCGACATTAACTCTAGATTTTAAAATTTTACTAAGAATATTTTGTGACACTTACAATTATTCTATCAAAAACTAGTATTGGGATATTATATGTTGTGGTTTACCTTTTTTAGTTTACATATGCCATCATGATGAATTATATGTGTGATATTGTTCTCATTTTTTTGTTTTGTGAATGTTAAGACAATAGCGGACGTAATAATGGACGTTGCGGACGTGGAAACCTGAATATGACATAGGCCGAGCTCACGGTCCTAATCAACAACCGTGTTGCCGAAGCTCTAGCGCTATATCAGGCAACTCACTCTAGAGGTAAATCTATTGTGTTAGATTGTTCTAGAGTATCTACTTAAATTCTCATTCTCTTAGCCCTTGTATCCCAATTCAGGTCAACTTGCTCAACCACCGGTTTGCACATATAAGACTTTCATGGATTGCAATCCTCATCCTTTCAATGGCACTGAAGGAGCTTTTAATCTCTTGTACATGTTCGAGAAAGTGGAGTCAGCTTTCGCTATGTGCAACTGTCCTATAGAAAATCTAGTCAAGTTCGCGGTAGGACTTTTCAAAGGAATCACGCTATCTTGGTGGAACGCGCAAGTGCAAATGCTCAGATTGGAAGTCGCTAATGCAACTCCTTGGAATGACTTCAAGGACATACTTAAGGAGGAATAATTTCAGAGTGATGACATTCAGAAGCTGAAGATGGAGTACTATAATGTCAAAATGGTCGGTTGGAAAATCGAGGCCTATACAAAGCAAGCAAATGATTTGGCCGCCTTATGCCCTAACCTGTCTACCCTTCCCTACAAGCGTATCGAACTGTACATCAGTGAATTGGTTCCTCAAATCCAGAACATGGTAATTTCTGCTAACCTGCCTACTATTCAGGAAATTATTAGGTTGGCTCACAAGCTTACAAATCAAGCTATCGAGCAAGGAAAACTACCCAAACACAACACTTTTGTCCCTAAAAACGTAACTGATAACAAGCGTAATTGGGATGGGAACCAAAGCTAAGGTTCTAGTTCCAACCATCCCCATAACAACAAAGAAAGTGGGATGATAATAGGAACCCAAGTCAGAAGTTCACAACTAATCAAGGTCAAGGCTCTTATAAGGGAATCATCCAAAGTCTAACAAGTGCAATCTTCACCATCACGGGCAATGTGAACATAACCACTGCAACCGCAAAAACAATAGCCAGCTCAGCAAAACTAGAACAGCAACAACAACAACAAAGCAATAACAAAGGATGTTTCAAGTGTGGTGCTGCAGAGCATTTCGGGAAGAACTGCACACAACTAAATTAGAATAACAACAACAATAAACACACTAGAAATTGCAACAATGGTAGCAATGGCGGTAGTGGACAAGCGTTTGTGATTGGCTCAGGCAAGGCTAGGAATGACCCCAATGTTGTGATGGGAAGTTCCTTCTTAATGGTTGTTCCGTTTCTGTCCTTTTCGATTCTGTAACAGATTGTAGATATGTGTCTTTGAGATTTAGTAAATTGCTTAAGGCTGCCCCCACTCTCCTTAACCTTAAACACCTTGTAGAACTAACTAATGGTAATCTTATCAAGGCGACTCATATTCATAATGGTTGTAGGCTTGTTTTATCTGGCTGAAACTTTAACAAAGATCTTATGCATGTTACCCTCGGTAGTGTTGATGTTATTGTCGGCTTGGATTGGCTGACTCGTAACTACACCGAGAATCTCTGTCACGAGAAAAATGTTTGTATTCCCCTCTCTAATAGCGAGCCCCTAATTGTTCAGGGAGAGAGAGTTGGCGCCATCGTAGGCAGCATCTCATTTTTGAAGGCTCGGAAATGTCTACGGAATGGTCATACAACTATTTTGGCTCTTGTTTCTGACAAACAAACTGAGGAGAAGAAGATTGAAGATATTCCTATTGGTCGTGACTTACCTAAAGTATTTTCCGAAGACTTCCCTTGACTCCCACCGCATAGACAGGTTGAATTTCTCATCGATCTAACCCCTAGAGTAGCGCCCATAGCTTGTGCACCCTATAGACTTGCACCGAATGAACTGCAGGACTGTCCACCTAACTTAAACAACTCTTGGATAAAGGTTTTATCTGACCTAGCTCATCACCTAGGGAGCCCCGGTCTTATTTTTCAAGAAGAAAGATGGGACTTTCCGCATGTGCATCGACTGCTGTGAGTGGAATAAGGTGACTTTTAAAAATCGATGCCTACTTCCTCGAATTGATGATATGTGTGACCAACTACAAGGATCTAGCTTTTACTCGAAAATCGATATGAGATCGGGCTATCACAAGTTGAGAGTTTGAGACAAAGATGTTTCTAAGACTGCTTTTCGAACTCGGTATGACCATTATGAGTTCCTAGTTATTCCATTCGTGTTAACAAATGCACCCGCGGTTTTCATGGACCTAATGAACCAAATGAGCAAACCCTGTGACAACCGGCACTTTCCAGTTGTAATTAAGCGCTTAATGAAATACCATTATAATTAACGTAATTAGATGTAAATTAACTCGATCAGGCCTTTGGAAAGCCTAGAAACGTCTACTTGATTCACGTTACGCAATATAGCGACAATCGAGAACTTTAACGCGAATTTGAACGATAAGTGAACTGATGCCAAACAAATACTAACAACGTCTGAAAACACAGATTTTATACTTGTATTTATCATACAGATATAATTATGTGATAGATTTGGATTGTTGAACGTCGCAAAGCACAACGCGGAAGTTACGTGGAAAACAGGACCGCACTGACAACGAAACGGAAGCCACGGACCAGAGATACGTCTAAATATTAATATATTATGATATATTAGGCTTCGTTTTCAAATTTTAATGCTCACGGAAGAAAACATAATGAAAAACGGATCAGAAACGACAAACAGAGCAATTACGCGATTTTTGACTCGACGATCGGACTATGCGTCAAAACCCGACCTCCGACAAAACTTTAAGCACTCTCTACTCCGAATATATATTTCATGAAGTTCGGTAAACGATAACGGGCCGTGGATTCGTGTTTGGGCCTTGAAAACATTAACGGGCCTTGGGCCCAACCCGGTTAAAAACCGTAATATAAATACTTTCTTACCCTAAGTCTCTCATTCTCACAATTGAAAACCCTAGCCCCCCCTCTACAAGACCCCCTGCTCTATTCCCCTTGCTCTGATCGCCGGACTCCGGCAGTAGTCCGACCAGTCCTGGTGATCCTTCCGGCAACACACCACCACACCCACCTCCTTTATTGAACACTCATACAAACACACACACACACACACCCGCGTACATGCCGTTAGAAAGAGAGAGCCAGAAGAGAGAGATGAGATAGAGAGATGAAGGCAGCGGCGTGGGGGTTATAACCGGAAGCGGCGGTTACAGTCGACTCCGGTCGTCATCTCCGGCCGACCGCACACCACCTGCAAACACTTCCCCTCCCCTTGTACCCCCTTATACACACAATCGCATACATACAGACATAGCGATGAGAGGGAGATTGGGCGAGACAGAGAGATCGATGAGAGAGAGACTGTTAGAGAAGAGACGGAGGCGGCGGTGGTTCAGGCAACGCCGCTGCGGCGATCGGGCGACGACGGTGGTGGGGGTTTCGGCTGGCGGCGGTGGACAGTGGGGTTGTGACTCGAGGTGGAGTGAGGAAACACATAGGGGCGCGACGGCAGAGTCGCCGCTCAGGCGGTCAGAACTGCCGCAATCGGCGGCAGTGGTACGTGGGGTTCGAGTCGAATCAGTTTCGGTTCAAGTTTCGGGTTCCGGTTCCACAAATTTCCGTCTCGCTACTTTCCGTTTAGTTAAGACTCATCTCTGGTTCAGGTTTCGGGTTCGACTCGGTTCGACCTGGTTCAAGTCGAATCAGATTTCGATATTTTAGTTCGTTTCGATTTGGTTCAGTTTGAATATTTAAGTGTATGTCTGATTTCAGGTTCGGTTCGGTGCGGTCAACGAAAGTCAACGGTCAAACCCGGTCAACACGAGTCAAACCTGGTCAAACCCGGTCAATGAGTCAACCTGAGACTCGGTAAAAATTAATTACGACGTGAAAGTCAATTATATTAGTTTATAATTATTATTAATAATTAATTATCGCGAAACCGAGCTCGACCCGACCCGTTAACAATCGACATCACCAAAAGGTTTAAAAATAACAATTTAATCAACGTACGCTACTTGCGGATAATTATTAGTTAAAAACGAACCAAAGTCAATAATATATAAATCAGAATTATAGTCGACGTTAAATATAAAACGGATTTGTATTCGACAAAAACCACGTTTCAATCACGACGAAAAACCATATATATATATTGTTTGTTTGCGAGTTTGCAGGTTGTGTTTTGATAAATAAATGACAAATAATATTGTCGGGATCGTCCAAAAACAGAGAAAACTCTGCCCGGTTTTCGTAAAATCGGTAAAACAAAAACACATATTTCAAAGGTTTAACGTCCAATTTCAAACGATTGATATAAAATAAATATTAACATATATATTTATTTTAACGACGCCTACAAATCGATCCGATAACTTTTCAACACGCGCGACTACAAGGCAACAAGTTTCGGCGATCTGTTACAATCGAAAATAATTATTTATGTTTAATTCAAATGTCGATAAATTATTCGAACGATGTACAAAAATAAGTATATTGATTATATCTATTTCGAAACGCCACTATTTCCGAAACGCTTATACAAGGCGCGTATTATTTCAAATGACAGAATTCAGAAATCGTGTTACAAGAATATTATATATATTCAAATGTCATGGCGTTGAATACTTTTATAAAATAAATATAGTTATATTTATTTCTCATGTCGACAACACGAACACTTGCGAATACTTTCGAATGATATTATAACAATAGTAAATTGTTTTTATTCGATTCAAACGTCTCACCGAGGTAGGACGTGACTCCGCAAGATGATAACAAGCGTACGATTACATTGTTATTTATTATTTTTAAACGATATGCCAGACTCTTGCGCGAATACGAAATGTATTATTTATACGGATATATAGACAAGTATATATACAACATGTCTTACGAAAAGTACGAAGTAGTTATGATTTCATGAAATATAGTTATGTTTATATGTAAACATATTTCAAGTCGCTCGAAAACAGAATCGTTTCTGAGGAAACCATAGGCTGGTTAACCGAGTTAAGTCAATAATAATTTCATAGAATCGTACGAGTAACGATTCGGTAGAGCTCGGTATCACGTAGTATAGCTACGATTCTTAGAAACTTACAAGTTATTCCATTTTAGGAATACACTAGATTGCATGCTAGCAAGTCAAGTTGTGGAGACAACACTATGGAAATCACATTAAGCTAGCTTTGCACAAGGAAATCAAGGTGAGTTCATAACCCCCACTTTTTACAGTTTTACATTTTTATAAATGTTTTCGGGGGTGGAAAGACATGCAAGTTTTGCAAAATACACAAAATTTCGATGACGAAAAGTCGTATTTCTAAACCATGTCACGGATGGATTTCAATAAACTCAAATGGTTTACGAAAGGTTTATGCTCAACATACCGGTTTTTACAAAACACGCGCGTATTTTCGAAACGTGCATTGGTTTCATGACTAGGGACGGGATGGTCCTAGTTACAACGGGACTTGGTGTCCTGCATGCAAATAAGAGGACTAGTTGGTCCTGCTTTTAGAATCAAACGGGCTAGGCCCATTCTCACTTGTGCGAGGTGCAAAGACTCTGTGAGTTCATCTCCCCCTTTTCTTTTACATGTTTTCGGTTTATAACTCTTGGGGGGAAATACATGTTTTCGATGGTATGGTTTAGCTATGGAATGGAATATTAGATCATGTGCAACAAGGCTTTCTCTTAAGTGCCATTAATCTTTTATAAGACCAAGGAACAAGAGTGGTAGATCTATCGGGTGTAGCGAGCCCCACTCATGGGTCCTTGTGTGGCTGCATGTAGTGCTTTTGTTGTCCCAGCTGGGTGGACCAGAAGAAATCGTCTAGGGTTGAGTCCTTCCTATGTCGTCACACATATTAATGTCCTTGCAAAACATTAATGATCATCAAGTTCATTGACGCTTTACATACCACCTAATTTTATATACGAACTCTCAAATGTTAACACGACGCGAACGTTGGCAGTTATACAAGTTTTACATATACAAAGCTTTCAGTTAATCATGCCAATGAAAATGGTTTTATTACGTTTTCTCAAACATATTTAAACCGGTTATCAAAAAGATTTATTTTAAATCTTTTCTAACAAACTATGAACTCGCCAACTTTATGTTGATTTTCCGCATGTTTCTTTCTCAGGTTATATTTTAAAATTACGGCATGGTTGGAGTAGGAGAACCCATGTGGATTCGAGTACATAGCAGGCGTTCACTTTTAGAAGTCTTAACAATAAATACTTCCGTTGTGCATTGAGGATGCTATTTAGATCATGCCCCGCTCTGATGTGAAAGGGATTACATGGGGGTGTGACAAACCCTACCTTGACAAATTTGTTATTGTTTTCATTGATGACATCCTGATTTACTCTAAGAGAAAGGAAGAACACGTAGAGAATTTACGCCTCATCTTAGAGCTTCTAAAGAGGGAACAACTTTACGCTAAATTCTTGAAATGTGACTTTTGGATTCATGAAGTCCATTTCCTTGGACATGTAGTCAATGAAGCTGGAATACATGTCGATCCAATCAAGATTGACTCTATTAAGAATTGGCCTACACAGAAAATTCCCAATGAAATACTCCAATTACTTGGTCTTGCAGGTTACTATCGTCGGTTCATTGAGGGATTCAAGAAAATCGCTCAACCTTTCACAACTTTAGCTCCAAAGGGTACTACACACAAGTCTAGATATTCTATTCACCCCAGTTCTGACAAGATGTATCATGACCTAAAGGCCTTGTATAGGTGGCCAAACATAAAAGCTAACATCAGTACTTATTTGAGAAAGTGCCTCACGTACGCTAGGGTCAAGATCGAATACCAAAACCCATCTGGTTTGCTTCAGCAACGAGAACTACTAATGTGGAAATGGGAGCAAATTTCCATGGATTTAATCACTTGTTTACCCCAAACGCAAAATGGGAACAACACCATCTGGGTAATTGTGGATCGCCTAACCAAATTTGTTCACTACCTTGCAATCAAAGAAATGGACAAGTGTGAAAAACTTGCCTACATTTACATGAAGGAAGTACTTACTCGACATGGATTGCCAATTTCTATCATTTCCAATCGTGATCCCCATTTTACATCGCATCTTTGGCAATCTATGAAGAAATCTTAGGCGCACGCTTAGAAATAAGCATTGCCCACCATCCCAAACCGATAGTCAAAGTGAACGTACCATTCAGACTCTTGAAGACATGCTATAGGCATGTGTTATTGATTTTAGTTATGGTTGGGAGAGACACCAAGCTGTGGTAGAATTCTCCTACAATAATAGTTACCACTCTAGCTTTCAAGAGGCATCATTCAAAGCATTGTACGGATTGAAATGCCAATCCCCTCTCTGTTCGGCTGAAGTCGGAGACAACCCGATCATCGATTCGGAACTCGTGCTTGAAACCTCTGAGAAAATCATACAAATCAGAAATCGTATGTCGGCAGCTCGTGACCACTAGAAAAGCTATGCTGATAAACACAGAAAACCATTGAAATTTCAAGTGGGTGACATGATTTTGTTGAAAGTCTAACCTTTGAAAGGTGTAGTTTGTTTTGGGAAATGAGGTAACCTAAATCCACGTTGCGTTGGACCATTTGAAATTCTAGAAAGAATCAGCACTGTAGCTTATAGATTGAACCTACTTGAGGAACTCAGTGGTTTGCACAATATCTTTCATGTGTCTAATCTTAAGAAATGCCTATCTGATGAGACACTTTTGGTTCCTTTCAAAGAGCTAAAAATCAATAATCAACTATGTTTGAAACCTCTGAGAAAATCATCCAAATCAGAAATCATATGGCGGCAGCTCGTGACCGTCAGAAAAGCTATGCTGATAAACACATAAAACATTGAAACTTCAAGTTGTTGACATGGTTTTGTTGAAGTCTAACCTTTGAAAGGTGTGGTTCGTTTTGGGATATGAGGTAACCTAAATCCACGTTGTGTTGGACCATTTGAACTTCTAGAAAGAATCAGCACTATAGCTTATAGATTGAACCTACTTGAGGAACTCAGTGGTTTGTACAATATCTTTCATGTGTCCAATATAAAGAAGTGCCTATCTGATGTCACACTTGTGGTTCCTTTCAAAGAGCTAAAAATCAATAATATACTATGTTTTATCGACGAAATAGTTGAGATCATGGATAGAGAAGTCAAAACTCTTAAACACAGTAAAATTCTCATAGTGAGAGTTTGTTGGAATTCGAAACATGGACAAGAGTTCACTTGTGAGCGAGAAGATCAAAGGATGTGCAAATATCCCCAACTGTTCAAAATTGTTACATCTAATGCTGAATCTACTAGTGAATTTTGGGAAAAAATTCCCATTCAACTTGGGGATAATGTGACCCCCGGGGAAAATACACTTTGATTTCTTCAATGACTGCTTACTAAATTTCAGGATGAAATTTCTTTCAAATTTGGGATAATGTGACAACTCGCATTTTCAGGTTATTACCATTAACTTTCTCAGTTAAATCTTTATGTTTTTTTCTAGCACATACGCACACGTATTCACATTACACGCGTAG
This sequence comes from Scalesia atractyloides, assembly GCA_947069175.1. Classification (NCBI taxonomy): domain Eukaryota; kingdom Viridiplantae; phylum Streptophyta; class Magnoliopsida; order Asterales; family Asteraceae; genus Scalesia; species Scalesia atractyloides. Next base: position 46,063,954 of record CAMTDV010000027.1, read on the forward strand.
GTTATAACACGTGAACTAGCATCAACTAGTGGGACTAGCTTCATTTATACGCTTGAAGTTAAATGGGAACTTTCCAAACGAGATTATAAAGTATATAACTGAGGGACTTAATGTGTAATTAGTGGATCCTTCACAAATTAGGAATCCCCACACCCCACTCACCCAAATTCGGAACTCCCACCTTGTACCCTTCACAAACCCGGAAAACCCCCAAACCTCTGCAAATTCGGAAACCTTATACCATCTCTCAAACTTGGAATCCCTTACATTCAAACATAAATTTGGAAATCCTTTTGGGCTTCATGTAAATTGGGAACCTTCTGACTTTTATACAAACTCGAAACAAGCCCACAACTGACTCAGGGCTCCGTATATATTTACATGGAAACCCAAGATTGCATACATTTCCTGTAATCTCTCTCTCTCTTTCTCTCTAAACGGTGAAGCATCACCAGTCTTTCAACTCTTTTATCCTTCTCAAGCTTTCTTGATCTCTAGTGCTTCTGGTAATCCATCTCAAACTATATATAGTTTCTGTTCTATGCGAGTGTTGACTCAGATTGATTGATTTCATGATTTCTTGAATACATGCAAACTAAGGTTTGATTAGAATCTTCATGTTTATGAGTTGATGAATCATACGTTATGTATTTGTATGCATGTATGCTAGGGTTTTGATTTATTGTTATACACGTTTTAGTAGTCGGATATATGATAACATGAACACGTTTTTATAAGATCTAATTACAAAAAGCTTTTGTGCGGAATTTTATGTAAACTTCTATTGGCAGTAACTTGATCAAAACATAACGAAAACGAGTGGTTCTTGAGTCTAAAACGAAGTACAATAAAATAGCTTTTATAAGATCTAATTACATTACAAACAACTTTTGCGCATAATTTTATGTCAACTACTCTTAGTTGTAACTTGGTTAGAACATAATGAAAAACGAGTTGTTCTTGAGTCTAAACCAAGTACAATAAAGTAGCTTTTAAATCCAACTGAATTCATAATTTTTCGACAAGTTTAGGTCAGTCAAAAGACTAAAACGGAAACACAACTACAGGCTGGGTTTTTCTGCAGAAATTGCATCCTGTTACAAAAGTCAAAACTTGGTATATCGTTGGAATTATTACTTAAAACTTTTACACTAGATAACCATAGGAGGTTACAAGTTCTCCAAATGAAATTTCGTCAACTAGATCGACGAGGATTTTCTATAAAATGAACCGTAAACTATGGACAGAATGTAACGAAATTGCTCTTTATGTGCTAAATGATTTTTGATGACTTTTCTGTGAACAATTAGACTTTCAAAAAATTACACAAACTTTTTTGGAACTAATGACGTGTCTCATAAATTATTTGTAATTTTTCTAGTCCATTTACTATTTAAACAAAATTCATGAAAATAGCTCAACAATGGACGATAAGCTTAAACTGCTGAAACTTGATATTTATGTGTATAAGTGCAATTGCTTGTTAATACGAGGTGCTAATTGTTATTTAAGATCTCATCGAATATCATTGAACGTGTTACTTGATATCAGTTATACTCATGCACGTTACCGCATGAACAAACAACTAAGTGTCAACATGTGTGCATCTTTTGTGGTAGTATACGTGTAGAATTTATGTGACTTATGTAGATAGTAACTAAGGACAAAATGGTAACCATATCTGGACGTGGTTGACCACACTTAATCCTGGTCATTAAATTCTAGTCGAGCAAATCTAAGGTGAGTTCACTACTTTACTAAAAGCATGCAATCCCTGGTTTTGGGATTACACTATTCCTTGTTTGGGACAACACTTATATTCCTCGATTGGAATATGATAACCTAAATACTCTAGTTTAATTTCATGTCTATAGTGGACTAAATAGAATATCAATCTTAAAATTCCCCACTCGTTATACCGATTAGTTGTCAGGTTGACAAACAGGGTATTAGTTGATAGCGCTATTAGATTTGACAAAACCTCACACCATCCGGGGAGCCGGGAGTGAACTTTTGACCCTAACTATTGCATCAATGTGGATAAACATTGATGTGGAGGGCATAAAAATTTACTACGCCGATTTTTGGTATCATATGTTTAGTTGCTTAACAGTGAGTTAGCTACCTATGACATGCCTTTAAAACATTGTATTCCGAACTTACTTTTCATTAAACTAAACTGTGAACTCGCCAAATTTATGTTGATACACTTTAGCATGCTTTGAAGGACGTTAGGTACATCACATATGGAAAGGGCAGCTTAGAGAGTGTCACGGTGTTAATGAACTGCTTTCATTAGTTATGTTAAACAATTGTGGTTTTCCATTATGTCTAGATTATATACTTTTGCTTGCGTTGTTAATTTAAATTTATGTTTTCAAACTTTTAAAACTATTATCACTATTCAGGTTGAATGGGGTAGTTAAACGTTGTTGGCGCATAATGTCTATTGCCTACGTCTAGGATATGTTGGTTATGTATATAGGGCTTAAAATGTCAAATACGCTATGTTTATATATGAATTATATGTTTGTAAAGTGGCTCGTACGAGTGAGATTAATGGCTCGTACGAGTGACACCTTGTCACTCGTACGAGGCACCACTCGCACGAGTCAAACACACCTCACTCCAGTGCGAGTCATGTTGACCTATAAAAAGTGGAGCTTGAGTGTTGTGTTAGATATCTGTTGGTGTGTGACTAAGAAAAAGCCCTGTCAAAGTGTTTACTCGTCTGTAACCATTCACGTTTCTTCAAAAGAATCAAGGCGTTTAAGCAGCATGTCTTTCTTGTTTGTTTGTCCAACTCGCTAACAATGATTCCGCCTGTTTTAGCTGAGTCAAATCAGTCCAGTGCTCAGTAGAGAAGAGCTGATCCCCTCTCACAAGTGGTATCAAAGCCTTGAGGCCTGATTTGAGGGCAAACATCAAGTTTTAGTAGACAACCAACAGTTTCAACAATTGCAGATCAAGATTCAACCATTGAAGTTTTCTACATCGACACTTTCTCATACATATCTCAGATCTAGACGAATTTATGGACGAATTGGACTAGGATTTTAGTATATAATGTTAAAATAAATCCTAACTAATCCCTGAAACTTTCAGCTCTAAAATCAAACTAAATCATGTCGAAAATTGTAAAAATCATCTGTTTGGTGACCTGAGCTGACTCGTACGAGTAGAGAGATAGCTCATACGAATGGCTATCCGTCAAATTAGACACTCGTATGAAGAAGTTAACAAGTTTTCCTTAAAATATACAAGTTACAAAATTTTCATTCGCATGAGTAAGTAATTTGTACGAAGTAGTCACTCGCACGAGAAATCTTTTCATCCGTACGAGCATCTAACTCGCATGAATCTTTGATTCGCATGGGTATCATACTCGCACGAACCATCTGAGTCACACAAGCAACTTGTCATTCGTACGAAGAACATTTTAAGAATATTTTCTTAAATTTCATAGCTCTTGTCATTCTAATCAGTGTTTTTCAAAAGTGTGTTTCTTAAAATTTATAGAAAAAATAGAAGAAGAATTTTACAATGCATTTGCTGCTTCAGCAGTTACGACCACCGCAGCTCAGAAAATGAATCTTGAAAATGAGATGGGCACAATGACAAAATCTCAAAAGCTTATGAACCTTGAAGACTATGATAGCTGGAGTGAAAGATCTATAAACTGGGTTCAAGCGAATCATTTCACATGTTGGTTTGCCATTGAATCGAAATATCAAGCTCCGATTGAAGAGAATGGTCTTGAGAAAACGTTAGCTCAACTCTCGGAATTCGAAAGAGAAAAGTTCATTAACGAGAAGAAGATGATGAATATCTTGCAGCAAGCCATCAAGGAAGATATCTTGGAGCTTCTACAACATGATGATGACGCTCAATCTTTATGGAATGCTTTACGGTTAAATTTCGAAAGAAGTGCGCAACTTCGAAAGGGAAAGAGAGCGTTACTAAGTAAAAAATTCTATATATTTACTCTAATCAAGGGAGAGATGGTGAAACAATTGATTGAAGGTACTGTCACTTGGTGGTAAAATGAAGCGCATGGGAATTGTGAAGAGAAATGAAGAATTGGTCGATAAGCTGGCAGATTCTCAACCTCAAGGAGAGTGGTCTACTTACTTCACTATTCTAAAGAATGGCACCGAGTATGGTAATTTCTCATTACAAAGATTTATTGAAAGGTTGGAAGGGCACGAGCTAGAGATGCAAAAAATGGCAAAAAGCAAAGGCGTCCAGATACAACAAGACGTAAATCTATATTACAAGGGTAGTCCTGCCGCACATATACATAGTCCAAAAATTCAATTTGCCTTTAGTGCCTTCAACACACCAAGTCCACAATCCAGTCCAGCCAGTGGTTTTCAATCATTTGCTTCTGTCAACCCAAATACGCCTCCAGTCCCACAATCATCCCATTATTCAAGTAATTCACAGAACAACCAGAACAATCAATCTAATCCCAATCAACGGGTTCTACAATGCAATATTGTTGTTAATCTCCAAAATGCTCAAGACTTCGACAAAAACCCTGCAAGGCAATACATGTCTCTACTTGCCTCGGTACTTGAATCGTACGAAAGTTTGGTTGCAGGAAGAATTGGGAATCCAGAGATGATGAAAGAAGATTACGATCAGATTGATCCGGTTGAAATGGAATTGATTAACATTAAATGGTGTATGGCTTCCATCGTCAGAAGAGCGCAACATTTTATGGAGATTACTTGAAAAGATAATTTAGGAGGACTTGATGGGAAACTAGGCTTTGATAAGTCAAATTTACCTGTTTCAAATGCCGAGAGAAAGGGCATTTCAAACGAGAATGTCCAAATAGAGAGGTCAAGGGCAATCAGAACCCTTTTGCTGATGATTATTACAAGAAAGCCATTTATCATCAACCTCAACCCAAAACAAGAATGGTGCAAATTGAAGATGGACCGTCAAACTTCAAAGACAAAGCACTCGTCGTCATTGAAGAGGTCGAAGGTTTCAACTGGAACAAGTACATCACAAAGAATGAAAGTTTGGCATTGGTAGCAGAAATCATTGAAGAACCTGAAGAATATACAGAGGCATCTTTTGACGAAGCTCCTGAATAGTATTACAACACGTCATCAGAAGAAGAGGAATTGTTAAATAGTGCATTTAAACATCTCTTGCCTAATGACATGCTTAAAACTTTTGTAGGTTATTTTGATGCTAGCCATCAATCGACTTGTGAAGAAGAGAAGAAGCCTGAAGTAGAAGAGAGGATTGATGTGACGGTGGAAAATCTGACTGATAAGACCAACAAAGCTTTTATGGCAAATGTGAATAAGGTAAATGTGTCTGTAAAAGAGTTGGTGAAAGAAACACCTTGCATGAAGTGCAAAGAGCCATGCAATGAATGTGCTGAAAAAGAAACACAATACAATGAGCTGAAATTTTATACAGATAATTTGTCATGTGATTATAATTCAACAAAAGAAGCTTATGACAAATTAAGCAAATTTGTTAAACAATTTGAAAAGGTGATCAGAGAAAATGACGGAACACTTTCAATGCTCAAGGCGACTGAAATGGACAAACAAATGGTCATTAATATTCATTTAAATACCATCGCCGAGCTAAAATATGAACTTGAAAAAATGAAAATAGAAACAGAATTGGTTAACAAGTTGTTAATAAGTTATTCTACAAGTTCATAAAACAAGGAAGAAAATCAAATTGATGAAAACAAAGGTGCAAGTTATAATCGTGTTCCACCACCCATGTGGAATAGCTATGCTAGTAAGAAACCATCGGGGTGGAAAAGACGCTCAATTTAAATTGAAAACTAAAAAGACAAATGAGCTGCCTGCGAACATTGATATAACTTACATCAAACAAGAAAATGACTGTCATTCTGATGTGGTTAAAACTGTGGTTGAAAGTGTTTTGAAGAATGAGTCTGACAAATCCGAATTGGATGGAGAATCATTAGAAAATAGTTTAAACAATGATCCAAACGTCAGCGTATACAAAATGCATGAATCTGATAAATTATATTCCGTTGAGGATTTCCCAATTCAGAATGTCAATCTGGATCGTGTTGAAAAGTTGTTCAAGCTTGTTGAGGTGAGTCATTCTGATTTAGAAAAACAAGATGCATCATTTTATTCTAAATCAAGATGTGTCAACAAACCCTACCATCAGAGGAACAGAGACTATCCTGAAAAAAGGAGAGCAGGGTTGGGTTTTCAAAAGTAAAGAACGAATAACAAGTCTCAAAAGCTAAATTTTACAAAAAAAATCAATTTTGTCTATGGGCCAACCACCGAACGAGAAAAAGAGATCATTGGTAAACAATCCAATGATGAATTCAGGAAAGAAAAGGAGAGTAGAAAACGAGATTTGGATTCCTCTGTTAGAATAGACAGAAGGACATGCTACAAGTGTAACAATGTCGGGCATATTGCACGGCAATGTTCTCAAAGAAATCCAAAACCGGTTTCCAACTCCAACAGATCTACAAAAGATGAGAAATAAAAAAGCACCCATGTTTGTACAAAAACAAATTTTGAAAAGAAACAATGAATCCAATAGAAATGTAAAATCAACGATTCAACTAAATTCTAAATTTGAAATTAGTGAAACTACTACAAAGAATCATCAAAAGGATTCAAAGTTTTATTCTTATAGAGCAAACTTGAAAATAGAAACATGGGTTGCAAAAGTCAAACCATCTTTAGTAGAACTGAAACCACCTATTCCAGCCAAAATTGAGATCAAACAAAACGTCAAGATCAAAGTTAGTCCAAAATTTGATATTCCTAACCCACCAAGACCAAGCAGGCTTGGGTTTCTCTGTTTAAATAGTTTCTTCCTCATGTGTGAAGGGGCTCCTGAGATCGATCATGTCAAAATGGATTATGGATAGTGGAGCTTCCCGACACATACTTGGATGCTTGCGTTGTTGCACGACGTCAAGGCTATCCGGTGGTTACGCTGGTTTTGCTGGAACTCAGGGTGGAAGAATTGTGGGAGAAGGTATTCTTACAAATGGAGTGGTTTCCTTCGACAAAGTGAACTACATTACTGAGTATCTCGCAGATCTGTGACAAGAAATTCACAACACATTTCATTGACAAAGAATGCTTAATTCTCAAGCCGGGATTCAAAATTCCTGAGGAGTGGATCCTCATGCACTCTCTAAGAGAGAATGATCTTTATGTTCTAGATATGAGCATTGCATCCACTACATCAAAGAAAGTTCAATGCTTCATTTCTAAAGCAACCGAGAAAGAGTCAATCTTATGGCATCAGAAGATGGGGCACATTCACTTGAGAAAGATGAATTATTTAGTGCATAGCGACCTAGTGGAGGGTGTTAATCTGAAGAATTTTCATTTATCTGATGATTGTCTGAGCCGTAAGAAAGGGAAATAGCATAAGAAATCATACCCAAGAAAGTTGCTTAACTCTATTAAGCTACCACTAGAAAGGCTTCATATGGATCTATTTGGACCAGTAAACGTGAAAAGCATTTCTAGAGATCTATATTGCCTGGTCGTGACAAATGATTTTTCTAGATTCTCATGGGTTTTCTTTCTGGAGAGTAAAGATGAAACGTTTGAAAGTCTTATGATTCTCTTTAGAAAGCTAGAAAAATTGTATCACTTGCCTATCAAGAGAATCTGCAGTGACAATAGTACTGAGTTCAAAAACAAGAGGATGATCGAATTCTGCAACGATAAGGGGATTCTTCACAAATTTAGCGCTCCCTATACTCCTCAACAAAATGGAGTAGTTGAACGTAAGAATCACACTCAAATCGAGACTGCCAGAACCATGCTCTCAACCGTGTGTTGACAGTCAAAACTTATAATTAGTTTCTTGAGCGAAGCAGTCGCATCAGCGTGTTACACCCTCAACCGTGTGTTGAGAGTCAAGCCTCACAACAATCCCTGTTTTGAGTTGTTAAACCGATGAAGCCGAACTTCACGTTTTTTTGAGCCTTTTGGATCACCGTGTACTGTTATGGACCCGGACAGTAAATTTGGAGCCAAATCCTTGGAAGTATTTTTCGTCGGTTATGCTAGTCCACAAAAGTGTGTCTTCTTACCGAGTCTTAACCAGGTTATTCTTGCATAGCATGTTTATTGTCATCGATATACTATGCCAACACAGAAACCTGGGGATCCGTGGCTATTCAACTACGAAGGTTTGTGGAATTCATTTGACCTACCAGAAGTTCCATCAGAAGAAGAACTTGTTATGCTCTTTCAACAACATCAAATCTCTAATCAAGAGCAAGTTTCTAGACCATTGGTGATTTCCCTGTCACTTCCTTTCTCTAACACTTCTGATGTAGGTCCGAGCAACACTCTGCAGGAATTAGTCTCTGTACCTATCTTGAACACTGCTGAATCATCTGCCCATCAACCGATTAATGCCGACTCTGATCGTGAACCAACTTTTGATGATGGAGGATCCAGTTCCGATGAAGGATCTGAACATATTGAAAGCTTTCTGAATTCTCAGGCTGATCACACTAATGTCAGAAATGAAGCTACATCTTCTACACCAGTTGCTGATGAAGTTGTCACGAATTTGCAAAGTTAAGTAGATGTTCCAAGTGAAGTAATGCCAAGAACACTATCTTACCATCCATCAGAGAATAGCTTACAAACCGGAGTGAAAACTCGCAATCAGATCAACAAGGATCTAAGTTGCTTTTATACCAGTATTGCTCCATTGCAAACCAGACTTTCTTACAGTTGTTTTGTTTTTCATGTTGAACCAGGAAACCAGAGAGACGCGTTGAAAGAGGAAAGCTGGGTGGATGCAACTGTGATTGTTATAACTGAGCCAGAAGCTTAATTTGTGCTAGTATCTTCAGAAGTGGTGGTGTATGTAGACATAAAGAGGTTTGTTTTGATTGGAAAGCCAAAGGATGTTGACATTGACATGATGAATCTTTCAGCTAAACATCAAGAATGGCTTAATAAGAGAAAGATGGAGAAAGAAATTGAAGCAGAGATAGATGAATTTGATGAGAATCATGAGGAGGAAACGAAGACTTGGACAATATCGATGATGTATTTTCTAATAATTATGATGATGATGATAGTGATGGTGGTGATGATGACAATTTGGGTGGTTCAGGTATCCTTGTAACAGAATCTAACTTGAATGAAGATATCGACTGTTCTGTGTACTTGGATAATTCTGCAAATCAAATGGAAGGAGTCAAAGATCAGGGAAAGTACGAAAGCTCTAAGGATTCTAAGCAGGCAGGAATCCTCACAATGACTGATATGTCATCTGTCCTGTCGTGCCTAAACCTAAGATTTTGCACTTAGAGCATGATGTGGAGGAAGGAGAGTTTGTCCACAGTTACATAAAAGAAGAAATTGCTAATATGTTGGGAGTGGACGAAGAAACATTTGAGTTTGATTTCGAAGAGGAGCTTAACGACATCAGTGCTTTCGAGCCTGAGGATTATATCTTCGAACATGTTTCTGATGCTCATGATTATGACAAAGTTGTCTTGGAGGATGATTCTGATGACGATGATACTATTATTGCAGATGAGGGTACAGATGACTCCCCAACTTTCACTGAATTGTTTGCAGCCGATAATGATGATCTACTAAAGCGAAAGGTTGAAGAGGCTGTCAAACAAGGGACGATTCCCCAACATTTATCTAGAGAAGAAATTGCTAAAATGAGGAAACGATGGTTTAAAGAATTACCAGCAGAGCGTAAATTCAAACGTCCCCTAGCATTCTTCACGCGTGATGCTAACATTTCTCTAGGGGACATCATTAGCTGGGGATGGATTGAAGAACTCGACGTTTATGCGATTAAAAGGGAGTATGAGCTCCAGTACTTTCGATACTTAAGCGATATCAAGACCCTACCGTTCTGTAGGGCAGATCAAGATGATAAATCTTAAGATGAAATTTCATGATCAGCGGCTGTGGAAACTGATAAAGCTCAAAGCTACTCATGGATTTAGACGCTGTAAGCCTCATATGCCCAAAAGAATCACAAAGATCGATCCGATTACAAAGGAAAAAGATGTGAAGTTGATAGTGAAGAGGTCGAAAGTTATGAAAAATATGCCTCCGATCAAGATGGAACAAGATTTCTTCAAGATCTTTAAATGGTGGCACTATGATTCAAGTACTAGTGAAGCTGTTATTTGTGTCCATCCAGATGATGATTCCTGAAGATAACCGAGGAATTATCCGAAGCCGTAATAGCACACAAACACATATATGGTCTATGGCATGGAATTCGAGTACTAGATCCTATGTGGCTAGTCAATTGTTCGAAAAAAGGATATTGAATGCTTATTTTACAGCAAAATTAGTTTCAAGGAGAAAGATAAAGAGTGGGCTCTCCAGTTCCAGAAGATTGTTAATGTCTGTTTTGCTAATGATATACATTTAGGTGCAGCATGGAATACTTCTTGGAGAAAGCTGGAAGAGATAGAGCAATGAAAGAAAGAAAAGAATGAAGAAAGAATTGTTGAGCGAACGCGAATTGCATCGCTAAGGAGCTTTCGGTTTGGCAACACGTGTAATCGGCCTCCTCCTACAGACCAAACGCCGATATCTTCTAAGGAGCATCGCAGGCCACCGAAACGTTTCTTTGGTCGTTAACTGTCAGATTTTTGAAGATTTTTTGAAGACTATCCAAGACTGTGGCAACATCCAAGGAGGAGTTTGTTGGTGCATAATGTCTATTGCCTACGTCTAGGATATGTTGGTTATGTATATAGGGTGTAGAATGTCAAATACTGTACGTGTATATATGAATTATATGCTTGTAAAGTGGCTCGTACGAGTGAGATTAATGGCTCGTACGAGGCATCACTTGCACGAGTCAAACACACCTCACTCCTGTGCTGTGACAACTAGCAAAATAATGGTAAATTCCGTACAATTTAACAACTTGATTATATAATTTATTGCGTTCGTTATGATTTAATTAATGCTTGATTAGGTCGCGTAAAGTCTAGCAATCATAGGACATGGTTATTTATGCCAAACAACATTGTTACATTCTTCACGTTGCGAGAAAATAACAAACAATGTCCAAATATGTTGGCAAAATGCTGAAAACACTATTCACCGGAACACAGTATTCATGCCAACAAGTTTTCGAAAATTGTCGGAACGAGCAACGAATGGCACGAAAGCATTTTATGGTTGAAATACAAATAAAAACCCCTAGTTAGGGACACTGAATGCAAAGACACATTAACTTTCCAGAAAATACATATCGATAGCATTCGTCCGAAACACGCTGAAATATAACAAAGTAAATTTTCTGAAATGCCATAATGCAACATTTTAAGTGTCGTAGGACTCGTAAATAATGTTATGCACCCTAAATAAACTTGGGGATATCAACCGAATATCCTAAACATAAACTCCCGATGTTACACCGCAACTTGTACACATTACCCAAATTCGAGCCGCTAGGTGAACAAATTATATTCCTACCATCTAATTGCCAAACTAAAATGCTAGCGAACTAGTTATTCATATTTTGGAGTCGTAAACGCCTTAAATGAAAGTCATGACATCGATGGTAAAATAAAACCATAGCTCTCGGTATTATATTACAACTTTTATATAACACCGATATCGAATCGACGAGCGAACTAGTAGCATTTTTACCATCCAAAAACAACACCCACTAGTTAAACTTTATTTAAAACCCTAACTACCATTGATACCCTAATTAACCCCTAATTAACCTAATGGCTAAAATATCTACAAGATTAACAATATGTGCACATGGTTTTTATGTTAAAAAAGTTACACTTAGCCTCCCCCCATTCAAGAATATGGTCAACAAGTGGGTCCCACCCACTTGTTTCTTGGTTGAAAAATGAGAAACTTAGGCATTGTAGTAAGATTATGGAAGCTCATAAGGCATTTCATCATATAATTATGTATCACCATCATTTCCTATCATTCACCAACCTACCAAAAAAATCATCTAAACACTCTCCCTTTTCCCTCCTAGTTTCGGCAGCCAACACCCCACAAAAACCTTCTATTTTTATTCAATAAACCCCCTTGTTAACCTCTAAAATCCCATTTCAAGACCACCTAAGAAAGGAGCAAGCATGGAGGACTTTTAGAGCTTCATTTGGAGCTTAATCTTTTCTTAATCCTCATCCTAACCATAGCAAAGTTGTAAGATCATTTCTCACCATTTTCAAGCTTGTTATAATATGTAGATTAGTAAAGTACATGTTCATCATCTTGAATCTTAAAGAAAATAAAAGCTTAAACCATAATCATAACATAAAAAGTCTACTAATGTGACTTTTTTGTGTTGATCATTTTGCTTAGTGCTAGTTAGCTTATATATTTTTGGTGATTATGTTAAAGTAGGTTGTATAAGTATATGATCTTGTATGATGAAGAAAAAAAATGATGATTCATACATATTAATGTTTGAATCAAGACAAGATCATCCATCCCATGATCCATGAACTTTACTACAAAAATAAAAGTATGTTATTTAAAGTTGTTTAAATGTAAGAACAAGATTAGTGTCCTACATATGATGGTTTAAATGCTCTTGTTAAAAGGATTAAAAAGTGTCACCATTTTTACTAGAAAGTGTGATTAAAAATATAGATAAAGTTTAAGGATTATGAAGATAATTATGTGTAAAAGTGTTACATGCAAAGTTGATAGTTGAAACTTGATTTGAGTTGATTGAGATTAAGGTATTCAAACATGCTTAAAATACTTTTAGAAACATGGAAAACGCCGTATTTTAAGGGAAACTATGGCGAAATTTTTCTAAAATCTAATCGCGATTAAAGTATGATTAATGGGACTAAACGCGATTAGTGACCTTAATCGGTAATTAAGAAGGTTTAATGAAATAGGTAAGCCCTAATCTTTCAAGAACATTTATAAACACTTTTATATATTTATAAGATAAAAAGAGTTGTAAAAATGAGAAATGAATACTTTACAAGTATAAAAATATTCTTAAATAAAAATATATATATGTTTAAAATACACCAACTTATGTGTATAAATACTTGTGTACAATTATGTGTATGTATTAGAAGTTAGGAAGAATACTAACTAAAATATAAATATACACTACACAAACAATCTCCAAATACGTGACGACGAACGAGTGTAAATACAATTAAGGAACTAAATACGTGAACAAAGTTATATTACACTTTGGCATGAGACGCGGACGACGAACAATCGGACATCGGGCAAATCGTTACATAACCATATATTACAGACAATATATATATATATATACATAACGCCAAAAGCCGACATGAAATATTAAATAAACGACCCAACGAAGTGAATGCGTAAGTTATCAGCAACGGTCGCCGCATCATTACAACATGGAAAGGATACCTATCACGGGCGATGTTTGGGCGTGTTGACAAGAAAATATATAACAATAAGTTCTACGACGAACTTAAAAATAATATACGTTTGATTCAAAACCCACATATATCCCAACACTTAAGATTTCGGAAAATATAAAACAAAGAGTCACAAATTATACCATGTAAAAGTATATAAGTATAAAATACGCTTATGATAAATACAAGAATACTTGGATTGTAATGGGCTAGTGAAAGCCCACTAATGTATATAATAAATTGGGCTAGGCCTACTAATATATAAATGGGCTAAGGACCAATCTAAAATAGATAACTATGGGCTAGGACCATTATCATGTCAAATGGGCTAAGCCCAACATCATATAATACATTGGGCTAGGCCCACTTATATAACTTTATTGGGCTAGGCCCATCCATACACAATTTATTTGGGCTAGGCCCATATACGCAAAATAAAAAATAATACGGTATACAAATACGTATAAATACAGTATACATACAGTATACATACCAAATAATACGGTATACAAATACGTACAAATACAATATAAAATACGTATAAATACGGTATAAAAATACGTAAGTACATACGATGTACTCACATACAATTGTTAAGGTATACGTACGCAAAGAATAGTGTACAAATACATCAACGTACTTACGATGGTAAAAATAAATATTTTAACACTTATTATTATAAAAGGCATACAACATAAGGAACAAATGCTCATACTTAAGCCTAACATGTCGCTACTAATGAACGAGGTTCATTAAACTCAAATGGGCTAGGTCCACTCATACCGTGTGGATCACAGAGACAAATGGGTTAGGCCCATTCTCACTTGTGCGAGGCATTAAGACTCTTATGGGCTAGGCCCACTTATACTCGTGCGAGGCACGAAGGCTCACGAAGGGCAAGGCCCGTTCGTACAATTGATGGATACGAAATATATATAAAAGAAGCATGTATATATATACTATATATATATATATTAAAACAAAAATGTGAAACAAATGCCAACATATTTAAAATACGTAAGGGACCCAAATACTTAACTTATACAATAACGTTCAAGACGAACAACGTGTACGTATTTAACGGTACTCAAGTGTCTAATGAGTTAGAGCACTTGTAGGTTGATACGCTCTTTGGGATACCGAATTGCTAGCATATATTCACAGACGCAAATCAGTGAGTTCATGTCCGCCTTTTCACTTAAATGTTTTCGGTTTATAACTCTCGGGGGGAATACATGTTTTCAATGGTATGGTTTAGCTATGGAATGGAATATTAGATCATGTGAAAATAGGATCTCTCTTAAGTGCCATTAATCTTTTATAAAGCGAGGAACAAGAGTGGTAGATCTATCGGGTGTAGCGAGCCCCACTCATGGGTCCTTGTGTGGCCGCATGTAGTGCTTTTGTTGTCCCAGCCGTGTGGACTGGAAGAAATCGTCTAGAGTTGAGTACTTCCTATGTCGTCACACGTATTAATGTCCTTGCAAAACATTAATGATCGTCAAGGTCATTGACACTTTACATACCACATAATTTAATATATGAACTCTCAAATGTTTTTAAGATTCATTTGGTGCGCACACAAAATGCATGAACTCGCCAACTTTTATTGATGTTTTCAAACATACATGTATTTCAGGTAATTGAAATGGATCTTGGCGTAGTCGTTTACAAAGCTTTCGAGATTACTAGTAGTCGTTGCCATCCGTATTTTGAAGGGTTTGGTATATATATATATATATATATATATATATATATTTGTCCTCGAATGGAATATAGGATGCAAAGCCTTACCGTTTAAAAGCTATTTTGAACAAGTCTGTTGTAAACTTTAATTTACTTATGACGTCTTTTATTTCCAAACAACTTGTGACTTGTCATGTTTATATATGGTAAATGGATGAACATCGTGCATGCTTTTAAATTCATATAGTTGTTTACTTATGTCGTATGCGATGAAAACTAATCAAGTTCACACCGCACGCTTCCGCCTCTGAACGGGTGTGACAGCAAGACAACCTCTCTGAAACTCGTGTTAGCCGCATGGAGGATGAGATGGACCACCTCCATAGTTTGGTTGTACCTACCCCATAGCCTTCGCCTCCGCACCGTAGTTTTATTTTATTGCAGGTACTAGTTACAGGATTAGAAGACCCGCTGTTGAGGTATATATGAAGACTAGATGCAAGCTATCGACACTTGAAGACTTTTGAAGACCAATGGGGAAGAAAAGATTTTACCACTTTTATGTATAATAAACTTGTATGACCGGGGTTGTATATTCCCGTGTCCTTTTGTTTTTCTTTCCCGAAAACAATGTAACAAGTTGTCGAATATATATATATATATATACATATGAAAGCTTGGCAATATGCTTTTCTTTATTGCGTATTGTGATTATTTTATGCATGTCTGTTATTGTGGATGATGTTTGGTTAACCTGATTACTTATATATTATGTATATCTTAGCCGACAATATTTATTATTAAATACTTGTCTAACACCCTTCAATGACCATTACCAGAAGACGATGCCACCAAGACGTAGGACTAACGGGAACACACTACCAACGACTGAGGCTGAGCTAAACGAGCGCATCTCCCAGGCGATAGCGCAATATGAGGCTAACCGCTCTAAACACAGTGGTGGAACTAGAGGTTCATCTGGGGGCAACCCCAATAATGGTAATATTTGGTTGTCTTTGACGCCATATAATACTCTCGTTTATTCCATTTGTGCCTTGACAATGCTCATTCATAATCTGTTCGTACAACGTTTCAGGTTTTTTATACAAGCAGTTTCTAGGTTGCAAGCCTCTGAACTTTGATGGCACTGGAGGTGCCATAGCATTTGTTCGCTGGACCAAAAAGACTGTTTCGGTCATAAGAATGAGCAAGTGTCCTCCTGACCTAAGGGTCACATATGTTTCTGGGTTATTCGTAGATGGAGCACTATCATGGTGGAATCTTCAAGTCCAAACCAAAGGGGAAGAAGCTGCATATGCTATGACGTGGGAAGAACTCAAAGAGTTGATGAGGAAGAAATATTGTTCAAGGGCGGAAATTTAAAAACTTGAGACCAAGTTTTGGAATTTGAAGATGATTGGAGATGATATTGCTGGGTATACGCAACATTTTCATGACTTGTCAAGATTCGTTCCATATCTGGTGGAACCAGAGTTCAAGAGAATCGAGTGATACATTTGGGGACTTACTCCTGAGATCTTGAGCATGGTTACTTCTTCTAAGCCTGCTAATATCAGTGAGGCAATCGATTTGGCTGTTAGCCTCACTAAGGAGGTTGTTCATTTAGGAAATTTGTCAAGGACTCGGGCTAACAAAAAGGAAACTCATGTGGAGTCCACGAGTGAAGGAAAACGAAAGTTCACAAACTTTAAGAAAGGGACCCGAGCAAACAACTACAACAACCCAACAAGCAAAGGGAAATGAACACACCTAGAGAAGCTACGTCCTTTGCAGTAACTAATGCAAGCGGTGGTAGAGGATACACGGGTTTCTTACCAAAATGTGATAAGTGTAAGTATCATCACTTGGGCCCTTGCAGAAATACCAAGTGCGACAAATGTGGTAAGAGCGGGCACAACAAAGAGACTTGTTGGGTAGGTGCTGGACGTGGAAATAGAAACCAAGGTGGTAACAGAAATAACAATCATGGTGGATACGAGAATGGCAAAGGCCAAGCGTGCTACAGGAGTGGAGAAAAAGGGCATTATCAGAAGGATTGCCCGAAGGAAAACCAGCTCGAGGAAGAGCTTTTGTGATAGGAGCTAAGGCTGCAGGCCAAGACCCGAATGTGGTTACGGGTACGTTTCCTATAAACCAGCACTTTGCATCTGTTCTATCTAATACTGGCGCCAACTTTAGCTTTATATCTATAGAGTTTAAAAATACACTTGGCCTAGAGTCAAGTAAACTAGACGTCCCATATTCTATAGAATTAGCGAACGGAAAATTAGTTGAAACGGGAGAAATTATTAGAGGTTGCACACTCGAACTTGGAGCGCGAAAATTCTCTACCGATCTTTTACCCGTCAACTTGGGTAGTTTTGACGTAGTTGTCGGAATGGATTGGTTGTCTGACAACCTGGCAGAAGTGGTATGCCATGAGAAAACCATCCGCATTCCCTTACCAGACGAAGAAACACTCGATGTATATGGAGAAAAGCGCGAGACGTCCTTACGGATTATTAATTGTATGAAGGCGCAAAAGTGTCTACGAAAAGGTTGTATAGCCTTCCTCGCTCATGTAGTAGACAAAGAAACTAAGGAGCCGAAATTAGAAGACATTCTAGTCATGAAGGAGTTTCTAGAAGTCTTTTCGGAAGACTTGCTAGGACTACCTCCACAACGCCAAGTGGAATTTCGCATCGATTTGGTGCCAGGAGCGGCACCAGTGGTGAAGTCTCCTTACCGATTAGCTCCATCCGAGATGCAGGAGTTATCTGACGGGTGGTCTATTGGACAACCCAAAAGTGCATTAATATTATTCCACGTTTAAATGGGCTAATTGTTACGATTTGATGTCTATGGTGTGTATGGCTTTGCAGGTACCGAAAAGCATAACAATGGATTTTAAACGTGTTTTGTCGGGGATTGCTAGTTGAAGATGAAGACTCAAGAGAATGAACGAGGAGTAAAATGGGAAAACCTGCTGACCACCGTAAGCTACGGTGGGCGCCGTAGCTTACGGTGGAGTCCTCCTTCAAGAAGCACCGTAAGACAGTGGCTTACCACCGTAAGAAGAATTTTGCGCACCGTAAGCTACGGTGGGCAACATCGCTTACGGTGGCGAGCTGCGGAAAAGTTGTAACTGCCCATTTTAACTTGAATTAGAAGAGCGTTTTCATATCTCAATCATTGGAAACATTTGGCAGGGGCTTTGAGGGCGAATTTGGGGTGATCTTGGTGTTCAAAACAATTTCAAAACATAATTTTGGTGTTTGTTGATTCATATGATCAAAACAATTGAAGTATGTTGGATTTCAAGAGCATGAGTGGCTAGAACTCTTTGTAATCATCTTGAGTGGAAGGTTTGTTTGAACAATTATGTTTTGAATTCTCATTTCTAGAATAATAACTTGCTATATGTGTGGTTGTTATGGTGTTTGGATTCTTGTTAGTAAATTGTTGATTGATGTTTGAATCATTTCCTTAATCGTACGTTCTTGGTGTCAATGACAATCGAGATATCACGGGGAGGTTTACGGGTTGGATTTTAGTCAATTGATTATCTGGTGACAACCTCGTATTGTAATAATCCGAGTACTTAGTTCCGTTTTATCACGAACAATTAATCAAACACGAGTCATGTCTATGTGACTCTTTCTAGTTGCATTTGGAAACACATGAGTTATTTGAAACTGGAAACTTAAGATGATCACTTGCTTTTAAATTTGTTAAACAATCAATCTTTGAATCGTTACTAGTTGAAATTTAAACCACACAACCAAAATTCTAAATTTAATTTTCTTGCAAGTTAGGTAATTTAGTCAAAGTATTACAAACTTTGAACAGTTGGTTGCTGTTTCTACTTCTTTAGCACCGTTATATACCCATTATGTAAACTATTTGGCCATGGGAGTTATTCCAAGTCATTGGACTAAGAGAAGACGACAACAGTTCATGGTCCAAGTCAAGCAATACATATGGGATGAACCGGATCTGTTTAAAATCGGGCCTGACCAAGTGATTAGACGGTGTGTGCCCGAAACAGAAGTGGCCGAAATTTTGACCCATGCTCACCCATCCGCTTGTGGGGGACACTTTAGTGGTCATAAGACGGGATACCGTGTGCTCACATGCGGGTTTTATTGGCCAAAAATTTTTAAAGACGCATGTGAATTTGCCCGAAATTGTCTAGATTGCCAAAAGATGAGGAGTATTTCAAAGAGGGACGAAATGCCTATGCAACCCATCTTGGTGGTAGAGATTTTTGATGTATGGGGGATAGATTTCATGGGCCTTTTCCAAGTCCAAATGGTTTTTTGTACATATTAGTGGCTGTGGATTATGTTTCAAAGTGGATTGAAGCCATACCGACGAGGACTAATGATCATTCGGTTGTTTGCAAATTTTTACAATCAAATATCTTTGCTCGTTTTGGCATTCCGCGTGTTATAATCAGTGATGGAGGTTCACATTTTAAAATTTTTAATTTTGGGAAACTATTGAAGAGGTACAATGTGAACCACCGGATTGCCACACTGTACCATCCACAAACTAGTGGACAAGTTGAAGTGTCCAACCGTCAAATTAAGGAAATTTTAACGGTGCGTACGGATAGGAAGGATTGGTCGAGTAAGTTGGATGATGCGTTGTGGGCGTACCGAACGGCCTACAAAACTCCTATTGGTACAACTCTTTATCGGTTGGTATATGGAAAGGGGTGTCATTTACCGATGAATTGGTGCATAGGGCGCGTTGGGCAATCAAGACGGTTAACGCAGATTATGATGAAGCGGGGAAGACCCGAAAACTTCAATTGAGTGAGATCGAAGAGATTCGAGATGAAGCGTATGAGTGTGCGGCTGCATACAAAGAAATGCTCAAGAAGGTTCATGATGCAGAGACTCGGAAGCGAGCTTTCGAAATGGGTCAAAAGGTGTGGTTGTTTAATTCAAGGCTAAAGATTTTTGCAAGCAAATCGAAAAACAAGTGGATGGGCCCCTATGTTATTACACGAGTAGGAAGGTCTGGAGATGTGGATATTGTGGATGAGCGGACTAACATTAAGCAAATGGTGAATGGGCATTGGCTCAAACCATATTTGGAAGGAAACAATATTAACATCTTGAACTTGACAAAGTGGGCTACATCCTACGCCCGTTGGACACGGATTCACAAGAGGCCCAGGTTTGGTAGTGTAAATATATAGTTTATGTGTTTAGTTAGTTTGCTTCGAGTAATTAGCCGAACTTGTTTGATTTGTATTTGAAACAAGTGTGGGGAAGTTTTTTGGACTTTCTCATACACGGTGTTGAGGACAACACGGGTTTTTCAAGGGGGATGGTAGGTAAAAGTAAGTAAGTAAGATGTTTTTTAAAAAACAATTCAAACCAAAAATGCCCAGTTATCGCCATAGCTTACGGTCCCCACCTTAAGCTACGGTGGACCCAAATTTCCTTACGGTGACAAGCTACTGTCTTACGGTCTTTTATTATTACCCTGGCCACCGTAGCTTACGGTGACCATCGTAGCTTACGGTGGCCACTAGCGTAAGGGGTCCGCAAAACAGCGATTTTAAATACGGGATTTAACCCCAATCACCCATTTTCTGCATCTCTTTCAGCCATAACTTCCATTATTCTCCTCCCCTATTTACTTTCAAGAACACCCACTTTAACCTACACAAATCCTTCAATTTCTCACTAAATCGAGTGATTTTCGGGTCAGTCTTGGATGAAATTTCACAAGGATTCTGAATTTGTGTTTGCATTTGTGGGAATCGAACGTTTGGGGGATCAATTGGGAACTTTTTGATCCGAATATTTTAGGGTTCTTGTTTGTTTTTTTTTAATCTTCAAATTTCTAGTGTTCTTCTTCTCTACAAGGATAAGGTATGCACTTTCTTACACCATTGTTATTGCATTGTAGAATTGTAAGTTCTATGTTACTATGTTTCCATGCTTGCTTATATTTGGTTATCTTGTGATAAATTTGTTGGGTTTATGAATGATTATGGTTGTGGAAGATAGTTATGTGATAAAAATATGATTTTTAGGAAAAATTTTACTAATTTTTGGGGAATGTTGTTCAAGTTTTTGCAAATGATGAATGTATGTGTTAACTAGTTTCCATGACCATAGTGATAAGCAAGTGTGGGGATCATGTAGGATATTGAGAAGAAGAATAATGTGTGTTCTTGATGTCTATGTTTTGCAGAATTAATATGGGGCGTAAAGGAAAGGAAAAAGTGGGTTCTTCGAGTGACCCGGCGCCAAGAAAGAGAAGGTTAGTGATGCAGAGTGATGTAGAGGAAGAGTATGAGGAAGAGGTGCCTGATCGGGGGCCAAAGCCAAGATGGACATCTGGTCCTCTACATGATCAGCCAGAGGAGTGGCAGGCTGAATTGTTCAATGATCAGATTAATAAACTAGCACAAAGGAAAGAAGCGTTTATTTGTGAAAAAGAGGTGAGGGAAGCAGATTTTGGACCATTTGAGGTTACGGATAAGTTTCGTGCACTAGGATGGGAAGCGGCTCTGAAATGTTATGATTATGAAGGTACAAACGTATATGACGCTGAGATTCAGGAGTGGATGGCCACTCTTAGGTGTCCTTCATACAGAGGTGGAGCGTCAAGAATGAGGTTAATTGGAACTGTAAACGGCATTGAGGTGGAAATGTCTTTCGATTCTTTGCGGTAGGTAGCAAAGTTTGATAGTAAAACAGTAAACCAATATATGCTTCCAAGGCTGGAAGATCTATACTTTGAACCCGAGAAACATTCTCGGTGGAACACGATGCTTGACTATCTGTTTCTGCCGGGTACCACTCACGGAAAGCTGTACCGCAAGAACTTAAGAATTGAAGGAAAGTTAATGTTGGCCATTTGCATGCAAAATGTTATCCCAAGGCAGGGTGACAAAACTGAGGTTAGACGGCCAGAAGTGTTGATGCTCTACGCAGTGTTGACTAGGGCCCATATGTTTCCGTTTCGCTTTTTGGTGATGAATAATGTATGGATTAGCCGGAATAGCGATCAGCGGAAAATCATCCCGCATTGTCGCCTTATTACAGCCCTCTTGAAAATGTATGGGGTGATTGGTGCAGATGATAAGGGGTCATACAAGAAGTTCAAGCCGTTTGACATCCGACAATTGTGGGCTGGGTGGAAATACACAGAATCAGAGAGGTATCACAAGTTGAAGAGCGAAGGGCAAAGATGGAGAGTGCTGAAGTCCGACGCACGATCACTTAGACCGGGGGAAGTGGATGAACCGGAAAGTGAAGAAGAAGGCCCGAGTGGGGATGAAGACAATATGGATGACCCACAAGTTGCCCGATGAATGCAGATCGAGGAGGTTCGAGTAGTGATCTGACTGGGGGTTTCTTCGACTTCTCAAGATATCTGTATGAGCCGAATTGGGCTCATGAAGGTACGATGCAAGAAGTAATTGAAAGTCAGAGGCCTTCGGTGTTTGATAGCTGGAGTGGGGCTGAAAGAACGTTTTTTGATCATCAGACATTCATGGGTGCGAGTATGGAGCGTGCGTTGAGGCACAATTTTGATCGTCATGAATCTTGGAATCGCGCCCATGCGTACGCCTTTGAACAAGAGATAAATAACCGATATATTTGGATGATCAAAATCGGCAAATGCATGCTGATTGGCATGCAGGGCGACCGGTGGTAGTGGACCCACCACCAGTGAACTACTCGACCTTGTCGCCCTATGACGGTAGTGTTTCTTATCCGACACCGCCGATGCATCATTCTCAATGGGTGGATCCTCTTTATGGGCAGCAGCAGCAAAGCTCTGGGCAACAAGAAGGACAAGAAGAAGGAAGTGGCAGTGGCGCGTTTGCATTCAATGAGTTTTCGGAGATGATGACTTTCATCTTCGGACCTCCTCAGCCACGCTATTATTGATCAGGTTGTGTTCTTCTTTGTACAATTTTGTAAGCTTTATTTTGTTGTAGTATGTTTATGGTTGGGTCTGAAGGGGGTGTAGTGTGATTGATAGTCATGTTTGGGTTGGTGGTTTTATGGTTGAGTTCTCATGTCTTTATAAAAAAACAAAAAGAAATTTGGGATTTGAGTTTTTGAACAAAAGGTGATATTGAAGTAACGTGAGTGATCATTCCTTCAAAACCATACATTGGGGTCAATGTATCCCAAGTGTGGGGATGGGGGAAAATTTTTCGCGATTTTTGAAAAAAAAAATTTAATCAACCAAACAGTTGTCCAAGTTGAATATGCTGAATATGCTACCTGAATCTACATGACACATCGGTATCCATTTTTATCCCTTTCTTGGTGAGGTTTGAGCCACATGGAATACTTTAGAGATTAATTTCTTTTTGGATTGAGTGGCGGTATGTGCATTGTGTTAATAGAACTTGGATAATAGATGCTTGTCAAAACCTAAGTTTAACATGCTTGTGAATATGATGAGGGCATTTAGGCAGGCTCGTCTGGATGTGTGTTGAGTGTGGGTTTGGGGGGTTGGACCTCATAAGTTACATATATGAGCTTGGTAGTGAGCGGGACGGGAGTTTGGACATTAGTAGCCCAATTTGAGCTTTTAACCATTCAATTGTTACCCAAGCCCATGTCCTACAAAATTCTACCCATTGATCGATCCGGTTTAAGAGCTTAGTTTAGTTTGATATTGTTATTTATGCATTCTTCCTTCCTATATTGTGATTGTTATAAAAAAAAGAGAAAAGAAGAAAGAAAAGTTAGTGTACAAATAGTGTTGGTTATTTCTTTTGTTATTGTAATAATAAACCGGGTCGATTAAATGAGCTTTAAGTATATATCCCATCAATTCTCACCTTTACACATAGCCTTGTTACAACCCGAAAGTCCTTTTGATTTATAAGGATGTTAGGCAAACTATAGGTAGAGACTTGATCATTATCCAAGCTTATTGTCACACATTAACATGCTTGCATTGAGTGATCTAACACAATCCTGCTAGTACTATGTTTGTCACTGAGAGGAGAGTTATTATGAGGGGTGATGTAGTATGACAGTAAATTGACAATGGGATGATTTGTTTGTGTTTGGTTTACATGATGATCACTTTTAAGTTTGAAAATGTTTGTAATTTGTTGCTTGGGGCAAGCCACGTTTAAGTGTGGGGATGTGACGGGTGGTCTATTGGACAACCTGAAAGTGCATTAAAATGATTATTATTCTATGTTTAAATGGGTTAATTGTTACGATTTGATGTCTATGGTGTGTATGGCTTTGCAGGTACCGAAGAGCATAACAATGTAGTTTAAATGTGTTTTGTCAGGGATTTGCAAGTGGCTAGTTGAAGATGAACACTCAAGAGAATGAACGAGGGCGCCGTAGCTTACGATAGAGTCCTCCTTCAAGAAGCACCGTAAGACAGTGGCTTACCACCGTAAGAAGAATTTTTCCCACCGTAAGCTACGGTGGGCACCGTAGCTTACGGTGACCGTAGCTTACGGTGCGGAAAAGTTGTAACTGCCCATTTTAACTTGAATTGGGAGAGCCTTTTCATATCTCAATCATTGGAAACGTTTGGTAGGGGTTTTGAGGGCGAATTTGGGGTGATCTTGGTGTTCAAAACAATTTCAAAACATAATTTTGGTGTTTGTTGATTCGTATGATCAAAACAATTGAAGTATGTTGGATTGAAAGAACATGGGTGGCTAGAACTCTTTGTGATCATCTTGAGTGGAAGGTTTGTTTGAACAATTATGTTTTGAATTCTCATTTCTAGTATAATAACTTGCTATATGTGTGGTTGTTATGGTGTTTGGATTCTTGTTAGTAAATTGATGATTGATGTTTGAATCATTGCCTTAATCGTACATTCTTGGTGTCATTGACAATCGAGATATCACGGGGAGGTTTACGGGTTGGATATTAGTCAATTGATTATCGGGTAACAACCTCGCATTGTAATAATCCGAGTACTTAGTTCCCTTTTACTACGAACAATTAATCAAACATGAGTCATGTCTATGTGACTCTTTCTAGTTGAATTTGGAAACACATGAGTTATTTGAAACCGGAAACTTAAGATGATCACTTGCTTTTAAATTTGTTAAACAACCAATCTTTGAATCGTTACTAGTTGAAATTTAAACCACACAACCAAAAATTCTGAATTTAATTTTCTTGCAAGTTAGGTAATTTAGTTAAAGTATTACAAACTCTAGATAGCACATATTCCACAAACTCCCTGTGTTCGATACCCACTTACCGCTATATTCTAGTAGTATTTGGATTAAATTTACATGAGACTACGACAATCACGTCAAATTTTGGTGCCAAGAGCGGAACCAGTGGCGAAGTCTCCCTACCGATTAGCTTCGTCCGAGATGCAGGAGCTATCCACTCAACTTCAGGAATAATTGGATAAAGGATTTATTAGACCGAGTTTCTCACCTTGGGGAGCTCCAGTAGTATTTGTTAAAAAGAAGGATGCGAGCTTACGTATGTGAATAAACTATCGGGAATTGAACAAACTCACTATCAAGAACCGATATCCCCTCCCGAGAATTGACGACTTGTTCAATCAACTACAAGGCTCCAGCTTCTATTCAAAGATTGATCTGTGATCGGGCTACCATCAGTTGAGGATTCAAGAAGAAAGCATTCTCAAAACGGCTCTCCGAACTCGTTACGGTCACTACGAGTTCCTTGTGATGTCGTTCGGCTTAACAAATGCACCGGCGGTGTTCATGGATATCATGAACCGCGTGTGTAAGCCGTATTTGGATAAGTTTGTGATCGTATTTATTGATGACATATTAGTATATTCGCGATCGAAGGACGAACATGAGCGACATTTACGAACTATCTTAGAACTTTTGAAGAATGAACACCTTTATGCAAAGTTTTCCAAATGCGAATATTGGGTTCGCGAGGTACAGTTTCTCGGACACGTGGTGACGAGAAAGGGATTCATGTCGATCCTCCAAGATTGAGGCAATAAAGAATTGGGAAGCGCCTAAGACCCTGACGGAAGTGCGACAATTTTTGGGATTAGCGGGTTATTACAAACGATTTATAGAAAATTTTTCGAAGATTGCCCAACCGCTAACATCCCTCACTCAAAAGGATAAAAATTTTGATTGGGGCAAGAAACAAGAATCTACATTCCAACTACTAAAGGAAAAACTCTGTGATGCGCCAATGTTATCTCTACCGAACGATACTGACGACTTTGTCGTATATTGTGATGCATCGCATCAAGGTCTCAGTTGCGTGCTGATGCAACGAGACAAAGTCATCGCGTACGCATCTCGACAACTTAAGGTGCATGAGAAAAATTATACCACGCACGACCTCGAACTAGGTGAAGTGGTATTCGCGTTAAAAATCTGGTGTCATTACTTATATGGTACTCGTTGTACAATCTTTACCGATCACAAGAGTTTGCAACACATATTGGATCAGAAGGTATTAAATATGTGGCAAAGACGATGGGTTGAGTTATTGAACGATTGCGATTGCGAAATTAAATGTCACACCCGGGCAAGGCGAACGTAGTGGCGGACGCCTTGAGTCGCAAAGAACGAGTAAAACCTTTAAGGGTTCGAGCCTTAGAGATGACCATACAAAATAACCTTACTTCTCAGATTCGTGATGCGCAGCAAGAAGCACTTAAACCTGAGAACATACCAGCCGAATCATTGCGGGGAATGGAAAAGCAATTGGTGCCAAAGGAGAATGGAACGTTATACTTTATGGGACGAATTTGGGTTCCCTATTTTGGCAATCTGCGGGTAATTATTCTAGATGAAGCACACAAGTCGAAGTACTATATACATCCCAGATCAGATAAGATGTATCAGGATTTAAAAGAATTCTATTGGTGGCCTAACCTTAAGGGCGACATTGCTAACTATGTTGGAAAATGCCTTACTTGCGCCTAGGTTAAGGCGGAATATCAAAAGCCTTCAGGACTACTGCAACAACCTGAAATTCCTGTATGGAAATGGGAACAGATTTCAATGGATTTTATTACTAAGTTACCCAGGACCTCGAGAGGTCATGACATGATTTGGGTTATCTTTGATCGACTTACGAAGTCTGCACACTTCTTACCTATCCGTGAGAAGGATAGCACGGAGAAATTGGCGGAAATATACCTCAAAGAAATCGTAGCATGGCATGGAGTTCCTATTTCTATCATATCGGATCAAGATGGCCGATTCGTGTCAAGGATTTGGCAATCATTCCAAAAGGCCTTTGGATCGCGACTGTATCTTAGTACGACCTTTCACCCTTAAACGGACGGCCAAAGTGAACGGACGATACAAACTTTGGAGGATATGTTACGTGCTTGTGTGATGGATTTGGGTGGAAACTGGGATACACACTTACCCTTAGTGGAGTTCTCATATAATAACAACTATCACACTAGTATACAGGCCGCCTCGTTTGAAGCTCTATAGGACAAAAATGTCGGTCACCGCTATGTTGGGCGGAGGCCGGAGATAAACAGCTCATTGGTCCAGAATTAGTCCAGGAGACTGCAGACAAAATATTTCAAATAAGAGACCGTATCAAGGCGGCTCGTGAACGACAAAAGAGCTATGACGACAAACGACGAAAACCACTCTCCTTTGAAGTCGGAGACAAAGTATTATTGAAAGTATCTCCTTGGAAAGGCGTAGCAAGATTTGGAAAATGTGGAAAGTTGAACCCACGCTACATTGGACCTTTCGAAATCTTGGAAAAGATTGGAACCGTAGCTTATAAGTTAAAGTTACCGGACGAGCTCAGTAGCGTACACGACACATTCCATGTATCCAATTTAAAGAAAAGTCCTACTCAAGAAACGGTTATCATTCCAGCGGATGAGATTGACATCGACGACAAACTCCATTTTACTAAAGAACTCGTTGAGGTTATGGACTGGAAGGTCCACAAGACCGGAGAAGTCGTATTAAACTGGTTAAAGTTCGTTGGAACTCACGCCACGGCCCCGACTATACGTGCGAACGTGAGGACCAAATCAGATCTAACCCGCATTTGTTCCAAGGCTCCCCTACAAACGATATCACGACTTGAATTTCGGGATGAAATTCTTTTAACGGGGGGAGAATTTGACAACCGGTAAAATAATGGTAAATTTCATACAACTTAACAACTTGATTATATAATTTATTGCATTCATTATGATTTAATTAATGCATGATTAGGTTATGTAAAGTCTAGCAATCATAGGACATGGTTATTTATGCGAAACAACAGTTACATTCTTCACGTTGCGAGAAAACAACAAACTATGTCCAAATATGTTGGCAAAATGCTGAAAACACTATTCACCGAAACACACTATTCATGCCAACAAGTTTTCGAAAACTGTCGGAACGAGCAAAGAATGGCATGAAAGCATTTTATGGTTGAAATACAAATAAAAATCCCTAATTAGGGACATTAAATGCAAAGACACATTAACTTTTTGGAAAATACATATCGATAGCATTCGTCCGAATCGCGCTAAAATATAACAAAGTAAATTGCCTGAAATGCCATAATGCAACATTTTAAGTGTCGTAGGACTCGTAATAATGTTATGCACCCTAAATAAACTTGGGGATATCAACCGAATATCCTAAACATAAACTCTCGGTATTACACTGCAACTTGTACACATTACCCAAATTCGAGCCGCTAGGCGAACAAATCATATTCCTACCATCTAATTGCCAAACTAAAAAGCTAGCGAACTAGTTAGTCATATTTTGGAGTTGTAAACGTCTTAAATAAACGTCTTGACATCGATGGTAAAATAAAACCATAGCTCCCGGTATTATATTACAACTTTTATATAACACCCAATATCGAACCGACGAGCGAACTAGTAGCATTTTACCATCCAAAAACAACACCCCCTAAACTATTGACTAGTCAAACTTTATTTAAAACCCTAACTACCATTGATACCCTAATTAACCGCTAATTACCTAATGGCTTAAATATCTACAAGATTAACAATATGTGCACATGGTTTTTATGTTAAAAAAGTTACACTTAGCCTCCCCCCATTCAAGAAAACGGTCAACAAGTGGGTCCCACTCACTTGTATCTTGGTTGAAAAATGAGTAACTTAGGCATGGTAGTAAGATTATGGAAGATCATGAGGCATTTCATCATATAATTATGTATCACCACCATTTCCTATCATTCACCAACCTACCAAAAAAATCATCTACCCTTTTCCCTCCTAGTTTCGGCAGCCAACACCCTACAAAACCTTCCATTTTCATTCAATAAACCCACCTTGTTAACCTCTAAAATCCCATTTCAAGACCACCTAAGAAAGGAGCAAGTATGGAGGACTTTTAGAGCTTCATTTGAAGCTTAATCTTTTCTTAATCTTCATCATATGTAGATTATAATATGTAGATTAGTAAAGTACATGTTGATCATCTTGAATCTTAAAGAAAATGAAAGCTTAATCCATAATCATAACATAAAAAGTCTACTAATGTGATACATTTTCTGTTGATCATTTTGCTTAGTGCTAGCTAGCTTATATATTTTTGGTGATTATGTTAAAGTAGGTTGTTTAAGTATATGATCTTGTATGATTAAGAACAAAAATGATGATTCAAACATATTAAAGTTTGAATCAAGACAAGATCATCCATCTCATGATCCATCAACTTTACTACAAAAATAAAAGTATGTTATTTAAAGTTGTTTAAATATAAGAACAAGATTAGTGTGCTACATATGATGGTTTAAATGATCTTGTTAAAAGGATTAAAAAGTGTCACCATTTATACTAGAAAGTGTGATTAAAAATATAGATAAAGTTCAAGGATTATGAGGATAATTATGTGTGAAAGTGTTACATGCAAAGTTGATAGTTGAAATTTGATTTGAGTTGATTGAGATTAAGGAATTTAAACATGCTTAAAATACCTTTTAAAAATGTGGAAAACGCCATAGTTTAGGGGAAACTATGGCGAAATTTTCTAAAATCTAATCGCGAGTAAAGTACGATTAACGGGGTGATTAATGGGACTAAACGCAATTAGTAACCTTAATCGGTAATTAAGAAGTTTTAATGAAAAGGGTAAGCCCTAATCTTTCAAGAACATTTATAAACACTTATATATATATATATATATATATATATATATATATATTTTAGATAAAAAGAGTTGTAAAAAGGAGAAATGAATACTTTACAAGTATAAAAATATTCTTAAATAAAAATATATTTATGTTTAAAATACACCAACTTATGTGTATAAATACTTGTGTACCATTATGTGTATGTATTAGAAGTTAGGAAGAATACTAACTAAAATATAAATACACTACACAAACATCCAAATACGCGACGACGAACGAGTGTAAAAACACTTAAGGAACCAAATACATGAACAAAGTTATATTACACTTTGGCACGAGACACGGACGACGAACAATCGGACATTGGGCAAATCGTTACATAACCATATATTACCGACAAAATATATATATACATAAGCCAAAAGCCGACATGAAATGCGAAACAAATGCCAACATATTTAAAAGAAATATATATATATATATATATATATATATATATATATATATATATATATATATATTATAAAAAAACGCGAAACAATGGCCAACATATTTAAAATACGTAAGGGACCAAAATACTTAACTTATACAATAACGTTCAAGATGAACGTGTACGTATTTAATGATACTCAAGTGTCTAATGAGTTAGAGCACTTGTAGGTTGATACACTCTTTGGGATACCCGAATTGCTAGCATATATTCACGGACGCAAATCAGTGAGTTCATGTCCCCCATTTCACTTAAATGTTTTCGGTTTATAACTCTCGGGGGGAAATACATGTTTTCGATTGTATGGTTTAGCTATGGAATGGAATATTAGATCATGTGCGAAGAGGGTCTCTCTTAAGTGCCATTAAACTTTTTTAAGACCTAGGAACAAGAGTGGTAGATCTATCGGGTGTAGCGAGCCCCACTCATGGGTCCTTGTGTGGCCGCATGTAGTGCTTTTGTTGTCCCAGCCGAGTGGACCGGAAGAAATCATCTAGGGTTGAGTACTTCCTATGTCGTCACACATATTAATGTCCTTGCAAAACATTAATGATCATCAAGTTCATTGACGCTTTACATACCACTAATTTAATATATGAACTCTCAAATGTTTTTAAGATTCATATGGTGTGCACACAAAACGCATGAACTCGCCAACTTTTGTTGATGTTTTCAAACTTACATGTATTTCAGGAAATTGAAGTGGATCTTGGCGTAGTCGTTTATGAAGCTTTCAAGGTTACTAGTAGTCGATGTCATCCATATTTTGAAGGGTTTGGTCTATATATTATGTCCTCGAATGGAATATAGGATGCAAAGCCATAATGTTTAAAACTTATTTTGAACAAGTCTGTTGTAAACTTTAATTTACTTATGACGTCTTTTATTTCCAAACAACTTGTGACTTTCATGTTTATATATGGTAAATGGATGAACATCATGCATGCTTTTAAATTCATATAGTTTACTTATGTCGTATGCGATGAAAACTAATCAAGTTCAAACTGCGCGCTTCCGCCTCTGAACGGGTGTGACATGTGCGAGTCATGTTGACCTATAAATGGTGGAGCTTGAGTGTTGTGTTAGATATATGTTGGTGTGTGACTACGGCGAAGCCCTGTCAAAGTGTTTACTCGTCTGTAACCATTCACGTTTATTAATACGAATCAAGGAATTTAAGCACCATATCTTTCTTGTTTGTTTGTCCAACTCGCTAATAAGGAATTCCGCCTCTGTTAGCTGAGCCAGATCAGTCCGGTGCTCAGTAGAGGAGAGCCGATCCCCTCTCACAAACATCTTACGAATATTTTGAAATGGTTCAACAAGATTAGTGACTTGATCCTGGTATGTCACACGCCCCGTGGTAAAACCTCGCAAGTGGAATTTGACGGTGTGACATAACATGTATATATAAAAGCATGAATTCCCATTATGATCAAGATCTCGGATTACAATGGTGGAAATGAAATACGAATTACAAGCTAATCTGAAATACATCAAAAAATATGGAGCGTTACAGTAGTGATGAAGATGTACGAGATGCAGTAAGAAGAACAAAGTATAGCCAGTTTAGAGCCCAATACAACTTTGATAATCTGTTTAATTTTGAGAAGTTCAAACAAGAGGAAGAAAAACACAAAGTTGAGGCAACAACAAAGAAACAACTGTCTGGGGTAACCATGAATGATGAAGAAGGTGGAGAAAGCGAAGAAGAGTTTATTAATAAAGAGGAAATGCCACCCAATTTTGTTTAATTGGGGCTTGAGGAAAATACTATGTATGAACCTGAGGATGGTGAAGAGGTCTCTCTAGAGGACCCTGAATGGTTCAAAAAGGAAAGAGAAAAGATTCACGATTTTCATCAAGTTGTCAAAGTACACAAGACTGAAGCCTTGGATAAAATCATCGGGTGGAAGTATTGTAATCTCAATAGAATGTTTATCGTGAAGAGAAGAGGTGGGGTGATCCAATATTTCAAGAAGGAGCAAGACATGCAATCTTTGCCCACGTGGGATCCCCTTTAGCTAGCCAAATTAGATCTGATCAATTCAACAAACAGTAGTACTGGCTCATGCTTTGAAAGACTCCTCATGAGAGAATGTTTACGAGGATTCAATCTGTTCAAGCTATAATGCCAAAGAAGAAGACTACCCAAATCCACAATGGATCTAGTGACTAGCAAAGGAAGAGTTACATGGGTTATCGATCCAGCCTAAAGTGGTTACCAGGGTAAAGATTCCACCTGAACAACCGTGAGGCTAACAAATCTAAAGAAGTGCTTCTATGTTGGCAAGACCGGAGAAGCCGTGATCAGATTGAACGGCAACACTGACATTAGAATTTCGACCCAGTAGATGTCCTTATGTTCTACTTGTCAGATTTGAATCAATTGTTTTGTAACAAGTTAAATGTGGTAGCCCAAAACGAGTATTTGGAAGAAGGGATACTGTTTTAGAGGGTCGTTGAAAGGGCTAGAGAGTAAAAGAAGAATATGCTTTAGTAGTGCATAGAATCAAAGAAAGAAAAGAATGGGATGAAGCGAACAAGAAGGAAGTTGAGCGTACCTTTGCTTCATTATTAAACGTCCCAGATTCAACATCTGAAGTCTTTGCAACAGAACCTGAAAAAACAAGTGATCCAAACCCAACTTCAACCACATATGTAGTTGTCGAAGAAAACTAATCAAATCGTGAAGCTGTTAGTAATCAAACTTCAACTGAGGATGCTAAAGACTCCTCATCGAATCTCAACAATGAAGCTCAAGAATGAAAACTCTCATACACGCAACGGTCTATGGGGGATATTTTTAGACCAGTTGAGACCGTTCGTATATGAGAAAACCATGTTAGGATATTTTGTTATAACATTAGATAGTCCGAGAGGTAAAATGTAAAGTCTTAATAGTTTTTATATATAATTACGCAAGTCAGTCGATCTATAAATGTAATGGTTTACACTAAAGATTCCTTGTTTCTTGAACTATGTTTTGGTTAGTGACATCCAAAAGTTTTTAAGTGCTTAATTCGTGTAATATAGGTTGTTTATTGTGTTCATCTAATGGGATTCATCATATTTGTTGCTTGATTCACACCTGATTTATAAGATTCTTCCATTTTCATTTTATTTGTTTAGTTCATCACCGAAACACCTAATTAATGTGTTTGTGTGATTAATCAATCACTATCAATGTAATCCATAGTATCTAGGACTTACAATTTTGTTCAAATAGAATTGACTTTTTTGTTCTTTATTATGACAACCGAACAACTTTGATAGCAGTATAAAGTATCTTTTATATTGTAAGCTATAACGAGTGCCGGAATCGTATCGATATTGTGATTAATTAAACTAATACCGTCCCAACAATATCGGTACCACGTCGATTCCGACTGAACAAATATTAGTAGTATCAAAACCGTTATCGATTTTCATTTTTATGATTTTTGATTGGTGTAAAAGACGCGTCGATATCCTTTTGAGCATATCATAACTTTATTTTTTGGTTTTATATTTCGGTTGCTATACTGAATGTTAGTACCATACCAATACCTTAATGAACTGAACAGGTACCAACAAATTCCCAACACAACTCATAATGGAATTCTGCTAGTTATATACAAATAACTTATATGAATAAAAATTGTATGTATATACACACATAAAGAAAATAAATATGAAGGATGAAATTTCAAAAAATGTTGGGTATAATGGTAATACATGAAAAATGAGGGCACCGTTAATGTATTTTACTTTCATACTTTAGTAAATACGGGTCGGGTCATTCTTCAAAATATCCATCAAAAAGGTATTTACCCGTGCGTTTCCCCTATAGAGTATCAAACAGTTGGAAGAATGTTGCTCATCTAGTTGGCACAATCATGGAGCAAAACTCAAAAGCTAAATTTTCTATATTCTATTCTTGTCATGGAAAATAAGCCCCAATCAACTCCTTTATTATTATAAGATTTGATTGTGATGATCATGAATACTTATGATGACTTCATACCAAACTGCTCGATTAGGTTGAATTGTTTAAGTGAATTGATATAACCCTACCATCAGATCACAATAGATGTTCATGTTTGTTTGGTTTGATCTTGCTTATGATTTTGCTTGTTATAAAACGTATTTTGCACCCTCGGATATAAATAGGGGTTGTCCAACTGGGTGGATCTTGATGAATCCAAAGATGACTAGTAGTTTTTCGTGTCATATACATGTACTCTAACACGAAAATACATTTAAAATGATGTAGCACAAACATCACATGTGTAAGCACTTTATCCAAATGGGTTAAACGGATTAGAAAGTTAAAAAAGGTTGACGTATTGTAATGAACTAGTGAAGTGACCGCGCTGAACTAGTAAAGTGACCGCGCGTTACGGAGCCGAAGGGAGTACAGCGCTTAGGTTTTGTGTTTATAACACAGGACGGGAGATCTAACCGGACGACTCGAACATTCACTTAAGTCATAGCGATGTCAATAGCCTTACACATGTCAAATAAATAATAATTTGACATAAAAAGTATCAAGTACGTATCAAAACGATTGTTGCATCTTAAAAAATGTACATACAAATACTCCTTCCCCCTCCTCCCATCCCCCTCTTTTTAATTTAGTTTTCTTAGAACAATGTAAATAGAAAAAACTTAATATTCAAACACGTATCTATAAACTATAAACCTAGATATACATTAATAAAAGTGTGCAATATTAACAAAATAGATTCAAAGGATGAATACTGTGAAAAAAATGTTTGAGCAATTTGTTTAGATTTAGAAGTGTAAAGTTTTGAAAACATATCATGTTCTAAAAGTATAAATAAAGTTATTTTTGTAACTAAAATATATCATCTAAGCATGAATGGTTTTTAGTTTTGAATAGTTGATGATTGGTTAAGGAAGTATCAATATTTATTAATGGATATAAAATAAAAGAAGTTAACTCTAAAAAGATAAATTTAAAGCTATGGCTATATATTATAATTTAGATA
Organism: Scalesia atractyloides; assembly: GCA_947069175.1. Lineage (NCBI taxonomy): Eukaryota > Viridiplantae > Streptophyta > Magnoliopsida > Asterales > Asteraceae > Scalesia > Scalesia atractyloides. The sequence continues at coordinate 46,099,609 of CAMTDV010000027.1, forward strand.
GTGACAATGTCGATGTTGGCTATGGGGATCTATATTTTAAACTTGTTGGTCCTTGATGATGGGCTACTAGAGTTGCTTCATAAGAATTAGTAGCTAACAATTAAAGTATTAATGGATTTTGGGTTGTAGTTGAGTTTATAAATAAGTGTATATTAAAAGATTGAAAGAAAGTACCAATGGATTTTGGGTTGTAGAGGAAATTAAAATGATTATATATTAAAAGATTAAAAGTATGAAAAATTGTTTGACTATTTTAAAGGGAATTTTTAATAACAAATATTAACCAATATACAAGTGAGAAGGATATCCTGTTATATTTAAAATATTAAAAAGTTAATAAAAATGTATCATTGTATACAAAGAGTTTTTTTTTTCATCAACAAAAGTTACCTTATTTTTTTTAAACAATATAAATAGAAGAGAAACTAGTTGTTTTGTAAGCCAATGTATTTGTTTTGTTTTTAGTGAGGAAGCAAAGATGGATATATTAAATAGTGTAGTGTAGTGTATTAGTGGTCTTAAGTTCAAGTTTTCATGTGTTAATTACAACATGTTTAGATTATGATTTATAAATAGGAATGAGGAATAAGAAGAGAATTGGGTTTAGCAAGAATTCCATTTTTTTAGAAATAACTAACATTTTTATTTGAATTTAGCAAGTGTTCATAAACAGTTACAACAATTCCACCTTATCAAATACAAAGAATAAGAAACAAAAATCGCTTGGTGAACCAAAAGTAACTTCAATGATACAAGTTATAAATCATGATGATAACACTATGTGTGAATATTTTGTAGTGTATGTACCAAAATATACAAATTTTACACACCCTATATTAAATTTATATATAACAAATACGATTTAACTCATTTACCCCATATAAAAGAGAAATAGAGAATACCTGATATGTGGTGTGCCACTACTTTCCCTTTCAATCTTTTTTTTTTTCTTCTAATGTTAGAAACAAAAGTATTTAGAATTTGTAGGAAAAGATTATGCGGTATGAAGAAAAATACTAAAAACACATATCGTATATGAATAGTAATTATAAGAGCAACACTTTGCAAAATGTTCACCAGAGAAAGTGTCTACAAACACAAATTGAACAAAACACTTTCTTGTCTCATAAACCACCTACTTATACACTAAAATGTAGCAATTTAGTAATCAGCATATTAAAACTAACACTACCACATAGTCGGCGGTTATATTCAAATTGCAAATTATCTCAAGGGTTTTTAAACTCCCCCCTAAACTCTTAATCTCTTACAATTTTGATAGCTCAAATGTATTACAATATCGTATAGATTAATAAAAAGGTTAAATGAGTCGTAAATAAGTTGATTTTAAATGGTTTAAACGGGTCGTAAGATAGGTTGTAAGGCTAGACAGTACGGACTAGCGCCATCGTCCAACTCAGCCTGGTAAAGCCATGAACAACGCCCCAAGGCGCCAAAGGGGCTGGCGTGAGAAGGGAAATAATTGTGGACCCCATTTTGGAGTGTTGTTGGCCCAATCAAATTCCTCTAAGACGACGGGGCATCAAAGGGTTTGGCTCCACAACGGTCAGCCTAAAGAGTTTCACGAGTGATCTTCGAATTTATATATTTTTATGAAAAGATAATGTAATTTTAAACTAGTCTACATGTTGACCTGGTTAATTATACTACAACTCGGAAACAATATAACATATATCGTATGTTTTATAAATGGTTTAGACTACCTAACCTAAAGTTCAATATTTTTGTTTTATTGTTTCGGCTAGATATAATCAATAGGTTGTGAAATAAAATTTTGAAATAGAAGTAAATCGAGACAATTGATGGTTTGAAATGATTGATTATCGTTTCCACTTAACATAGCCTTGGTTGTGTCTGGTATATGGTGAGTGGACAAGCATGTTTCTATTTTGATAAAATGTAGACATTGAAGGGTGGTGGTGGCACCAAACATGAATTAACACCACATGTGACTTGTTCAAAAGGAATGGTTTTTTATTTCTTGTATAATCATTACATCATGGAAAGATAGTTTACTAAATACATGTTACATATTTTTTTTGTTTAAAAACAAACCATGACGCTATTTCTGGTTTTACAAAATTATATATTACCCTTTCAAAACCCTTATTACGTACTTTGGTAGTGGTATAGAAACCCCACTTCGATAAACAATGGCAAGAAGAAATTTTTTTATTAATCTTATGTAGTTGTTCAAATGTCAATGGAGTGACTGGTTTGATTTATTGTAAGATGAATTGGCTTACAAATGTCAATGGAGTGACTGGTTTGACTTATTGTAAGATGAATTGGCTTAGTCAAAGAAATTCTTTCCATTACTTAAAGTGTATCATTGATCAAGTTAATAACTTAAACTAACATAGACATCCAAATTGATGCATTCATAAGAGTCTAAATAAATAACATACATCGTCAACTCTTTTGTTATATGTATTATTCATTTATTATATATTAGATTAAAAACTCGTGTGTTACATAATTGAATAAAGGAAATACTAAATAGTTAGTAATAAAATTTAGGAATTATAAAAAATGATAATTTTAATATAGGTATATGAATAAAAAATAAGAGATAGAATACAAAAGAGTGAAATAAAAAAAGGAAGAAAAATAATCCTGAGCTTATTGAATTATAACACGTGACACAAATAGTTACTAATTCATCAAATGTGGATTAACCTAAATTTTATGTTTGTATCACTCATCTTCTATTAAAGTTATCAAACATACTCCAACACTGTAAACATGCTTGCTCGACTCGGTTCATTTATTTTAAGACTCGCAAAATGCTCGATTAAGCTCATTTATTTCATTGCAATTCGACACCAATCCATCAGTCAAACTATAGGATCTTATCCAATAAGCACATGACCTAATCTGATTAACTAGTCATAAAGCATGCGGAATTCATTTTATGACAAGCAATAATATCAAGATTACTGTTTAAAGTTTATTGTTTCATTAATAAGGTAAACGTGTACAATCCTGAAACAAACTGGGCAGGACTTTGCCATACCACTCAGCAAACTATTACAGACACAAGACCACAACTCAACTATATATAGACTTTCCAGATCGGACGAGTTGGGATTGCCACTTAGTACGAGGTAGCCTCACGTCGTACGAAGAGAACAACTTCGTGTGAAGTGACCTACAAAACATCAAAAATACAAATCTAACATGTTTAACCCTAATACAATGACTCGACATGACCCTAAGACATAGGCTATAGACATCATGCATCAACAAACTCTCCCTTGAACATTGTCGTAGTCTTGGTCAGTCTTCAAAATCTTCATACCATTAAACTTTAACGTCCAAAGAAATTCTTACTTGGTTTCCTTATCTCCTCTGATGGAATTGGCGTTTGATTTGTTGGAGGCACCCATTTCATGAAATAAAATCTTCTAAGAGTAGCTTTTTGTGTAACAGTATCAATTCTTTCTTCTTTTCGTATCTGCTTCATAAACTATTTGCGTTCCAGCACTCCATTTAGATCTCCACATCTTTCCTGAATTAATACCATGTGTATAGCAAATGTTAATTACACCTTGGTATTGCATCGCTTGAACATTTTCACGTGCCTCGTGGCGAATCTTGTTAAAGAATAAGCATTCGATGTCTTTTTCAGAACAATTTACTAGCCACATCGGGTCTAGTATTCGTATTACCCTCCATAAACCTTCATTTTTCAGAACAATAACTGCTTCACATGTTTCCACATCATATTGCTACCATTTGAAGAACTCATAGAAATCCTACTCACTTTTCTTCAAATGCATATTCTTCATGGCGCGAGGTCTCTTAATAATCAACGTGACCCTCTTTTTCTTTTGTCATTGGGTCAATCTTGATCTTCTTCTTAGGAATATGTAGTTTCCAGTGATTAAAACCATGATCAGCTTCGTACTTTATCAGCTTCCACAATCGTTGGTCATGAAACTTCATCTCATAATTGATCATCTTCGTTTGAATCAACTCTTGCACATCCCACCAGGGTAACGTTTAGATATCACAAAGAAATCTAAAGTATTGCATTCCAAACTCCCTCTTAATAGCATAAACATTCAACTTCTAATCTAACCCCAGCTAAGAATATCACCCAATGATTTATCCTGATCTCGTGTGAAGAAGGCCAATGGTCTTCAGAACTTACGTTCTTTCGGTAGCTCTTTGAACCATGTTTTCTTTGCTTTAGATATTTCTTCTTTAGATAGACGTTTAGGAATACTAGATTCTTTCACTGTTTCCTCGTCCATATGCCTCAAAAAATCAGTAGAAGCTTCAGCAAACATCTCCTGGAAGGTTGGGAAGTCATCCGTATTCTCTACAGAATATTTGACTGTTACATCTTCGGAATCATCCTCCACGACAAACTTATCATAACTATCAGCATTAGCAACATATTTGTACACGTAAGCTTTCGGCTCAGATGCACTTATATTGTTCAACTCCTCCTTGAAATCAAACTCGAATGCATTCTCATCAACCCCTAACATAACAACAATCTCTTCCTTCATATAACAAATTCACCTTCTTCAACCCCGTGTTCAATGTAGAAGACTCGGGATTTTGGCAACTCAGGAACAACCGATATAGGTGAGTTGTGAGGATTCCTTATGGCTCTGCATCGTGTACAAGGTCCTTTACCTCCCATATCTCTAAGAACCTTCTTCTTCATTCACAGTATTAATAAATATGTATCATAATCAAACGACTCATTCAGCTTAGCATCTGAAACTTTACCCCCTGTACCATCCTAGGTGTTGTCATCATCATCACCTTTGTCGTCGTCATCTTTTTTATCATTTCCACCGATATCTTCATCATCATTTTCATCATAACCATCACCCTTTTCATCAATCTCAGCATCCAAGTTTTTCTTATCTAAGTACTTCTGCTTCAAAGACTCCCAAGAAACATCAACAGGTTCACCAATTAGGACATAGTTAATTAACGATCAGGTTCTGGCTCTGTAGGAATAATCACAGGAATTTCATCTATCTTTCCTTTTCCTTTTCCTTTTCCTTTTCCCATAGTTGCAGCTTCAGCTTCAGCTTTTTTTGCTAGTTCAGCAGCTTTAGCTTTTGCCTCTTTTTAGGTCCCCTAATCCTATGGATCTTGCACAGAATCGTCTATCCAACCTAGAGTGCGGAATCATCTAGATTAGATTATCACAGAAAACGAATAGAAATCAAATTATAATTAAACCGGTATTCTATTGATTATCCAACTTGCAGATTACATCCAAATCAATACCTTACACAACCTCACAGCCTATCTCTATGATCTTGCCTCTCTCTAGTTGTGTCCCCACTATTGTTCCAAACCCTAATCACAAAACATCTTTATATACCACATGTCTGTGAAATGGGCTTCTAACTGTGCCAGACCATTCTCCAAGCCCTTACAACTCTAAACAAGCTAAACACAAATACTAAGCCCAATACAAAATATCCAAAGACTAAACTATTAAACTATTAAGCTGTTGTCACAGAATATGCACCAACAGACTCCCCCTTGACAATAGCTTCATAGTGTAACTTTGTCTTCAAACATTTTGCACCCTTTTGGTCTTTGGATAGCTTTGTAACATTCATATAAAACGAGTCCAAAACCCGCTCCGTTTAAAGATCAAGTAATTATAAAAAAATTCATTGTGCATTTGCTTAATTGTATTACTTTATATTGTCATGAATAAAATGTATAATTAAAATAAAAATCAATAAAGGATTAAATAAAATAATTTAACCTTAAAATAATAAAAATGAAATTAAATAAAACAAAAGGTTAGTTTTCTCTCGTTGTTAAATCCAAATTCGTGCGCGTTCGTCATCAATCCAAGGAAACGCACCCACTGTGAGTGAATCCTTACAAATTCCTCTTTTTTATCCATGTTTTGGGGTGTCTCGTTTGTCGTTTACACATTTTATTTATTCAAACGCTTGTGCTAACACCATTATGTGATATAATATGTATATTTTGTCGTTGTTGTTATATGTGGTTACATAATGTCATTTTAGTGCAATCATTCATATAAGGCCCATCAGTTCCTCGTTGGATACGAGTTGAGCATCGCGTGCCTCATTAAATCGGCTTCGTTTGATTGAGCCTTGATCTCACAGTTCATCATTTATCATGTTCATATGTACATTGTTAATATTACGTGGTTTGTGATTTGATTATATATACATATGCTCATATATGGTCCATGCACATTTTTGTTAAATTAATTAATGTAACTAATCTATTTATATGTCTGACTTAGATTCACTCACCAACTTTTGTTGACCCAAACTTTTATTTTACGCATGATACAGGTGGACAGCCTAAGGAGAGGAACACTTAGGATTAGCCTTAGAAGATGAATAAAATAAATTTATTTAGAACAATATTTCTTGTGCTTGTATATTTTTGTTTATGTTTGGATATTTTCGTTTGAATTTCGATTAATAAATATGAAACTTAATGATAGTAAATGCCATGAGCTTTGATGAAAACCCAATTATGCCCCGGCTTCTACTTCCGCTGCGGGTCAGGGTGTGACACATTGGTATAAGAGCTCTTGACTATAGGGATATATGATAGGTTATTAGACCCTTAGAGCCTATACTGTAGTTGATTAGATTTTAAATACTTACGTGTTACATGCAAACTCATGATGTTTATTTATTTCATATTTATTTCACACACATGCAAGCACGTTCACTATTACATGTTATTGTGTGATATTTATTGTGGTCTATATATTCTTAACATATCTGTCTACGCAAACACACACCACACAAATTCACAATTTTCATGATTTCTTTCTCAAGGATTTTATAATGTTTTCATGTTTTCAATCTCATCAAAGTGATTTCTACGACGGGCATGTGGTAACTGGAAGGGTACGAGTACTGGTAGTCGGAACATCCTATCTAGGATTGACATTCATATAAATCCAATATAATGGACCAGTTTGCCTACCTGGGGACTAAAGATGAGAGTACGAAGGACTTATTAGGCCAAAGCATGTCACACCAAACGTCGTGTGAACTAACCCCACTTTGAGTTGTCATTGTGTCTACACCTGAACACCCTCCGACCTTATATCTCGCAATCATGTTTTACGATTTTCATTCTGGTAAAGCGAGTATTAACAGACCAACACCAATGTGAACCCTACAAAGCCCAGTGGTCATAGGGGCCCACATGACTACATAGGCCAAAGTATGGGAGACATATGGGGGCCTAAACATAAGCAAAGCCCAAGACATCCTATGGATGTAGTAAATTTATGTTCTCATTTATTTTGTGAATGTTGCCTTTTCTTTTACGACACATGACACCCAAAAACGTTCAACTCATAATCTCGCTACGTATTTTCTGTAGATGTCTGCTAGACACTCTCGAGGTGGTAGAAGGTCAGGAAGATCTGGCGAGCGCATGGCCGCTCAATAGCCCAACAGATGGCTGCCGTACTTCCCGACATCGTCGTACAATTCCAACAATCTCTTGCTGCCAATCCCATCAAGCCCACCAATCAAGAAGGCTAAAATGTCGTCACTCCTCCTCCCAACACCACCAAATGCACCTACAAGCACTTCAAATCCTGCGATCCTCCAAAATACAAGGGGACTGAAGGTGTCACCGCTCTCCTCCGTGGTTTGAGGAGATGGAAAGCACTTTTCTCAACAACGACAGTCCTGATGATCGCAAGGTGTGATATGCTACCGGTCGTTTGTATGGGGTAGCACTTAACTTGGGAAGAGTTGAGGGAGCTCATGACAAGACGCTTCTGTCCAAGATGCAAAATCAAGAAATTGGAAGATGAATTCTACTCTTTGAAACAAAAGGAGGGAGACCACATAACATACAATAAGAGATTCATTGAGATGAGTTAGATGGTCCCCAACTTGTTCACTCCACTCTATCGTTTAATTGAGCACTACATTCGAGGTCTTCCCTCGAAGATTCAAGATTTTGTGTTGAGTACTACACCTGCAACCCTCGAGGCTGCAATGGAGCTGGCTACTGAGCTCACGGAAAATCACATCCGAAATGGCGATTTTAAAGATGAGAAGAAGAAAGACAAGACACCTGCTGAAACCCCAACACCAACCCAAACAGGTTTGTCTTCTAAGTTTGTTGGTAGAAGGAAACACAATGGGAAGAATTTCGATGTTACTCAAACCAATCATCCTATCACTGCTGCCCCAATCACACAAATCACTCCTCCTGCCGCACCATTCAAGAAACCCTACACAGGATCTCACCCAAAATGCAACCGATGCCAATATCACCACCCTCCTGAGAACTCATGTCTTTATTGTACAAGTTGTGGCTGTGCAAGTCACATAATTCAAACTTGTCGTATTCTTCAAAAGCCAAACCGCAATCAACCTCAAGCCCAACCCAACAACCAAGTGGTAGGCCAAGACCAATACTAGCAACCTCTACTCTTACCACCAGCTCAACCCACGGCTCAACCCTACTATCAACCCAACTACCCTATGATGCAACCAGTCAGAGCATGTTTTAATTGTGGTGATCCAACTCATTTCCGAAACACTTGCCTATTTTTCGTGAACATCATAAATGCTCAAGCTCAAGCTAATCCGGTGAATCAAGCCAATCAAGCCAACCCACCCACAAGAGGAAGAGCTTTCAACATCAATGCCAATCAAACTAGAGCTGATAATAATGTGGTCAACGATACGTTTCTCATTAACGGTAGTTATACATCTATTCTATTTGACACTGGTGCAGATAAGAGTTTCGTGTCCTTAGAGTTCGAATATATTCTTGATTTACCTCGCGTTAGTCTAGCTGAATCATTCACGGTGAAAGTTGCTGATGGTGAACCTATTACGTTAGACTCGATTATTCGTGATTGTACTGTTACACTCAATGATCATGACTTTCCAGTTGATCTCATCCCTATGAAGTTGGGTAGTTTCGACGTCATCATTAGAATGGATTGGCTTAGCCAGCACCACGCTGAAGTTGTTTGTTATGAGAAGTTTATTCGAATTCCTCTCGCTGACGGTCAAACTTTACGTATCTTTGGTGAAACCCCCTCCAAAGGGCTCAAATTGATGTTATGCCTCCAAGCTCGAAGATACCTTCGCAAGGACTATATCGCATTTTTAGTTCACATCGTCAAGAAGGAAGGGAAGGAAAAGAAGCTCGAAGACATTCCAATCGTTAAAGAATTTCCTCAAGTTTTTCCCGATGACATTTCAGGACTTCCTCCTGTGCGAGAAGTCGAATTTCGAATTGATCTTGTACGTGGTGCTACACCGGTCGCAAAATCTCCATATCGGTTAGCCCCTTCTGAGATACAAGAGTTAGCTAGTCAGCTGCAAGAGTTGACTGACAAGTGATTTATACGTCCTAGCTCATCACCTTGGGGTGCGCTGGTTCTATTCGTAAACAAGAAAGACGAAACCTTTTGAATGTGTATCGACTATAGAGAGCTCAACAAGTGGACTATCAAGAACTGTTATCCTTTACCTCGTATTGATGACCTTCTAGATCAACTTCATGGTGCCACCTGTTTCTCCAAATTCGATCTTTGTTCTGGTTATCATCAACTTAGAGTACTTGAAGAAGACATTCCAAAGACTGCTTTTCGAACTTATTATGGCCACTATGGATTCATGGTTATGCCTTTTGGTTTGACCAATGCTCCTGTTGTTTTCATGGATTTGATGAATAGGGTGTGTAAACCCTACCTCGATCGTTTTGTTATAGTCTTCATTGATGATATTCTAATCTATTCTAAGACCAAATCCGATCATGAGCGACATCTTTGACTTATACTAACACTCTTGAGGACCAAAAGGCTTTATGCTAAGTTCTCGAAATTTGAGTTTTGGTTAAAAGAGGTACACTTTCTTGGTCATGTCGTTAACGACAAAGGGGTTCATGGCGACCCTACAAAGATCAAAGCGGCGCAAGAATGGCAAGCGCCGCGCACTCCTACTGAAGTTAGGTCATTTCTAGGTCTAGCTGGTTATTATCGACGTTTCATCGCAAATTTTTCTCGTATCGCCGTCCCACTCACAACCTTGACTCACAAGGGTAAACCCTTCATTTGGGGGCCCAAGCAAGAAGAGGCTTTCCAAACTTTGAAGCAAAAACTTTATGATGCACCTATCCTTACTCTCCCTGATGGCTATGAAGACTTTGTGGTGTATTGTGATGCGTCAGGGCAAGGATTAGGTCGTGTTCTAATGCAAAGAGGAAAGGTGATAACCTATGCCTCAAGGCAACTCAAAGTGCATGAAGAGAATTATACCACTCACGACCTAGAACTTGGAGCAGTCGTGTTCGCTCTAAAGATATGGAGACACTATCTCTATGGTACCAAGTGTGAAATTTACACTGACCACAAGAGCCTTCAACATATCTTCAATCAAAAAGAGTTGAACATGAGGCAACGACAATGGGTCGAACTTTTAAAAGATTACGATTGTGAAATTCGATATCATCCAGGCAAAGCCAATGTTGTGGCTGATGCCCTCAGTCGAAAAGAGCATGCAAACTCCATCCTTCTTTTGTGTTCTCAAATTGTGACCAATCTTCAAAACCGAATTAGAGCAGCTCAACATATTTTCGTCATGGAAAATGATGTGCGAGATGAATTGTCTTGTGGAGCTGAACTCAATATAGAAACCAAGTCCGATGGCATCCTTTATTACTTAAATCGTATTTGGGTACCTGATCGTGACAATCTTCATACTTTTCTCATGAACGAGGCTCACAAAACACGATACTCTATACATCCAGGTGCCAATAAGATGTATCAAGACCTACGATACTCATACTGGTGGCCTGGCATGAAGAAGGATGTCGCAATTTTTGTCTCCAAGTGCCTCACATGTTCTAAGGTAAAAGCGGAACATCAAAGACCTTCAGGATTGCTAGTCCAACCCGAAATACCTGTTTGGAAGTGGGAAAATATAACCATGGACTTTATTACCGGGTTACCTCGCACCTCCAGTGCGTATTAACACAATTTGGGTTATCATTGATCGCCTCACTAAATCAGCTCATTTCATCCCAATCCTTGAAGACTACAAGAACGAGAAGTTAGCCCGCATCTATATTGATGAAATTGTAAGCCGTCATGGTGTGCCCTTAAGTATCATTTCAGATCGAGACGGTTGTTTTACTTCACAAACATGGAGAGCCGTACAATCAGATTTGGGTACACGATTAGATCTCAGCACCAGCATTTCACCCTCAAACTGATGGTCAATCTGAGCGCACCATACAAACCCTTGAAAACATGTTGCGTGCATGTGTCATAGACTTCAAGGGCAATTGGGATACTCATTTACCATTAGTTGAATTTTCGTACAACAATAGTTATCATTCAAGCATCGGCATGGCTCCTTTTGAAGCCTTATATGGTCGTAAGTGCTGATCCCCTGTATGTTGGCATGAAATCGGTGAAGCGCAAATCACTGGACCTGAGTTAATTCAAGAAATGATCGATAAAATTCTACAGATCCACAATAATCTTCTAGTAGCTCAAATTCGTCAAAAGAGTTACGCTGATAAACGACAAAAGCCACTGGAGTTTTGTGTTAGTGATCAAGTACTTTTGAAGGTATCACCGTGGAAGGGAGTGGTTCGTTTTGGTCAAAAAGGCAAGCTAGCACCACGCTATGTGAGACCATTTAAGATACTCGAAAGAGTGGGTCCTGTAGCATACAAGCTGCACCTACCAGAAGAACTCAACAGAATTTATCCCACATTCCATGTATCAAACTTGAAAAAGTGTCTAGCCGACGAAAACCTCCATATACCATTAGAAGATATTCAAATCGATGAATCAATGCATTTTGTTGAAAGACCTGTAGAAATCATGGACTTCGGTGAAAATCGTTTAAGAAAAAGTCGTATTCCAATAGTCAGGGTGCGTTGGGAGTCAAAACGAGGACCTGAGTTTACTTGGGACGCGAATACTTAATGCGCGAAAAATACCCGCATCTTTTCCCAGTTACAACTTCTACCTAAATTTCGAGACGAAATTTCTTAAAAGTATGGAATACTATAACATTCATGTAAAACGGGTTCCAAAACCCGCTCCGTTTGAAAATCAAGTAATTATAAAAAAAATCATTATGCATTTGCTTAATTGTATTACTTAATATTGTCATGAATAAAATGTATAATTAAAATAAAAATCAATAAAGGAATAAATAAAGTAATTTAACCGTAAAATAATAAAAATAAAATTAAATAAAACAAAAGTGGTAGCCAGGAGTCGAACCCGGGTCCCCACAAACCCGCACACACCGAAACACCGTTGGACCACACACACTTGTTGTGTAGGTTTGGCAATAAATAAAATTTAAAATAAAACCCGCGAGTCACCTGCTATGTCATGTCGGTAACTGCCGGAGTTGAATTTAAGATAATCATTGAGATTAATGGGTGTTTCTGCAATTGACAGAATATAACCGATGAACGAAATTGGCTATGACTCAAGTTCAAAATCCAATTAATCCAAAACAGTTTTAAGTTGAATCATCAATCCATAATTTGGGTTTTGAAACTGAAATTCCATGATTGGAATCCACTATAAATACCGATGCACCACACCTCAAATACCTCGCTCAATTCTTCCAAAACTTCACTATAATCTCTCTGATCGAAGTTCTTGTTCACCGGAAAACGATTACACTCGCCGAAGATTATCACCAGAAAACCGAGACTGTACTTCTAGTCGGTATAATGTTTTAACTCCTCTGATATCTATCATTCTGTATGTTTCAAATCATAGAACAATCACCCATAATTGTTTAAAATCAATTCCAGGCGGGTTTATGTTTTGGGTTTAAGTTTTTATGAAGAAGATGAAGGTAACAAATGCATATGTATTATTAAAACCGAGTTTATAACCGGGTTAGACACACAGTCCAGTGGTGGACTGTGTGCAAACAAACACACAAATCCCGGGTTCGAGCCTTAACCATCGCCAGTTTTTCTGAGATAAAAATCTTTTTCTTAAAACTTAATTAAATCACATTTCAGTAAGACTATAAGTATAATATAAATTCAGTATTTAATGGGTTAGACACCCAGCCCAGTTGGTAGGGCTGGGTGCAAAACATAACAAAGGTCGCGGGTTCGATTCAAGGGCTGTGCACCGATTCGATGGTTTTAAAATCTTTTTAAATTAAATAATTTCTGTAATAACCTAACTAGTATATAAGAATAATTAAATTAGAGATTGTTTCGGGTTAGACACGTAGCTCAGTTGGTAGAGCTATTTGCACGTATACGGGAGGTCACGAGTTTGAACCTCACACGATGCCAATAATACAAGCAGTCCGGCCGGTTGACCAGTCAAACCCTGAAAAAGGGTAAATGTTTTTTATAATTAAAATCCTTTTTATTTTCACAAAAAATAAATTAAAAATGCTTAAAAATAAGGTTTTAAAGTCTAAAAATTTGTATTAATTTCACAAAAAAAAACCTAACAAGCAATAAAAAGCTTTAATTGAAAACATTAATTTCTAATAAAATTTATTTATTTATCGAATTGCTACGTTATTATGTAGGTTATTTTTCTCTCGTGGTTAAATCCAAATTCGTGCGCGTTCGTCATCAATCCAAGGAAACGCACCCACCGTGAGTGAATCCTTACAAATTCCCTTTTTTTATTCATGTTTTGGGGTGTATCATGTGTCGTTTACACATTTTATTTATTCAAACGCTTGTGCTAACACCATTATGTGATCTAATATGTATATTTTTGTCATTGCCGTTATATGTGGTTACATTATGTCATTTTAGTGCAATCATTCACATAAGACCCATCAGTTCGTCTTTGGATACGAGGTGAGCATCGCGTGCCTCATTAGATCGACTCCGTTTGATTGAGCCTTGATCTCACAGTTCATCATTTACCATGTTCATATGTACATTGTTAATATTACGTGGTTTGTGATTTGATTATATATACATATGCTCATATATGGTCCATGCACATTTTTGTTAAATTAATCAATGTAACTACTGTTTATATGCTTAACTTAGATTCACTCGCCAACTTTTGTTGACCCAAACTTTTATTTTATGCATGATACAGGTGGACAGGCTGAGGAGAGGAACACTTAGGATTGGCCTTAGAAGATGAATAAAATAAATCTTGTTTAGAACAATATTTCTTGTGCTTGTATGTTTCTTTGTGTTTGGATATTTTCCTTTAAATTTCGATTAATAAATATGAAACTTAATGAGCTTATATGAAAACCCAATTATGCCCGACTTCTACTTCCGCTGCGAGTCAGGGTGTGACAAGCTTCAGCTACACACAGATTCTGACTTTAACAGACTCCCCCTTAGCTGATGCTTCCAATCTCCAAAACTTCCATTCGTTGTAGATTAGTGAACTAGCATTCTTTGGTTAAGCAAGTGAACTCCAACTTTTCCATATCTCTTTGAAATGTAGTAAAAGGATCCCGTCATGCATCTTCACACATTCTTTACTTCAATTTCAAACTGTACTTTACTAGACTTCTACACTTCATTTTGATAACTGCATCAATATGTTTAGAAACACAAGCAAGTATCTCGAAAAACCATTAGTCTTTTTCACATTCAAGATAAACCAATATTTTATCTAGGTATGCAAAAAGAACAACCTGTCAGTTCAAAATAGAAGACCTTTTAAAAGAAAATCTTTTTGGTATTTTGATATTTTTTAAAGACAAACTAAAAATATATATACAATACGACTTTTTGTGAGAATCATGTGCAAGAAGGTCATATTAACAAAATCAAACTGTTTCACACTTTCAGTTCAATTTTTCCTTTCAATTTTCATGAAAAGCAGTTCAAGGTGATTACAAGTATTGTTTATCCACTTAAACAAAACACATGAACATTTCAAGTACCTTTACCTAGTGATACGATGTAGGTAATATTATAATGATGTACTTGTGTGTCCCACTTCAGGACATACCACCGCGATCAAGGTATGCACAATGCTTCCTCGTAGTAGGTGAGTATACCGAATTCATCCATTTTGATTTAAAACGTAAGATAATTGGTGATCAAGTTAGTATTTCCATACAAGAAAGAGACTAATATCCAATGAGGGTTAAGACAAATCCCACAGATTTTGGTATGGTTTATGAATTTTGCACATTTGAATGACTCTCTAGGAGAACTTCTTCAATTTCTGGGATTTGGCATTTTAGCTCTTTTAAGATATCTTGGTTGTGCATAGGTCAGCATATACCTGGATGCAGCAGAAGGACAACCCTGATATCCCGGATGAAATAACAGTATGAAGACCCAAAACCTCGGATTTTGGCAATCTAACAATGCAAGTTTTACGGTTTTAAAACCATACGCCACTAATATGGTACCCACTCATACACAATTTGTTAAGTTTATATCACCTTGGTAAGTTGATTATTTCATGTTTCTTGCCTACTCGTACATCATATGATGAAGCTGCTATCACACTCAAGCAAATTTAAGTTCAAGATCAGTGTGACAATCTAACTTGTTGATGTACTATCATTTCTTCTTTTCCACACTATGAAATCTCTCTTTTTCTATGTTTTTCATTTTTCAATGTTTTTGGATTTTAAATTTTTTTAACTTACTCCCCCCTAAACTCACACACTAACTAAACTCTTTTTGGTTAAGGGAAATTTTTCCCCCTAGTATTTTGTTTTTTAGGGTAAGGTAAAAAAATAGAAATTTAAAACACTTACAAACTCCCACGTCAACCTGACAAAAAGTTTTTCAATTTTGAAAATTTTGAATAATCATTATCAATCGCAGAAGTATATAATTCGTTACCATTTGTAACCTACTATTCACCTCATAAACTTTACATGAATAACCACTGTTGAAGACATCAATAGTCCTTCTTGGCCATCCTGCACTCACTCAACAACTTAGTTAGACTTGAGAACCCAAACCCTACCGGTTTTGGGTTGACCATTTATATCAATATAACTTATTTCTGTCCAATAACCATCACACACCCTACTGGTGTCTTGGATGCATTCCTTGTTGTTGAATAAGATCTAAATTTTCACTAGATCGTTGTTCATAAGCGTTCCAATAAACTCTCTGATTTTCCGACCTTTGAAAATTTATCTGTTGAAACCTTCTTCTCTCATTATCATAAACTGAACTTTGGAAAAATTTTGGACGGTTTTGAATATTTGAGTCACTAAAACCCCTATATTCATTTCTTCTTTGAAAATTTCGATTATTAGAAGTCTGGTATCTATTTTTGTATCCAAAATTTTACCTTGAAATAGATTTGATTGACTATTATAATGACTTGATTTAGGAGAAAGGTTTCTTGGACTATCATATCTTGCCAATGTTGAAGGTTTATCTTGGTAGATTTGTCTGACAACTTGGTTTAACAGTGTTATTTGAACCAACCTGATTCCCATCCTTAACCTCAACCTCAGCTTCCACTTTTTTACCCTTCATATAAGGACAACAACTAGCCACATGTCTTCTGTTGTGACATTTAAAAAAATATCTTTTCTTAAAAACTTTCTTTTTGTTAGATCCCTTTTTAAATGTTTTGATTGTTTTGTATTAAGATCCCTTTTTATATGTACTATTAGACCCAACAGATTCTTTCAAAGAGACTAGACTATCAGGTATGTAAACAACTATTTGATTCACTACAGCTGGTGTAGTAGGCACAAAATCTGTTAGCTCATTTTTATTTGGTAAAAAAGAGTAGTCCTGATCCTTAAAAGGTGAAGCTTTACTAAACCCCACTCCCGTTTTATTATTCTCTTTTTCAAACTTTTCTCAATTTGAGTCCTCACTAACGAAGATTTTCCAAATTTATCTAACTTTCCATGAAGTTCAACAATTTTGGCTTGTGCATTAGCCAATTCTGTGCAATTTTCGGAGGACTCGTTAGTCTTATCCTTCACAGTTTCATAAGCCAAATCAATGACCTGTAACAGTTCATTGACTTTGCTGGTTAAATTGCTGATTGTGAGTCCCAAACCAGATTCGGATCACAGTGGTTGATTGTTATCACCCAAACAACTATAGATTAGTTGTTTGAATGTGTAAAAGTTAAGAAAATCAAAAGATGAAGATGAGGATTCTTGTATGGATCAAACAACAAGTGTTGTATATGGAATCCCAAAGGATATAATCTTCGAATGCACCAAGATACTTCGGATTAAGCACAAGAAAAACAATCACAACACAAGAGCAATCACCAAAATCTGTCCAAGAACCTTGGACTAGGGTTTCATTGATCAACTTATTTATACAAACTGACTACCCATCATATTTAATAAATACGCTGGGACATTATTTTCACCGCCCCTGGTACAGTGACATAAATTACACTTTCAGCCCTTCTAGTTTTACTAACTATTACAAACAAGCTCTAAACTATTAAATCTCAAGTATAAACAGTCTCAAAACGTTATAACAATATTCCCCCTAGATCGTTGCGTACTTGAGAGTCTTCATTCTTTGTTCTGAGCTTCAGGGCTTTCGGAAGCATCTTGATCCTTTCTCGATGATGCAGATTGGTTAAAAGTAGCTTCACAAGTTGTGGATTGGGCCTCCATAGTTACATCATATGTAGATGAAGTCGAAGGTTGGGGAATAACTTGAACGTTAAATCAGAGGATGGATCTGTGTTGCGGAGAGGATGATCTCGGCTTAGCAGCTTTCGTCTTTCTAGATTCACCTTTTTCTTTTTGCGTGTCGATTTTGAGCATAATCTCCATTATATTTGTCTTTTGTGCCCGTGCTCGCTCGACCGCTCTTTGAAACACCATGCCTTCCACCAGGTATTCGTTTCCTACTCCAACATTTATCTTGTTTCCATAGAGAAGGTTCAGATCAGAAAGACAGAACATGAAAACGTCCATCGGATCCAAAATACAGATATCTTCATTAGAATTGGATCTGCTAACTGCTTCACTAGTTTTACCGTCATAGAATCATTTCTTGAAGTTGGTGAGGGTCACAGGTTGTTCCGGAGGAAGCTTTACCCTACTCATAACTTTTGCTGGATTGATTACCCAAGTTACTTTTCCTTTTCCTGTAAATGGGTCTTTCGTGGTTTTTGATACGCGTCTTCTTGGGCGCTGAGGTTTGAAAACAGTAAATCCACGCATGCATTCTCTAAGAATCAATCTTTCAATGTTGCCATCAATGCTGCTGTTCATGGGATTTATTAGATCGTGCTTGCTTAATTCTCGGATATCCTAGGTGGGTAGACTCTGCATATCATTTCCATTTCGGAAATACTGGATCACACCTCCCTTTCGTTTCACCACAAACCGCCCTGTCATATTGCAATATTTCCAACTAATGATTATGTGAAAACTGTCACTCTTGGGATAATTCTGTACATTAAATGGTGAAATTTATGATATAATTATGTGTTTTGAACAACTAAACTGTGTGAATTGCATGGCATAAATCCATAAAGCACTTTGAATACATTATATGATGCATATTATTTGTTTAGTGATTGCCATTCAAAAACAGTGCGTCGGAAACAAATATTAGACTAGCTGTGGCAGCACATTGTCGGTACGCAGTTAACAGCAGATTTAGGACTTAGATGAGAGTCCAAAGCAAACTGTATATTAAACGCCATGTGGGAAAGCAAGGATTAATGATCACACTTTCCGGAAACTATACATGCACTGAATACTTTCCGAGATATACACTAAACACCAATTCAGCAAAAATTTAGCAAAATTCAGCATATACAAGCGTATGTAATATGCAAAAATAATGTTAAACATCATACATAGCTTAAAAGATATTAAAAGTATCAAGTTTGCACCAAAACATATCATATCACATAAGTCTTGAAAGTTAACATTTTAACGAACCGACAACGAAATGAACACCCGAACACAATCTGAAACATAATATGAACTAGTTAACAATATTTTAACAACATATAACTAGTTAAAATCATTAAACATAATGTTTTGATTAAAAATCCCTAAAACCTCTACATGTTTCTTAAACCTCTCTTTAAGGACCCGTTAACGAATCTAGCACCCGTTAAGCAACCAAACACGAACTAGACACAAAATATAAACTAGTTAACATTATTTAACACTATTAAACTAGTGTATGGCATTTTATACCTTAAAATACATCAAAAACCCCCAAACTAAGCCCCTAATTCTAACTAAGTGCCTAACTAAGAACTTAACCAAGTTAACTACACATCATCATCACTATGGGCGGCCAAGGTGGGGGCCCACAAGCCACCCACACACTTGTCCCCTTGTCCCCCTTATGTTGGAAGTAACTTACAATTGCATGAAGGATATTGTGTTCACTTGAAAACATAAGAAGACCATTTCCTTTCACTTAACCATTCACCAAAAATCAACAACATAACCATCTCTACACGCTTACATGCTCACGGCCAAATTACCTTCATTACCACCTCCATTTTGAAGCCACTTTCAAGGCAATCCAAGGTGATTCTAAGGTGTCTCAAGGCAATCTAAGAAGGTGCTAAGCATTGGAAGTTCAAGGACCTCTCTTGGGAGCTTTTATCCACCAACTTTGCATCATCTTCTTCACCTTGTTCATCTTGCCACTTCCCAAGCCACAAGATCTAGTAGTGAGCCTCCTAATCTTTCATTTGATGTCTTGTTACTAGTATTTTGTTAATATATAAGTTATGTCATCCAAAAGAATCAACTTTAAAAGATGAACACATTAACTAATAACATGATCTAATGAAAACAAAGCTATCTTGAAGTTGTAATAAAGATGTAGATGTTTATTTTGTGCTATGGATTATATCCATCATATGTATACTTGCTAGAAGCTTAGATCTAACAAGTATACACATGGATCTTACAAGATCCATGATCAAAGAAATGATGAACTTGTTATACATAATAAATGGACTCTTTAAAGTGGATAAAATGATTTATAATGTTTTTGAAAGTTGGATGATCAAGTGGTTAAAAATGATAGAAGTCTTGATAAACATGTTTTGACTTAATGGATGAACTTGTAAATATGATTAAAGTGAGTTATGATGTTTTGTAAAAATATATATAAACAAGTTGTTAAAAATGATTCTTAACAAAGTTAGTTAATAGTAATTAAACCCATTTTTAAAGATGTATGAACATCTTAAAAACAAAGCTAAAAGACTACATGTTTTGGTTAAACTATCAAGTTCATCATGACCTAAAAATGCATACATATGTATATGGAATACTTGTTGAAATTATTTGGAATAAATTGATGAGTTTTGAAGCTTAACACATGCTTTAAAACATGGGTAACCTCCTAAATCTAAGGGAGACTATGCGAAATTTTTATAAAATTAAACACTTAGAAGAATATATGGTTATAAAGTTCTTACAAGTAAACTTGTTTAAAAACCATAAACATAAAAATCCCCATGTTTTTGTATAAAATATAAGTCCAAGAAGTTATGGTTTTCCTAAACATAAAATGGGTATAAATATATATTTTGGAAAATATGTATTTAGTGATCATAAGAATCACAAGTTATGTGTTTATTGTTTGTATTATATATATATATATATATATATATATATATATGTAGTTAGGAACTTGAAGAATAAAACATACCAACAAATACATAATAAGTGGCAAGCAAAGAATTACAAAATATATATATCTATCCATACCATACATGGAAACAAATATGGACTTATCGGACGATCGGACTTTATATGGATTACGGACTAAAAATATACAATATGTCGAAGCTTGGTAAGTATTATTTTCAAAACCGAACAAGTGACAAAATTTATATTTTTTACAAATATAAACTATATCGTATATCATCGATACTAAAAAAATATTATTTTCAAAGTGTATAAAAATATATATTTCATAAACCTCCTAAAAATATATTGTTTGTGGTGGAAACTAAAATATATATTTTTCTAGAACTAATCACAAAAATATATATTATTTTGGGATACATACACTTACCAAGCATAAAAATTACATACACTAATTTGGATAATCTTAAAAATTATATATATTAAATATACACAAAAGTGAGGGGGTAATTAATACAAGAAATATATGTATTCCTATACGTACAAATACATGCCAACATATACCACTAATATTTAGTGAAAATACCATTATACAAGTATTATACACAACCATGGAAATACAACTTTAAGTATGCAAATACTCCCAATACAAGTATACCTATACTTGGGAGGATACACATGTAATACTTAACAATTATTAAACTTGGTCATGTAAACCATAAACCCATGCACATGAATAATTATATATCCATACATGTTATAAATAGATTATTTTTAACAAACCCATCGCAATTAAAAATGATATATATATATATATATATGTATATATATAAAGAGGTGCATACAAATAATACAAGTTAACATATAATATTTAACTAACACGTCGATCTTGGAATATTATATTGTTAAGAAGAATTATATAAGGAACATATCCGACGATGGTATCGTTGAGGCAAATGGGTGAAACACAACTATGAGAAGACATGGAACATATACATCTTACTCGTGCAAGGCACGGAGGATAACGGGCTAGGCCTATACATGCAACACTGGAGATGTAAGGATATATATATATATATATATATTTGACGAAATATATATATTGACATCATGCACCGAGAATACATTGCAGCTGACATCATGCACCGAATTATACCTTAGCTGACATCATACACCGAAAACGCACCTCAGTGGTGCATCGTACATTGAAAATACATCCAAACTAAGCAAAACACTGAACAAGTATTAACAAATATTTAAGACAAGAAACATGAACAAGAATCATTCGAAGACCAAAGTGTCTAACAAAACCTAACGTGTTTGTAGGTTGTGATTTCTAATTCAAGGAAATGTATTTGAGTTAATCATTTAAAGCAGAAAGCAAAGCAGTGAGTTCATGTCCCCCTTTTCATCTTCAAGGTTTTACAGTTTTATAATTATCAAGGGTGAAATACATGTCTATGGTATGATGTGCTAGGGAATGAAATAACTAGATCATGTCCGAATAGGGTGAATGTAAGCACCATTAATCTTGTTTAAGACCACGGTACAAAGGTTAGATCTAGCGGATGTTGGCGAGCCCCACTCTTGGTCATGGACCCACACGGAAGAGTGCATTTGTCGTCCCAGTCGAGGTCAATCAACAGAAATTGTCTAGGTTTGGATGCTTCCTTTGTCACACATATTAATGTCCTTGCAAAACATTAATGTTCATGATTTCATTGACGCTTTACATATAGGGTTTTGATACAAATACTTCATACATTTTATGGATTCAACTCATACAGTTAAAACACATGAACTCGTCAACTTTTGTTGATTTTAAACTTAACATGTATTTCAGGTAATTAGTGGATCTATGCAGGAGGTTGCAAATCAAGAAAACAAGTACCAAGTATCCAACGCCATCTTTCAAAGGATTTGTCTAGTATATCCTGCCTACTTGCGGTGATATAAGGGTCAAAACCTTAGTATCAAAAATCTTGCATTGTGTTTATTTAACAAATTGACAATTTAATGGTTTATAAACAATATACTCAACCTATGTTGCGTTTTGAAACAAAATCTGTAATGGCATATGGAGTTTGTCTTGTTCATTTAGTATGTTCACTTATGTTGTATGCAATGAGAATCAATCAGATCACACCGTGTGCTTCCGCCTATGAGCTAGTGTGACAGATTGGTATCAAAGCTTCGATGGTAGTGAACTGAGATTCCTTCTCGAGTCTAGTCTACAATCACTAGGTTCCTCTCATGAAAACAATTTTTACATCAACAAAAAGATTTTCATTTCATAACTAATTCAGAAGATCCACTACATAAATTTATTTTACAAAATAATGCAAGGACATTATGGGACTTAGTCTACAGAGGATAGACATAGAACATTAAGTTGATTCGCCAAAACAAATAGAACAACTTTGTGATATCCCGGGTTTTTCGGATAACTTACACGTCACACTTGTCGAATAATATGTGTGCTAAGTATTAAGCGTGCATGGAATGAATACGTGATGAGTGTTTGTGTAATTGTTTAGTTATAAAGTAATCATTAGAGTAGATACGTACACGAACCGAACCGCGACACGAACCAAAGAGATTCATGGTGACTCTAGGAGTTCACAAAGTTTAAACCTAGACCTAGAGTTCCAACTTTTCGGCCAAGATCAAAACTCAAATCAAATTAACTCACCCTAGTCTCTTGGCCGCAAGATAAAACCCAAACCGAACCCACCCAATCCAACTCAAACTAATCGGCCAAACCAACCATTCTAGTCCCTCGGCCACGTGATCAAGACCCAAAACAAACAACCCAAGATTCTCGGCCGCAAGACCCAAACCCAAACCGAAACCACTTGCGGCCGTGTAACTCAACCAAACCGCAACCCTATCTTTTTACGCTTATATATATCACCTCTTGCATGCTCTCTTTCACAACTCCAAAACCCTAAAAGAAATCAGCCGTCGGCAGCTTGTTCTTGCCTCCTGTGATCGCTATCAGCTGCCATTCTTGTTAGTTTAATCCTCTCGGTTACAGCAGCACAACAATCTCCATCTTTACCTTCATTCAGATCGCGGATCAGCCTGGCTTTCTTTCCTCTCGGCTGCAAGCAGTTTCTGATCACCGAATTTCTCTAACTTAATCACGGTTCGTCTACCTTATCATATGATACAAGACCATAATCGGATACGTTGTGTGACTTGGTTGTGTTCAGATCGTTTGATTGTATTGTCACGGATTACATATATGCTTGAATGTTTGGTTGTCTCGGATTGCATGTGTGCTTGAATGTTTGGTTGTCTCGGATTATATGTATGATTGGATGCTCAGTTGTTGCGGATACATGTGTTTTGATTGTATTATTTCGGGTATATATATATATATGTACATGCTTGAAAGAATTGATATAAAAGTTTCGGTTACATGTAGGCTTGAAAGGTTAGTTGCTTCGAATATATGTGTGTTGGTTGTTGCTGTTCACAGACTGCATGATGGTATAGTTTCGGACTATATGTGCCTACATATAACCTGCTGAACTGACTGTATATACATACGCATGATTATTTTCGGATATTAGATGTATTAGATGTAATCGGCTGAATTAATCAATGTTGATATGCATGTATACTTGTTTGCGGATCTCATGAAGTTTCAAGTGTGTTTTGTTATAATAACTAGAAGTTATTGAGTAAATTTGCATGGATAGGTTATTAGTCTCAATCTATGAGTAGAGATCGGATTATAATCACCTAGGTTAACCGTACGAACGAGTTGTGCGAATAAATTGTAACAAGAATGCTGAAACAGTCTGCTGAATACCAGATACAGCCGACTTCCTCTAGCTGTAACTTGGTCGTTAGTTGTCGAAAAATGGATTTTCTGATGTCTAGAACGTAGAGAATTGAATAAGGAATCTAATGGCACTGGATTCATAATTTTCTGAAATCGTTTGATATTTTTAAAGGGCTAAACAAGTTCAGTAGGTAAAGCTGTTAAAATTCTGGAATTTTGTTGGTTGTTTATTAAGCTAGATTTTAAAATCAGTAGAGAGTTGGGTCATGATTTTTGTACAGCAACTAGGTATAGAAATTTCCGGGCAACTCCAATTGGAATTTCGTTAATCGGACGATCAGTGATTTTTAAATAAATTCTTCCGTGGACTGCAGTCAGAAAGCAGTAAATCTGACTGCAGCTTAGTGAATTAATATTTATGGTTAATTGGTAGAGATTTAGGACTTGAGAAAATTATATAAATTTCTATGGTATAAATGTCACCTACTGTAAAAATAC
This sequence comes from Scalesia atractyloides, assembly GCA_947069175.1. Classification (NCBI taxonomy): domain Eukaryota; kingdom Viridiplantae; phylum Streptophyta; class Magnoliopsida; order Asterales; family Asteraceae; genus Scalesia; species Scalesia atractyloides. Next base: position 46,124,476 of record CAMTDV010000027.1, read on the forward strand.
GAGAATTTTTAGAATGCTGGAACTATTTTATAAAAATCCTAGAAAACAGCTGAATAATTGAGTGTTAAGCAGAAAGTTGTTAATTTGTGATTTTATGCATTAAAGTGTTGCATGGATTTGGAATGTGTTCATGATGAGTTGTTTGATTACTATGATCCTATGAGAATACTTGCATGCATGTTTGAGTGTTAGATATGTTGTTTGTGTGTATCACTTTGTGAGTAAATTGCGTGTGGAATTTGTATTGGTGTGATTACACACTGACGTGGAATTAATTGGTTTGTTAGGACGCAACTAGCGGTCCCATCTCTTATAACATCTATTCCACACTAACCGAGCAAATAAAGGTGAGTTCACGGCCCCTAACTTTATACGGTTTTAAACAACAGGGGGAGAAACATGTATACATTCTTAAACTCAAACTCTTTACGTTATACGAATGTAACGTCATATAACTATGCGGTAACTAAGTTAATGTTAATGTAATGTTGTGGTCACTATGCAGCTTTATCACTTAAGTCCTCGACAATCTCCTCGGATCGTTAATATTTGGGTTAAGTAGCGGGGGAATTATAAGTAGTACTACTGGGTCTGACGAGCCCCATCCGAGCTAGTCGCGCTAGCTGACCGGGTTTGGTCAACGGGTGTATGATTGGCCTAACATCGCCATGGTCATGTGATAGACCTGGCAAAACGGAGGCACAAATGTCAGCTTCGATCGCGAACACTTAGTGACATGACTTTAGGCTAGCTACCTATATACATTAATATTGAACTTAATTACGGAACAACTTAATATTCTGGGTTTGGAATATTGGAACATCAACGTATTATCCCGGGTTGGGGATAATGGAAACACAACTTAATATTCCGGTTTGGGAATATTGGAAGCAACAACTTATTATTCCGGGTTTGGAATAATGCAACTGATATGTTATCCCGGGTTGGGGATAACGGAGTAACAAACTAAAACCGAACAACAAATTTATGAAAACCTGTAAACTCACTCATCTTTAATGTTGACACTTGTTTCTTTACATGTTTCTCAGGACGCTAGGAGCTCTAGGTGCACGCACACGCATTGAACAAGACATCATTATAGAGTCTCATTTATTAATATTGTTTTGGGATTTTACTTTTGTTTTGGCGTTTGTGTTGGCGCCGCATCACTACTTATTTATGCTTCCGCTCAAACTTTAAAACTGATACTCATGCTAAATATTGGTAATCTAAAATTTACAACAAATGGTTTTGGAAAACGTATTATCAAATCATATAGAGTCGTTCGACGTACTAGTGTCTTAGATTCTGGTTTGTTCACACGTCTCGCGGTAGAACTCCGCAAGTGGAAATTGAGGGTGTGACAGATTGGTATCAGAGCCACTAGCTATAGAGAACCAGGTTTGCATTAGAAGTAGACCTAAGCTATAGCTGATATCACGACACTAGACTTAGTTTGGCACCGAATTATTATATCTTGTTATGCAATATGCCACAATCGTGTTTGGTAGATTATACCTTCATGATAAGAAATGAAAACAACTCATAACTAACTACACGACCCAACAGGCAATGTCATCGTCCTCATCGTCATCATCGTCCGACAGACTTACGCCACCAAGGGCACCAGGAAAGGCACCAATGGTGGAACCCATGCTACCTTACGGCGTAGAGACACGCTCAGCGGCGAGGAAGAGGCTCGCTCTGGGGGAGGAGTCATCGTTACGCCCAACTATTGCTGTACCGGTTGAACCGGTTAATCCTGTAGAAATAGGACTTGACATGCTTAGAATCCTGGTTCATACACAACAAAAACAGTTAGAAAGAATGCAGGAAACCATCTTAGCACAAGGATGGATGATCCGACACCTTACGGGAAAGACCGACTCGCTCGAGGAAGAGCATCGTACGAGCAAGATAGCTCGTAACACCATAGCTAGAGATCTGCGTGCGGAGCAGATAAGAGCTGACTGGCTTGAGGACAGAGTCCTGGAAAACAGTTGGAACATTCAGGAACTGCAAAATCAAGCACTTGAACCAGCACCGGCCCCTCCAGTGCCGGAAGAGGAGGATCCTGAAGAGAATCCAGAGGAGGATCCTGAAGAGGATCCGGAGGAGGACCCAGCTGAGGAAGCTGGAAATGCCGCACAGGATGACGGCAACGACAGTGACTTAGGGGATGGAGACGTAGACGACTGACACGTCTCGTTTATATTATTTGTTTTCCTTCAGTTTATTATTTTCCACTTGTATTTAAACTTGAGACTTTATAGTAAATTCGTATGTTTGATTTGCACTTATGTAAGACGTTGAGATTTCAGTTAATCAAGTATTTCTTTGGCTATTAACATATTGAGTTGACGTAACTTAATAATTATTAAAGTACGAAGTAGGATAACTATATTGGATATATTGACTTATCGGAGTGTGTTTATGATGTGTTTCGAAGATCTAAATGGCGACTGGAAGACGTGGAAACCTAAACTTGACGCCCGAAGAGCTAGCTGCCATGATCCAGGAGCATGTGAACGCAGCATTAGCGGGTGTGCAGAACCAGCCAGCAGGTAACCATTATTAAGTTTTCGCGTGAAAATCTAATAGTGAGGCTAGTACAATTCCTTGCTGACTTCCTGTTCTCTGTCAGCAGGAGGGGGCTTTAACCCCTATAAAATGTTCCTTGACGCAAAGCCTAGCAAGTTCTTGGGGGCGGAAGGACCCATTGGATTGGTCCGCTGGATCGAAAAGTCGAAATCTGTTTTTGAAATGTGCAACTGCTTAGAGGCCAACAAGGTCAAATACGCCGCCTCAACACTGGAAGAGGGGGCACTGACATGGTGGAACGGCCAAGTCCAAACGCGTGGACTGTTAGCTGCAAATGCAATGGCTTGGACCGAGTTCAAGGCCCTGATTAAAGAGGAGTACTGTCCACGAGACAGAGTGCAACAGCTAGAGCAAGCACTATGGAACCACAAGATGGTGGGATCGGAAATTGAGGCTTACACTGCGAAACACCATGACTTGGTGTTTCTGTGTCCTGATTTGGCAAACACGGTGGAGAAAAGACTCGAGTTCTATCTCGGGGGTCTGGTTCCGGAAATTCAGGGTATGGTGATGTCTAGTAACCCTGTAACAGAACATCAAGCTATCCGATTGGCTCACAAACTCACTGATAAAGCGGTGGAACAGAAGAAACTGCTAGCACGGGGTACCACTGAAGTTGTCTCAGATAACAAAAGAAAGTTTGAAGACACCACCATTCGACAGCCTTCGTCATCGCATCCACAGCAAGGGAACCCGAAAAGGTTCAATCACTACCACAACCACCGGGGTCATCAAAATCGTTCCAACAACAACAACAGCAACTACAACAACAACTACAACAACAACTACAACAACAACAACAACCAGAATGCAGGCGGTTATGTAGGTCGGAAGCCGCAGTGCAACCGTTGTAATCTCCATCATAACGGCCCTTGTGCCGGAAATCGCTGCCAAAGATGTGGCAAAATGGGACATGCGGCAAGGGATTGTCGTGGGGAAATTATGTCCCGACAAAATCAGAATCAGCCTCAGGGTCAGCAGCAGGGTATAAACCGGGGATGCTATCAGTGTGGTAGCACCGCTCATTTCAGGAAAGACTGCCCACAGTTACGCAACAACAACAATAATGGTGGAAACAACCACAACAACCACAACAATAATAACAACAACAACAATGGGAACGGTGGCACAGGAGGTGCCAAAGGTCGTGCATTTACATTGGGCCGCGGAGAGGCCAGAAACGACACCAACGTGGTCACCGGTAAGTTTCCCCTTAATGAACATTTTGCTTCTGTGCTTTTTGATACGGGTGCGGATAGGAGCTTTATATCTGAGTCTTTTAGGAAGAACCTAAATCTCACGCTTAAACCATTAGAGACCCCTTATGTGATAGAATTAGCCAATGGTAAATCTGTAAATGTGACCCAAATCGTATCCGGCTGCCAACTCAAACTCGCGGGCCACACTTTTACCATCGATCTGATGACAACAACCCTGGGTAGTTTTGACGTGGTAGTCGGAATGGACTGGTTATCCGACGTCCGGGCTGAAGTTCTCTGTTTCGAAAAGTCTATCCGTATTCCACTCTCGAACGACGAAATCTTGACGGTACAAGGCGATAAGGCAAGCATCGTCACACAACATTATCTCATTTATGCAAGCTCAGAAGTATCTCCGGAAAAAGAATTCCTTCGCTTTACTCGCACTAATCACCGAACCGCCTAAGGGCGAGAAACGTATAGAAGACATCCCTGTCGTCCGTGATTTTTCCGATGTATTCCCAGAAGAGCTACCTGGTCTTCCACCACATCGACAATTGGAGTTTGAAATCGAATTGGCAAGCAATGCAACTCCCATCGCCAAGGCTCCATACCGCCTAGCTCCAGCCGAGCTGCAGGAGCTGTCTACCCAACTTCAAGAGTTGCTAGAAAAAGGATTCATTCGACCAAGCGTTTCGCCATGGGGAGCTCCAGTCCTGTTTGTCAAGAAGAAGGACGGGACTTTCCGCATGTGCATCGACTATAGGGAACTCAACAAGGTTACAGTCAAGAACCGATACCCGTTACCTCGCATCGATGATCTATTCGACCAACTGCAAGGGTCAAGTTACTACTCTAAGATTGATTTACGGTCTGGTTATCATCAGCTACGCGTCAGGGAGGAGGATATCGCTAAGACAGCATTTCGCACTCGGTATGGCCATTACGAGTTCTTGGTCATGCCATTCGGTCTCACTAACGCACCTGCGGTATTCATGGACCTCATGAACCGCGTGTGTAAACCATACCTTGACAAATTTGTCATCGTGTTCATCAATGACATACTCATCTACTCCAAAGGAAAAGAAGAGCATGCCGAGCATCTACGATTGCTGCTAGAATTACTTCAACAGGAAAAGCTATACGCCAAGCTTTCGAAGTGTGATTTCTGGGTCCGAGAAGTTCAGTTTCTCGGGCACGTCGTGAATGAAAAGGGTATCCACGTAGACCCTGCCAAGATTGAGGCCATCAAAAATTGGGAAGCACCTAAGACTCCGACGGAAATCCGCCAATTCTTAGGATTGGCTGGTTACTACAGACGCTTCATCGAGGGGTTCTCAAAGATTGCACAACCGCTTACGACCCTCACCCAGAAAGGTATCAAGTATAATTGGGGTGACAAGCAAGAAGCAGCATTTCAACTGCTGAAGCAGAAACTTTGCAGTGCGCCCATTCTGTCCTTGCCGGAAGGGACAGATGACTTTGTAGTGTATTGTGATGCTTCCATTCAGGGATTGGGATGCGTACTCATGCAACGCGATAAGGTCATCGCGTATGCGTCGCGACAGCTGAAGGTTCACGAGAAAAACTACACGACGCATGACCTAGAATTGGGAGCAGTAGTGTTTGCACTTAAGATTTGGAGACACTACCTTTATGGAACGAAGTGCACAATCTTCACTGACCACAAAAGCCTCCAGCACATCTTTGATCAGAAGGAGTTGAACATGCGACAGCGTCGCTGGGTCGAACTCTTGAACGATTATGAGTGTGCCATTCGGTATCACCCGGGTAAAGCTAACGTGGTAGCTGATGCCCTCAGCAGGAAGGAACACTTGAAACCTCGTCGTGTACGAGCACTACAACTCACTATTCATTCAGGACTACCCGATCAAATACGCGACGCCCAGTTAGAAGCAGTTAAGAAGGAAAACATCAAAGCCGAATCAGTGGGAAAAATGGAACGCGATTGGGAGTTAAAGCCCAATGGAACCCGGTATTTCATGAATCGCATATGGGTACCTCTCTACGGGAACCTCAGAGAGCTAGTAATGGATGAAGCTCACAAATCTCGATACTCTGTTCATCCGGGTTCGGATAAGATGTATCAAGACCTTAAAGTGGCGTATTGGTGGCCCAACATGAAAGCCGATATAGCCACCTACGTGAGTAAATGTTTAACTTGTGCAAAAGTTAAGGTGGAGTATCAAAAGCCATCGGGGCTACTCCAACAACCTGAGATCCCAGTGTGGAAATGGGATCAGATCTCCATGGATTTTATCACTAAACTCCCGTGAACCTTGGGTGGTTTTGACACCATCTGGGTGATTGTGGATCGTTTAACTAAGTCCGCACACTTCCTAGCTATCAAAGAAACGGATAAGATGGAGAAGTTGACTCGCATCTACATTAAGGAAGTAGTTTCTCGGCACGGGGTGCCAACGTCCATCATATCAGATAGAGATGCTCGCTTCACGTCAAACTTCTGGCAGTCACTCCAGAAAGCGTTGGGAACACGCTTGGATATGAGCACAGCTTATCACCCTCAGACTGATGGTCAAAGCGAAAGGACCATACAGACCTTGGAAGACATGCTTAGGGCATGCGTAGTGGACTTCGGAAATAATTGGGAAATTCACCTGCCTCTAGTGGAATTCTCATATAACAACAGCTATCACACGAGTATTTCGGCAGCACCATTTGAAGCATTATACGGTCGTAAATGTAGATCACCGGTCTGCTGGGCAGAAGTCGGTGACAGTCAACTCACAGGCCCTGAGTTAATACTTGAGGCTACTGAAAAGATTGTACAAATCAGAAACCGCATGGCGGCGGCACGAGATCGACAGAAAAGCTACGCTGATCAACGACGCAAACCGCTCGAATTCCAAGTAGGCGATCGCGTCCTACTAAAGGTGTCACCCTGGAAGGGTGTAATCCGCTTCGGAAAACGGGGCAAACTTAATCCACGGTACGTAGGCCCGTTTGAAATCTTGAAACGAATTGGACCCGTAGCATACCAATTAGACCTCCCTGCTGAACTCAGTGGAGTTCACAACGTATTTCACGTGTCAAATCTGAAGAAGTGCCTATCAGATGAAACTTTAATTATTCCATTGGATGAGATCCAAGTGGATGAACAACTACACTTCGTGGAAAAGCCTATCGAGATCATGGATCGTGAGATCAAGACTCGGAGGCACAGCAAGATTCCGATCGTTAAAGTTCGTTGGGACTCTAAGCGTGGACCGGAGTTCACGTGGGAAAGAGAGGACCAAATGAAAAGCAAATACCCACACCTCTTCGCAACTGAGCAGCAAACTAACGATGACAGTACCTAAATTTTCGGGACGAAAATTCTTTCAACAAGGGGATGATGTGACAACCTGGAAATTTTCTCATACTTTCGTGTACTATTGTTGACTAAATTCTCGTGCATGGCACTTGGAAATCTTTGTGTATGACATTTGGGGAACTTCTTGTAACGTTGTGTACTATCATTAATAAACTAACTCTTTGTGCGTGGCACTCTAAACATGTACGTTACATGCTAAACCGCGTTTACTCAATTTTCGGGACGAAAATTCTTTCAACATGGGGATAATGTGATATCCCGGGTTTTTCGGATAACTTACACGTCACACTTGTCGAATAATATGTGTGCTAAGTATTAAGCGTGCATGGAATGAATACGTGATGAGTGTTTGTGTAATTGTTTAGTTATAAAGTAATCATTAGAGTAGATACGTACACGAACCGAACCGCGACACGAACCAAAGAGATTCATGGTGACTCTAGGAGTTCACAAAGTTTAAACCTAGACCTAGAGTTCCAACTTTTCGGCCAAGATCAAAACTCAAATCAAATTAACTCACCCTAGTCTCTTGGCCGCAAGATAAAACCCAAACCGAATCCACCCAATCCAACTCAAACTAATCGGCCAAACCAACCATTCTAGTCCCTCGGCCACGTGATCAAGACCCAAAACAAACAACCCAAGATTCTCGGCCGCAAGACCCAAACCCAAACCGAAACCACTTGCGGCCGTGTAACTCAACCAAACCGCAACCCTATCTTTTTACGCTTATATATATCACCTCTTGCATGCTCTCTTTCACAACTCCAAAACCCTAAAAGAAATCAGCCGTCGGCAGCTTGTTCTTGCCTCCTGTGATCGCTATCAGCTGCCATTCTTGTTAGTTTAATCCTCTCGGTTACAGCAGCACAACAATCTCCATCTTTACCTTCATTCAGATCGCGGATCAGCCTGGCTTTCTTTCCTCTCGGCTGCAAGCAGTTTCTGATCACCGAATTTCTCTAACTTAATCACGGTTCGTCTACCTTATCATATGATACAAGACCATAATCGGATACGTGTGTGTGACTTGGTTGTGTTCAGATCGTTTGATTGTATTGTCACGGATTACATATATGCTTGAATGTTTGGTTGTCTCGGATTGCATGTGTGCTTGAATGTTTGGTTGTCTCGGATTATATGTATGATTGGATGCTCAGTTGTTGCGGATACATGTGTTTTGATTGTATTATTTCGGGTATATATATATATATGTACATGCTTGAAAGAATTGATATAAAAGTTTCGGTTACATGTAGGCTTGAAAGGTTAGTTGCTTCGAATATATGTGTGTTGGTTGTTGCTGTTCACAGACTGCATGATGGTATAGTTTCGGACTATATGTGCCTACATATAACCTGCTGAACTGACTGTATATACATACACATGATTATTTTCGGATATTAGATGTATTAGATGTAATCGGCTGAATTAATCAATGTTGATATGCATGTATACTTGTTTGCGGATCTCATGAAGTTTCAAGTGTGTTTTGTTATAATAACTAGAAGTTATTGAGTAGATTTGCATGGATAGGTTATTAGTCTCAATCTATGAGTAGAGATCGGATTATAATCACCTAGGTTAACCGTACGAACGAGTTGTGCGAATAAATTGTAACAAGAATGCTGAAACAGTCTGCTGAATACCAGATACAGCCGACTTCATCTGGCTGTAACTTGGTCGTTAGTTGTCGAAAAATGGATTTTCTGATGTCTAGAACGTAGAGAATTGAATAAGGAATCTAATGGCACTGGATTCATAATTTTCTGAAATCGTTTGATATTTTTAAAGGGCTAAACAAGTTCAGTAGGTAAAGCTGTTAAAATTCTGGAATTTTGTTGGTTGTTTATTAAGCTAGATTTTAAAATCAGTAGAGAGTTGGGTCATGATTTTTGTACAGCAACTAGGTATAGAAATTTCCGGGCAACTCCAATTGGAATTTCGTTAATCGGACGATCAGTGATTTTTAAATAAATTCTTCCGTGGACTGCAGTCAGAAAGCAGTAAATCTGACTGCAGCTTAGTGAATTAATATTTATGGTTAATTGGTAGAGATTTAGGACTTGAGAAAATTATATAAATTTCTATGGTATAAATGTCACCGACTGTAAAAATACGAGAATTTTTAGAATGCTGGAACTATTTTATAAAAATCCTAGAAAACAGCTGAATAATTGAGTGTTAAGCAGAAAGTTGTTAATTTGTGATTTTATGCATTAAAGTGTTGCATGGATTTGGAATGTGTTCATGATAAGTTGTTTGATTACTATGATCCTATGAGAATACTTGCATGCATGTTTGAGTGTTAGATATGTTGTTTGTGTGTATCACTTTGTGAGTAAATTGCGTGTGGAATTTGTATTGGTGTGATTACACACTGACGTGGAATTAATTGGTTTGTTAGGACGCAACTAGCGGTCCCATCTCTTATAACATCTATTCCACACTAACCGAGCAAATAAAGGTGAGTTCACGGCCCCTAACTTTATACGGTTTTAAACAACAGGGGGAGAAACATGTATACATTCTTAAACTCAAACTCTTTACGTTATACGAATGTAACGTCATATAACTATGCGGTAACTAAGTTAATGTTAATGTAATGTTATGGTCACTATGCAGCTTTATCACTTAAGTCCTCGACAATCTCCTCGGATCGTTAATATTTGGGTTAAGTAGCGGGGGAATTATAAGTAGTACTACTGGGTCTGACGAGCCCCATCCGAGCTAGTCGCGCTAGCTGACCGGGTTTGGTCAACGGGTGTATGATTGGCCTAACATCGCCATGGTCATGTGATAGACCTGGCAAAACGGAGGCACAAATGTCAGCTTCGATCGCGAACACTTAGTGACATGACTTTAGGCTAGCTACCTATATACATTAATATTGAACTTAATTACGGAACAACTTAATATTCCGGGTTTGGAATATTGGAACATCAACGTATTATCCCGGGTTGGGGATAATGGAAACACAACTTAATATTCCGGTTTGGGAATATTGGAAGCAACAACTTATTATTCCGGGTTTGGAATAATGCAACTGATATGTTATCCCGGGTTGGGGATAACGGAGTAACAAACTAAAACCGAACAACAAATTTATGAAAACCTGTGAACTCACTCATCTTTAATGTTGACACTTGTTTCTTTACATGTTTCTCAGGACGCTAGGAGCTCTAGGTGCACGCACACGCATTGAACAAGACATCATTATAGAGTCTCATTTATTAATATTGTTTTGGGATTTTACTTTTGTTTTGGCGTTTGTGTTGGCGCCGCATCACTACTTATTTATGCTTCCGCTCAAACTTTAAAACTGATACTCATTCTAAATATTGGTAATCTAAAATTTACAACAAATGGTTTTGGAAAACGTATTATCAAATCATATAGAGTCGTTCGACGTACTAGTGTCTTAGATTCTGGTTTGTTCACACGTCTCGCGGTAGAACTCCGCAAGTGGAAATTGAGGGTGTGACAAACTTGAAATGGACAGTATGTGATGCCTGCATTTTGTGTATATATATACTAAATAAAAATTAATAATACATGTCGTACGAATCCTTTTTTCCAGGTTACCATGTCTTCAGTAGAGAGTGGTGTCTATGACGATCACGACCCCATGGAGATCGACTCAGACGAGGAGGTTGGACCCATCATACACTACATTTCCTCGGACAGCGAGTCGGAGCCTGAGGAGGACCCCGACTTTGTAGCTGATGCAGACATCCCACTGGTGGACGATGTTCTAGCCCTACCTCAGCAGCACAATGACCAGATTATCATTGGCCACCCTGAGGGTGAGCACTTAGTCGAGATTTTCCCATAGACACAGTACCACTGGCCATGTGGCCTCCCGTTATTGACATGTCTGACGACGAGGACGAGGTCCCTATCTTTCACGTTGATCATCTCGACGAGGACATTGGCGATGGCGAGGTTATCGACGTAGCCATTCTGGAGATGTCCTCTCCTGTTGTATCAGTCGCGACTATTTCTTCCTTTGACTCTAGCGACAGTGTTTCTTCCTCAGCCATCCGCTAAGCCAGGCTTCGGCGGATGCCACCGATAGTAGCTTTGACACCATACCTATTGCTACCCCAACCCCCACACATGTCCCCATGCACACATCTATTCGTACCGCTATACCATCCACTATCATTCCTATTGCTAGACCTGTAGGAGATTCTGCTTAGATTAGATCGATTCCCTATCAGGAGGCTTTTTGTTTCTATCACACCCACTCCTCTGGACCATCTTATATACCACCATCCCCACACTATGAGGCAGATCCATCTCGAGTGCTACTAGCCATACTCCATGTTCACCACCACACATGATGCCCATATCCGACCCTTACCATCCCTGCCACCATACTCCGTACTCCACAGATAGTTGGGTTCGCTCTCTAGAGCAACAGATCCAGACTCCACGTCAGAGGGTCTGTATTATGGAGAGGCAGGCGAGTACCATGCATCCACTACCACCTCCCATGCTATCAGATGGTCATGCTGCTTGTATCTTAATGCTCGAGCAACAAATAGGCGTCCTACTTCGCCGAGTCCGTGAGCTTGAGCAGGAGGTTATCCACCTCCGCAGCCTAGTTACCACTACCCCACCACCATCCCCCCAGCACCTTAGGGTTTTATTTACAGGTACTTTTGGACGGGAGCTAGGTACCCGTGTTTGGTGAAGACTACACATCAAGTTTTGAAGACAACTAGAAGAACGAAGATCGCAAGTGAAGGAAGATTTTGTTTTTATATGTAATAAAACTTGTATGACCGGGTGATGTAACCTGAGTACATTATTGTTTCCTTTGCTAATATATATAAAAACTTGATGTCTTCGTTATGACGCATTATATTGATTTCTATGCATGGTGTATTGCGCTGAGTCCACTTATTTATTTGATGGATCACTTATATATACTTAAATTATTATGTGCTATTTGATTGCCTTCTTACTTGCTTATATATGTTTATATGTATGTATGTATGTATGTATGTATGTATGTATGTATGTATGTATGTATGTATGTATGTATGTATGTATGTATGTGTATGTGTGTGTGTGTGTGTGTATGTATGTATGTATGTATTTATGTATGTATGTATGTATGTATGTATGTATGAATATTTATAAATTGTAATTAACTGAAAGAATATATATTTAATAAACGTCTAAGTTTTACTACCATATTATCTTAAAAGATCATGCCACCAAGACAAAGAACCCCTCGCACTCGGAAGGTAAACCAACCACAACCAATGCCTAGGAATGAGGCTGAATTGAATGCTTTGTTGGAACAAAGAATATCTCAGGCCCTAGCCCAATACAAGGCCACCCAAAATGAAAGCAATATTGGAGGGACTGGTGGAACTGGTGGATCTGGAAGCCAGTGATAGGGCGGTTCATCTGGTAGGAACCAAGCAAATGGTAATATTTAGTTGTTGTTACAACGCAAACAATTCTTTTTAATCTATTCGTGCGTTTCATTATTTGCTCCTTCATAATCTGTTTATAAACATTTCAGGGTGCACCTACAAGCAGGTTTTGGACTGCAGGCCGCTGAATTACGATGGCACTGGTGGTGCCGTGGCCTTTGTACGCTGGACAGAGAAAACAGATTCCACGCTCCGAATGAGCACATGTTCCCCAGACCAACAAGTCACTTTTATTACTAGTCTGTTCATTGATGAAGCACTTACATGGTGGAACCTACAAGTGCAAAATCTGGGTGATGACGTTGCTTTTGGGATGACTTGGGAGAGTTTGAAGGAAAGAATGAGAGAAATATATTGTTCAAGGGCTGAACTTCAGAAGCTGGAAACCGAGTTCTAGAACTTAACTATGAATGGTGCTGACATTATGGTTATACCCAGAGATTCCATGATTTGTCTCGCGTGATACCGTACCTTGTAACACCGGAGTTCAAGCGCATCGAGCGCTATATCTGGGGTTTAGTACCCGAAATCCATAGCATGGTGACTGCATCGAGCCCTGCTACCATTACTTCGGCTGTGAAACTAACTGTTAGTCTCACAGAAGATGCTGTGAGAATGAAGAAATTGTTTGTGAAGGGGGCAGAAAAGAAAGAATCGCACGTCGAATTGGCAAATGACGGGAAAAGGAAATATACACACTTCAAGAAGGGTACACAGGTGAACTACAACAACAACAATCACGCCAACCATTCCAAAACTACAGTGGTAACAAGAGGAGAGTGGTTGTCAGCCACGGGAAACAAGAGCTTTCGTAGCTACAACCACCACTAGTCCAAAGAAGTATGAAGGCCCATATCCTAAATGCAACAAGTGCAAGTATCATCATTTGGGTGCATGTCTGATTCCTAGGTGTGACAAGTGTGGCAAGGTTGGCCACTGTTCTGAGACATGTTGGGTGACAATAGGAAGGGGAGGAAACGGAAATGGTGTGGATAATGGAAATGGGAATGGAGCTGGATGAGAAACTAGATGCTATGGTTGTGGAAGCAAGGATCACTAGAAAAAAGATTGTCCTAAGGGAAATCAAGCTCGTGGGAGAACTTTTGTGATCGGGGCAAAGGATGCATGCAGAGACCCTAACGTGGTCACGGTACGTTCCCTATCAACAATCATTTTGCATCCATATTATTTGATATCGGTGCCGATTTTAGCTTTATTTTCATGGAATTTAAAAATATATTGGGCATAGAATCAATAACCGAGCCGAAGTCGTGTGTCATGAGAAGATTATCTGCGTACCGCTACCAAATGAGGAGACTATCATTATTCATGGGGAGAAGCGCGACACACCTTTGCGAATCGTTAATTGTATGAAGGACCAAAAGTGTCTACGGAAAGGTTGTGTAGTCTTCCTAGCACATGTGGTTGACAAGAAGGCCGAAGAGCCCAAGCTTTAAGATAATCCTGTGGTGAAGGAATACCCTGAAGTCTTTCCTGAGGATTTGCCGGGATTACCACCACAACGACCAGTCGAGTTTCACATCAACTTGGTGCCGGGAGCTGCACCCGTAGCCAAGTCTCCATATCGTCTAGCACCTTCAGAAATGTAAGAGTTATCCACACAACTTCAAGAGTTGTTGGATAAGGGATTCATTCGACCAAGCTTTTTGCCTTGGGAGCTCCAGTCTTATTCCTTAAGAAAAAGGACGGAACATTCAGGATGTGTATAGATTACCGAGAGTTGAATAAGCTCACTATCAAGGATCGGTACCCACTACCGAGAATTGATGACTTGTTCGATCAGCTGCAAGGATCGAGTTTCTACTCCAAGATAGACTTAAGGTCTGGATATCACCAGTTGCGAATACAAGAAGAGAGCATACCAAAGACTGTGTTTAGAACTCGTTATGGTCACTACGAATTTCTCGTTATTCTATTTGGCTTAACAAACGCACCAGCAGTTTTTATGGATTTAATGAATCGAGTGTGCAAGCCTTGTCTCGACAAATTTGTGATAGTATTGATTGATGATATATTAATATATTCATGGTCGAAGGATGAGCATGAGCAACATCTGAGAGCCATCTTGGAGCTATTGAAAAAAGAGTCACTTTACGCGAAGTTTTGTAAATGTGAGTTTTGGATTCGTGAGGTGCAATTTCTCGGGCATGTAGTAAACGAGAAAGGCATTCATGTAGACCCATCGAAGATTGAAGCAATCAAGAATTGGGAAGCGCCCAAGACACCAAATGAGGTTCGACATTTTTTGGTTTAGTGGGTTACTATTGGAGATTTATTGAGAACTTATCCAAAGTTGCTCAACCACCAACCTCACTCACGCAAAAATACAAGAAGTTCGATTGGGGAGAAAAACAACAAGAGGCGTTTCAGCTCCTAAAGGATAAATTATGTGATGCACCGATTCTCTCACTACCTGACGGTACCGATGACTTCGTGGTATGCTGTGATGCTTCGCATCAAGGATTAGGTTGTGTGCTTATGCAACGGGAAAATTTCATCACATATGCATCACGCCCACTAAAGGTGCCTGAGAAGAACTACACCACACACGACCTTGAGTTAGGTGCAGTGGTATTCGCCTTAAAGATATGGAGACATTACTTATATGGTACTCAATGTACTATATTAACAGATCACAAAAGTCTGCAACATATATTTAATCAGAAAGAATTAAATATGCGTCAACGACGTTGGGTTGAACTGTTGAACGACTATGATTGCGAAATCAAGTACCATCTGGGCAAGGCAAATGTCGTAACAGATGTGTTGAGCCGTAAGGAATGAGTTAAAACCTTAAGGGTTCAAGTGTTAGAGATGAAAATTCAAACAAACCTTACCACTCAGATTCATGACGCGCAGGTAGAAACATTCAAAGAAGAGCATATTAAAGCGGAACTTCTCTGAGGTATGGAGAAATAGTTAGTGCCAAAGGAAGATGGAACTTTATACCTTATGGGACGAGTTTGGGTCCCACTTTTCGGCGGTCTCCGGGAAGTAGTATTGGACGAGGCACACAAGTCTAAGTACTCAATCCATCCAAGATCGGATAAAATGTACCAAGATTTGAAGGAATATTATTGGTGGCCTAACCTCAAGAGTGACATAGCAACTTATGTTGGTAAATGTTTAACTTACACAAAGTTAAGGCCGAGTATCAGAAACCTTCGGGATTGTTACAACAAATCGAGATTCCCGTATGGAAATGGGAGCAAATATCTATGGACTTTATTACAAAATTACCCAGGACCTCAAGAGGTCACGACATGATTTGGGTAATAGTGGATAGATTGACAAAGTCCGTGCATTTTCTACCAATTCTTGAAAAAAATAGCACTGAGAAGTTAGTCGAGCTTTATCTTAGAGAAATAGTGGCTCGCCATGGAGTGCCTATTTCTATCATCTCTGACTAAGACAGTCGTTTCGTGTCAAGAATTTGGCAATCTTTTCAAAAGGCCTTTGGATCTCGACTAGATCTAAGCACGACCTTCCATCCACAAACCAAAGGCCAGAGTGAACGGACCATCCAAACGCTGGAAGACATGCTTCGTGCATGTTTGATGGATCTAGGTGGTAATTGGGATACCTGCCTACCATTGGTGGAGTTCTCCTATAATAATAGTTACCACACAAGTATACAAGCCGCACCATTCGAAGCTCTTTATGGTCGGAAGTGTCGCTCTCCACTATTTTGGGCGGAAGTTGGCGACAAACAATTAATTGGTCCTGAATTAGTCCAAGAGACTACAGATAAGATATTTCAGATCTGAGACCGTATCAAGGCGTCTCGTGATCGGCAAAAGAGCTACGCGGACAAGAGAAGAAAACCATTATCTTTCGAGGTCGGAGACAAGGTTTTGTTGAAAGTCTCGCCTTGGAAGGGCATAGCCAGATTTGGTAAGCGCGGGAAGCTTAATCCGCGGTATATCAGACCATTTGAAATTTTGGCAAAGGTTGATACCGTTGCCTACAAGTTGAAATTACCTGATGAATTTAGTAGTGTACATGACACCTTCCATGTGTCAAATCTCAAGAAGAGCCCAACGTAAGAAACGGTTATCATCCCTGTGGAAGAGATTCATATAGACGATAAGCTCCAATTTCCTGAAGAACCTATTGAGGTTATGGACTGGAAAGTCCAGAAAACTAGGAGAAGTCGTATCAAGTTAGTCAAAGTTCGTGGGAACTCAAGGCACAGACCCGAGTATACTTGGGAACGTGAAGATCAAATCAAAGCCAAATACCCTCACCTGTTTGAGAAGACTCCTGTGATTGATGACTCAGCTTGAATTTCGGGACGAAATTCTTTTTAACGAGGGAGTATGTGACAACTGTCACTTTAGGGATAATTTTGTACATTAAACGGTGAAATTTATGATATAATTATGTGTTTTGAACAACTAAACTGCGTGAATTGCATGGCATAAATCCTGAAAGCTCTTTGAATACATTATATGATGCATATTATTTGTTTAGTGATTGCCATTCAAAAACAGTTTAAAACAGTGCGTCAGAAACATATATTAGGCTAGTTGTAGCAGCACAGTGTCAGTATGTAGTTAACATCAGATTTAGGACTTAGATGAGAGTCCAAAGCAAACTGTATATTAAACCCCATGTGGGAAAGCAAGGATTAATACTAACACTTTCCGGAACCTATACATGCACTGAAAACTGTCCGAAATATACACTAAACACCAATTCAGCAAAAATTTAGCAAAATTCAGCGTATACAAGCGTATGTAATATGCAGAAATAATGTTAAACATCATACACTGCTTAAAAGATATTGAAAGTATCAAGTTGGCACCAAAACATATCATATCTCATAAGTCTTGAAAGTTAACATTTTAACGAACCGACAACGAAACGAACACTCGGACACAATCTGAAACATAATATGAAATAGTTAACAACATTTTAACAACATATAACTAGTTAAAATCATTAAACACATTGTTTTGATTAAAAACCCCTAAAACCTCTACATGTTTCTTAAACCTCTGTTTAAGGACCCGTTAACGAATCTAGCGCCCGTTAAGCAACCAAACACGAACTAGACACAAAATATAAACTAGTTAATATTGTTTAACACTATTAAACTAGGGTATGGCATTTTATACATTAAAATATATCAAAAACCCTTAATTCACCAAAACCCCCTAACTAAGCCCCTAATTTTAACTAAGTGCCTAACTAAGAACTTAACCAAGCTAACTACACATCATCATCACTATGGACGGCCAAGGTGGGGGCCCATAAGCCACCCACACACTTGTCCCCTTGTTCCCCCCCCTAATGTTGGAAGTAACTTACAATTGCATGAAGGATATTGTGTTCACTTGCAAACATAAGAAGACCATTTCCTTTCACTTAAGCATTCACCAAAAATCAACAACATAACCATCTCTACATGCTTACATGCTCATGACCATATTACCTTCATTACCACCTCCATTTTGAAGCCACTTTCAAGGCAATCCAAGGTGATTCTAAGGTGTCTCAAGGCAATCTAAGAAGGTGCTAAGCATTGGAAGTTCAAGGACCTCTCTTGGGAGCTTTTATCCACTAACTTTGCGTCATCTTCTTCAACTTGTTCATCTTCCCACTTCCCTAGCCACATTTGATGTCTTGTTACTAGTATTTTGTTAATATATAAGTTATGTCATCCAAGAGAATCAACTTTAAAAGATGAACACATTAACTAGTAACATGATCTAACGAAAACAAAGTTATCTTGAAGTTGTAATAAAGATCTAGATGTTTATTTTGTGCTATGGATCATATCCATCATATGTATACTTGCTAGAAGCTTAGATCTAACAAGTATACACATGGATCTTACAAGATCAATGATCAAAGAAATGATGAAATTGTTATACATAATAAATGGACTCTTTAAAGTGGATAAAATGATTTATAATGTTTTTGAAATGTTGGATGATCAAGTGGTTAAAAATGATAAAAGTCTTGATAAACATGTTTTAACATAATGGATGAACATGTAAATATGATTAAAGTGAGTTATGATGTTTTGTAAAAATATATATAAACAAGTTGTTAAAAATGATTCTTAACAAAGTTAGTTAATAGTAATTAAACCCATTTTTAAAGATGTATGAACATCTTAAAAACAAAGCTAAAAGACTACATGTTTTGGTTAAACTATCAAGTTCATCATGACCTAAAAATGCATACATATGTATATGGATACTTGTTGAAATTATTTGGAATAAATTGATGAGTTTTGATGCTTAACACATGCTTTAAAACATGGGTAACCTCCTAAATCTAGGGGAACTATACGAATTTTTTATAAAATTAAACACTTAGAAGAATATATTGTTATAAAGTTCTTACAAGTAAACTTGTTTAAAAATCATAAACATAAAAATCCCCATGTTTTTGTATAAAATATAAGTCCAAGAAGTTATGGTTTTCCTAAACATAAAATGGGTATAAATATATATTTTGGAAAAAATATATATTTAGTGATCAAAAGAATCATAAGCTATGTGTTTATTGTTTGTATTATATATATATATATATATATATATATATATATATATATATATATATATATATATATATATATATATATATATATATATATATATATACATGTATATATATATATAGTTAGGAACTTGAAGAATAAAACATACCAACAAATACATAATAAGTGGCAAGCAAAGAATTAAAAAATATATATACCTATCCATGACCACACACGGAAACAAATATGGACTTATCGGACGATCGGACTTTATTACGGACTAAAAATATACAATATATCAAAGCTTGGTAAGAATTATTTTCAAAACCGAACAAGTGACAAAATATATATTTTTACAAATATATAAACTATATCGTATTTCGTCGATACTAAAAACTTATTATTTTCGAAGTGTATAAAAATATATATTTCATACACCTCCTAAAAATATATTGTTTTTGGTGGAAACTAAAAAATATATTTTTCTAGAACTAATCACAAAAATATATATTATTTTGGGATACATACACTTATCAAGCATAATACATATACTAATTTGGATAAATCTTAAAAATTATATATATTAAATATACACAAAAGTGGGGGGGGGGTAATTAATACTAGAAATATACGTATTCCTATACATACAAATACATGCCAACATATACCACTAATATTTAGTGAAAATACCTTTATAAAAGTATCATACACAACCATGGAAATACAACTTTAAGTATGCAAATTCTCCCAATACAAGTATACCTATACTTGGGAGGATACACATGTACTACTTAATGATTATTAAACTTGGTCATGTAAACCATAAACCCATGCACATGAATAATTATATATCCATATATGTTTAAATAGATTATTCTTAACAAACCCATCGCAATTAAAAATGATATATATAAAGAGGTGCATACAAATAATACAAGTTAAAATATAATATTTTAACTAGCACATCGATCTTGGAATATTATATAATTAAGAAGAATTATATAAGGAACATATCCGACGATGGTATCGTCGAGGCAAACGGGTGAAACCAAACTATGAGAAGATATGAAACATATACATCTTACTCGTGCAAGGCATAGAGGCTAACGGGCTAGGCCCATACATGCAACACTGGAGATGCAAGGATATATATATATATATATATATATATATATATATATATATATATATATATATATATATATATATATATATATATATATTTGACGAAACATATATATTGACATCATGCACCAAGAATACATTGCAGCTGACATCATACACTGAGTTATACCTCAGCTGACATCATACACCGAAAACGCATCTCAGTGGTGCATCGTACATTGAAAATACAACCAAAAGAAACAAAACACTGAACAAGTCTTAACAAATATTTAAGACAAGAAACATGAACAGGAATCATTCAAAGACCAAAGTGTCTAACAAAACCTAACACGTCTGTAGGTTCTGGTACGAAATAAGGGAAAGGTATTTGAGTTAATCAGTTAAAGCAGAAAGCAAAGTAGTGAGTTCATGTCCCTCTTTTCATCTTAAATGTTTTATAGTTTTATAACTATTGGATGGTGAAATACATGTCTATGGTATGATAAGCTAGGGAATGAAAAAACTAGATCATGTGCGAATAGGGTGAACGTAAGCACCATTAATCTTGTTTAAGACCACGATACAAAGGTTAGATCTAGCGGGTGTTGGCGAGCCCCAATCTTGGTAATGGACCCACACAGAAGAGTGCATTTATCGTCCCAGTCGAGGTTAATCGACAGAAATCGTCTAGGTTTGGATGCTTTCTTTGTTGTCACACATATTAATGTCCTTGCAAAACATTAATGATCATGATTTCATTGACGCTTTACATACCGGGTTTTGATACAAATACTTCATACATTTTATGGATTCAACTCACACAGTTAAAACACTTGAACTCGCGAAGTTTTGTTAATTTTCAACTTAACATGTATTTCAGGTAATTAGTGTATCTATGCAGGAGGTTGCAAATCAAGAAAACAAGTACCAAGTCTCCAATGCCATCTTGCGGTGATATAAGGGTCAAGACCTTAGTAGCTAAAATCTTGCATTTTGGTTATTTAACAAATTGACAATTTAATGGTTTGTAAACAATATACTCAATCCATGTTGTGTTTTGAAACAATATTAGTAATGGCATATGGAGTTAGTTTTATTCATTTAGTATGTTCACTTATGTTGTATGCAATGAGAATCAATCAGATTATACATGCGCTTCCGCCTATGAGCTGGTGTCACAGATTCTGGCTGTGACTTCTGTCTTCTCAACCGTTATTATCATTTTTGTTCTTTCTTTCTTGATCCATTCAGGATGTTGAGTCTCGAACTCATCTCCCCCATCAGTCTCATATAATACCGCATCCTCCAAACCCCACTCAAGGAATTTATCTGGCATTTCGATCCTGTTAACCTCTTCCTCTTCACTGTCTCCATTGTAACTTACGTCAACAGCGGAATCAAGTCATTTCTTTTTAGTTTTAGCTAATTTAGCCTTCTGTTTCTGTTCTTTTTCTCTAAACTGTCAAAACTGAAAATATCTTCACTTGTGTATTTTGGTTTTTGATTTGCTCTAGCGTACAGATCTTGCATAAACTCATGTAATTTCTCCAACCCATCTTGTTGAAACTTTATAAATTCGGATTGCTTAGAAACATAGCAGTGCAGTTCTTTGTGCTTCTTTTTCTGCTCTTTCAGCTTCTCTTTAAGCACGTTAGTATCAATGACCTGATTCTTCAACAAGCAAAATTCCTTTGCTAGAAACAAACCATTTTCCTTGGATAGACGATCGTACAAGTCTTAAAACGGTCGAGGTCTTGAAGGAACTCTATGAGGAGGAGGTTGAACAGTTGAGGAGCGCTTGGGTGGAACATCCCTGGAGGATCCCTCACCTATTTTTCGTTTCTTGGGTGTGGGAGATTTGCTTGGAGTGGGCTCTAAGGGATCAGTTAGTAGCCCTTCTACAAAACGATCTAACTGCTCTTGTGTCACACCCCGATTTTCAATGTAGCGGAAGCGTGCCGCGAGGTGTGGTCAGAGCGGAAATCGTTGCATTCAACCAAGTAAACGACAAATGTATTATATTATAAAACATTCATCCATACTTTTTATTTGACCATAATTCACATATAACTTTTGTCTTTAAAACAAACCACAAGTTTAACAACATTATTTAAAATTTAGATATAAGTTTATAAAACATAACACAAGGACTGAATGAAACACAATATCTTGACTTCTGAACAAACGAACAAGATTTTTCCCCGAAGACCATCCACTAGTTTCCTGTAATACATGTTAGTTTTGAAAACAATGTCAACAAAAGCTGGTGAATTCATGTTATAAATTTTGTATCAAATGAATTATCAAATATATTTGAAATAAACTTGTTTAATATAACTTAATGAAACTTGTAAGATCATTAGTGTGTTGCAAGGACACTAATCTATACGCCGAATAAGGTGGCAACCAAACCTTGATGATTTATTATGTGTCTAAGAAACTCGTTTTAGACACAAAAGCACTCTAATACGATCTGTTATTATTGGCGTAATAGAGTGGGGCTCGCCCAAACCCAATAGATCTATCCCCTTGTTCCTCGGTACTTGTCTTTCATTAATGGCCCCAATGCTTGATCCTTATTCACATGTGATCTAAATATTTTCATTTTCCCAGCTATATTAATGGTAACATGTATACATCCCTGGACATTTAAAACCATAAAACGTTAAAATAAAAGGGGAAACATGAACTCACCGATTTGTGTTCCGTACAAATCTTTATTCGATTCCTGATACTTTGTTCGTTTTTTCGACCTACAAGTGTTCTAGTCTATTAGACACTTAGGCTTTTGTTCGTTTTTCGTACAAGTATTTTATCTTGAATTTCATACTTGTATTTGTTGGTTTTTCTTTGTTGATATATATATATATATATATGGACCTAGTCTATAATTTAATTGTAAATAACTCAATCTAATAATTCATTATATATGGGCCTAGCCCAAAAGCTTTTGTAAGTATGGGCCTAGCCCAAGTTTGCTTACTTTGTGTGGGCCTAGCCCAGTTCGTTTCATGTATGTGGGCCTAGCCCAACATAATTTTAGTAGGTTAAGCCCAATTGATTTATAAAAGTGGGTCTAGCCCAACTTGAAATAAGAGATTGGGCCTAGCCCAAAACAACTTATAAAAATTGGATTAGCCAAATTTATTTTTATAAAAGTGGGCTTTAGCCCAAAGTTAGCTTTTATAAAATGAATTAGCCCAATTTATTTCTTTATAAAAGTGGGCTTGGCCCAAAATTATCTTTTATTTAAATGGGGGCTTAGCCCAAAGTTTATTTTTATAAAAGTGGACCTTATCCCAAGTTTGATTTTTATATAAGTAGGCCTAACACTTGTAAATTTTTATAAAAGTGGGCTTAGCCCAAGTTAGTTTTATAAAAGTGGGCATTAGCCCAACTAGTTTATATAAATGGGCTAGTCCATATACTTTATAAAAATAAGTTTAGCCCAATATGGTTTTTATAAAAATGGGCTTAGTCTAATAGTTTGTTTGGTTGGCCTTATCCAAAAGTATTTACTAGTATTTGTTATAACTTATATAAATTTATTTATAAAAACTATAAGTTATATATATAAAAAAAACTAGTAAATATAAAGTGTGTCGGTTTATTGGTTTGTTTTGACCGTTAGGTTCGCGTCGACTATTTTATTCGTTTCGTCTTTGCCCTTTGTTTCGATTATGCCATATATTTTATTTTGTCAGAATTGTCCGAGTTTGTCCGAATTGTCTGATACATAATATTTTATCAAAATTTGAACACTTATATATATTTTTGTATGTAATTTATCATGATCAAAATATATATAGTTTTATACAATAATACATGTACATATATAAGATTTAAAAAAAATATATATATTTTTATCAAAAATACATATTTATCTCATTTTTAGTTTAATAAAATATAAGTAATTATATTCTTAACTTTTTTTTATCCAAATCCTTTATCTAAACATGATTAAAGTTCCTAATCACTTTTAATAACAAAATTTTTAGTTTAATCATATCTTAATCATGATTAATTTTTATAAAAATTTTGCCATAGTTTCCTTTAAAAACATAAGTATGTCCCATGTTTTTATAACCATGTTTTAAGTAATTCAACTAACTCAAATCATCATCAATCACAAATATTATATAAATGTATTAACATAATGTCATAAATTTGTTATAATTTTTAATCTTTCTTAATATAGAAACTTTATTATAACTTTTATACAAAATTTCTAAATCATAATTTTTATTTAATGATCTAATGCATGCATAATCATATTTAAAATATCAGATTATGTTCATGACATATTTTTGTTAATGAATCTTGCTAATCTAAACATGCATGTGTTTAGATCACCTTTTTATTAATAATTTTGCAAGATTCAAGTTTACTAGTTCATAACAACTTCAAGATCATCAAAAATTATCATGAAAATCACATGATTATGTTAGTGATCTTTGATTTATTAGGGTTTTTCAAGTGGGTTTTTAAATAATTTTTATGATGATCTTGTGAAATTTTATAAAATAAAAAGTATAACATAAAGTTTAAGATCTTACTACTAGCACAATGGCTAGGGATGATCTAGAAGATGAAGAAGATAGGTTGATCAAGAGTTCCAAGCTTTAAAAGTGAGCTTCTAATCCTTGCAAGTTCCTTAGATCTTCATGCAAGCTTATAATTCTTGTTTGGGTTTTTAAAAAGTTGAAGTGAATAAAGGAGTACTTGGTAAATTTTTATGAAGGAAAAAGAAAAGGAAAATTGTTGTGTGTTTTGGTGTTTGAGAAATGAAAGGAAATGAAAGAATAGTAATAGTTTGTGTTGTAATCAAGTTCTTACACCACTTACACTAAACCATCTCCATAATTAGCCAACACATCAACATATTAAATGACTAAGTGGCTTTGGGGAATGCCCCATGTTGCCGTGGGTGATGATGTTATTTTTTTAATATATATATTTTTATATACTTTTATAACTTTCATAAATTTATATATATTTTTTTATAAAAACTAATGCCCCAACACTTTAAAGTGATGTTATAGTAGGCCAAAATAAGTAACTAGTCTTGTTGTTTCGTTGTTCGGTTGTAAAGTTGGTTCGGGTCTTGTACCGGGTAATATACAGACATATAGTGTTACATATAAAATTTTATGTTCATAATAATTCTAGTACATTTTTATTGTCCTGTTAATTATTCAAGCTCTTCAGACTAATAATTTTGTCATTTTGAGTTAGGTTCTTGTACCGGCTTTGTTGTTAGGTTTTTACTGAACAAACCGTTTAGCTTTAAATAATAAGATTTAGATATGGGTTTTATACTAATTTTAGCACCCATTATTATTCTTTAGCTAAAAATATTTATTTTTGGCTTTTCTGACAATTGCTGAATTTTGCTGCAGAATTGCTGAATTTTGCTGCAGACTTGGACAATTTGTTATTTTATATAAAATTTTTATGGTATAATAGTGCAGAAATATTTTATATCTTAATTCTATTATATCAGACTATATCGTAACTAGTTTTGATATTTAATACATGATCGCTTCGTTGTCATCCGTCTAGGATATGGTTTTATATATTCGTGATCATGACAAATCTATTATCATACCAAACTATGATTTGGTTAAATTCCTAGACTTTCAAGACTTAAAATCAAAAATTAAGTCATGTTATATGATAAATAGACAATGTACTAGTTGTTCAAGTTGTAAAGAATTACCGGAATTTTGCCAATTGTCACATAACTTTTCTGTCTATCCTGGGCGTTTATCCGCATAAATTTTTTGTCTATCCTGGGCGGCTTTAATACAGTCTCGGATTTTAAAAATTTTATCCGTAGTTTCTTGAATTAATTCTAGACCTATCATTTGTTTGTCGCTTATTTCCGCCCAACATAACGTAGATCGACATTTACGTCCGTATAATGCTTCAAATGGAGCGGCTTGGATACTCGTGTGATAACTATTGTTATATGAGAACTCCACTAAAGGCAAGTGAGTATCCCAATTTCCGCCTAAGTCAATTACACAAGCACGAATCATATCTTCTAAGGTTTGAATGGTGCGTTCACTTTGGCCATCGGTTTGGGGATCAAAGGTCGTACTTAGATCTAAGCGAGATCCAAAAGCCCTTTGAAGTGATTGCCAAATTCTTGATATGAAACGACCATCTCGATCAGAGATTATGGAAACAGGAACTCCATGTCTTGCCACAATCTCTTTAAGATAAAGTTCGGCTAACTTCTCGGTTTTATCTTTCTCACGTACCGACAAGAAGTGAGCTGATTTAGTTAGTCGGTTAACAATTACCCAAATCATATCATGACCACGAGAGGTCCTGGGTAATTTTGTTATGAAATCCATAGAAATTTGTTCCCATTTCCAAGTGGGAATTTCAGGTTGTTGTAACAATCCTGAAGGTTTTTGGTATTCGACGTTAATTTTTGCACATGTTAAGACATTTTCCAACATAAGTTGCAATATCTCTTTTGAGATTAGGCCACCAACAGAATTCTTTAAGATCGTCATACATTTTATCCACTCCGAGATGTATCGAATATTTGGACTTATGGGCTTCATCT
The DNA here is from genome assembly GCA_947069175.1 of Scalesia atractyloides. Classification (NCBI taxonomy): domain Eukaryota; kingdom Viridiplantae; phylum Streptophyta; class Magnoliopsida; order Asterales; family Asteraceae; genus Scalesia; species Scalesia atractyloides. Next base: position 46,151,282 of record CAMTDV010000027.1, read on the forward strand.
AGAATTAAGTTTCGCAAATTACCAAAAAGAGGAACCCAAATTCTGTTTGCAAAATACAAAGTTCCGTTCCCTTTGGTTCTAATTGTTTTTCCATACCTCTAAGCATCTCTGCTTTAAAATTTCCGCTCTTCAGGGCTTCCTGTTGAGCGTCGTTAATTCCAGAGTTAAGGTTATTGTGAATGGTGAGTCTTAATGATCGTACACGAAGAGGCTTCACTCGTTCATTTCGACTTAGAGCATCTGCGACAACAATCGCCTTTCCTGGATGGTATTTAATTTCACAATCGTAGTCATTCAACAATTCAAGCCAACGTCTTTGGCGCATATTTAACTCTTTCTGGTTAAATATATGTTGAAGACTTTATGATTGGTAAAGATTGTGTACTTGGTGCCGTAAAGATAATGACGCCAAATTTTTAACGCAAATACCACTGCACCTAACTCTAGGTCATGTGTGGTGTAGTTCTTTTCGTGAACTTTTAGTTGACGTGATGCGTATGCAATAACTTTCTCTCGTTGCATTAATACGCATCCTAAACCTTTATGTGAAGCGTCACAATAAACTACAAAGTCGTCTATGCCGTCCGGAAGTGATAGAATCCGTGCATCACAAAGTTTATCCTTTAGCAGTTGGAAAGTTGCTCCTTGTTTCTCTCCCCAATCAAACTTCTTATCTTTCTGAGTTAGGGAGGTTAGTGGTTGAGCGATCTTCGAGAAATTTTCAATGAATCTCCGATAATAACCCGCCAATCCTAAAATTTGGCGTACTTCGGTGGGTGTCTTAGGTGCGTTCCAATTCTTAATGGCTTCTATTTTTGATGTATCGACATGTATGCCTTTTTCGTTAACTACATGTCCGAGAAATTGGACATCACGAAGCCAGAATTCAGACTTAGAGAATTTTGCATATAGTTTCTCTTTCTTTAACAACTCAAGAATGGTCCTAAGATGATGTTCGTGATCCTTTTTATTTCGTGAATATATCAATATGTCATCAATGAATACTATCACAAATTTATCGAGATAAGGCTTGCACACACGGTTCATTAAGTCCATGAACACCGCCGGTGCATTTGTTAGACCAAATGGCATAACAAGGAACTGGTACTGACCGTAATGGGTTCGGAATGATGTCTTTGGAATACTTTCTTCCTGCACTCTAAGTTGATGGTATCCTGACCTTAAGTCAATCTTCGAGTAAAAACTTAATCCTTGAAGTTGATCGAACAGATCATTGATCCTCGGTAACGGATACCGATTCTTGACCGTGAGTTTGTTTGATTCTCGATAATCTATGCACATTCTAAAGCTTCCTTCTTTCTTCTTTACAAATAGAACTGGAGTTCCCCAAGGTGAGAAGCTTGGTCTAATAAAACCTTTGTCCAACAACTCTTGAAGTTGTGTGGACAACTCCTGCATTTCCAAAGGAGCAAATCGGTATGGGGATTTCGCTACAGGTGCAGCTCCTAGAATCAAGTCTATGCGAAATTCGACTTGTCGTTGGGGTGGTATTCCTGGCAAGTCCTCTAGGAAGACTTCAGGAAATTCCTTAACAACAGGGATCTCCTCAAGTTTTGGCTCCTTGGATTTCTTGTCAACAATGTGTGCAAAGAATGCTATACATCCTTTTCTCAAGCACTTTTGAGCTTTCATACAAGAAATAATTCGCAATGGTGTTTCGCTCTTCTCGCCATGTATAAGAAGTGTTTCATTATTAGGAAGTGGAATGCAAATGATTTTGTCGCAACACACAACTTTGGCTTGATTATTGGATAACCAATCCATACCGATTACAACATCAAAACTACCTAACTGGATGGGTGATGAATCATGTTTAATTTTTGTCCGCCTAACTCTAAAGAACATCCTTTAATAATTTCATCAGATTCAATTATCTTTCCATTTGCTAGTTCGATAGTGAATGGAATATCTAATTCATTTGAATTTAGTTCGAGTATATCTTTAAACTCTAAAGATATGAAACTAAATCTACGCCAGTATCAAATAAAATAGATGCGAAATGATTATTGATAGGGAATGTACCAGTGATCACATTCGGATCCTGACGTGCCTCGTGAGCTCCTATTACAAAGGCTCGCCCGTGGCCTTTGTTCTCTTTTGGGCAATTCTTCCTAAAGTGGCCCAATTTACCGCAACCATAACAACTTTGATATCTTCCTCGGTCGTTTCCATTTCCATAACCTCCTTCTTTCTTGCCTTCATTCCTATTTCCTTTGTTATTACTCCAGCAGTTTTCGGTGCGGTGTCCCAACTTCCCGCACTTATCACATTTGGTGGTTCGGCATCCACCATAATGATGATAATTGCACCTGTTGCACATAGGTGCATTTCCTGTATAACCTCTCGGTTCTGTCTCTGCTGCTGCCATGAATACTTTGTTCCTTTTTGCTGTGGGGGTTTCTTTCTTCTTGTTACTCGGTCGAGAATCTTTCTTGAAGTGTGTAAACTTTCTCTTATTCCCATGTGAGGTTGATTCTACATTGTTTCCTTGGGCATCTCCGCATTCTTTCTCGAAAACTTATTCATTCTCACCACTTCTTCGGTAAGGCTTACTGCAATCGTAATTGCCTCAGTGATGGTTGTTGGATGCGACAAAGTAACCATACTTCGAATTTCTGGAGATAATCCCCAAATGTATCGTTCGATATGTTTAATTCGGGGGTTACCATAACGGAACGACTCGTGAAAGATCATGAAATCGCTGAGTATAGCCATAGATGTCAGATTCAACCATCGCTATATTCCAAAACTCAGTTTCCAATTTTTGTAACTCAGCTCTAGAACAGTATTTCTCTCTCATCATATCCTTCAGTCTATCCCAAGTAATAGCATAAGCAACTGCTTTTCCAAGCGTCTGTACTTGCAAATTCCACCATGACAATGCTTCATCCATAAATAAGCCTGATACATATGTCACAATCTGGTTGATAGAACAGTTACTCATACGAATCACGGAATCCGTCTTTTCTGTCCAAAGCACAAAGGCTACTGCACCGCCTGTGCCATCAGAATTCAAGGGTTTGCAATCTAAAAATTGTTTGTATGTACATCCTGAAATAGTTAGATTTCAAGAATTATCAATAGTAATATTGTTAGAAATAAATATTAATGATCATACTTTGGTAATTTTATAAATAACAAACCATTTACGGGCATCTGAACTCTTGGTGGTTCTTGAACCCTTGGTTCAGCATTGCGCTCGTGATGCGCAAGTGCTTCAGTTATTCATTGATTCACTAGAGCATCGAGCTCGGCTTGGGTTAAAGGTAATGGTGATGGTCTAACTCGGGGTCTACCTCTTCCTCTAGATGCCATGATCTTCATATATGAAACATATAGAAGTGATTAGACGTATATTTGAAACAAATATTGTCTTTCATGGATTAGTATTATATAATATAAGTGTATATAATATTTATATAATTCAATTTTTATGTATAGTATTCATATTATAAGCACCATAATAGATACATAAGAATGAACAATCAACAATACATAAATAAAAGATAAACATCAACCATTATATATATACTGTCAACTTGATACATCATTTTTGTGAAAATACAAAAATAACTCGGAGTTATAACACTTCGATAGATAAGTCATACACAATACATTACAAAGTAGATATTTTCCTTCACATTGTTCTTCAAAATCTTTAAGTTGACGACATATATATCTTCAAAAACTTCTATCTTCAGCAAAACTGGGTATGAGTACCTACCCTAAAGGTATGACCATATACCAACTAGACAGACAGTGGAGGTGGATGGGAGATGAACGGATGATCCTCCGGAGTTATTCGACCTCCTCCTCGAGCAAACGGATACGCTCCTCATGGGATGGAAATACACTCTGCTCTAGAGAGTGTGGATGTGGTATAACAGGCGAAGGTGGTGGTGATGTCGTCGGTAGAGATGGTGTCACGGGAGGTGTCGAAGTGGGTAATTGTGGTAACTAAGATGACAAAGATGGGGTACTCTGAGTTGCTCGCAAAGTGGAAATCTGAGCCTGCAGCTCACGGATACGATGAAATAAGATACTAATCTGTATCTCAGAAGACGTGACTCGAAACTCGGTGGTGGTTGGTGGAAAATGACTGGGATGATAGGGATCAGATGGGCTCATACCAGGTGGAGGTGATCGAATGTGAATACCGGTATGGTGAGATGATGGGTATGATGGTCCTCCAACAGTGGGTGGTCGTGAATAGGGATGGTGTCTACTCGCATACTGACTAGACTCAGGGAACATAACTCGGGAGGGTCCTGCAGTGTAAGAAGATGCATAAGGATCAGATGTGATAAAAGGATCTGGAATGGGTATACGCGGTATATGTAATGATCCATCAACATGGTGAAACGGTGGCTACTCAGAGGAGTAGGATGTACCTCCCAATGAGTAATGTGAAGGTCCAGACAAAGGATGAGGAGTGAAATGATCAGTAGCAAATGAAACGTCTCCAGGTAAATACTGAGATGGCCCAGATGGGTAGGTGTGACCAGTAGTGATAGCATCAGATGGTATGGGATCAACAAAAGTGGGTGTAATAGAATCATCAACAGTGGGAAAAGTATCTAGAAGTGGTGGAAGAGCAGTATCAGGTGAGGGCTCGGGTGAGGGTGATCTCGGAGACGATGGAGCAAATGAGGTAATATCCATGACATCAGGCTCATGAGGAGCTACCTCTAGTAGCGCGAGATCAAAATCATCTCCGATACCTAGATCTTCCTCAAGGTGATCTACGTGAACAATAGGAATGACATCGTCATCTCCATCAAGGTCGACAGCAAAAGGATTTATCACGTTAGTGGTATAACATGGTGCTCTACAATGTGCTCACCTTCGGGGTGGCCAATGATAACTATCTGGTGGTGAAAGAGTGGTAAAGCTAAAACATCATCATCGGGAATATCTCCAGGAATGGGATTGGGTACAGGGTAGGGTAGGGCAAAAGGTTGGAAATCATCGTCCATCCAATCATCTTCAGAAGCATCGTGATCTGACTCGTCGTCAGAAATGATAATGACTGGTGGGAAGGGATCGTCTAATGGTATATAATCTATCTCAGGCTCAGAACTCATAGACTCGGTGTCTGAAAGGTTACTATCGGAAGACATGGTCCTGGCAAACAAAATCCATACAACTTATTTTTGTAAAAAAAATATATTTGTTTTAAGATAAATAATCGAGCAATCACTAAGTTTCAATGTAAGTTTTTCTAATCATAAGTTCAACTCAACTTACTGTTATTGTGTCTATCTCTCATAGACTAGTTTTGGATAATGACCTTGCACTATTGTTTTTGTTTTAAACATTTGATACTAGTGGACAGTTCTCCCCGGGATGACAAACCAAAAATACTTATTTCAATTTTTCTAAACGACTCACAAAAATTTATAAAAGAGCAGTTTGAAATTGTAGACTAGACTCAAAAGAATCTTAGTTCACTACAATTGAAGCTCTGATACCAAGTCTGTCACACCCCAATTTTTTATGTAGCGGAAGCGTGTCGCGAGGTGTGGCCAGAGCGGAAATCGTTGCATTCAACCAAGTAAACGACAATTGTATTACATTACAAAACATTCATCCATACTTTTTATTTGACCATAATTCACATATAACTTTTGTCTTTGAAACAAACCACAAGTTTAACAACATTATTTTAAATTTAGACATAAGTTTATAAAACATAACACAAGGATTGGATGAAACACAACATCTTGACTTCTGAACAAACGAACAAGATTTTTCCCCGAAGACCATCCACTAGTTTACTGTAATACATGTTAGTTTTGAAAACAATGTCAACAAAAGCTGGTTAATTCATGTTATAAATTTTGTATCAAATGAATTATCAAAAATATTTGAAATAAACTTGTTTAATATAACTTAATGAAACTTGTAAGATCATTAGTGTGTTGCAAGGACACTAATCTGTATGCCGAATAAGGTGGCAACCAAACCTTGACGATTTATTATGTGTCTCAGACACTCGACACAAATGCACTCTAATACGATCTGTTATTATTGCCGTAATAGAGTGGGGCTCGCCTAAACCCAATAGATCTATCCCCTCGTTCCTCGGTACTTGTCTTTCATTAATGGCCCCAATGCTTGAGCGTTATTCACATGTGATCTAAATATTTTCATTTTCCCAGCTATATTAGTTGTAACATGTATACATCCCCGCACGTTTAAAATCATAAAAATGTTAAAATAAAAGGGGAAACATGAACTCACAGATTTGCGTTCCGTACAAATCTTTATTCGATTCCTGATACTTCGTTCGTGTTTTCGACCTACAAGTGTTCTAGTCTATTAGACACTTAGGCTTTTGTTCGTTTTTCGTACAAGTATTTTATCTTGAATTTCATACTTGTATTTGTTGGTTTTTCTTTGTTGATATACATATAGATATATACATATATATATATATATGCTAGATTGATTAAATGGACCTAGTCCATAATTTAATTGTAAATAACTCAATCTAATAATTCATTACATATGGGCCTAGCCCAAAAGCTTTTGTAAGTATGGCCCTAGCCCAAGTTTGCTTACTTTGTGTGGGCCTAGCCCAGTTCGTTTCATGTATGTGGGCCTAGCCCGACCTACTTTTATTTATTAGTAGGTTAAGCCCAATTGATTTATAAAAGTGGGTCTAAGCCAAGTTAAAAAAAAAAATTGGGCCTAGCCCAAAACAACTTATAAAAATTGGAATAGCCAAATTTATTTTTATAAAAGTGGGCTTTAGCCCAAAGTTAGTTTTTATAAAATGGATTAGCCCAATTTATTTCTTTATAAAAGTGGTCTTGGCCCAAAATTATCTTTTATTTAAATGGGTCTAGCCCATGTAAACTTTTATAAAAGTGGGCTTAGCCCAAAGTTTAATTTTATAAAAGTAGACCTTATCCCAAGTTTGATTTTTATATAAGTAGGCCTAACACTTGTAAATTTTTATAAAAGTGGGCTTAGCCCAAGTTAGTTTTATAAAAGTGGGCCTTAGCCCAACTAGTTTATATAAATGGGCTAGTCCATATACTTTATAAAAATAAGTTTAGCCCAATATGGTTTTTATAAAAATGGGCTTAGTCTAATAGTTTGTTTGGTTGGCCTTATCCAAAAATATTTACTAGTATTTGTTATAACTTATATAAATTTATTTATAAAACTATAAGTTATATATATAAAAAAATCTAGTAAATATAAAGTGTGTCGGTTTATTGGTTTGTTTTGACCGTTAGGTTCGCGTCGACTATTTTATTCGTTTCGTCTTTGCCCTTTGTTTCGATTATACCATATATTTTATTTTGTCCGAATTGTCCGAGTTTGTCCGAATTGTCCGATATAATATTTTATCAATACTTGAACACTTATATATATTTTTGTATTTAATTTATCATGATCAAAATATATATAGTTTTATACAATAATACATGTACATATATAAGATTTAAAAATATATATATATATATATATATATATATATATATATATATATATATATTTTTATCAAAAATACAAATTTATCTCATTTTTAGTTTAAGAAAATATAAGTAATTATATTCTTAACTTTTTTTTATCCAAATCCTTTATCTAAACATGATCTAAGTTCCTAATCACTTTTAATCACAAAATTTTTAGTTTAATCATCTCTTAATAATGATTAATTTTTATAAAAATTTGCCATAATTTCCTTTAAAAATATAAGTTTTTCCCATGTTTTTATAAACATGTTTTAAGTAATTAAACTAACTCAAATCATCATCAATCACAAATATTATATAAATGTATTAACATAATGTCATGAATTTATTATAATTTTTAATCTTTCTTAATATAGAAACTTTATTATAACTTTATACAAAATTTCTAAATTATATAAATTATTTAATGATCTAATGCATGCATAATCATATTTAAAATATAAGATTATGTTCATGACATATTTTTGTTAATGAATCTTGTTAATCTAAACATGCATGTGTTTAGATCACCTTTTTATTAATAATTTTGCAAGATTCAAGTTTACTAGTTCATAACAACTTCAAGATCATCAAAAATTATCAAGAAAATCACATGATTATGTTAGTGATCTTTGATTTATAGGGTTTTTCAAGTGGGTTTTTAAATAATTTTTATGATGATCTTGTGAAATTTTGCAAAATAAAAAGTATAATATAAAGTTTAAGATCTTACTACTAGCACAATGGCTAGGGATGATCTAGAAGATGAAGAAGATAGGTTGATCAAGAGTTCCAAGCTTTAAAAGTGAGCTTCTAATCCTTGCAAGTTCCTTAGATCTTCATGCAAGCTTATAATTCTTGTTTGGGTTTTTAAAAAGTTGAAGTGAACAAAGGAGTACTTGGTAAATTTTTATGAAGGAAAAAGAAAAGGAAAGTTGTTGTGTGTTTTGGTGTTTGAGAAATGAAAGGAAATGAAAGAATGGTAATAGTTTTGTGTTGTAATCAAGTTCTTACACCACTTACACTAAACCATCTCCATAATTAGCCAACACATCAACATATTAAATGACTAAGTGGCTTTGGGGAATGCGGGGAATGCCCCATGTTGTCGTGAGTGATGATGTTATTTTTTTAATATATATATTTTTATATACTTTTATAACTTTAATAAATTTATATATAAGTTTTTATAAAAACTAATCCCCAACACTTTAAAGTGATGTTATAGTAGGCCAAAATAATTTACTAGTCTTGTTGTTTCGTTGTTCGGTTGATAAAGTTGGTTCGGGTCTTGTACCAGGTAATATAACATATAGTGTTACTTATAAAATTTTATGTTCATAACAATTCTAGTACAATTTTTATTGTCCTGTTAATTATTCTAGCTCTTCAGACTAATAATTTTGTTATTTTGAGTTCGGTTCTTGTACCGGCTTTGTTGTTAGGTTTTTATTGAACAAACCGTTTAGCTTTAAATAATAAGATTTAGATATGGGTTTTATACTATTTCTAGCACCCATTATTACTCTTTAGCTAAAAATATTTATTTTTGGTTTTTCGGACAATTGCTGAATTTTGCTGCAGAATTGTTGAATTTTGCTGCAGACTTACAATTTGGTATTTTATATAAAATTTTTATGGTATAATAGTGCAGAAATATATCTTAATTCTATTATATCAGACTATACCGTAACTATTTCTGATATTTAATACATGATCGCTTCGTTGTCATCCGTCTAGGATATGGTTTTATATATTCGTGATCATGACAAATCTATTATCATACCAAACTATGATTTGGTTAAATTCCTAGACTTTTAAGACTTAAATTCAAAAATTAAGTCATGTTATATGATAAATAGACAATGTACTAGTTGTTCAAGTTGTACAGAATTACCGGAATTTTGCCAATTGTCACATCTTGTTCTGATGTCACCACAACAGGTGTCTCTGATTTTGTCATCTCTCTCCTTTTCATTCTTTGTTCTCGCTTTTCTGCCTTTGCTACAGCATGAATGGCCTGCATCCTTTCGATCTCTTGTCTTGTTGATCCAACAAGAATGCTGTCACCCATAATTCGCTCTAGGTTTGAGGATTCTTTCTTGCTCTTCTTCTTGGAGGGTTCTCCTTCAACCACTTTCTTTCCTTTGTCTTTTTGTTTACGTATAAGTGGTATTTCCTCCTCAACTTCAGCCTCTTCTTCTCCAGTAGCATGTTAGTCTTGTCCTTCTCTACCCTGCCTTACTCTTTTGCGGTACTTGTTAAATGCAACAATAACAATGGGAAGTATTTCTTCTCTGTACATCCAATTATTTCCATGATTTATCTTCCTTTGGGAAGCTGAAACTGGTATAGATTTCCATCATGCGGTAAGTTCTTGTGCTGATCCTCAATGAGCAACTATACAAATCTTGGATACATGGCCCATGCGCCTTTGTTTATGTTGTCGATCATACAGTAAAAGATAAGCCTGAGATGTTAAAGGGCTGATTGATACAAAGATTCAACATTGCCGCAGACCATTCCAAGTTTACACCATCGTATCCCTCTTCTTGTGACAGATGCTCATGCAAAATGTGTGTTAGATAAACCTCCAATCCTTTGTAAGACTTGACTTCTTTATCTCGCTCTTGCTTTGAAAATCACCTACATAGTTCATTCCACAGAATCCCTCTAGCTCTACTTCTTTACTTAGCTTTATCGGATCACTGGAACTGTCTCCTGGGCAAAGAACTTTTCGAATTCGCTCTTCTGTTACCTTTATCTCTTTATTGCGTACTGTTGCGGTGATGTGCTGACTTGGTTCAATGTTCTCACTCTAGCTGTTCTCCAAAATTCTTCTATGTGAATACAGTAGATCTTCGGATTAGTGTGAACATCATAGCTTATTTTGCTTCTTGACAGCCAGTCCATTACGTTTTCAAAATCAGGCTTAGGAGGAACTAGTGCAATTGGCTGATTGTGTTTCCTTGTGCTATCCCACACTAATTGTTGAGCCATTCTGAAACGTGAAAATGAGCCAAGTTAGATCTGAGTTACCAAACACAACAATCAGTTAGTAAGGATATATATACACCAATATACAAAATTATTTACAAAAAAAATTATTTTGAAAAATAATTTCACTGGCATATCTGCCGACAATTACGCTGGATTTGACCACCATATACGCCGGACATGTGACTTATATATATGGGGCAAAGTGACATATACGCCGGTAGTGGCTTATTTACGCTGATTATGTGTCATGTATTTAAGTTTTATTTCGAGAAAGCAATCAGCATAGATGATCGTCTACACTAGTTGACGGGCGTATTTGTCAAATACAGCAGTTGCTTGAACTCGCGTTCAAGACTTAAATCCGCAATTACTTCTCTTTTATGTAAATACGCTACATTCAACTTAATTATGTTGCAGTCAAAATAAATACGCTAGCTTCAAAAGTTTCTTGATAAACCCAAGAATCAAACTTTGAGCACAGATTAAATCATTCTTAGTGATTGTATCGATTTTGTACGTGAATTTTGATGAACAATCAATAGACAATCAATATGTAAATGAAGAAACCATACCGAAATCAATCTCAAACAAATCTACTCAAATGTTTAGACGATGTTTGAAGTTTAGTGTTTTGAAAATAAGTTTTCGATATAAAGAAGATGATGACGATGTATGAAACTTAAGCATATTTAGATCTGATACATATATATAGAAGATTATCTTCCAGCGTAATTAATAATTACGCTGGAAAGATAATTACGCTGCGTAGGATTGCTTTTGAGGTTTCTTCATGTCTAAGAAGTTTAAAACAAATACCCTCGAAAAACTTAAACTATCTCGAAAGACGTGCCCTTTTTAGTTAAAAATAGTGCAAAAGTTGAAAATATGTTTAAGAAAAACTAAAATTTGCAATTTTTCACATATTTCTTACCGATTCGGATCCTGTGACTTTCCTACAAAAGATCATACTAGCAACACTTTGTCAGTTTGTAAAAAAATAGAAAATATTGAATAATCAAGGCACAAGAAAAACTGTCAGTATGTTTGTCCTTTTAAATCCATACATCTTTCTTTCAACATGTTTTCAGTGAGTGTTTTATCATGTGTGGTAATATTGACAAGAATTGCAATGTCCCCCACTCAAGCTAGACTGTTAGAATGTTGTGCCTATGAGTCCCACATCAAGACATACCCCCGCGATCAAGGTAAGCACAAAGATTCCTCATAGCGGGTGAGTATATTGACCTCATTCGTTTTTGAATTTCAACGATAGACAATTGGTGATCAAGTCAGTACTTTCGTATAGCAGAGAGACCAATGTCTAATGAGGGCTAAGACAGAAACCATAGACGGTACGATTTAAGCACTTTAATGATTCTTAATGAGAGCTTCATCTGTGTAGGGTTTTGGCCACATTGGCTCTTTAGAAAAGATATCATAATTGTGTCTAGGTCAGCATATATCTTGATGTAGTAGAAGAGCAACTATGATATCCCCAAATGATTAGACAATATAAAGACCCGAAATCTCAGACTCTAGCAATCTATCAACGCAAGATTAAAGACCATTAAGCCATACGCCACAACGTGTTACTCGCAAGTTGCACAACATTGTGGGTATCCAAAATTCTTGTGTAAGCATTAACTTTCATCGACTACTCACAGTTTACTCGATGATGCTGTTGAATCTACTGACATGTCGTTGCTTGGCACCTCGACCGATTTTCCTTGTTTAACACTTGAATTTCCATTCTTTTTCTGTTTTGAGAATAAAGAAAGTGTCAGTAGTTTTCTATCATTTCTTAAGCAGGTGTCAAACGAAAGACCAAATCGCAAGTCATATTTTCTGAAAACTTCCCCCCTTAAATTTGATTTTCGAAAGTTCAAAGTTTGAAAATGAAATTTTAACGTTGCAGAAAATATTTTAGTTGGACACAATTTTTGTTAAGATGTTTAAGATATTTATTATGAAGAAACCTGAAAAGACTTTTTTTTCACGAAAATGGCTTTAAAGACTCAAATCATTTCCACTCAACGAAATTGACCATTTTCAACCAGGTTACCAACCGGTTAAAATGGGTTTTGTCCAAGGCTTTCGTGAAAATATCAGCTTTTTGTTGCATAGTATCCACAGGCACCACTTGAATGTATCCTTTCTCGTACGCATCTCTGATCGCGTGAATGCAAATTTCGATGTGCTTTGTTCTGGAGTGGTGGATAGGATTCTTCACAATTCCTTGGCACGCCTAGTTGTTGATGTATATTGGAGTCTTCATAATGTTGATCCAACAACTTATTTTGTATCCAAAGAACTTGTGAGCAGCAATTGTAAGCTGCCGTATATTCGACTTGCTCGGTAGATGTGGGAAGTACTGTCTGCTTCTTGCTTTGTCACGATATGAGACGATTTCCTAAGAATTGACAACCTCCAGAGACAGACTTTCTGTCAACCTTGCAACCTACATGATCACTGTCACAGTAATCAATTAAATCAAAATTGTTATCTTTAGGATACCACAGTCTGACCTTGGGTGTTCCTTTCAGATAGCGAAAAATTCGTTTAACAACTACTTCATTAGATTCTTTTGGATTCGTCTAAAAACGTGCACAGAGGCAAACAACCCACATAATGTCAGGCCTACTTGCGGTCAGATACATCAACGAGCCTATCATCGAGCGATAGAAGGACTTGTCCGCTGGTTTTCCTTGAAGATCAGATGTGAGTTCTGTCTGAGCTGTAAATGGTGTGCTGGCGGTTTTGCAGTCCTTCATGCTGTACTTAGCGAGAATATCCCTGATGTATTTTTTTATGAATGAAGATACCTTCTTCGCTCTGCTTTACTTCTAATCCCAAGAAAAATGCGAGTTCTCCCATCATACTCATCTCGAACTTTGCCTTCATAACCCTCTCGAACTCCTTGTATAGGGCCTCATCAATTGACCCCAAAATAATATCGTCTACATAGATCTGCACCAGCATCACATCATCTCCGATCCTTTTTGTGAAGAGAGTCATATCGATCTTACCTCTTGTGTAACCACATTCCAAAAGATATGTCGGCAAAGTCTCATACCAGGCTCGAGAAGCTTGATGAAGACCGTAGAGGGATTTGTCAAGCTTATAGTATCGTGCAGGAAAGTGTAGATCTTCAAATCCTGGAGGCTGACAAACATAGATTTCTTCCTTCACCATCCCATATAGAAACACACTCTTTACATCCATTTGAAACACCTTGAAGTTTTTTTACGAAGCATATGCTATGAATATTCTAATAGCTTCCAAACGTGCTACCGGAGCAAAAACTTCCTCATAATCAATCCCTTCCTCGTGTCGGAAGCCTTGAACTACTAATCGTGCTTTATTCTTGATGACTACACCATGATCATCCATTTTTTACGAAATACCTAGTTGGTGCCAATGGGATACTTTCCATCTGATAGATCAATGAGTTCCCAAACTTTGATCTTACGAAACTAAGATAACTCTTCTTACATCGCCTGCACCCTGCTAGAATCTTGAATGGCTTTTTCAATGTCTCTTGGTATAGATTGCGAAAGAAAAGCTGCGTATAATCCAGTGTTGATGGTATGTGTTTGCCCACGAGTTCGAACACCATCTTCCATGGAACCAATGACATTCTCAGTTGGATGATTTCGGTTTGTCCTATATCCTGTGTTGGTGTGAGTCTCAACTTGTTAAGGAGATTGGAGAAGTGTTCGTCGATGTAGATAATTGGAGGTTCGTCTTCTTTAGGTAGTTCATCCACAATCGGCTGTGAAGAAGAGGCATCACATGCAGATGCATTCTCAGCCGAAGTGTCGCCATTAACTTCGTCAACACGAAGGATTGGATCGGCAGAGACTGGGGTGAAATGAGTTGTAAAAGGAGTGAAGCCAATGTCTGAAGAATCAAACAAAGGTTCTATTGGGTTGTTTCTATAGGTTCAGTTTCAGCGAGTGGTTCATCAATGTCGAAACTGTTGAATACAACGTCTACATCATAAAACCAGTTTGGAGAACTTCTAGTGTTGGTAGAGTTTTCTTCTTGAAAGTCGACGTAGTATGATTCAATCACCATCTTGGTTCGTTTGTTGTAAACTCGATACGCCTTTTGAGAAGATGAATAGCCCATGAAGTAGCACACATCACCGACTGCTTCAAACTTGATGAGATTGTCTTCAGTGTTGAGGAGTGTACAGGAACATCCAAACGGTCTAAAGAAATCTATCAGAGGCTTCCTTTTGAAAAGAAGTTTATAGGTTGTTTTCCATGAGGCTTAACAATGAGAACTCGATTCAAAACATAGCATGCTGTGTTGATTGCTTCTGCCTAGAAGAAGATAGAAAGCTTGGAGTCCACGAGCATAGTTTGAGCAGCTTTAGTGAGTGTTCTATTCTTCCGTTCTACTACGGCATTCTGCTGAGGAGTTCTGGCTGCACTGTACTGAAGGCGTATTCCTTTTTCTTTACAAAAGGAGATAAACGTTTGATTTTTTAATTCCGATCCGTTGTCACTTCTGACAGATTTGACCTTCATCTTGATCATGTTTTCAATCATGGGAATGAAGCTCTTGAGAGTGGATGTTGTTTCACTTTTGGATTGAAGAAAATATACCCATGAAAAACGGGAGAAATCATCTGTAATCACCAAGCAATAGGATCTTTTAGCTAACTTTTAACACTTATAGGGCCAAAGAGATCCATGTGCAGTAAATGCAATGGAGAAGATATCGTATTCACAGCTTTGGATTTGTGCGGCTATTTGTGTTGCTTGCCTTGGGTGCATGCGATACATTTTTGTGAAAATGGAAATTCTTTTAAAGGTAATCCTCTTACTAAATTTAATTTGGAAAGCTTATTCATATTTTTGAGGTTCACATGCTCCAACTGCCTAATGCCAAAGCAGTGATTCTGATTCTGACGCTTTTGAGATAAGACACATCGTACGCTCATTGGATTTAGCATATTTCATATTGAGAACGTAGGTGTTGTTTTGACGAGGAGCTGTGAGCATAACCATTTCAGCAGGAACAAAATATTCGGGTTTGAGGAATAAGCATTTCACGTCGTTGAGTAGCAATGAAATTCCTTTGTCAGAGACTTGTGATACGCTCATGAGATTTAACATAATTCTGGAACATAATTTACATTCTCTAATGTAAGTGCTTAGTTGATGTCACCCATTCCAACAATTTTTCCTCCCTTTTCATCTCTAGCAAAGGATACGAAATCGCCATCGATGACTCGAAAGTTCTTTAGGAGTTCCTTTAAACCGGTCATATGCCTTGAGCATCCACTATCAACATGCCAAATATATTCCATGAGCATTTGAAGCCATTTTTGCAGTTTGTTATTCAACAACAAACACAAATATGTACACGTTAGTTAGTTTTGGAACCCAAACTTGCTTCAAGTTAGATCTATCATGATTTTGAACAATTTTTCTTTTTTTTTTTTCAAAAACAAGTTGTATTTACTACACATTTTACTGATTTCTTGAGATTATCAAACTGATCAGTAAACTTTTGACAAGATCTTGTTTAGGTGTAGAAAATTTCTTGCTCTTGCAATGTTTCGCATTATGTCCTAAATGACCACAATGAAAGCAATGCTTGCAATTTGATCTTTTCCTTTTGGTGGACACGGCGTATGAAGATGATGTATGTGATGAGAGTCTAGAGCTACTTGAAGCGTTATCTGAAGATGCAGCATAGCTTGAACTTTTGACTTTCTTCACTTTCTTGTTAAAACGATTTTCATTCTCAACACCGTCTTCACTGATCTTACTATCTGATGACGAGATTGATTCTTGATTTTCACTTGACGTTTCTTCATCACTTTCTAAAGATGTGGTATTCGAGTCATCACTATTGCTGACTTGAGTCGAATCTTTATCAGTCTCTGATGTACCTGTACATGATGGAACAAACTTGGGAATTTCCTCTGTAAGGAACTTTCCAAATCTGTTTTTATTCAATTCTGGGACAAATACAAGAGATTCAAGCACAAGATTTTCATCATTAAAAACAGAATTTAAGTCATTACTTTCAACCACGGCATGCACTGGGTTGTGAGTCTTAAATGTAGGCACATGGCCATTACAGTCATCCTGAATATTAAATTTAGGCATACCGCCATTAAAGTCATCCATCCTAGTGAAACTATTACAGTTATCCCGAATAGAAGTACTGTTTTTCTTATAAAAGTTCCAGACAAACCAGTCAACTGTAGAATAACTGTCGCCTGAGTAACCAGTTCCTGTTTTCATCCTCCACAGTCATCATCCTCATCGCACACTCTTCGTTAGCTACATATCTGCATTACTTTCAGAAATATTAGTATTATTTTCATTTTTGTAAAAGACATTTTGAGCCAACAGATCATGTTTATCGACTAAGTCATATTTAGATGAGGAGATGGCATAGGTACATAGTTTTTCTGTGCGGAGGAGGAAAAATTTTTCTTTCGTTTCCGAGCTTATACTTGTATCCAATTCCATCCTTCACGAATGTCGGTCGTTGGCAATTTTCAATATCAACCAGTTCTTTTTCACTAACTTTCCATTTATCAATTGTGATTTGCAATTTGTTATTTTCATTTTGAGATTTTTCTAATCTTTCTGTTAAATCATTTATGATAAAATCTTTTCTAAAAATGAATTCTTTTAATGTCTGCATCTCAGCCAAAGTTGAGTTCAACTTTCTCTGATATGCAACTTTGTTTTCTTTCAGTTCTTGGTTAAATTTTAAAACCTTTTCTCTTTCTCTAATCAGGTCACGGTTGAGTGATTTGTAATGTGCCACGACGTTCAAACATGGTTGGGAGCGTAGTTTTGCTTTAAATTCCTATGGTATGTTGTTTACCAGATCCTTATCCTCTTTGTCTTTTGTAGACTCTGCTTTCATGGCGGCTGCAGAAGTTCCAGCTTTCTCACTCTTGTTGTCGCTTGTTGCTCCTTGGACTGTCTTTTTTTATTCAGTCTTCTCAACCTCCTTCTTTCCCTTTTCTGTAGTTGGTTCAGTAGGAGCAATTTGCTTTTCAAACTGTCGCCCTTGGGAATTCTGGCAGCCTAGTTCTCAATGCAGTTTGATGAAGACGAGACAAATGCGATAGAGATTTTAGCCGTGAGTGCTTTGTTGACTTCTTCTTTTGTGTCAACTATTTCTTCTACCCAGTCGTAGTCTTCCACCACTAACGCTTTCGGGTTATTATCAGCAACATTATCGCTCCCTTCGATAGCTATTAGCCGTCTTGTCGGAATGAGTTCAGCATTTTCATTTTTCAGCAGTGGGCACTCCCTCTTGAAGTGACCCGGATTCTTGCAACTGTAGCATCTCAGCTTGGAATTGTCAAAACCAATTTTTCCTAGTGCCAGTCTCTTTCCTATTTTGTCTTGAAACTTCTTTAATCGCAAGGTGATTATTGCCATTTGCCACTTCAAGTCCATTTCCTCCATATCATCCGGATCTACCTGATACATGTCTTCAGCAGTGAGAAAATCTCTTTTTAGCTCACATGACATGAGAGCTTCATAGCTACTCAGGATGGTGTTAAACAAAGCAACATGTCCGGTGGTATCCTGAGTGCTTGAGCATCAACGACCATAGTAGTCTTCTCGTTAGATGATGAGGCCTTTGCAGAGCTTGCGGAAGCATTAGGGTAAGATACGGTAGCACTTTGAGGATTTGAACTACAGGAGGTTATGGGGGCAAGGAATGCCATATTTTTGGAAACAGAAGTTGCATCAGCAGATTGAGTAAATTTCTGAGAGTATCCTGCTTGGTTCATTTCTCTCTTGAGTACATCTATTTCAAAGGCTTTCAGAGTGTTGATCAATTCTTAAAGCGTGTTAGGAGTAGTGCTGGTCAAAAAGGTTCTTTTGATTATCATACATTGCAGGCTCCATTCTTTTAGGAGAGAGTCCAAAAGCTTCTTGATGGAGGCATAGTTGCAACAGGATTGCCCACTTTCTTCATTTTTGTTAGAACTCCCCAAAATCGACTGATATGATCTGACAAGCTTTCACCACGAACACTCCCGAATATGTCGTATTCTTTCTAAACCATATCTCTCTTGTTATCCATCAACTCTTCGCTCCCTTCATAGTGATCAATAAGAGCCAACCACAGTTCATGAGCTGAAGTGTATTCTTCGAATAGATTGTTGTCGTCCTTGGACAGAGCCATTGTTAGAGCAGCATGAGCCCTACGATTGCGTTGAGTGAGAGTTCTGTCTTCTTCAGTGAATGTTGAAGGGTCTTTGTTGATTGTTCGAACATCGTCGCGAATTATCATAGGAACGTGTGGTCCTACTGTGACAGACATCCAATGAGTATAGTCGGTATACTCAAAGAACACTTTGATTCGTTTCTTCCAACTGCTGAAGTCTTCAGATCCTTTCAACTTGGGAGGTCTCGTAGCTGTTCCTGTCTCCAGTTCGGCTTGGGCTATTAGATTAAGCTGATCGAGTTACATTTTGGTTGATTTAGAGTCTGAAAACATGATCTAGAGTTAAATACGCCGGAATTAGGGAGACTAGTAAGTAAATACGCTGCAATTAACAAATACGCCGGTGAAACTTGGCTGCGAGATTCGGCGACAACAGCTAAATCCGCTGGAACACACAAACAAATGTGACTTTGGCTAAATGCACCGATCACCGTGATAAAATCGCTGAGGATCTTTATCACTAACTTCGAAGTCGCCTTCGATTAATTACACTGACACTATTTCGCTGGAAATCAACAAATCCGCTGGTGTTAGGCCGGCGTATTTGTTAATTACGCGATTTTCAAGTTAACAATGCTTTATTCAAAAATATCTACGCCGCCTTCGAGGTTAAATACGCCCAGCAGGGTTTAAGTACGAACAAAAACCCTCTATTCACCCAAAAACGACTCAAAATCCATGTTTATTTGTGCCAAAATGACCCAAATGTTTACCAAAAGACTGATTAACAACAATCTAATGATTAAACACACCAGATCAAACCATTTTAAGTCCAAAAATTTGAAAAACCTTGAAACTTTGAAAACTTTTAAAAACCTTCAAAACTTGAAGAATCTTAACAAAAACTCTAACAATCAAGAGCACAAAGGCTCTCATACCAAATTGTGAGTCCCAAATCAGATTCAGATCAAAGTGGTTGATTGTTATCACCCAAACAACTATAGATTAGTTGTTTGAATGTGTAAAAGTTAAGAGAACCAAAAGATGAAGATGAAGATTCTTATATGGATCAAACAACAAGTGTTGTATATGGAATCCCAAAGGATATAATCACTTAATGCACTTGGATATTTCGGATTAAGCACAAGAACAACAATCACAGCATAAGAGCAATCACCAAAATTTGTCCAAGAAAGTTGGACTAGGGTTTCAATGATCAACATATTTATACAAACTGACTACCCAACGTATTTAATAAATACGCTGGGACATTAATTATGCCGCCCCTGTACTAGTGAGATAAATTACACTTTCAGCCCTTCTAGTTTTACTAACTATTACAAACACTGATTTCTTGTTCATTTGATTTAAGTTTATTTAAACAGGTTGACTCCTTTTTACTCAAAAGAACATTTAACTTTTTTTTATTTTTCTAATTCATCTAACAGAATTTTGTTTTGCTTCGATAGTTTGTCAACTTTACCTTGTAGCGCAGTGCAATTATGACAAGTATGACTTACATATTGTAATTGTACCTGTACCTCTGCTGTAAGCTCATCTGTATCATCTATGTACGCTGTAGCTCTTGCATCCTTAACCTCCAGTTTCTCCTTTTTAGCTTCCTTCTTCTCTTCTACCTCAGCAGTTGCTTCTCCAATCTTCACAGTTGCAGTCTCAACCACACATGCTTGATCACATGTACTTTGTCTTGAAGAACTCTGATAACGTTTTTCTAAAGCTTCCCACAGCTTTCTAGAAGATCCATACTTATTACAAATGTGTTTAATATCAAATTGAAAGGACATCTTTATCTCTGCTAAGGCTTTCTTCTCAGCATCATACATATAGCTGGAAGGACTTTTTCTCCCAATCAGCATATTGTTTAACATTTATCAGCTTTGGCCAATTATTAATAGTCTTACTAACGTTGTCCATTTGACCATCTTTAACACACAACTTAAAATTTTAAATGGATTTTGGTATACCTATGTCAAAATCCAAATATAACTTCTCTACTAGTCCTTCTTTGAGTTTTACTGTAACCATACCGTTAAAATAATTAAAAACTCGTCCGGAAACTATTTTTACCAGAATGTACCATTAGATTCGTTTCAACAATACGAATCCAATGATTTATACTATCCAAGACCTTTTTAGGAATTTTCTTGCCTTCTTTTTTTTTGTCCTACAAATCACACAAGTCTATCCGTGAAGTCGGTTTGCTAAGATTGTTTATGGATCAAATTCCGCACTTAAATACGTTTAAAGCTGAATATGTCAGCTGGTTAAAGTTCCACCTTTTGGAATTGGATTCGCAAACAGTGTCCAATTCGAAACAGTGATTCGAAATGGCTATCTAAGATGGGAATTGTTAGATCTATTAACCCTACAAAAGAACAAATGATTGAAAAGCCAAAACAATCTCTAACATTTGATCCTTTATAATAAAGATCTGCTACTCCAAACTCTTCTAAGACTTAAAGATTGTTCACAAGATCTGATCAACGGCTAAGATCTGTTGGAGACCAAGGTCTGCTGATGAGAACCTCTGATGAAGATAAAGTCTGTTGAAGTAAAGTCTCCTAAAGACTAACAAAGGATAAAACCCAACAGAGGATATCTCAACAGTTGTTACATCAGAGTTTATATTGTATTTTGATCTAATAATATTTAGATCTAGCAAAGGTTAGAGTTTGTTAGGTTGTTAAATGTCACTTTCATAGTGATGTCAGCCAAAGATGCTCAGTGGTTTGTAATGTACTATAAATAAAACAGTGTCTGTACTGTTCAATCTATCACTTCTTCTACACATTTTGTACTAACAAATTAGAGTGATCTTAGGCTGAGGGGGAGTTTGTAATTTGCATGGATACGTGATTAAATATTAAAAAAACATGTCAATGAAAACAATCTTTCTATTATTATGATTTCAAAGTTTTACATCATTGATTATTATCTTCTTTAATTAATTTCATTTAAAAAAATCACATCAATATTAAACTCAGATCATAACAATTGGTATCAGGGCTTGGTCGTTCAAATTTGATTTAACAATCAGTTTGATATAAACTGGTCAGCTCTCACTGCTAATTCGTTTATTCGTTTGTATTGAAAACAGGGTAAAAGTTTATTTATGTTCAAAGTTTTTAAACAAAAACATGTTTGTAAACAATCAAAATGTCTCAAAATCCACAAGATCCACACAACACTGGTAGCATGACAAACCTTCGATACTTTTCAGATCAGAGTACAATATCTGGCAACGACGGATGGGTCACATACTTGCACAACAGAATGCGGGTTGCTGGAAATCAGTTATTTTCGGACCGCATGTTATGATGGTACCGAGTGCTGAAGACCCAAAACTTCAAGTTCCAAAGAGTCCTGAACATTAATCCGAGCAAGATATTCAGAAAATTTAGCTAGATGCAAAGGCATTTAGTATCGTGGCAACTGCTTCGCCTAATGATATCTATGCTGGCATGTTGCATTGCAACAATGCAAAGGAGTTGTGGGATACTTTGAAAGAACAATTTGGTGGCACTAAAGTGGTTATTAAAAATAACAGAGAAGTTTTAAACCAACAGTACGAAACATTTTGTCATGTGAAAGGAGAATCATTAACTTAATAATTTGAAATTAGTTATCTAATTAGTGAGTTAAAACTAATTAAAGTCGAATATCCAAATTACACTTTGAATAGTCGATTTCTAAGATCTCTACCAGAAAAATGGGATTGCCTTTGGGCTCAAAGAGATGAGTTTGACTCAGCTTCATGGTAGGCTTCTCATTTATGAGAGAGAGTTTAACTAAAAAAAGAAGCTACAAGAGTAAGGAAAAGTGGCTGATGATTATTCTTTTGGTAGTACAGCACTGGGGGTCAAGAAGAAACCTCTAGTAGTAGCAAGGAACAAAGTTATGATCATTTTTTAACATAACATCTGGTGAGAATTTCAACTCTGATTCTTGCTCACCCAACTTTACTTTTGTAGAAAATGGGGAAAACCAAGTTTCTGACAACTTATCCTTTGAACTTAATGACCTTCCACATTTTGATCCAACTAATTTAGAAGTAATGGACATATTACACCAACTGGCATTGTTGAGTGTTAGGAACAACAAGTTTTATAAAAGAAATGGTAGAACATTCCCAGGGTTGCGTGGAGGGTTAAAAGTTGGGTTGGATAAGTCAAAGATTAAATGCTACAAGTGTAATACGTTAGGTCATTTTGCTAGGGAGTGTAGGAGTCAAACAAATGGTCCAATTATCACACACCCAAGTCCTAGACCTCAAAACAAACAAAACACTGTCCATTATTCCCAATATACCCCTGCTCCTCATATGCAAAACACTGCTCATTTTGCACACCCTGTAACCACTATTCCAGTTCAATATGTCCAAACCACTATTCCTTAAATACAGTATGTTCAAGCCCCAAAGTCCTCAGGTTCAAGTGCAACCTTGCTCCACAAGTTACACAAACGTATTCTTCTATAGAGTCTAGTTCACAGAGCTTCTTTACACAAGGTTTTGTTGATTGGAGTAGCTTACCTGATGAACTGACTGATGAAAATTTTGCTCTAGTTCCTAATACTGAAAAAAAACATGATGATTTTTGTTTCATGGCACTAGACATAATACTTGAAGCGGATGAGTCTAAAGAGGTAGTGTTAAATTCTAATGATGTTTGTGAAAATGTTGTGGCAGATGTTTCAGAAGAGAAAGTTGCTAGAAACTGTGGTCTCAGTGTTAGACCCATGGGAAACTAGTGTTTGCGAAGGAGAATGTGATTGTGCCATGATAGTTGCTGCTAGGTATCACCTCATGTTCTTAAAGACCTATGTTCAGACAAATGTATTATTGCTTTTGCTAACATAAAAGAGGTAAATGAAAACCTTAGAAAGAAAATTTTAGATGATGAAATTCAGTTTGAAAAACTTGCAAAAGAGTTAAAATCTAAACTGTTTGAAAAAGAGTCTTTAGTCGGTAGCCTCAAACATGAGTGCAGCATAACCAAGGATCAACCCCAAACTATGATAAAAAAATATCAAAGTTGTAAAAAGGAGCTTGAATCTACCCGAATTACCTGTGAAAAGTGGGTAGAATCCTGTAAAGGTTATGAGCTTATGTTAAAATAACAAATAAAAAATAATGTAAAATTTGGTGTAGGTTTTAGAAAACATGACCAAGAAATTAAAGTCACTGAACCAAATGGTAAGAAAATTGTTGTAGAAAGACTAACAGGATCCTCAACTTTTGAGGAAATTGATAAGTATGAATTCAAACCTACCTGGTCAGATGAGTGTAACATTCTTGACAACTTTAAGCCAATGGATTTTTCAACATTGAAGGTGTAAAGGCACCACAAGTCAAGATCATTCGCTTAAAAGATCTTCCAGCATATGTCACAACATCTACTGACAAAAGGATGGAAAAAGGGAAGAAAAGATGGAAAATATCAAACTTGTTTCGTGATTTTTGTAAAAAGAAGAATCATGTTACAAAAATGATTTCTTCAAAAAGCTTATGATATAAACAAAACAAGTGTGATCATTGATTCACCAAATTGCACCATTTGTGGCAGATCAAACCAAGAAACTCAAAAGTGTGTTAATCTAAAAAATTTGATGTTAAAAGAAATGAGTATAAATCTAAACACTTGAGAGTTCAAGAAATGAAAAGACTAAACAGCCCTTTGTCCCTGTCCAAAGCTATGTTGCCAAACAATTGAATATAACCTCTACTCCCAGAAAGGTTCAGGTAACAGATGCACCACCAGCTAATAAATTTTCAAGAGGACAACCTGCTTACTAGAGTGTACCACTTGGCTGTGAGGTATACAAAAGACCATCTAAACCAAGAGTTAACAGGCATCCTCATGGTTATGATAAGTTGATAGGAAATGGTCCATGGCAGATCTTATCAAAATCTGTTCAAAACACTGACCATATTCCTGGACTTGATGCTGGAATATCTGTGACCCCATCCGAAGCCATCCTGGCTTTGGAAACACACCTAAACTAATTGTTTACTAATGTGCAGAGAGCTTCTACAAGCCTTGATAGTTTATGGTACTTAGATAGTGAACGCTCCATGCACAACACAAGATGTAGAGCCCTACTCAAAGATTTCATGGCACATGGATGGGGTGATATATCTTTTGGTAACAATTCAAAAGGGAAGGTGTTAGGCTCAGGGACTGTCCAAGCTTGGAAACTCAAGTTTGAACATGTCAATCTTAGTGAGAATCTGAAATTTAATCTTCTTAGTATATTCAAATGAGTGACAAAGTCTTTGAGCCATTCTTCACTAAGAAAACTTGTCAGATTGTTGGGCCAGAAATGGTTCAAAAGATTAATCAAATCATAGCTGAGATCAAAGCACAACTTGTTGCTCACAGGAGTGGTAATGTGTATGTAGTTGATATTTTGAAACATAATCTAATGTCCAATGCATGTCTGTTCTCAGTTGCTTCTAACAAAGAGACAGAACTATGGCATAGAAGACTTGGTCACACGAATCTTAAGACTATCACTACACTCTCCAAACAAGGTCTTGTAAGAAGTCTTCCATCAAAACAATTCACCTGTGATCAACCTTGTGTTTCCTGTTTGAAAGGTAAACAACATAAAGGTTTATACAAATCAACTGAAGAGTCCAAAACAGGTCAGTGTCTACAATTGCTACACATGGACTTGTTTGGCCCTGTAAAAATCATGAGTCTTATATACAAGAGATATTGTCTTGTCATAGTTGATAATTTTTCAAGGTTTACATGGACCTACTTCATGCACTCCAGAATTGAGACGGCAGGTATTTTGCAAAATCATGTAAAACAAGTTGAAAAGCAATTTGACTTGCTAGTAAAACAGAGTTTAAAAATAAGGAGTTGGATGATTTTTGTGTATTAAAGGGGATTGTTAGGCAATACAACATCCCAAGGACACAAGAACAAATGTGGTGGTTGAAAGGAAAAATAGAACTTTTATTGAAGCTGCTAGAACAATGTTTGCCGACTCAGGTTTACCCTTGTCTTTTTGGGTAGAGGCTGTAAACACTATTTGCTACGTACAGTACAGAGTTTTGACTAACCCCAGGCATCAAAAGACTGCCTATGAAATTCTATACAAAGTTAAACCTCTGATCTCTTATTTTAAAATCTTTGATTGTCCATGTTTCATTTTAAACTTAAAAGATTCAATTTCAAAATTTGCAGCCAAAGTAGATTGTGGTTATTTTCTGGGATACTCAACCACTACTAAAGCCTACAGAGTCTTTAATTTAAGGACTAGATGTGTGGAAGAGACCTTGAATGTAAAGTTCAATGAACTTTCTTCACTAAAAATCCCAGCAAATCCTGATGAACTGTTTGATTTAGATAAATTTACATTTGAAGATGTGTCTATCAAGACTAACAATGCAGGTACACCACATTCTTCACATCAAGATTACGGATATGACATTATGATTCCACAATACATAGTCATTTCATCCAACAGAGAAACAAATGTTACTAATAACTGTGAAGAATCTGCCACTGCTGGATCAACAATTGTTGATCCCCCAAACCTCTGCCAGCTCATCTAATCATACCTCTGTTGATAAAGTCCATTTTCTGTGAACAAAAGTCAACCTATCATTACCCCCATTCCACCTATACCTCCACCTCCGTTCCAAACAGATGTTGGCTCTTCAAAATTGCCAACAAATGTTAGCTCAAATGATTCTCATCTACAGCCTTCACCTCAAAATGCCATCATGCCATAAAAAGGAGATCTAATCTACCTTAAAAACCATCCATCTACCAAATCATTGGCAACATCAATGAAGGGGTTCTCACAAGAAGTCAATCCTAAAACATTTGTTTTCTGTTGTTTTTCTATCACTCACACAACCTGTCAAGTACCAAGAGGCACTAAAAGACAACAGTTGGGTAGAAGCAAAGCAAGAAGAGCTCCTACAGTTCAAAAAGGTGTATCAAATGGATTTCAAGTGTGCATTCTTATAACGCAAGATCAAGGAAGAGGTATATGTATGCCAACCCCCTGGTTTTGAAGATACTTTTTATCCAGATCATGTTTACAAGCTAAACAAAGCTTTATATGGCTTGAAAAAAGCACCTAGAGCCTTGTATGAAACTATTTCCACCTTTTTCTTATCCATAGGATTTACAAGATGTAAAATTGATAAAAAAAAATTTAAATGGAGAGTAAAGGATTTGATGTTTGTCCAAATTCTTGTGGATGACATCATTTTTTATCCATATGCAATGGTATGCGTGAAGAGTTTAGAGAATTCTTGACAACAGAGTTTAAAATGAGTGTTATGGGTGAACTCTGATGCTTTCTTGGTCTTCAAGTTAAGCAATTACAAAATGGTACTTTCATTCATCAAACTAAGTATGTCAAAGAACTACTTACCAAATTTGATATGAATTATTTTAAACAATGTAGTACACCCATGGCTACATCTAAGCTGGTCACTATTGATGACAAAGATGACTTGGTTGATCAAACTCTTTATAGAAGCATGATTAGGTCTTTGTTTTACCTAACTGCATATAGGCCAGATATCATGTTTGCTACATATGTTTGTGTCAGATCCTAGTCAGCACCTAGGAAGTCAAATCTTATTGCTGTGAAAAGGATATTAAGATACAGAAAAGGTGCTCCTACACTTGGTATATGGTATCCTCCTAATGGGAATATTGAGCTTTCAGGTTATTCAGGTAGTGATTTTCCTGGATGCCAGGCCACAAGGAAGTCAACTTCAGGAGGTTGTCAATTTCTAGGCAATTGCTTAGTTTCTTGGCAGAGCAAAAAGCAAGCCGCAGTTTCAACATCCACAACTAAGGCTTAGTATATTGCTGCTGCAAATTGCACTCTCAACTTATATGGCTTCAAAATCAATTGTTGGATTTTGGTGTAACAGCTCTAAAGACCCCTCTCATGTTGGATAATCAAGCAACTGAAAACAACATTGAAAATCCAGTTTCACATTCAACAACCAATCACATTGACATCAGACATCACTTTATGAAGGATTGCTGTGAAAAAAAGTTTGATTTCTCTGCATCATGTTCCAACTAAGGATCAGCTAGCAGATGTTCTAACAAAGGCTTTAGATACATCTACTTTTGAAAGCTTGATCTCTAGAATGGGCATGCTTAAGATGGATTAAGAGAAAAAAAATTGTTTTCCATGAATTAAAAAGCATTAAAATGTTTTTAGAAAATCAAAGATCTGCTGTTTCTAAACCTCTGTTTGGCTTAAATATCTATCAACTACTAAATGTAACCTCTATTATCATGTCCACTGTTCCATCCACTGTTTGGGCTAAAACACTATTTTGCCTTATCCATTGATATATTTCCTCTGATAGAGTAAAATCACACTGTTCATGATCTCTGTTCTCAACCACTGATGGTTGTCAACAACGGTTTCCCTAACAACTGTCATCCATTATCCATCAGAGGTTACACAACAGTTGATTAGACATCAAATCCTTGAAACCACTGCCACGTCAGCATTCACTTTTTCCTTTGTATATCACTTTTATATCCAATCAGAGTTTTTACTTGCCATCTAGAATATAAAATTATCTAAAGCGGTTTTCATTACTCTCATCTTCTTCATTACTCCTCACTTCCATCTCCGATCATGGCTCTCAACATAAACCTCTCACACAATTACCTCCCCACTTTCAAGAAAACCGACACTAATACTTCATTCCATTCAATAATTAATGTTCTCAAATAATCAAAATACAAAGACATCATGGTTGCAAACGCACCAATCTATGTGGATACACTCCGACAGTTTTGGGCAAATGCTAAAGTTGAATCTCAAAAGAAGAAGTCATATGCTATCATTTCCAAGGTCGGAGAAACCCTTGTCCAAATATCCCCATCCTCAATTTCCACAACTTTTGGTCTTAATGACCTAGATGGGAACTTCCAGAAAAAGATTTTAAACAGGGAGTTGTCTTTGAGATGAAGAGTCTTACTACTAAAACCTTTAAAAGAAAAAACAATATAGAGTCAAATGTTTCCAAAACAAAAGCAAAGGGGGATGAGAAAATTTTTGATGAGTCGACATCTCAAGCTCAAACCTCTGTTGCTGAGCCTACTTCTCCTGGTGATCATTACACCACAACCGATGTTGTGAAACCCACACTAGAAAAATCCAAAAAGAAACCATCCAAATCCAAAATGCCCACCAAAACCACAATTCATAAAAGGCACCTCTGGAAGATAAGATCCCAGAGGATAACCTTGTGGTAGCACAAAAGCCACTTGAAACTACTGTCGTTACTTCCCCACAACATTTGGAAAGATCTCCACCTCAAAGCCAAACTTCTCCTGCTTCCTCACTAAAGGAATAGGTTGTAAGCACAGGGATCCGACAATATGAAGCAGATGATTCAATTGAATCTTTGTTTCTAAGCCCCTGTCCTAGGGAAAATTCTCTTTCTACTCCACAACCATCACCCTCAATTCCAACTACTATTATACATCTGTTTCGAGTAATTGAGATATCTGAGACATAAATTAGTTCCTCTCAATCACCTGTTCATGAGAGTTCACCCCCACATGTGACTGAGTGTGAGTTAAATCTCTTTGCTAACCTAGAAACAGCTGAGGAGGTTACACCCCATGAGTTACAAGTAACTCTTGGTGGTAATTTAAGTGAAGTAGACACTACAACTGATGACACAACTGTTGAGGCTACAATTGTAACCTCTGCTCTAGTTGGAAGTCCCCTGTACCAAGACAAAGGGGCATTTAGGTCTAATAACATTGAGATTTCTCCTATCGATGATCCAAATACAACTACCTCTGCTAGGAATTCAGATGATCCTATTAAATTTGGTGATGAATTGAGATACAGAGAATTGACATAGAGAATGACATCAATGGAGTCTTCAATCATTAAAATGAAGGATATGATGTAGCAGATGTTACAAAATTCTTAAAGCTAACCATCAACACAGCAGATTACCATTGAGCTAAAAAATCTGTGCAACCAATCATTATAGCTCAAAGGAATTTGGCTGCATTCACCATGAAACTTATCAGAAACATGGTTGAGGCCAGATGCAAAGATACTCAAGCAGACATCAAGGCCATCAAAGAACATTTGTTAAAGACAACTAGTAGTGCCCCTATAACAATCCTTCAAGAAGAAGTTGATGATTATGCCAAAAAGGGGGAAGAAAGATAAACTGAGAAAGTTGAAGCCAGATTCAAAGGTGCAACAAAACCACTACAGCAAATCAAACTTCTGTTGTGTCTTGAAATGCTGGTGTTCAAAAAGGGATTTATCAGACGCTAAACAAACTAGCAGAAAAAATTGCCATAGAAAAACATAAAAGCAGAAAAGGCAAGATACACTGGAAGTTAAAGCTTCTAAACTAATTGAAGAAGAAAAGACCAAGCATATGGAAAAAGAAGACATTGGCACTTCAAAAGAAGAAAGTCAACAAGAAATATCAGACAGCCAATAATCACCTCTTCTAAAACAACTGCCATGCCTACAACAAGTGTATCCTCTGCTCCAACAAAACGAACACCACCACCTCAAAAGAAACAAAAACCCTCACTAAAGAAATCATCTCCACCACCAACAGATGTTAGTACAGCTGATGTGCCAGTAGATGCTGAAACAACAGATGTTCCAACAGATGTTAATCAAACCTCTACCATGATCACATTTCCCACTTTAACCCAACCATTATCCACACTACCAAGAATTCCATTACTACCACCTTCACCACAAATCAAATTCCAACGCAAAAGAAAAATTTATTTTGTTAAAGATGATGATGATGAAGGGATTCCATCACTAGTCCCTTTGTCATCAAAACCTATCATTTCATCACCCTCCTCGTCATCTTCACCTAAAACCATTTCACTTCCAACCATTTATCAACCACCATCCATCATACCTTTTGCTACCAAATATTCTGTAGAACTGATGGCAAAGCGAAAAGAAATTGAATCAGTCTTCAAAGCATAGGATAATACAAAACTTGACTTTCCATATCTCTTTGGTTACAGAAAGCCAAGAAATTTAAATGAATATCTAAAGTCGAAGGCTGAACAGGCTGAGAATATTGCCAAAGAGAAGAGCAAAGGAAAAGATGACGATACTACTCAAGGCATTTGTCTTATGAACCGAGCAAAGTAACAAAAACTGAAGACTTTGCCAAAGATAAGAGAAAGTCTATGTCAGAAAGGCCTATAAATGCTGAGTTAGATGAAGAACTAAAACGGGATACCTTGACCACATTATGCAACACAAACCTTACAAAGCTACCAGAGCACAGTTAAAAGATCGGTCAATAAATGATCTTAAAGAAGAAATTGACAGAATACAAGCAATGCTCAAAGATCCTCTACACAAGCCAATACCACCTGATTGGAAGAAAAATAGGCAGATAGATCAGAACAGGGCTTTAAAGCTTAAAAGGATGAAGCAAGAGCTGGTTGCTGCTAACTATTGTAGTGCAATGTCAGTTTCTAGATGGTCTGAGTCTAGGGTTATAGACACCTATAGAAAACTGGAAGAGCTTAGAAAGAAAGATCCTAAAGTAAGCCAGACTACTCAACAGATCTTATCCCTCATCTGACCCAAACCTTTAAAAATAAACCTTTATCCTTTGTCTTACCCACAAT
Organism: Scalesia atractyloides; assembly: GCA_947069175.1. Classification (NCBI taxonomy): domain Eukaryota; kingdom Viridiplantae; phylum Streptophyta; class Magnoliopsida; order Asterales; family Asteraceae; genus Scalesia; species Scalesia atractyloides. The sequence goes on from CAMTDV010000027.1 coordinate 46,182,615, forward strand.
TGCCTTACATCAAGTAAAAAGGCAAAAGAATATGGATGACGATGATGAACAGAGGTCTAAAGAACACAGAAAAGAGGGAATCAAAAACCAATTACTCTATCACACTGATGCTGCAAGTGACAAACTAAAAGAAACAATTTCCAAACTTGTAAGCAAATCACTTCTACCATGCTCAACAATAAGTCTTCCCCCACAAAGCCAGATGATTCAAAAATTCTAAAACAGAAGTCATCCCCAAACACCCATGAATTGACTCTGCTCAGATTAAATGGCAAGATAATAAAGCTGAAAATGGAAGATGCATATGGTCTGGATGCAGCTGATCTCAAAGATTTGCTAAACCTAGAATTACAAAGGGATTTTGAAGACATGTTCTCTATAAACTTTGAACTACAGTTCAAAGGGTAAATTAGGGAACTTTTGTTGAGAAATAAATATCAGAAATAAAGAAGAGTTTTGACATCATCTGTTCTGGGGGAGATTGTTGGATCTATTGAACCCTACAAAAGAACAGATGATTGAAAAGCTAAAACAATCTCTAACATCTGTTACTTTATAATAAGATTTGCTACTCCAAACTCTCCTGAGACTTAAAGACTGTTCACAAGATCTGATCACGGCTAAGATCTGCTGGAATCCAAGGTCTGTTGATGAGAACCTCTGATGAAGATAAAGTTTGTTGAAGTAAAGTCTGTTGAAGACTAACAAAGGATAAAGTCCAACAGAGAATATCTCAACATTTGTTATCATCAGAGTCTATATTGTATTTTAATGTAACAGTGTTTAGATCCACAAGAGGTTAGAGTTTGTTAGGTTGTTAAATGTCACTTTCATAGTGAAGTCAGCCAAAGATGCTCAATGGGTTGTAATGTACTATAACTAGAACAATGTTTGTACTGTTCTATCTATCACTTCTTCTACACATTATGTACAAACAAATTAGAGTGATCTTAGGCTAAGGAGGAGTTTGTAATTTTCATGCATACGTCATTAATGTTACAAAAAGCATGTCAATAAAAACAATATTTCTATTGTTGTAATTTCAAAGTTTTACACATTTCCGTTGTACTGTTTCATTGATTATTATCTTCTTTCATTGATTTCATCTAATACAATCACATCTATATCAAACTCAGATCCTAACAGGAATTCGGAATAGTAATTCGAAATGGTGTTCAGGTTATAGGTGAATATATCTAACTAATATCTTTATTTGGGTTGTGCGAGACTTTGAGAGCTCAGGTTAGTACCACCGTACAGACAAATAGATGAAGGCTCGACTTAAAAGTAGTGTTCCAATTTGGAGTCTTTCAACTACAATTGTTTGATCTTTCGATACTTTTAATTTTGTGCAGTTTTCTGGTTTGAAAGCAAAAGTATTCTACAAGTTCTAGGCCATTGCTAATGCAAAATCAGAAGAACTTGTATAATACCCCAGATATCAATTATCTATAAAGACCTAGTATCTTAGAATCCGGCAATCTCTCAAAGAAATTTTGGTGTACTAATACCATATATACGAGATATGTTAAGCGACTAATTAAGAAGATTTCAATATGTTTATATCTAAGAAACAATCTACTGAACGTACGAAGCCTACTGGCACATCATCAGTGAAACCTATTTAAACATTTGTAACACTACATTTCCTTAGTATACTGTGATAGTCCACTAATATACTATCATTTCCTCTTTTTACACGAAAACTCTTTTTGTCTTTTTCATGTTTTTGTACATTTTTTAATTTTATATATTTTTGTATTTTCCACAACATTCCCCCCCCCCAATATCAGAAACATATTTTTGAATTTTTGTTTTTAAAGAAAGAAATCTAAAACCTAAAACCTTTGACAAACTGATGAGGATCACATCAACTCGTCATCAGCCTCGAATTTAAACTCCTCTAAAATCCCCATTGATGTCAGATTTTCAACCTATTAAGTTTCGAAAGATATCTGAATGTAGCTCTATCAAAAGCTTTGGTGTAAAATCTACCTTTTGTCCATTAGTGTGGATCTTTTTAATTGTAACCAACTTTTTCTTGTAGCAATAATGGATAAGTGGTGTCGAATTTCAATATGTTTAGTTTTAGAGTGTTGAACCGGGTTTTTCGTTATGTTAATAGCAGCCTCGTTATCTACATATATGGGCATATCAAGAAACTGCAATCCATAGTCTCTCATCACTTGTTGTATCCACAAGATCAAGGAACAACAACTGGAAGCTGAAACGTATTCTGCTTCGCAAGTAGAGAGAGCGACCATGGTTTGCTTCTTGCATTGCCATGTTACTAATCATGTGCCAAAGAACTGGCAACCAGTAGTTGTAGATTTATCATTTAAACGGCAGCATCTGAAATTAGAATCCGAATATCCAACGAGGTTGAAATCATCGTTTGGCGGATACCACAAGCTGCTGTTTAGGCAACCCTTCAAATATCGAAGAATCCGCTTGATGATCATCATGTGAGATACTCGTGGACTTGATTGATATCGGGCGCAGAGGCATGTTGGATACATGATATCCGGCCTTGATGTTGTGAATTACATTAAAGATCCAATCATCAATCGATATAAGGTCTCGTTAATCTTCACTACTTTTTCATCTGGTCCGATGTCGTGATTAAGTGCCAATGGAGTAGACAATGGTAATGTTCCCGTCATATCAAATTTTCCAATACATTGTGCACATACTTCGTCTCATGGATGAAGATTCCATCAAGTAACTGATCGACCTGCAGTCCGAAGAAAAACTTCATCTCTCCCATTGAACTCATTTCAAAGTTGTTTTACATGACTTTCTCGAAGTCTTTATACAGCTCATCATTCGTCGAACCAAAGATTTTGTTATCCACATAGATTTTACGATAATCAGATGTCCATCCGTTTCCTGTGTAAAGAGGGTACTATCAATTGTTCCTCTTGTGAAACCGTTCTCCAGAAGGTGTTGAGAAAGCGTCTCATACCAGGCTCTCGGGGCCTGGTGCAAACTGTATAACACTTTATCCAATAGGTAAACCTTTACTTTGTGTATCAGATCGACAAACCCCGGTGGCTATCCAACGTACACCTCCTCTTTTACCTTTCCGTATAGAAATACGGACTTCACATCCAATTGGTACAGCTTGAAACCTTTCCATGACACAAATGCCAGGAAAATGCGGATAACTTCTAATCGTGCGACATGAACGTAGACCTCTTTATAATCAATGCCCTCTTGCTAGTTAAAACCTTGGAGTAGAAGTCGAGCTTTTTTCATACAACCACTACTCTATCATCTCGTTTACACTTGAAGACCCACCTTGTACTTAAAGGACTAGCATATCCCATGAAAAATCCCTCTAGAGACTTAGCTCTGAATTTACCATCCGGGTCAATGACTATGCACGGAGATCCAAACAGTTCTAAAAACTCCAAATTTGGCTTTCGCTGATTAAGCAACTCAAAACATGTCTTCTTATGAACCTTGACTGTTAAAACTCGATTAAGCGTGTAACAAGAGGAGGCAACTGCTTCGCTCCCAAAGCTGACATGCAATTTAGAATCTGCGAGCATTGTGCAAGTTGTTTCAATAAGAGTTTGGTTCTTTCGTTCAGCTACTCCATTCTGTTGCGGAGTATAGGGTGCGCTGAATTCATGAAGTATTCCTTTGTCGTTGCAAAACTCCAACATTTTGTTGTTCTTGAATTCAGTACCATTGTCGCTACGAATCCTTCTAATTGGTAGATGGTACAAATTCTCCAACTTTCTGAAAAGAATCATCATATTTTCAAACGTCTCATCTTTGCTTTCAAGAAATAGAACCCATGAAAATCTTGAGTAGTCGTCAGTTGCAATAAGGCAATATAGATCACCAGTTATACTTTTAACATTAACTGGCCCAAATAAATCCACATGTAACCTCTCCAGTGGCAGCTTGATAAAGTTCAGAAGTTTTCTTGGCTGAGATTTCTTGTGCTGCTTGCCCTTTTTACAACTGATACAATGGAAACTCTTAATATTCACACCTTCCACCAAATTTTTGTGTAGAACTCATCATTCAATTGTTCCTTTGTCAAACTCTCTTTCTCGCTTTCCGAGCTTGTTTCGAAAACAAAGTTTACATTCTTTTGAAAATTTCGTTTTCGAAACTTATCATTCTGCTTCTTTACGTACCCCAACCCTTTCCTTTTGTTCTCATGATAATTTTTACCTTTATGATTGTTATTGTAAAAACGTTTGGGTAGTAAGAAGTGTTCAGATTTTTAAATTCATTTCAACTATTTTAAACACTTGTTTGACCTTTTCAAAATTCACATTCTGAATCGGAAATTGCTGATCAGAATATAGTTTGTCTGATCCTTTCATTTTTAATGCAACCAAACTAAGATCATCATCCGAACTAGACTCCGATTTTCCAAGATAATTATTAAACTTTCTTCATTTTCACACGGTGAACTTGAACTGTTTTTCTCCAAATTCGATTCAGGACTCTCAAATTCTATGTTGTCACTCTCACTTCCTAAAACCTTTTCTACCACATTTTTTACCACATCAGATTCATAGTCATTTTCTGATTTAGTGTATGTTACATCGATGTTCTTAGGCAGCTCGTTGTTCGTTTCAGTTTTAAATTAAGCGCCTTTTCCACCCAGATGGTTTTTTTCTAGAATAACTTTCCCACATGGGTGGTGGAACTCGATTGTAACTTGCACTTTTGTTCTTACCAAATTTGTCATCTTCTTCCTTTTCAATTTTCCGAAGAATATGATCAATGACATATGAAGTGGTGGAATAACTAATTAACAACTTGTTAACCTTTTCAGTTTCAATTTTCATTTCCTATAATTCACTTCTTAGCTTAGCAATCGTATTTAAATGAATATTTATGGCCATTTTCTTGTCCATAACGGTTGCCTTGAGCATCGAAAGTGTGGCACCATCTTCCCTCTTAGCTTGTTCATATTTTCTAATAGTTCTACTTAATTTGTTATATGCTTCTTTAGTTTCTTTACAATCACTTGACAAACTATTAGAAAGTTTTTCCAATTATTTGTATTTTTTATTTTTTTTTCAAAACATTCATTGCAAGGCTCTACGCTCTTCTTACAAGGTTTTTCTATTTCAACAATTTTAACTTTAACCTCTTCCTTTACTAACTCCATGACAGACTGTTTCACCGACTCGACCTCTTGGTCTTCCTCATAGACTAACTCTTTCAAATTAGCCATCGCAACTTTGTTGGCTATCTCGGTTAGGTTCTCGACAGTCATCTCTTTGTCCGCATCTATCAGTTCTGAAACTTTAGACTTTGGCTCTTCCTCACAGTTTGCTTTGTAGCTTTAATCAAAATAACCTACAAAAGTTGGAAACATTTCAGGTGGAATCAGATGTCTAAAAGCACTATGTAAGAGATTTTCTTCCTCGGAACATTCCTCTTGATATGTAAGTCAACTCAATCCAAGGATCTTACTCACGAACACAATCACTAGGTGTACGGAATCCACCTAGCAATCACCATTGTAGGATAATATATCAGGAAACAAGATTGATTAGAGAAATCAAAGAATACACAGAGTATTCTTTGATGTAGGAGATGAGTGACGTCACACGCACAGTAGCCGCCAGACAAAACGCACACCAATGATTAGGGTTTTCTTGCTGCACAAACTTTCCACAAAAGAACTGCTATCTTGTCTATCCACTAAATGTATATAAACAAGATATATCTGGACACACGTGTCTGGATAACAAAGACAAGGCCCAAGGTCCAACACAAGACAAAACTAGACTTGGGTATGTAGTTCCCAAGTCCGGACACTGGCTAATCCTTAAATCCGGACTTGGGAACTACATACCCAAGTCCAGTTTACATAAACTCAGGCATAAAGATAAACCCGAATTAGGTATCACCTATCCTAATCCGGAAACAAAAACTCAAACAACTAAGTTTGGACAAACGTAAGATTACAAGAACTAATTAACAGACCCCTGAAAATCAAAGAGACTACACTTACCAAACAGAAGTGCATTAACAAACTCCCCCTTGATCAGTGCAGGATCTTCGCGTTGATCTTGAAATCTTAGTCTTGTTTCGAGTAATCGCTTCCCGCCCAAACTTGATTCTTCACATAGAACTAACCTACTTTGATGAATCGATGCGCCAACAGACAATCTTCTTCAAGATATTGCATAGGAAGTCGACGAAGCTTTTTCAAGTGTTCCTGCTTCAAGTTGACCAGCCAAATAGGATCCGAGATCCGTAAAATCTCTTCTGACACTTTCTTCTCTGTGATTACCACTTCCCTAGTTTTACCATCAAGGTACCAAAACCCAACATCCTTAATCTTCTCCAGATCAAATCTTCTCAAAGGAATCTTGCGAAGACATCTAGCTGGTGGATAGACCATTTTCAAAACCTGCTTCCTTGTGAACTTGTTGATGGACTTAACAGCTCGTCCAACGGCAGGCTTGAAAGTCTTCCACTTGCTTTCCCAACTCTCAGCGACTAAATGGGGAATTAAACCTCTAATGCACTCGACATTGGTATTATTGTTGAGATTCAGCTGGGCAAGATGATGCAAGTCACGAGCAGGTAAAGTCTGTAAGTATTGAATCTGTGGCCTGAAGTATTGAACACCATTGGTACGCTTGATCATGACTAAGCTATGTTGTTCATCAAAATCCCAACTTCGAATCCGGCCTGAATACTCACCTCTTGTGTTGAAATATCTCTTCTTTTGTGTTTTATCAGAAAGAGCTTTAAACCACTTATGAGCTGCCATGCAAACCTCTTCAGGCACACAAATAGGGTTTGTAATTTCATTAGGCATAACATCTCCAAACACATAGCTTCTGAGATCGTCCATGTTTACCTTCAGCAACTTGTACTTAATACTTTTTCGTTTACCCATTTCAATGAATTCAAACTTGCCAACAAGATCGTTGTCAGTCTTCCAATCTTCTACAAAGCCTTCTACCACATCACCATCGTCCAATACCAAATCAATAGCAGAATCATCGAAATCAGAAAGAGTACCCATCTCAACACTAGTGGGGCCCTTATCTCCCCCACTAATAGCCCCCGAAGACTCCCCCTGAGTCAGAGCAGTGGTTGTAGGTTCAGAAGTATGTGAACTCATTAGCTGCTTAACCTTCACAGCGGCTTCGGGATCTTTGTCTTTGTCAAGATCGTCATTAATTTTCTTTAGCTCATCAATTTTGCACTGAGCCTGCACTAGTAAAGCCGAATTCTCCCTCTGAGTAGCGAGGAGCTTCACAAGATCCGTCACAATCTGGTGGAGCTGATCAATAGCTTTGACCAGAGTCTCACGTCGGGTAGATGAGGAAGCTTCCCGTTTAATGAAGTTTCCCAGCTGAATACCTTGATCCCGCATTGCATCCTTTTTCTTGTAATACTCTATGTCTCTTTTTTTACTCTGAATCTGTTCACTATGTTCCTCAACACATTAGCCACATCCTTAAACTGAGACTGACAAACTTAGGAAAGTTTTGCCCAGCACTAACACTCGTTGTCCTCGGAGGTCTTGGTACAGATGCAGATGCAGTAGGTCTTGGACCATACGGTTGAGAAACATGCGCTCTTGCTACTGCTTGCCTCTGTAGACTAGGACCAAAAGTAACTTTGGACGAACATTCCAAGCCTGAGGCACCCAGTCTTAGTTGGTGACCTTCTCGACTTTTTACCTCCCGAAGAACTTTGAGTAGCAGGAGAACTCGGTCGCACAGAACTAAGGGTTGCACTCGGCAGTGTCCCCAAGAATCCTGAAGGAAGATGCGGAAAAGTAGAAATTTCAGACGATGCAAGCACATTTCCCGAACTCATCGGAGAAGAAAATGAAATAAAGAATGGTGTGGTAGGAATGGTAGAAGACATCACTGGCAACAAAACTCCCACGGAACCATGGATACTGATTGACTCCACAAACGGAGTAACTGGTAGCGGAGCGGTAATCGACAGTATAGAAAGACCGCTAGCAACTGAAGTGATAACTGCACTCAAAGAAACATTCACTGGAGCAACTTCACCGCTCGAAACCTGAATATCCAAACTCTCAACAACTCGTCATCGTTTGTACGTCCTGATTGTAGGTGTAATCGAACAACACCAGAATCTAGAGGTTGACGGGCTCCACCACCATCATCATCATCTGAGGAAGAACTGAAAACAATAAAATCCAAATCATTTAACTTGTTATTCCAAGTCGCCAAGCGTATACCCTATTTGGAAAAAGGACTGAAAGAAGTAACTTTAGCGCGAAATAAATCAAGTTGTTCCCTTTCAGCAGACAAAATCCAATTTCACAGATCCTTTTGCAAAAACTGCAGATACTTCTTTTCAGACAACATATCCACATCAGACTCATTTATAATTTGCTTCCCTTTATCTACAAAACGAGAAGACAGGCTAGCTTCCAGAGCAGCATTAAGCTCTAAAACCAACGGATCAGTTTCTACAGCAACACTCGGAGCCGAAGAAGTAACAGTTGGTTCATCAACAACAACAGTTTCTGTAATTGGATTTTCAATGTTGTTCGATAGGTTCAGGAACAGGTTCCTCAACCAGTGGTTGTTGAAGATCAACCAGAGGTTGAACAACCACTTGTTTTGATCCCCGGAGCACCTTCATTATGACCACCTCAAAAGATTTGTGCAATGTCGTTTCGGATATTTATCCAAGTCTGATCATTTTCAGGATTGTAGTTATCCTGAATGATTGCACCAAGCAGAGGATGATGAACAGGAAGGGCATCTGCATGCCTCGTTACTTTTACACTTTCACAGTCTTTAAAGATATGCGGATGCATTGGAGTTTCAACGTAAGCAGGTAACTGAATATCAAGAGGTAGATTTGGCAAGAGATGACGAAAGATCAGCATAAGGAATCTTAGAGAAAGAATCATCAACCGTTTGTCATTTGCTCATAGAGCTAAATGAGTTTGAAAAGCCTGAAGAATCATATAGGAGAAATTGTATGGTCGACTAAAAATTAGACCGATCATAGCTGAAAGAAGTTCATGTCCTATTCCATCCTTACCTGATTTCCGAGGTGCCACCGCACTACATCAAGACATGATAGAAATATCTCCATTGCCCAATAATCATGCCTATGAATATCTGTTTAGATTGAAAAGAACCCACTTATCCAGAAGCTCGAGCACCTCTTTCAAGAATCTCCTTAGCATAGCTTGTTTCACCATGATCCAGGTCACCAAACCATAAGGCCGCACGATAAACAGCTTTTGTGATAACAATTTGATTTCCATTTACAATAGCTTTAATTGTATTTCCCATTGTTCGACTTGTACGCCAAAAGTCTTGAATATACGCTTGCACCTGATGTACATTTTCGGAAATTGCAAAACTAATTCTTCACTTTCACAGAAATCACATAATCTGAGCATAATTTGCAGCACCACGACATTTTCATTCAATATTGCTATCTGATTGTGATGGCTGAAAAACTCCCGTACTGGACCAGGAGGAGCGGCTGCTGCTGCAGGTTGTGCTCCTTGTTGCTCAACTAGTTGGTCTACCATACCTGTCAACATATACAAGCATAATAGAAACAAGTGCATCAGATTAGTTAATGGTTTAAATAGTATAAAGAACGCAGTAAGACACACTCAACTACAACTGGTACTTGAGAAACTTATTCTACCTACAAACCACCTCTGAAACAAATGACAACTCCGGAGAAACAAGTAAACAGATAAGTCCGGAGAACTGTTAAACAACATAAGTCAGAAACTTATGATAAATCCAGATTGATGAAACCCGGAGAGCTGCTAAACCAAAAAAATCCGGAAAAAAATAAACTAAACCCGAAAAACTGTTAAGCTAAATCTTGAAACATATAAATATGGAAAATCCGGAAAGCAAATAAGCTAAACCCGGAAAACTGTTATGCTAAATCCGGTGACTGATAAATTAAACCCTAATAAACTGTTAAGCTAAATTAGGAAACAGATAAATATGGAAAATCCAGAAAAGAAATAACCCTGAAACAAATCGGGACATTTTCGTTAACCCTGAAATATTTTAAGTCCGGAAAAAGAACACTCAGTTCTTTAATCCGAAGTTAAATACGGATGCCAGTTTGAAACTCGTCACCAAACCTAAGTTAAGAACCCTCCGAACTTACGGAAGGGAAACTTAGATTCTCCGTGTTTCAAACAAAAAATAATAAGATTTATCCTTTTTACAATGGATCATAAAGGTAAATTTCAAAGACAATTTATCTTCCTTAGGAAGATATTGGCCAAAACTCCCGCCAAGAACACCAACGAAACCCACTTTAAATTTTGATCAAGCAAGCATATAGACAAAACTAAATATACCTATGTTCAACAAAAACAAGCAAAGTATCATCAAACAAACCAAAACATCTAAAATTACTCAAAACCACCCTTCAAGAATCAAAACCCTCATTATCAATAACACCAAGTTCTTGAAGTTGAAACAAAAAAACCCCAAAATTTTTAACCCAAAAACCTAACTTAAATCAAACACAATCAACAAAACTTTCAAGCTATCATCATCATTCAAAAAAAACAAATGTTTCTAAGATATTTACACTACCAGGAACACTAAGTTCTAATCATATAAACACAACATCCCTAGAAAAACAAAAACCATACAAATCTTGTTGAAGATGAAGTTTTTAGAGATATACCTGTGATGTTATTATTATAGGGTGAAATAAAAACTTGACTTTACACAGAACAATCAAGGAAATCTACAGGAACAGAGGTTTTGTTTTGTAGTTTTGCGAACAGAGTGAAACAGAGAGAAGTGAATGAATGAAGAAAGAACCATTGGGATCTACGTATTTAAACAAAAATCTGGAGTAAACCCTAGGTAAAGACGGACAGATCGATACTCGGAACAGAGTAAAAGTTGTCAGGATAACTCCGGAATAAGCTATACATTAGGAACAAACCCGGAAACAACTTACCTTAAGAAACCCGGAAGCAAATGCACCTTATAAAACCTGGAAACAATGTGAGCCCAATCCGGAGCCTAAAACTTAATTATAAGTCCGGAACAAGTTAAAGCTTTGGATCCAACTTTGGAATGTTCAAGCTTGGTGCTTGAGATTTCTGACTTCCACCAGATGAGTACATTCCTTGATTAGGATTGGCATTTCCACACAAAATACTTGCACTTTCCCTCACAAATGCATGATGACCTTCAGGAGTTTCATTTCCTATGTAAAGTGCAACACCTGCTCCACTAGTACTCACCTTCTCTCCTGGACTTGAAGCTTTATACAAATGACGGTCTTGTATCTTCTAAAAATCAGATGCTTGATCTTCCATATTCCAAGCATATCCCTTCAGTTTTTGCACCGCTTCTTCCAGAGAAAGTTCCTCATAAAGAACACCTTCTCTAATCAAAGTTGTATACATGTTCCATTCCCGTGGAAGACAGTTTAGAAATTTCTTGGCCTTTTCAAATTTGGTGGATAAGCCTTCCTGACTTCTGTCTAGCTTGCTTAACAAGTGATAAAACATGTTAACTGTGTCGTCAAACGATTCATTCTTTAAGGCTTTGAGCACAACGAATTGAGTTTTTAGACGTTCCAAACGTCACTTCTTATACATTGCACTTCCTTCATATCGTTCAATCATACTATCCCATATATATTTCGAATTCCTCACAATCATAGAACTTTTCTGATTCTCGGTAAGTGCCAAATAGGTGTCAAAGGTTAATGTTCTAAAAGGTGTAGCTCCACAACCTTTTGCAATACACAACCATATCTTGATATCTTTCACTCTCACATATCTTTCTAAACGTTCCTTCCATTCAGGAAAATCCAACTCGTTTATCAAGAGAGGAGGTTTGTCGTTAGTCCCCACTTCACCATTATGTTTGAGATTTTGAACCATTGCGGTAAGATTGTTTGCCATTTTGAAAAGATTCAAAAGAAACAAAATGATCACAGAAGGTTACTAGAAAGTTTTGCGTGGAAAAAATTCTAAGTTCACAAAGCTCGAAGAACAAAGTTAACTAGAGAAATATTGGGTGAAATGTCCGGAGATTTATTAGAGTGGTAAACCCGGATCAACACCTGAATTAATTAGAAACTCGGATACTAACTAAACTTTTAAACTCGGATGATCTAAACTTGTTAAATTCTGAAACACTAAAAACCTAGATAGAGTAAACAACTCATAACCTCATAAGTGTATGAGAGGTTAAACTTGGAAGCCTCTCAAATCCGGAACACTGAGTTAAATCCAGAATTACAAACTAATTTGTAATCCGGACAGATTATCGTAGATGTGAAAGAACCAGTTTTCGGATATCTCAACAATGTGACTACAAATTGGATCACCAATAGTCTAGAAAAACACAAATAGTAAAACAAACATGGAAAAGCTTTTAAAAGATCAAATGAGGAATCTTTTACCAAATTTCAAAAACCCAGCAAGAACTTCATAAACCTTTGTAAAACCCCAAATGAAGATCAAACCAAAAAGGCTCTAACCTAATCAAAATCCATCATCGACTCACTAGAAATCAACAATGAATCATGAATGAATCACAAAAACTCACTAAGTAATCACTAGAACCCAATCAAAAGATGATCACAAAAACCATCAAACCAAGAACACCTGTATGAGCACACAGCTCTGATACCATTTGTAAGTCAACTCAATCCAAGGATCTCACTCAAGAACACAATCACTAGGTGTGCGAAATCCACGTAGCAATCACCACTGTAGGATAATGTATTAGGAAACAAGATTGATGAGAGAAATCAAAGAATACACAAAGTATTCTTTGATGTAGGAGATGAGTGACGTCACACACATAGTAGCCGCCAGACAAAACACACACCAATGATTAGGGTTTTCTTGTTGCACAAACTTTCCACAAAAGAACTGCTATCTTGTCTATTCCACTAAATGTATATAAACAAGATATATCCAGACACACATGTCCGGATAACAAAGACAAGGCCCAAGGCCCAACACAAGACAAAACTCGGACTACCTAAAGAAGTGGTAAATCCGGACACTCAGACTACCTAAACATAAGATTACAAGAATTACTTAACAGACCCTTTAAAATCACATAGAAGTGTATTAACATGATAATATTCTTCAATTATGTCTTCATCAAAGATTGCTTCAGAACATTATTCTTCTTCTTCAGGTTCGGGTTCCTCAATTATCTTTGCCAACAATGCGAGACTTTCATTCTTCGTGATGTATTTGTTCCAATTAAACCCTTCATCCTCTTGAGCAACTACTAAAGCTTTATCTTTCTAACTTGAGGGACCATCTTCGATCTGAACCATCCTTGAAGTTGTTTGAGGTTATTGGATAAGACCGTGAGTGCTATAGGTAGGATGGTCATTTCATAATTAATGTTTTTTAAATACACTTGAAACCTCCCTTATCTTCATTTCATTTTAGTTCGACTCTCGCACTTTACGAATCAATCCATCAAAATCTACCACACACACATACTCCAGTCACCAAGCTCAGTGTCGCCAATCTCACCATCGTCGTTGATCATGGAGTTCACCGTGGAGGTTCAAAAGGAGTCAGTTCATGGTATGATTTACATGTCAATTTTGTTAATTTCCATCTTAATTTCAGTTGATTATTTCACTTGATTTCACTTGTGCATTATGTTATTGAAATTAAGTCGTAACTTGTACTTGTTTATCCAATCATAGCTGGAGTGAGGGTCCATGAGACCCAAAACCACCATATCGTGGTGCGGGTGACGGTAGTTCTATGATGGTTGAATAACTTTGCCTTCAAATTTACTGTGATTTTCCCACCATCACCACATAGCACCAATGTCATCAGCCCCTTCTCCGGTCCGCCATCACCACCCGGCTTCACCAAGACTAGTATACTACTAGTTTGGTCATTTTGATTATGTGTAATTATTAACTTAGTAATTATGGTATGAATATGTGTAATTATTGGATGGTGCTTTTGGTATTAACTTAATTGTGGTATTAACTTTGATATGTATAGTAATTGGATGGTTCTAGAATGGGTTCTGATGTGCTAAATACGGTCTACTAGAAACTAGCTAACAACTAACCTAGACACTCTAGTAATACTCTAGAAAACCCTAAACTAGACCACAAGACAGGCAAGTGTACCTACTGAATGTAATAAAGCCTAATGGAAGTCTAGGTATCGAACCCTAGACACTCTTTAATAACTAAACTAGACTCCGACTAAGAACTAAATGGGGTTTAAAAGATTTGATTGGTTTTGTTCAAAGAGGGGCTTCGATTACTTTCAATTAAAATAAAGAAGACGAAATTAAGGAGAACTAGAACTACTAAATGTTGACTGTAACATCCCGACCGCGTAAAACAACAAACTGCGGTCGAAACGTTGGGGAGTCATGTCACAGAACTATTGTTTCACAACACATGGTACATAAAGTTTTGTATTATTGAATTTAATTGTTTACATTGTCTTGGGAGAATGAAATAAAAAACATACTATTGTATTGCAAATTTTAAAGTCACTAAGGCCCAAGTCCCCCTATGTGAAGCATGCTCAAAGTCAAACATTAGCTCCAAAAACATATGTGAAAATAAAACGTCAGCATAAAAATGCATGTGAGTAACATAGGTTTTGTGATGAAGATTCATGGCTTTGAAAGTTAAAAGAAATGTCCAACTATTACAAAAGTAGCCATGATCCTTTACAAAATGTTTCTTTTATGAAATCATATGAAAATCAAATGATTTAAAAGAAATGATGCATGGTTAACTTAATAACCTAAATAACTCGTGCCTTGTATATAATATGTCATGTCTTGTATTTTGTTTGAAGTGGTTTAGATAACGCTACGTTATGTAATATAATGAAAGCACTTATATATAGGAAGTACCAGTGGCGTATCCACCATGCTTTTATCATATTACACACGTCTCGTCATTTAAATTACTTATCATGAGCCAATAATTGAGATGTCTTGTTTAAACCAATGTCACATATAAACCAATGCCATGTATAAACCAAATGTGTTTTATAAACAAATGTCTATGCATAAACCAATGTCTTGTATAAACCAATGTTATTTATAAACAAATGACTATGTATAAACCAATGTCTTGTATGGCAAACAAAAGTCTTGTTTAAACCATAAAATAAATGTCTTGTAAAATAGCCAAGATGTCTTGTCTTGTCAAAATGTCTTGTATAAAATAGGTGTTTGAATAAACAAATGTCTTATTTAAACAAAAACCCTTGTCTTATAAATCATTTGTTTTTATTGTGTAGACACATATATGGATTGTTGGCGAATATATTCAAGCCTTGTTGACTATCAGATAAACCCTTATAAAGACAAAGGTTTATCAAATGTTTATCGGATTCTGTCATTCCCTAAAGTCACTTCCAAACAAACCTAGGAAGCGGGAACGGGATTGTCAATCCTATGGTACCATTACATACTATCGGTCGGCGTGATCAATGTTAATAAATGTATCATTGTATGTTCAACGCTCCAATATGTCTTTAACAATGTAAGCATGTCATGAAAATGTTTTGAAATCATGTACTTGGCATACTAAGTCAATATACCAAGCAAAAATGTCTTTAGAATCATGTACTAGGTATGCTAAGTCAAGATACGAAGTAAAAATGTCTTTGAAATCGTGTATAAGGTATAATAACTAACATACGAAGCAAAATGTCTTTGAAATAATGTACTATGCGTACTAGATAAGCAAAACATGTATAGTGTCATGAAAACAAGAAAGTAGTGGTAGGCACATATGAATCACCCAAAAACATTTGAAACGTAAAAGAGGGTCGTTATGTACTCACTTCGGATTGCGTAAATATCTTGTTCAAATGATCTAACAAAGCTCAAGGATTGAAGAGTTCAAGTGTGTCCTAATGTATCAGAATACTATGTTAGTGTGTCGAGACTTTAATCAGAGCATTGGATGGAATGAGGTCTTATAAATCAAACGAGTGTTGGGACTCATATGATATGGTTTATAATACCTTACATTCTAATTTGGAAGAGTTTCTAAGTGCTTTGACCCGTTACGACTTGTTAAAATGGTTTACGCCACTTTAACGGGTCGCAAGCGTAACTATGGGTTTGGATGGTTAAATAAGTACTATGAGGAGTCTTATATGTGAAAACAAGTTTGATAATGTTATAATATCAGTTTAGATGTCAAAACTATGGTCTTACATGCTTAAAACCATTTTATGTGCAAAAAGGGTGTTTTCAGCATTATAAAAGTACATACATCGACTTATCATATTACTAACCAAAGTATATGACTATATGGTATAACCTTAGAGGGTTATTCCCTAAATTACTATGGTCATAAAAATGCGGTAGGTCGAATCCTAAGATTGACCAAACGGGCCAAATGCGAAAGCCAAAGCGGTAGTAAAACCGCTCGACTTACGACTAAGAAATAAGCTAGAAATGACGAGTTAGACATGTTTGAACATGTGTAATAATGTTATAAAACTATTTGGTGTCAAATCATAAGTTTTAATACCGTGCTTATCGACTGACTGTAGATCTACTATAAGGCATGTATCCCCTACTCCTACAGAGATGGGTGGACCATCTCACACTATCCCAGCTAGACATGGGAGTGTAGTAGTTGGAGAGATTAGGAGGAAGGGTCCTTTGGTTCTTTATGATGGAGGACCTCCCAGTCCCACAAGTGTTCGTCGCTTTGCTAATAGATGTAGGTCTGTAGGTCTTCTAGTTCCACCCCACTTCGAGGTAGGCAGGCCATCTCATCCCCTCCCACCATGTCTCCATTTAACCCGTACTTTCCTCCCCATTTCCTACCACCCATATTGAGGAGTGGATGGTTTCTCTAAAGGTTCAACTTCACGTGTGCATGAATCGCATCGAGGAGGAGTTAGGTTTTTAGAGATCCACTCCACTTATATATATTTAACCGAGATATGAGTGATATTGTGAGGGGTGCTGGCTTGCATATTGATTGCTTGAAGGTAAGTGAAACTTGATTATGTAGGTCTTGTTTTTAAAATTGCAATATCTTGATTGGTCAACCTTATGAATGATATAAGTCTTATGAAACCACTATGTTTGGTGATTTGTAACCTACTTTTGATTCCGTTTGAGGCTTACGTATTTTGTTGTGTTGGTTGAAGTTGGACATGTTTCTTGAGATTTTGCTTAGGGACAAGCAAAAGATTAAGTGTAGGGATATTTGATATACTCTAAAATATACATATTTTTATATAATATTTTCTACACTTTTGAATAGATTTAGAGTTACTTTCATTAAATTATACTCTATTTTATTCATATTTGAATTTTGTAGGTTTTAAATGAAAGCGAGCAAAAGTAAAAGTTAATGTACTTATAAAAATAAAATAAGGAACCATGACAAGCTTTGAAAAATCATATTTAAAGTTATAAATTGAAACTAATGATTAACTTGATTAGCTACACGTAAATAAAAGGAAAACAATTATTAATATTTCAAGTTAATTAATATAGTACATTAAATATGTAATTCTTTCACTTGTTTCATTGTTGTTACATGTAGCAGGTAAAGGACTTAAATGCTAAATTAAAAGGTTGGAGGATGAATTAAATTGTGAAAAGCTCATACAAATAATTAAATTTTAAGTCTATTGGCATGTGTGAATGGGCTGAGACGGGTTGGAAACTTGTTGACCAAGAATTGTTTATACACAAAAGGTTGCATATGGGAGTTTTAGATGGGGATTAATTAGGTAGACGACTTGAACAAGAATTAATGGGAGATAATAATATAAAAAGGCATCTCAATTGAGGAGTGCACAATATATTTGGGCTGGAATTGATAGAGGCAGCAGATTAATACGGAAAGAATTAAAGGTGGATCAAGCTACAAAATTACCTAAATGTCCTTGCTAAGTTCACATATTGACCATGTGCCACCGTCTTCTATTTAGTTGTGGTTGGGTTGGTTTGTGTATCATAAGCCTCTGGCTGTTGGGTCTTGGAACGTTAGGCGAGGCCCATATCCTGGAATTGTGTTTTAATGCAAACACAACACTTATTCCTTTTTACAAAAAAAAAAATATCCGTATATATACACACGAGACCTGCTGGTATAAAAAAAATAAAAAAGAAAACCCCAACTGTACATCCGGCAACGACAAATCTAAGAGCAATACAAGGGGCGATTTGGAAGATCACAAAGGAAGAGAAAGCGTTGGACGTGAAAATTATCACGTAAAAGATATACAAGCTTGAGGTTAGAGAACTTTTGTTTATTGTTTTGTTTCGATAAAAATTGATAATTTATTTTTGTTTCACTTCTGACTATGAGTAACCAAACTTGTTATGGTTGCTTAGGATTGATGAACTAGACGAATTGCTTGATTAAATAATTTTTGGTTTTGAATGAATGTGTTGATTTAAATGTTATAACTTTGAAAATTGAAACTGAATACTAGCGTGTTGGGTTTGATTGGTTTGATAATTGATTTGTTGGTTCCATTGCTCTAGAAACTTAGAAATATACTTTAGAGCTAAGAGTCAGTCTAGGTTGTTAATTCTTAAGTCTAGGATCTTAAAGGTGAGAAATCTAATTCAAGTTTAATAATTGTTAAAACCAATTGATTAAAATGTGTAGTCTCTTCTAGAGGTGAGAAATCTAACCTAGAATTGCTAGGTTATTAGCCTGGCATTGTTAGGTAGTTTTAGTAGCCGATCACTCAAGTTCACCTGTTTATTCGTGTATAGAGTTTCCTAGGGTTTCAGTGTTCTTAGTTGTTTCAGCTTTATAACTTGAGGGTTTTAGTGCGGAAATTACTTTATACCTGATAGTTGTGGGACTTGATGGTCGATAACTCGAGTAAGCCCCTTTTAGCATTTCATCACTTGTCATACTGTTGGGTTCGGTTTGCCTTTCTGGTGTTTATCGGGTTAAACAGTGTCTCCATTTAAAACCGGGGTTATGATTTTATTCATGATTCTATGGATTCTTGCCTAGGTAACCTATTTTTCCCATACTTGAGTTGTAGTCCATTCTCCAATTTTGTGTGCTCGTTGTCTGTTTGATTGTCTAGATGTTTTATTCGCTTTTTAGTTTAAAAACCAAATTCTCCAAATACCAATTTATTAGGCTAGAGGTTTATAGAGGTCTAGTATCAAAAGTCGCTTATTGTGTCCATGATTCGATACTTGGACTTACTTGATTTACTATTTATAGTTGGTACGCTTGCCAAAACAATGTGTGGTTTAGCGGGTTTTTCCAATTTTAAAACTTGTTTGATTTAACTAATACACATTTCACACATCACCTGCATTAGTAAGTGCCCACCGAAACAGATGGTCATGTACGTCACTTGTCTCTTTCTAGATGAGGCACTGACTTTGTGGAATGTACAAGTCCAAACCTTAGGGGACGAAACCGCTTATGCCATGTCATAGCACGAACTCAAGGAACTAATGAGGGAAGAGTACTTCTCAAGGGAAAAAAACAAAAAAAACTTGAAACATGGATCTAGAACCTAACGATGGTTGGAGTTGATGTTGCGGGGTATACGCAACGTTTCCACGCTTTATCCTAAATTTTTCCATATTTGGTGATACCCAAGTTTACGGTGATCGAGTATTATATTTGGGGTTTGGCGCCCCAAATTCATGGCATGGTTACCTCTACTCACCCCATCACTATTTGTCATGTAGTGAGTGCAGTGGTTATTTTGACAAAAGATGCGATACGCATGGGAACTTTGGTTAAGAAATAGGCTGAAAAGAAATAATCAAATGTGATGACCATAAGCTCTAGAAACGCGAGTGGTCAATTTCAAGAAGGGAAATAACTTTTCTAGTAAGTCCAAGGAGGTTTAAGAGGAGAAGGAAGCTAAGGTCTTCACTGCCACGGCTGTATACGGGTCTGTTACCAAGTGCAATAAATGTGGGTTCATCATGAAGGCACTTGCGAGAGTGCTAAGTGAAAGAAATGTGGTAGATTGGGACATAAGGCTGAAGTTTGTAGCACGACGGAATTAAGAATGGGTCAAGGTTACTATGGATGTGGCAATGTAAGTCCCGTAAACGGATCAAACAGGTATCACTAACCTAATCAGTAGCGGAAATTATGATTAGGAAGAAGAAAAACTTGAATAAGTTTGAATGATTCTAACTTGCATACACCAAAGACGTCTGATACAAGTTTTTGCTTTCAACTCTCTAACCTTTTCTCTATGACCTAGCCCCTCTATTTATAAGCATCATTAAACCCATAATTAGAACCCTAGGCCCATTAGGCACTAGGAAGCCCACATCAACCCCAAAAGCCCAAATATATCCATAATGAATAAACCTTTAATAATCCAAGCCCAACATTCTCCCCCTAGGTTTACTTCATTGGTCTTTCGGTTGAGCATCCACACCTAGTCTTCCAGCAATGATTCCAGCAACCGCAGAAGTCCAATCTTTAGCACAAACCTCATACAGCTCAGCAGTTCTAATTTGATGCGACGCAAGAACCAGCAAGTCTTCGTCGTGAAAGCTAACCAAATCTACCACATCGTTGACCCTGAACGCCATCTCTTTAGTCACAATAGTAACACTTCTGACTTTAGGAACGTATAACCAAAAGTTGAAGTTCTTCAGAATTCCCCTAGGAAAGGTAGTAGCAACCGGGATAACTAATTCTTTGTCGGTTGGCGGCCACATCACCGATGTGAACCTCTTGCCAGTGTGTGCATCGCGAACTCCTTTAGCTACTCTCAAATATGGTTCAGCAGTCTTCATAGTCTTGAAGCCACTCCTAACCTCACATTCAAGCTTTTTGAAGAATCTCCACCCGGGTCCATGCTCTGTAGTGTCATCATCAGTGCATGGAGCTCTCAAAAGATCAGTCAAATCAACTTTAGTCCACGCCTCGAATTGCGACTCTTTAGAATAATATTCGCGGGTTCCATCCTGGCGCACGATAATCCACATATCTTTGACATGATCGCACATCCAACTGAGCACCTTGGACTTGTTTCCCACCTTACTGTAGTAACTTGACCCCAACTCCATCACATATCTCTCTGACTAATTGGTTCGATCCTTAAGCTGAAAATTCTCATCCAGTGGATTCACATTAACATTCTTCATTAAGACCATTTGCTTCTTCTTCTTCTGATCGGCAGCACATTTCTGACTAGCAGTAAATTTCTTGTGTGGATTGCTCATATAATCATCTAGACCCGCTTGGCGATCAGCTGCCAACTGCGCGGCTGCCAATCTTTGTTCTTCAGTTTCCTCAGCCATTCGTTGTTGTGCCGCACGATATCTAGTCTCAACGTTCATCGGGTCACCAGTAGGATCACTAAACTCCCTTCCAAACTTGTTTTCCAGCTTGCCCCTCAAGTCAAAAACCAGAGTCATAAGCATTGTGACATCTCCCTGCAGCTGATCAATAGTCTGATCTCTGACGTCTAAACCATTCTGCAGAGAGGCAATTTGAGCATCCTTCAGAATGACCTCTTGTTCCAAAACAACCACCCGTTTCTTCAAATCAACTACATCAACCTCTGTATCATCATCTTCACTATCCAATCCTCCGAATTCGAATGCCCTTTTCTCTGATCTTCGCACATAACTTCAGCAACATCATCAGTATAACCAACTCCGCTACCACCTGCTTTCGAACCACCAGCACCTGATGAACTGCCTCCAAACTCCATCATTTGTAGAACCGTGTCAGCAGGAATCGACACAACGATAGACTGTGTAATAATAGGAGTTGTTTGCTGTGCAGATGAAACATGTGTGTCAACCATCAAAGTATGAGCAATAGATTCAGCAATGGTAACCTCAGCAACAGTAGACGTGATCAATTCAGATTCAGCAACAGTGAAAACAACAGGAGCTTCAGGTGCACTGGATGGAATGCTCGGCCCAGTTCTTCGCCTTTTGATCAATGGCACCTCATCTTCTTCATCTTCATCATCTTCTTCAATCTGAGTAGTTGGTGTAGCAATAGATGGAATGGCGAGTGGAGGATCACCTTGTTTCTCCTGGATTTCTTTCAAGTGAGCAATCAAGGCTTCTAAGTTCTCGGATGATAATTCTGGTAAAGCGGGAGTCAAAGTGGCATTGAACTTAGTGAGATCGTCAAGAAAAGCTTGCCCAACATCATCTTCGTCATCAGTAACTAGATCCTCTACCTCTATCTCCTTTTCTTTGGCAGGTTTGTCGTGTTCTTCGACCACTATAGCGTTAATTGGAGGCGGAGGAGGTGGTGGAACATCTAAACCAACAACTTCAGAAAACTTCCCGAATTTCTTCAAAGCAAAACGACCCACAAACACTGTCTTGGACGTAGAGCGGTTCTTCTTCATTGTGGCAAAAATAGTAGGCCCCATCGGCTTCATATTAAGTAAGTTGGCATCTGTAGCATCCTTCACCAAATCAGGATAACGGGCATCTAGTATGAGCTGGACAAAGCGCGGGTACAAAAGAAACATCTGATTCTTGGACAGCTCTAAAGTTTTCTTCATGTTGTCGAAGATATAACCAGAATAGTTATACTTCTAGTCCATAACTAACGAAACTATAGCAGATGTCTGACCTTGATTTGGCTGATCTAGACCGCCCTTGTTCTCCGACACACACTGCATGAACATATGAACAAGCAACCGCCAATAAGCCGGAAACATGTTCTTCAATAGTGGTGGATAAGAACCCTCTATCCCATCTCCATAAGCACAGGAAGCACCTTCTCTTTGGCGTAAATGGTTGGATCACTGAAAGTATCGATAAGCTGCAGCACCTCTCTCACACATGCTTCGTTCACCACTATCTCTTTGCCCTGAATCTGCGAACGGATAAATGGTCTACCATCTTCACCCCTCGGCTGAATACACGCTCTTTTCCAGAACGAGTGTACTAGATCTCTATAAATAACTGGGTTAGCACGGAGGGCATATGCGATCTTGCAAGCGTTGAGCCCCACAATCATAGCCTGAATTCCTGGAAGAACTCTGTTGGCGGCTCTGAGAGATACCCGCCTGGTTGTGGAATTGCTCCTCAACCAACAGCACCGCATCAAATGCTTCTTCAACCAAATCTGTCAAGAACATCAACCAAGTTAAATCCAACTAACAGAAGTAACGGAGTTTAACAATGTAGCAGTTAAAACTAACTGGATAGGTCAAACAGAAGTCAAAGTTCAAATTAACACGAGTTCAAATTAATTACAGGGTTCAACATTTGAAAAGGTTCAAACTGGATGAAAGGTTCAAAACCTCAAATCCGGATTACTGACAGTTCAATATGAATCCGGATGAACCCTTTCATCAATCCGGATTGAAGGAGGTCAAATAGTACGGTCAAAAAAATGTAATCCGGATTATTCATCGTATCTCGGATGGATAGTCATTCTGGATGAAGATCCAATCCGAAATGAAATCCGAGTTCATCATTTCGGATGGATACCAATCCAGAATGTAATCCGAAATGCCTAAGAACTTGAAGATCAATCCGGGATACAATCCGAAATGCATTAAATATTCATAATTTTCATCCGGAATACATATGTTTAATGCAGTTTTACCTAATCCTGAATGAACTATCCGAGATACACAATTCGAAGAGAGAGAATCAGAGAAGAAAATACGATTTCGGAATTTGGATAATCCGAAATGAGAAATCAGAGAAGCCTATATGTTTTTCGAAATGGGCTTGGGCCTGGGATTTTGAATCCGGATTGGGCTTGTGACAGGCCCAATCCAGAACAGTAACACAGTGGGCCTATTCGGAAAAGTCCAAATGGGCCTTTCCGGAAAAGCCCAATCCGGAACAGTAACCCTTTGGGCCCAAAGAAACCCAATCCGAAATAGTAACTTCAGTTTCCAATTTTCAGACTTTTAACCAATTTTATTAGGCTGGCCCAAATCCCAAAGCACATTGGGCCAGTCCAATATTTCTTGACAGAAACCATCTCACCAAAATTCATCAAGTAGACTAACCAAACATCCAACCACCTTTTAACATTTCACAAAGAGGAACTAATTAAGAATGACATAAACATTTAACACAGCCTTGCTAAGGGATCAAATCATTTCAAAAGCTAGCTAAGGAACATTTTTCAGTATGAGCAGGTTCAGTTGATCTAAGTGATTGTCAATATACATGTCCATTTAAATCTAAAACGCAACCCTTGTAGTTCAGGCATTATGATACGTCTAAGGTAATATTATACTATGATACTTGTGTGTCCCACACCATGACATACCCCCACTATCAAGGTAAGCACAACAACTCATCATAGCAGGTGAGTATACCGTGGTCATCCTTTATATTTTACAACATCAGGCTATTGGTGAACAGGTCAGTACTTCCGTACAGCAGAGAGACCAATAGTGACTGACGAGGGTTAGGCAAATACCTTATGAGGTACGTAAGAACTTATGAAGAAACTTATGTTCTCTTAGGTTTTGTCCTTTCCATTTTGGCTCTTTTACAAAGATATCCTGACTGTGCCTAGGTCTACATATAATCTGGATGCAACAGAAGGACAGTCAAGATATCCCCGGATGACTTAACAGCATAAAGACCCAAAACCTTAGATGTTGGCTATCTATCAACGCAAGATTTAAGACCATGAAATCATACGCCTATAGTGAGTGACCCACTGAGTACATAGTTTGTTATGTTTAAATCATTTGACTTTCCCCATCCGGTTGAGTTTTAGACCTACCGCCACATCACTTTCGATCCAAATCTTTTCCCGATTCTACACCTCACATGTGTTAGTTAAGCATTTTATTACGAAAAAGTATTTCATTTCCCTATCCTTGCAGAAACTTTTTTTTAAGATTTCTCCCCCTGAATTTGTGCATACATATGAACAAATTTATGAAGCAATGAAAAAAAATAAGAACAGTAAACAAAACACAAAGACAGCGGATGCCTAGGAAGAAAAACGAATCATTTTGAGAAGATCCACAAGCACTTGAAAACGCGCGTTGCTAACGGGTTTCGTGAACAATCCGCCACATTTGCATCAGTGTGGATTTGCTCAAGCTTTATGAGACCCTTTTCATAGCAATCACGGATAAAATGAACTTTAATGTTTATGTGCTTGGTTTTGGAGTGGAAAAAAAGGTTTTTAACTATTTGGATCTCAGCATCATTATCACAGTAAATTATTATGTTTAGATAAGTCAAACCATAATCCGCAAGCTGGGGTTGCATCCATAAAACCTGGGAGCAGCAAGCGGAGGCTGCAACATATTCTGCTTTTGCAGTAGAAAGCGAAACCGCCTGTTGCTTCTTGCATTGGCACGAAATTAAGCGATCTCCCAGAAAGCGCATGTCCCTATCTGTACCTCCAAGATTACTGTCAGAGAAAGCAAACAGTTCAAATTCAGAATTTTTAGGATACCAGATGCCCAGTGATGGAGCCCTTTTGAGGTACCTAAAAATTCGTTTAACAACATGTAAATGAGAAAGTTTAGGAGTAGCCTGATAACAAGCATACTGGCAGATGACAAACATGATATTTGGCCTGCTAGCAGTGAGATACATAAGTGATCCAATCATTGAGCGATACATAGTAGGATTAACAGGCGTTCCTTCAACATCTTCATTTAGCAGAGGTCGTTCTGCGATAGGTGAAGCCATAGGCTTGGAATCTCTAAGCTTGAATTTGGCAAGAAGGTCATGGACATATTTCCCTTGATGAATTAGAATACCCTGTGGGCTCTGACGAACTTGAAGTCCTAAAAACATGGTCATCTCCCCCATAGCCCATCTCAAATTTCTTCTTCATGATTTCTTCGAATTCGCTGCACAAACCATCATTTGTGGAACCAAATATAATATAATCAACGTAGATTTGGACGAGAATAATGTCCTTATCAACGTGTTTGATAAAGAGTTTGGTCAATGGTTCCCCGTGTGTAGTCATGAGCAAGCAGATGCTCTGTAAGAGTAGCGTACCATGCGTGAGGCGCTTGATGCAACCCATACAAAGCTTTGTCTAGTTTGTAAGCATAATCTGGCTTATCAGGATCGGTAAAGCCCGGTGGTTGTGCCATGTAGATTTCCTCTTTCACCTTGCCGTATAGAAACGTAGTCTTGACATCCATTTGATAGACAGTAAAATCCATGTAGGATGCTTATGCCAAGAAGATGCGTATAGCCTCCAAACACTCGAAAGGTGCATAGACCTCATCATAATCTAAACCTTCAATATGTCGAAACCCCTTAACCACTAGTCTAGCTTTATTCCGAACGATAACTCCAGTGTCATCCTGCTTGTTGCGGAAAACCAGCGAGTTCCAAGAGCACACTTTCCTTGAGGAAGCTTCACCAATTGCCAGACACCAAGCGTCTCAAATTGATTGAGTTCCTCGTGCATGGCATCCACCCAACCTGGTTCCTGCAAGGCAACATCAATACTCTCATGGTAATTTTCCCTGTTTCTCCACCTGCGAAGGAAACGAACCCGCCATCGAAAAACTCAATGTCATTCTACTGCGAGATGTCTCCTGTCATGTGCCTGGAACAACCACTATCAATGTACCATAATCGAAAAAGAGCGCGCCAGAGCTGTTCCTGCATATTTCAACAAGTTTTAGTTAGAAACGGGAACCCAGGCCATGGAAGATCTGGGCTTGCCATTAGCATCAACATAAGTAACCTCACGAAATATCAAATTAGTTGAGGATGAGGTTGATGATGCTTTTGATTTATTAGTCATGGGGGTAGCAAACTGATTCTTGGCCACTGACTTAGGCCTCCAGGTCACCGAATCAGACCTCTGCACAATCCTGATTCTAGGAAACTGAAGGTCTCAAGGGTTTAACAGATTGTTTCTTGGCCAAGTTCCAGTCTTGATCAGAAGACTTAGCCACAAATCGAGCCTTAGGTGGGCGATTAGGCATAGTCTTCTGATGTCTGGAATACAAAGTTTTGAAAGAGGTAAAGGTCTTTTGACAATTTCGAGCAATGTGCCCGGGAGATCCACAATTGAAATAGGTTTGCCTCTTCTAGAAGAAAACAGTCTGTTCAGCTTGGGAAATTCTGGGCAATTTATCTGTCAGATTCTTGTTGGCGGGTACTGACAGCTGATGCACAGTCTTGGTCTTGACGGTGTCCTGCGCACAACCATCAACACACTTGTTAGTTTTGTGATTTGAATTGAAGGATTTTAAACAAGGAGCTTTTGGCAAAATTTTAACTGATATCTATTCAGCTGGTTGCTTAACAGATTCAGTGTGCGACTGCTGAGTTAATTCCTCAGTTTGATGAGAAGACCCAGCAGTTGTCGTTTCAGTTTTTGTAGACGCCTATTTTGTTTTCTTCTTTTTAGATCGGCATGTTCTCCGCTTCTTAGTCTTACTCTTCAAATCACACTTCGTGACAGATTCTGTAGAGGACACGAGTGGCTCTACAGGGACATCCTGTTCTGAA
This sequence comes from Scalesia atractyloides, assembly GCA_947069175.1. Lineage (NCBI taxonomy): Eukaryota > Viridiplantae > Streptophyta > Magnoliopsida > Asterales > Asteraceae > Scalesia > Scalesia atractyloides. The sequence goes on from CAMTDV010000027.1 coordinate 46,210,037, forward strand.
ACTTTAGCAGATGACTGTGGAATCTCGCAATTTTGAAAAGTTTGAGGTTCTGATTCAAAATCAGGTTTAAGATTTTCATTTGAACCATGAGAAAAAGTGTGTTCATCTTCTGTCATTTCAGAATCAGTCCCTTGTGTTGAGTCGCCCGAGTCTTCCAGGATTACAACACTATCAACTTTTACAGAATTGGTTGGTTGATCTACTTTCACACTGTCAACCCTAGGAGCTGCATCAACAGACGCAGCCTCTGGGGATGAACATTCAGTATCCTCAGCTGAAGAGGATGAAACCGAATCATCTGTTGATGCAGAACCTACAGCTAAATTCATTTTCTCATCAAACAGGTTATCACAGTTATTAGCATCATTCAAAACATCAGTATTTGATAAAATTGTCTAAATTCTCAACACAACCAACACTATTTGAGCATGTAAATTGTTCAGCAAGAAATTGATTTAAAATGTCAAAAGCATGCTTATAAAATGCATAATCATCAGCTGAATTGTCTGAATGTGTATTCAGACATTCCTCTTCATCACACTCTATGATATCCTCAACTAAAATTTCTTCTGCACATGAGTTAGACACATTAGTATCGTTCACACATTTAGTTTGAGTATCAGAAGATTCTTTTTCGTTAGATTTTGTGGAGGATGTGGATGTTTCTGCCTCAGGCACTTCTTTCTCCAATCCATCTGTACTTTCAGAGGGACGATTTCTAGTTTCACGAGAAAGTGGTGTAGAAGCCACAAAGACATCATCCCTCTTGAGTTCAGTAGGTTTGGAGAACTTTGGGTAATAGGGCGTCCATGGTTTGGATAAATAATATGACGGTTTACCATACATCATTTTTTTTCTTCATTTTCTACCTCTTCCTCAGATTCAGGCATTCTAGTATAGTTATGATTATATGGTGGAGGCGCCCTATTGTACCCAAGGCCTTTGGTAAAATTCTTTTGATAGTTAAGCTGGAGGTCACATAAATCCTTGACAAGTTTGTTGGAAGTTTTAAATTTTTTAATATTTATTTCATTTTCGTGAAGCTTACCTGTCAAGGAATTTAGCTTGGCTAAGGCTGCTTGAAGTTCTACATCCTTTTCAGCTAGTTTTAGCTTGTAGTCGTAGACCCAACATTGCTATTGGTTCAAGTCTAGCTTTAGCTGAGCTACATCCTGTTTCTGAGCTTTGACCTTCTCCATAAGAAGCGTGTTCTTATGTTTAAGGGCGATGTTCTGCGACGCAGCTTGTTGATATTCAGCCACTAGAGTTGACTTGTGGGCGCGCATTTGTGATAATTTAAAACGAAAACTGCCAGAACAGAGTATTCGATTTACCGTTTCCGAAAGATCGGGCGTCTCAGTTGTCTGCGCCATCATGCAGTGGTTGCTGTTCTTGGATAGATTCAAGGTTTCCATTTGAGCTGCAGCATCTGCCCAGTTGAAACCTTCATGCTGTTGGGCCACCAACGATGTTGACTTCCCGCCCGAGCTGCTTGATGGACTCGTTGTTGACTTGGAAGGAGAGACGAGAACCAGCTGTCTGTCACTGCTCTGTATATCAGCAACCCGGGATGATACATACCCTGACGGTGGCTTCTTGCATTCCCTGGCGAAGTGTCCTGGTTCATAACATCGGTAACATCTAAGTTTGTCCTTTGTGAGACCAGTCTTCAAGTTTGACAAGGGTTGCCTTCCATATTTCTTCTGAAACGTGTTGACCCGAAAACCAGCCATTGCTAAATTCCAAGAAACATCGATCTTGTCCAGGTTCTCCTCCATGATCTGATCAACTTCGGTTGGAAGAATAGATGGAGGGGTCAGATCACCTGCCAGGAAGGCGTTTAAGCTTTCGATCATTGATGCCGCAATACCAGTTTCTCTTTGTTTTCCTTAGTCAGAAACGCAGAATTGGATGCGGGTTGAGCAGGTGCAGGCACTGGTGTAGCAGTTTGAGGAATAATGCCTTGTTGCACTGTTTGAGGAGTTACAGGACTGAAAACCATGTTGTGATACTGAGCATGGGCAGCTGAAACCGTTGTGGGATTTTGAGATTGAAAACCATACACATACTGAGTATTCTGAGGCGTGGCTATAGGACTGTAAACCACGTTTGATCCACCCGATGCTTGTGATTTCCTTGCAGAGGACTATAAATGAGATTCTGAGACATTAAAGCCGCGTTCTGCCCTGTCATCCCTGCGGCCATCAAACTGCTTTGATGGTTGATTTCCCTCTGCTTGTCAATCTCACATGATTTGATAGTAGCTATCATCTCAGTGAGAGTGACATCATTCAAGTTCTTCGTCTTTTTTATCATGCCCACGTCTGCATCCCAACTCTTGGGCAGTGAATTTAATAATTGTCTGTTCATGGCACTGTTGGTGAGGGTGATCTCAGCTGAAATCATCTGGGAAACCAGCTTGACATAGCGACGTATCTGGTTTTCGATAGTTTACCCATAGATGTGATTGAACGAGCTGAATTGCTGATTCAGCTGATTCACCCTGCTTGCTTTCATGTCGGCATTTCCCTCATAGAGATTTTGTAATTCACTCCAAACCTCCTTTGCGGTTTTACAATTTCTGACCGCGATAGAAATGTCAGGTCCTAGGGCCATGGTCAGAGTTGCTGAAGCCTTCTCATCTTCCTCTATGATCTTGATGTCCTCTGGAGTCCATAGGTGCATGGGCTTAGGAATTTTTGTTTCTGGATCTTGCTCTGTGCTGTAAACTATGGTTCTTGGACCATTCATGATGCATCTCCACACACCGGGTACTTTAGCCTTGCAGTACTGTTCAAAACGGAACTGCCACTTGTAGTATTCATCCCCATACAATAACCATGGCACTTTGGTGGAAGTGCCAATTACCTGATCCAGCTCTTGGTGAAGGGCTAATGTTTATGATTGCAGGGCAGCCAGAGTGGCATTTGTCAGATCTTATGCGGTCATGAATCCAGCCATCTTAATTTAAATTGATTAACAATTTACCAAATCGATTTAAAATTGATTTATTTTAAGTGTGTCTGATGAACAGTACTAAATCCGAAATGGTCAATCTGTAGTCAATGATGGTCAAACCCGGAATATGAATCTAATCCGAAATGACAATCCTGAAGTCAATGATGGTCAACCCGAAAAGATTATCCGAATTGATGGTGTTCCGGATTGGAGAAACCGGATTGAGGAATCCGGATTGATGAATCTGAATTAGTGAATCCGACTTGAAAAACCCGAAATAAAAAAAACCCGAAATGAGATGGATCCGGAATGAGAAGACTGAATTAAAATCCGAAATAGAGAATCCGAGATGTATGATCCAGAATAACCAACTCTGAATATGAATCCGGAATCAAGAATCCGGAGGGGAGAATCCGGAATGTCTGTCTTATCTGATGAAAATCCGGAACAATGATCCTTATCCGTAACAGTGAACCCGCCTTTTCTGCAACGGAATTCCGAGATCCAAGGAATTCAAAAACCACAACAATAACTCGGATTGCAATCCGGATTGAGCAACAGTCCGGGATCAATCCGAGATGGATGATCACCTTCGTGTTCTTCGGAATCTGGAATAGTGGTTGATCCGAATTGTGAGAACCTTCTTCGTGTTCTTCGGAATCTTGAACAGTACCAGATCCGAATTCTTCAAAAGTTCTTCGAGTTCTCTGGAATAGTAACCTTCCTACAATGAACAGTGATCTGGAACAGAAAAACAATCAAAACAGCAGCAACGCACTTCAGAAACTTCTTCAATCAGCAATACCCGGAGCCTGTATTTGAACAACAGGCTCTGATACCAATTGTAAGTCCCGTAAACGGATCAAACAGGTATCACTAACCTAATCAGTAGCGGAAATTATGATTAGGAAGAAGAACAACTTGAATAACTTTGAATGATTCTTATTTGCATAAACCAAAGATGTCTGATACAAGATTTTGCTTTCAACTCTCTAACCTTTTCTCGATGGCCTAGCCCCTCTATTTATAAGCATCGTTAAACCCATAGTTAGAACCCTAGGCCCATTAGGCACTAGGAAGCCACATAAACCCCAAAAGCCCAAATACATCCCTAATGAATAAACCTTTAATAATCCAAGCCCAACAGGCAAGGTGCTCCACTTTAAGAAAGAATGCCTAAAAATAAATCAAGCTCGAGGAAGCGCTTTTGTGAAAGGAGCGAAGGATGCTCGTAAGTATTCAAATGTTGGTAACGGTACGTTCTTGTTAACAACCATTACGCATCTATACTTTTTTTATACCAGTGCTGATCTTAGCTTTGTGTCTATGGATTTTAAAATATGCTTGGTTTAGAGTCAAGTAAGCTAGACATACCTTATTCTATAGAATTAATTGATGGAAAATTGGTTGAGTCTTGTTAAATCATTAAGGAGTGTACAGTGGAATTAGGTGACCAGGAATTTAATATAGATCTTCTACCCATTCAATTGAGTAGTTTTGATGTCGTAGTTGGCATGGATTGGTTATAAAACAACCATGCTAAGGTAGTTTGTCATTAAAAGAAATTCGTATCCTCTTACCTAGCGAAGAAACACTTTTGGTCCATGAAGAGAAACGCGAAGCTCCATTACAAATTATTACTTACATAGTGGCCCGAAAGTTGTTACGGAAGGGTTACGTTGCATTCCTAGTGAACATCATGGAATAAGACCAAGGAGCCTAAACCTAAAGAGATTCCTCTTATGAGGGAACTCCCCGAAGTGCTTCCCAAAGACTTGCCTGGATTGCCCACCAAACGATAAGTTGAGTTTCACATCAACTTGGTCCTTTGAGCTGCACCTGTGGCTAAATCTCCGTATCGCTTAGCTCTGTCGAAAATACAAGAATTGTCTACTCAACTTCAAGAGTTGTTAGACAAAGGTTATATTCGACCGAGTTTCTTGCCATGGGGAGCTCCGGTTCTTTTTGTGAAAAAGAAAGATGGAAATTTTCGAATGTGCATTGATTATTGAGTATTAAACAAGCTCACTATTAAAAATCGGTATCCTTTACCAAGGATCGATGACTTTTTTGACCAACTTCAAGGTTATAGCTTTTATTCTAAAGTCAACTTGAGATTGGGTTATCATCAGTTACAGATTCAAGAAGAGAGCATTCCTAAGACAACATTTCGGGCTCATAATGGACATTATGAGTTTCTTGTCATACCTTTCAGCTTAACAAATGTGCCAACAGTATTTGTGTACTTGAGGAATTGCGTGTGAAAACCTTACTTCGATAAATTCATGATCGTATTTATTGACAACATTTTAATTTATTCGTGAACCAAGGGGGAGCACGAACAACACTTAAGAATTATTCTTGAGTTATTGAAAAAGGAAAAGTTATATGCAAAGTTTTCTAAGTAGAATTTTGGATTCGCCAGGTCCAATTTCTCGGGCATGTGGTGAACAAGAAAGGCATTCATATCGATCCGTCCAAGATCGAGGTGATAAAGAATTGGGAAGCGCCAAAGTCTTCGACCGAAGTGTGTTAGTTTTTAGGTTTAACGAGGTATTATAGAAGATTTATTAAAAAGAATTTGAAGACAGCCCAACCCCTAACCACTCTAACCAAAAATGATAAAAAGTTAGACTAGGGAGTCAAACAAGAATCGGCGCTTCAGCTTCTTAAGGACAAATTGTGTGGGGCTCGATATTGTCACTTTCTGACGGTACGGATGACTTTGTGGTTTATTGTGTTGTGTCACCTCAAGATTAGATTGCAAGTTGATGCAACGGGGAATAGTCATCGCGTATGCATCTCGCCAATTAAAGATTTACGAAAAGAATTACACAATCCTTGACTTGGAATTGGTGCGTTGGTATTCGCTCTAAAAAAATCGGCGACATTATCTTTATGGTACGTGGGGTACCATATTCATAGACCACGAGAGTTTTCAACCAATGTGTGTGAATGTGTACTCAAAATCGGACCAAGTTTTAAAAAATAGAATTACCTAAAAACTACACACAAATGGCAAGTGTACCGGACGAGCATAGTATAGAAAGCAAGACCAAGTATCGAACCTAGGGACTCTAATTTAGCAACTCAAAACTTAAACTAAACTGAATTTATAGCCTAAAATTAATTTGAGTTTTAATTGTAATTTCTACTAACTAATGTCCCAAAATTATTTCAATGAGAAGGGAAATAAAGACGAGAGGAAAGAACACACAAGAGTGAAATCAGTGATGATGAACAAACTACCTAGGCAAGAATCTCTAATCACACGTAAGACTTCAAGAGTTTACAATTACCAAGTTACCTGCTTTCAGACTGACTATCCTCTCATTAAAAAGGATAAATCCTATAGTGATTATACAAGTTGGATGTGACCCACACACAAAAGCCTAAAAATCAATCTATGGTGTGCAATAATATAGTGAATGAAGTGCTAGATAGAAACGACTCGACCTATCGAAACCGCATCACACAACTAGAAACATGAAAAACACACACTTTAACACCTTTTAATTGTGAAGCTAGTTTTAGATTGATACATTGAAAACCTAGAACCACCTAGACACAAATACACAGGAAGACCCAGAGTTATCGAGTGCCTAAAACTACCAAACAACGAATAGACAAACCCTAGCAAACCAAAATTATATTTCGATTCAATAAGAATTGGATGCACACTTACGTCTAATGATTTTTATTTTATTAACCTATATTATTACTAATAATAGGTTTAAAGCGAGAATTTGCCAAATTAATGAATTAACTAATAACTTTAACATGTCTGTGGTGAAGTTCTTCTATACAAATACATCAATAATGACAACCAACCAATAATAATCAGCAAACAAGAGCACACATAATCAAATTTAGCAACAAGCAAAACTATTTTAAATCAAAACACAAGAACTTGAGTAAAAGTCAACCAAACAAAAGGCAAAAACATGCAATTAGTTCATCTAACCTAAGTAGCTATGAAAAGTTAGCCTCTAAGCATGTTTGAAAGATCAAAACTTAGTTTAGAAGTAGCAAACATCATGTTCATCAACTTAAAAATCAAAAAGCTATAACCCTTATTGAATCTAACCACTTTGCAACTTGAATCTTCAAAGTTTTAGCCCCCAAAGCTTTAATTCGGCCTTCTACTTTCCTTCAGCAGCTCTAAGTTCGTCAATAAGGTTCATTATGCGAATTAGGGTTGTGTTTATCCTTAAATAACCCAAAAGACATCAAATATCAACTTTTTCATGATTTTCCTGACTTTTACCTCTCTCGCGCATCGCGGAAAAGCCCCATGTCCCCTCCGGGTGGAGCACAGGGTTGTTGTTCATAAATCCGACGCAGTGGAAATTTCATTGCGCAGGCTTCATCTCTCCCTCCCACATGGCACGGGAAGGTACTTTTCTTCAAATTTCCATTTTTGCCCATGGACTTTATCATTGGCTCCCGGTTCTTCATTTCTTGATCGTTTCAACTCCTTTTTAGTTCCTATTTCTCACGGGACCTACATTTACACAAATTAATCAAATACACGGTAAAACTCCATAAAACGACTCTAAAAATATACAAAAACTATACATAATCTACACGATAAAAGCATGTGTTCTGCAACACATCAAATATCCCCACACTTATGTTTTTTTATCCCGAAAAAAATATTTCAATGGAATCATAACTATGATAGATAGTTTCAAAAACTTTTGGTTAATTTATTAAAAGATATCAACACGTATAACCACGATTACTGGTATTGTTATCCACCTAAACCCAACCGCTAACTCATCAAGCCCCTGCATGCTAGCAGTATGTTCAAGTTAACAGTCCATCTAAATGTCTCACACTCAAGGTCCACAAATCTACCAAATCCCATATCAAGCATATAAAGATAAGATTAAAAATCTACCAATTTATATTAATAATCGTTATGTAATTTTTTTGATGGAATGACGGATGATGATTTTGAGCTTTAGCAATTTTTTTCTTATGTTTAACTCAGAGGGCATTATCACCAAGTCGTTATCCTAGTGGGAAACACCATGAGCATCACATTTTTCGTGTTTTGCTCAATCAATGGAATGATGGAATATAGTGGTCCTTTTATACTATCAATAGTTTCGGTTTTTCTATTTCTCCTGAAATGAGAACCTACAAGACTTTATGATTTTTAATAACGTATATTTAAAAGCAATATAGGGAACTCTCTAAGTTGGTTGGGCCTACCAGTATATCCTAGAAAATACATCTTTCATCTATTTTTATTTCATATATATGATATTCTGAAAATCAAAACCCTCAATTGTACTATCATTTTTCATTTATTTGCAAAAATTTTTCAAGAATATTTTCTATTTTTCAGTTTTTTTTGGATTTTTTTAAAATCTTTTTAGTATTTTTTTCAACTCAAATCTACCTAAAAAGACGTAGTCTCCTATCCCCACACTTAAATCACACATTGTCCTTAATGTGGATGGAAAACCAGCTAAAATAAATAATAAAGAAAAACCGAAAATACTATACAAAAATAAAGAGATAACTAATTGAAAAAGACTTAGATCGTTAGGATAAACATCAGTGCGAGCCGCGTGTGCCTTCAATCCAACCAAACACGATCGTATAACATTTCATTAGCAATTGTCTCTACCAAATGAGTATGCTGAGGTTGCCTTTACAAATAGATTACAGCTCAAAAATTCTCGTCCGAATGGAGATTGAGTACAACAATTCAGTCAAACCTACACAAGATAAAACAAAACAAACCTCCAAGCATAATATCAACTCAAAATAAAAATTGACTCAATACTGACTAACTTAGACACAAATTATATAAAAAAAATACAAGAATATATAAGGAAACGCATACCGTAATAGTTATGGGTGTGAAAAACTGAAGAAACCGAAAGAAAACAAACTGAACCAACTAGGGCCTCCCCCACGCTTCGCGAGGGACTCACTTGGATCTTTCGCATAGCGCAGAAGCACCTCTATTGACTTTTGTTGACTCTGGACCCTCCCGCAGGTCACGGGAGGTATCCCCTGTCCCTCCGTGTGATGTGGATGGGATTTTTTTCAAGAAGGTTTCCAAGGGGTTAAAAATTCAATCCCATGCCAAATTTTCACCATTTTCCATCTAAACTCACCTGAAATTGTCCGAAGCTCCACAATTAAGATCCCAAACCTATTTTCTTCAAAATCTACACCAAATTACCTATGACTCCCTGGAAAAACAGACACAAAATGCAAACCGAAAAACACAAAAAGAATACCGAAAATATACACAAAAATACTACCAAAATTGTACAAACTCTGCAAATAAGTTCCTACACAATCACCTAGCAATCAGTGGGAGGTTTGTATCCTCCACAACTCTCCACACTCGGTCACCCAATATAATGCTTCAACCTAGGAGCGTTTACCTTAAACTTCTCACCTTCCCCATACTTCAACTCAACCTCACCATAGGGAAAAACATGAACAACCTCATAAGGACCCGACCACCTAGTCTATAACTTTCCCGGGAATAACTTGAACCTAGAACTAAACAATAACAACTTATCACCCAGTTTAAAGTCCTTACTACCCTTCAACTTAGCATCATGAACTCTCTTCATCTTCTCCTTATAACCTACACTCCTCATATAAGCCTTATCTCTCAACTCCTCTAACTCATGTAACTGTAGAGACCTATGTTTCCCCACACTCGATAAATCCATATTCACCATCTTCAACGCCCAATAAGCACGATGCTCTAACTCAACAGGGAATTGACATGGTTTCCCATAAAGCATCCTAAACGACGTAGTAACTATAGATATCTTAAAAGTTATCCTAAATGCCCACAAAGCATCATCTAACTTATCCGACCAATCTAACCACTTATTCCCAATTGTCTTTTCTAGAATCCTCTTAGTTCCTCTATTAGCCTTCTCACCTTGCCCACTAGTTTGTGGGTGATAGGCAGTCGAAAGCCTACAGATGACCCCATACTTTTTCAACACATTCTCCATCTGAGCATTATAGAAGTGGGTACTTGTATCACTAATCAACGCCTTTGGAGTACCAAAGTGTGAAAACAACCTCTTCAAAAATCTCAGTACAACCCTCGCATCATTTGTAGGAAAGGCTTGGGTCTCCACCCTTCTAGAGACATAATCTATAGCAACAGGGATGTACCGGTTCTCACGAGACATTAGCAAAAGACCCATGAAGTCAATACCCCATATATTAAAGATCTCAACCAGATCTCAACCACCTGAAAAGGGTTTGGGGCATCTCATTACGGGATGAGATATTCCCTGTACTCTGATAGGCATCGCCACTCTTCACCAACTCATGCGCCTCCTTAAAAAGAGTTGTCCAATAAAAAGTTGTGTCTAACACCTTCCTCGCAGTATATTGCACTCCATAATGGCCACCAGTTGGCCCCTCATGACACTCCCTCAAAATCTTCTTAGCCTCATCACCACTCACATAGAGATGGTCATTTTATATTGAGACTATGGCATTCATTTCACAAGGCCTTTGGATCTCGATTGGATTTAAGTATGGCTTATCATCCTCAAACGGATAGTCAAAGTGAAGGCCCATCCAAACCTTGCAGGATATGTTTTGTGCCTGTGTGATGGATTATGGCAAAAATTGAGATACTCATTTACCGTTGGTAGAGTTCTCATATAATAGTAGTTATCATACAAGCATCAAAGTCGCTCCATTTGAGGCTTTGTACGAAAGAAAGTGTTGATCCCCGTTGTGTTGGGCGGAGGTTGGTGAGAAACAATTAATTGGTCTAGAGTTAGTCGAGGAAACCACAGATAAAATTTTCCAAATCCGATACCATATCAAGGCGGCTCGAGATAGATAGAAAAGTTAAGCGGATGTGCAGCGTAAACCATTAACTTTCGAGGTTAGATACAAGGTTCTGTTAAAGGTCTCGCCTTGGAAGGGTGTAGCAAGATTTGGGAAGCGTGGAAAGCTTAACCCATGGTATATTGGACCATTCGAAGTTCTGGAAAAAGCTGGTACCGTCGCGTACAAAATAAAATTGCCTAAAGAACTCAGTAGTATTCATGATACCTTCCATGTGTCAAACCTGAAGAACTGTCTATCGGTTGAGACGCTTATTATTCCTGCAGACAAGATCTTCACTGACAACAAACTAAAACTTTTAAGATAATGTTGGAAGTTAGTGATGATCTTGAGATGATATATACTAGTATACATGTTTTAGCCCGTGATTATATATTGAAAGTGATTATACATGTTTACTAAGTGTAAAAGTGTGAGGAACTTGTTTAAAGAAGAAAATACTCATTAAGTGTTCTTGGAAAATTAGGGTGTTTATAAAAATTTACATAGTTGTGGATCTTGTTAAAAGTGTTTATTAAAGTGATGGTGATGACGATGATGTTGGTATTAATGATGATGTTCTAGGATTAACATGTTAAAACCTAAAGTTAATAAACTAATGGTAAAACTTTGAAAATAGGGTTTATAAGTGTTAAAATGGTATTTACATATATTATGTTATATATATACATATATTGTAAAAATATGTATTAACATGATACAATGGTAAACTTGGAAAAACTAAGGTTGACATTTTTAAACATGTATTTCAGGAAAGTAAGCAGCGTCTCATGGCGTAAAGGTCAAGAATAGGATGCATATGACGATACCACTTTTGAGGGGTTTGCCTTGTATTTCCCACCCTCGTGTGAGATATATTGGTCAAAGCCTAGTTTTATAAACTACAACTTTGTCTAAATATATTTTGAGATACATAATGTTCATTTGGTTAGTGTATGATAACTCAAATATTATGGTTTTGTAAATTTTTAAACAAAATATATTTGACAATTTTCAGCCTAAGATGCTCAGTGGTTAGAAATATACTATAAATAGATCAGCGTGTGTACTGTTCTTTTTATCACTTTCCTCATTGACAATCTTGTACGAACAAATAAGAGTGATCATAGGCTGAGGGGGAGTTTGTAATCTTTCATGCACGTAAACTTTTGATTTATAAAAGCATGTTTTTGAAAACAATCTTTCTATTGTTTTGATTTCAAAGTTTACTATTTCTGCTGCATAATTCATACTTTTTTATCTTCTTCCATCGATTTCATCTTAAACATTCACAACAATATCAAACTCAGATCCTAACAATTGGTATCAGAGCTTGTTCATTCAAACTTGACTTAACAATCAATTTGATAAACTTGTCAGCTCTCACTGCTAATTCGTTTGTTCGTTTGTATTGAAAACAGAGTGAAAGTTTATTTACGTTCAAAGTTTTTAAACAAAAATCTGTTTGTAAACAATCAGAATGTCTCAAAATACACAGGATCCTCAGAACACTGGTTCCATGTTTAAACCACCGATGCTTGTCAGATCTGAGTATAATATTAGGCAACGTTGGATGGGTCATATACTTGCTCAGCAAAACACCGGTTGCTAGAGGTCGGTTCCTTTGGACCTCATGTTCCAATGGTACTGAGTGTTAGGGACCCAAAAATTCAAGTGCCAAAAAATCCTGAAAATTACTCTATGCAAGCTTTTCAGAAAATGAACTAGATACAAAGGCTTTTAGCATTATAGCTTCAGCTTTGCCTAACGACATCTATGCTGGTCTGTTGCGTTGCAACAATGCAAAGGAGTTATGGGATGCCTTGAAGGAGCAATTCGGTGGTATTGAGGAAGTTATTGAAAAGACGTTTTGAACCAATAATATGAAACGTTTTTTCATGTAAAACGGGAAGCGTTAACTCAACAATTTGAAAGGTTCGGGTGTCTTATCAGCGAGCTAAAGCTGGTAAACATTAATTACCCAAATTCAACTTTGAACAGTCAGTTTTTAAGGTCCCTACCAGACAAATGGGATACTATAGCCTTGGTCACAAGAAATTCTGTTTGTTTAAAGAAATGAATCTAATTCAGCTTCATGGTAGGCTTCTCACTTATGAGAGAGAGCATAACTAGAAAAAGAAACTACAAGAGTCAGGAAACGTGGCTTATGACTATGCTTTTGGTAGCACAACACTTTTGGTCAAGAACAGATCTCTTGTGGCAGTTAGGATAAGAGTTATGATCATTTCATTGACATAACATCTAGTGGTGGATTTAATTCTAATCCTTATTCACCCAACTTTGCATTTGTTGCAAATGGGGAAAACCAAGTTTGTGACAACCTATCTTTTGAGTTAAAAGATCTTCAACATTTTGATCTAATTGATTTGGAAGAAATGGACATATTGCACCAACTTGCCTTACTAAGTGTAAGGACCAGCAAGTTTTACAAGAAAACAGGTAGAAAAATTCTAGGGTTGCATGGAGAGTTAAAGGTTGGGTTTGATAAGTCTAAAATTAAATGCTACAAGTGTACTAGGCTAGGACACTTTGCTAGAGAGTGTAGAAGTCAAACAAGTGGTCCAATTATCACACATCATAGTCCTAGACCTCAAAACACTGTCCATTATTCCCAATATACACAAATGCAAAACACTGCTCATTTTGCACACCTTACTGCCATTGTTCCAGTTCAGTATGTCCAAACCACTATTCCTCAGATACAATATGTTCAGACTCAAGCTCCTCGGGTTCAAATGCAACCTGAACCTCAAGCTACACAAGCTTCTGCACCTGTAGAAACCCGTCAACAGAGCTTCTTTACATAAGGCTTTGTTGATTAGAGTAGCTTACCTGAGGAACTGACTAATGAGAACTTTGCTCTAGTCAACAGAGCTTCTTTACACAAGGCATTGTTGATTAGAGTACCTTACACAATTCAAGAAGGGATTGAATCTAAGGATGTGGTACCAATATCTATTGAGACTAATGAAAATACTGCAACAGATGTTATAAAAGAAATTGTCGTAGTAGATGTTATAAGGAAAACTGTTGGTGAAGAACTTAAAATATCTCTATCAGACCCATGGGATTCAAGTGTTTGTGATGGAGAATGTGATTGTGTCATGATTATTGCTGCTAAGGTATCACCTCAGGTCCTTAAAGACTTATATTCTGATAAATGCATCATTGCTTTTGTAAACATAAAAGAGGTGAATGAAAATCTTAGAAACAAAATTTTGGATGATGAAATTCAGTTTGAAAAACTTGCAAAAGAGTTAAAAACAAAACTGTTTGAGAAAGATTCTGAAATTAGTAGTCTCAAACATGAGTCTAGCATAACCAAGGATCAACTCCAAACTATAATAGAAAAATATCAAAGTTGTAAAAAGGAGCTTGAATCTACCCAAATTACTTGTGAAAGTGGGTAGAATCCTACAAAGGTTATGAGTTGATGTTAGAGTCACAAATCAAAAGCAATGCGATATTTGGTGTAGGTTTTAGAAAACATGATCAAGTTTTCCAAAACATTGTTGTAAATGATTATGAGTTGGTTGAAATTATTCCAAGAAATTTGGTTGGTCAAGAAATTAAAGTCACTTAACCAAATGGTAAGAAAACAATTTTAGAAAGACCAATAGGATCCTCAACTTTTGGGGAAATTGAAAAATATGAATTCAAACCTACCTTGTCAGATGAATGAGACATTCTTGAAAATTTCAAGCCAATAGATTTTTCAACCATTGAAGGTGTAAAAGCACCTTAAGTCAAGATCATTCCCTTAAAAGATCTTCCAGCAGATGTTACAACATCTGTTGATAAAAAGTTAGAAAAAAGGAAGAAAAGAGGGAAAATATCAAATTTGTTTTGTGATTTTTGTGAGAAGAATAATCATGTCACTAAAATTTGTTTTCTTCTAAAAGCTTATAATATAGATAAAACAAGTGTGATCATTGATTCACCAAATTGCATCATCTGTTGCAAAACAAACCATTAAACTCAAGAGTGTGTTTATCTCAAAAATTTTAAAGTCAAAAGAAATGAGTATAAATCAAAAACACTTGAGAGTCCAAGAAAGGAAAAGACCAAACAGACCTTTATTCTTGTCAAACATCTATGACCAAACAATTCAATGTAACCTCTACTCCCAAAGAGGTTCAGGTAACAGATGCACCAGCAACTAATAAACTACCAAGAGGATATGGCCAACCTGCTTACGAGAGTGTAGCATTTGGCTATGAAGTCTACAAAAGACCATCAAAACTAAGAGTTAACAGGCATCCTCATGGTTATAATCATCTGATAGGAAATGGTTCACAACAGAGGTTACCAGAATCTGTTCAAAAGACTGACCATATTCCTGGACTTGAGGCTGGAATGTCTATGACCCCATCCAAATCCATCTTGGCTTTGGAAACTCACCTAAACTAGTTGTTTACTAATGTGCAGGGAGCTTCTACTTGCCTTGATAGTTTATGGTATATAGATAGTGGAGGCTCTAGGCACATGAAAGGATGTAAAGCCGTACTCAAAGATTTCATGGCACATCGAGGGGGTGATATATATTTTGGTATACCACTTTAATTGGGATCTTCCGAATGGAGCAACATCTAAAGGGAAGGTGTTAGGGTCAGGGACAGTCTAGACTGGAAAACTCAAGTTTGAACATGTCAATCTTATTGACAATGTGAAATTTAATCATCTTAGTGTATCTCAAATGAGTGACAAAGGCTATAGGTCATTCTTAACTAAGAAAACTTGTTAGATTGTTGGGCCAAAAGTGGTTAAAAAGATTGATCAAATCACAGAAGTGGCAATGTGTATGTGGTTGATATGTTGAAAGAGAATCCAATGTCCAATGCATGTCTGTTCTCAGAAGCTTCTAAGAAAGAGACAGAACTATGACATAGAAGACTTGGTCACACAAAGCTTAAAACTATCACCACACTCTCAAAACAAGGTCTTGTAAGAGGTCTTCCATCAAAACAATTCACATGTAATGAACATTGGGTATCCTGTTTAAAAGGTAAACAACATAAAAGTTCATATAAATCCATTGAAGTGTCCAAAACAAGCCAGTGTTTGCAATTGCTACACATGGACTTGTTTGGCCCTGTAAAAATCATGAGTCTCAAAAAGAAGAAATATTGTCTTGTCATAGTTGATGATTTTTCAAGGTTTACATGGACTTATTTCATGCATTCCAAAGATAAGACTGCAAGTATTTTGCAAAACTTTGTAAAACAAGTTGAAAAACAATTTGATATGCCAGTAAAATTTTTAGGAGTGACAATGGAATAGAGTTTAAAAATAAGGAGTTGGATGGTTTCTGTGTGTCAAAAGGGATTGTTAGGCAATACAGCATCTCAATGACACAAGAACAAAATGGGGTGGTTGAAAGGAAAAATAGAACTCTAATTGAAGCTGCTAGGACAATGTTTGTAGACTCTGGTTTACCCTTGTCTTTTTGGACAGAGGCTGTAAGCACTACTTGCTATGTGCAAAATAGAGTTTTACTTAACCCAGGCATCAAAATATTGCTTATGAAATTCTATACAAGATCAAACCTCTGATCTCATATTTCAAAATCTTTAGATGCCCATGTTTTATTTTAAACTTAAAAGATTCTATTTCCAAATTTGCAGCCAAAGTAGATTGTGGTTATTTTATGGGATACTCAACCACTGCCAAGCCCTATAGAGTGTTTAACACAAGGACTAGGTGTGTGGAAGAGACATTGAATGTTAAGTTCAATGAACTTTCTTCAATAAAAATCCCAGCAAATCCTGCTGAATTATATGATTTAGACAAATTTACATTTGAATATGTGTCTTTCAAGACTAACCCTGCAGGTACACCACAGTCTTCACCTCAAGAGTTGGTTTTGACATTGTGATTCCACAATACAAAGTCACTTCCTCCACCAGAGTAACAGATGTTACTAACAAAGGTGAAAACTCTACCACTACTGGATCCACTGTTATTGATCCTCAAATCTTTGCCAGCACATCAAATCAAATCATTGTTGACAAAAAGTCCAATTTTCTTGAGCAAAAGTCAACCTGTCTTTACACCAATCCCGCTTACACCTCCACCTCCATTCCAAACAGATGTTGCCTCTTCAAAATTGCCAATAGATGTTAGCTCAGATGATTCCCATATGCAGCCTTCACCTCTCAATGCCATCATTCCATATAAGGGAGATCTGATCTACCTTAAAAATCATCCACCAAACCAAGTTATTAGCAACATCAATGAAGGGGTTCTCATCAGAAGTCAATCCCAAAACATTTGTCTTTTTGCTGGTTTTCTATCACTCACACAGCCTGTTAGGTACCAAGAGGCACTAAAAGACAATAGTTGGGTAGAGGCTATGCAAGAAGAGCTCCTCCAGTTCAAAAGACAACAAGTATGGGAATTTGTACCATTGCCTCAGGATGTATGTCCCATAAGCACAAATGGGTCTTCAAGAACAAAACAGATGAAAGGGGCATTATTGTCGACAACAAAGCCAGGCTTGTGGTTCAAGGCTATAGACAAGAAGAGGGCATTGATTATGATAAAACATTTGCTCCAATTGCAAGATTGGAGGCCATCAAACTATTCTTAGCCTTTGCTGCCAACCACAACATCAAGGTGTATCAAATGGATATCAAGTGTGCATTCTTATATGGCAAAATCAAGGAAGAGGTTTTTGTATGCCAACCCCCTTCTTTTGAAGATACATTTTATCCGGATCATGTTTACAACCAAAACAAGCTTTATAAGGCTTGAAACAAGTACCTAGAGCCTGGTATGAAACTCTTTCCACCTTTATCTTATCCATAGACTTTAAAATAGGTAAAAGTGATAAAACCTTGTTTTTAAAATGGAGAGGAAAGGATTTGATGCTTTTCCAAATTTATGTGGATGACATCATTTTTGGATCCACATGCAATGCTATGTGTGAAGAGTTTAGAGAACTCATAACATCAGAGTTTTAAATGAGTGCTATGGGTGAACTCCAATGCTTTCTTGGTCTCTAAGTTAAGCAATTGCAAAACGGTATCATCAAAGTAAGTATGTAAAAGAACTACTTATAAAATTTTATATGCATGATCGTAAACCATGTAGTACACCCATGGCCACACCAAAGCTGGTCACTATTGATGACAAAGATGACTTAGTTAATCAAACTCTTTATAGAAGCATGATTTGGTCTTTATTATACCTAACTGCATCTAGGCCAGATATCATGTTTGCAACATGTGTTTGTGCCAGATCTCAGTCAGCACCTAGCAAGTCAAATCTTATTGCTGTGAAAAGGATATTCAGATACATAAATGGTGCTCCCATACTTGGTATCTAGTATCCTGCTAATGGGA
This sequence comes from Scalesia atractyloides, assembly GCA_947069175.1. Taxonomy (NCBI): domain Eukaryota; kingdom Viridiplantae; phylum Streptophyta; class Magnoliopsida; order Asterales; family Asteraceae; genus Scalesia; species Scalesia atractyloides. The sequence continues at coordinate 46,228,201 of CAMTDV010000027.1, forward strand.
ATATTGAGCTTTCAGGTTACTCAGATAGTGACTTTGCTGAATGCCATGCAACAAGGAAGTCCACATCAGGAGGTTGTCAATTTCTAGGCAATTGCTTAGTTTCTTGGCAAAGCAAAAAAGCAAGCTGCAATTTCAACATCAACAGCTAAGGCTGAGTATATTGTTGCTACAAGTTGCACTGCTCAACTCATATGGATTCAAAATCAATTGTTGGATTTTGGTGTAACTGCTCTAAAGACTCCTCTTATGTTAGATAGTCAAGCAGCTGAAAACATCATTAAAAATCCAGTCTCACATTCAACAACCAAGCATATTGACATCAGACATCACTTTGTGAGGGATTGCTATGAAAAAGGTTTGATTTCTCTACATCATATTCCATCTAAAGATCAACTGGCAGATGTTTTAACAAAAGCTTTAGACACATCTACCTTTGAAAGTTTGATCTCTAGGATTAGCATGCTAAACATGGAATAAAAAAACATTTTGTTTTCCATGAATAAAAAGCATTAAAATGTTTTTAGAAAAATAAAAAATATATCCTTAAAAATAGCTAAAATTGAAATTTTTAAATAGTTTGTCTAAACCACTGTTTCTTTAAAACCTCTGTTGTCACACCCATTCATAGCGGAAGCGCGCGGTGTGAATTTGATTAGTTTTCATCGCATACGATATAAGTAAACAACTATATGAAATAAAAGCATGCACAATGTTCATCCATTCACCATAAATAAACATTACAAGCCACAAGTTTTTTGGTAATAAAAGACGACATAAGTAATTAAAGTTTACAAAAGGCTTGTTCAAAATAACTTTTAAACATTAAGGCTTTCCATCATATATTTCGTTCGAAGACGGAATATATAGACCAAACCCTTCAAAAAGGGATCACATCGACTACTTGTTAACCTTGAAAACTTCGTAACTAACTGCACCAAGATCCACTTCAATTTCCTGAAATACATGCAAGTTTGAAAATATCAACAAAAGTTGGCGAGTTCATGCGTTTTGTGTGCACACCAAATGAATCTTAAAAACATATGAGAGTTCGTATATGAAAATATGTGGTATGTAAAGCGTCAATGAACTTGATGATCATTAATGTTTTGCAAGGACATTAATTTGTTTGACGATATAGGAAGTACTCAACCCTAGACGATTTCCTCTGGTCTACCCGGCTGGGACAACAAAAGCACTACATGCGGCCACATAAGGACCCATGAGTGGGGCTCGCTACACCCGATAGATCTACCACTCTTGTTCCACGGTCTTATAGAAGATTAATGGCACTTAAGAGACACCCTATTCACACATGATCTACTATTCCATTCCATAGCTAAACCATACCATCAAAACCATTTATTTCCCCCCAAGAGTTATAAACTGAAAACATTTAAGAGAAAAAGGAGACATATGGTTTGCTTCCATAAAATGTTCTAGCGGAAAGGGTATCCAACGGCGCGTAATAACCTACAAGTGCTCTAACTCAGTAGACACTTGGGTTTATGTTAAATGGGTACACGTTGTTCATCTTGAATGTTATTGTATAAGTTAAGTACTTGGATCCCTTATATATTTTAAATATGTTGGCATTTGTTCCATGTGTCTGTTTTAATATATATACCCTTCTTATGTGTGTGTGTGTGTGTATATATATATATATATCGTATTAGTCAAGTGTACGAACGGGCCTTGCCCTTCGTGAGTCTTCATGCCTCGCACAAGTATAAGTGAGTCTAGCCCATAAGAGTCTTTGTGCCTCACACAAGTGAGAATGGGCCTAGCCCATTTGAGTCCTCGTGATCCACATGGTGTGAGTGGGCCTAGCCCATGAGAGTCTCCACGCCACACACGGATTACGTTCGTTATGTGTGATATATATATTTGTTCTCCAAATATATATATATATTTTGAGTTTAGTGAACCTCGTTCACTAGTGATAATATGTCCGGCTTGAAAAATGTACATTTGTTCTACAAGTTTTAACCCTTTTATTATTCTAAGTGTTAAAAATATTTATTTTTAACATGTATATACGTTGGGGTATTTGTACGGTATTCTTTGTGAAAGTACACTTCAACAAGTGTATTTGAGTACATCACTATGTACTTACGTATTTTTATACGTCTATGTATACTGTATATATACTTGTATTTGTATATTGTTCCAATTTATAACGTATTTATACGTATTTGAATATTGTACTATTTGGTATTTATATTGTATTTATACGTATTTGTATACTGTACTATTTGGTATTTATACTGTATTATTGGGTATTTATATTGTATTTATACGTATTTGTATACTATACTATTTGGTATTTTACGTATTCGTATACTTTACTATTTAGTATTTATACGTATTTGTATACTTGTACAATATTTGTACTTTTATGATTTTCACCAAGTGTATCCATGTGTGTATATATACTTAGAAAGTTTTACCTTATACCTTCCGGATTTTTATAAGTGTTAAAAGGTATGATATATCCCTTGTCTAAAAATATGTTATTTTTAGAGTTTTGTCGTAGAGCCGAATATGTATGTTTTCGTATCGGAAGTAACTATGTGTCGTCCGTGGCGTGTGCACGCTCCGTGTCGAGACGCTAGGGTGGTTGTTGCCGATGGTGACATGCCTTATTCGGTAGAGTGTTTGTTATATATTTTGTGTCGGTTCCGAATGTATATATCGTCTTGTTAGTATTTATGGCTATGATTTGATTCGCCTGATGTCCATTCGTCCACTTATCCTTTGACTGATCATTCGCTCATGGTTATAATATAAGTGGGGTTCATGTGTAGATATTGGTGTATTTTTCCAAGTGAACGCTATTTAAGCGTTTGGTGTGTATCCTTCCTAACACTAGTACAATACACATATTATACAAGTAATATACACCAAGTAGTGTATCTAACATATATATTTATAATTTTCTTAAAAACTATATATGGTGTTATACCTATAATTTTTACCCACTTTTGTTTAGTAAAAATATCTTTTTAAGTTTAAATAACTCTTGGACGGTTAATACTTAACCCTTGTCATTAGGGTTTGTTTAATAACGATTAAGGTCGTTAATCACAATTAAGGTTACTAGTCACGATTAACCATGCTAATCACCCCGTTAATCACATTTTAATCGCGATTAATATTTTAGAAAATTTCGCCAAACTTTCCCCTAAACTATGGTGTTTTCCACGTTATGAAAACGTATTTTAATCATGTTTAAACCCCTTAATCATAATCAACTCAAATCAAGTTTCAAGACACCAACTTTGCATGCATGAACCATACATATTCATCCTCATTTTTCCATGGGTTTATATATATATATATATATATATATATATATAACAACACACTTAAACATGATGAAATCTTCATATGTTTCACTAGATCATTAAAACCAGCATTTTTCTCATGCTTTGTAACCAAGTTATTAACTTTAAATCAACTCATAGTTACTTTTTAAGGTGATCTCAGTGAAAATCATGGTGTTTAACTTTTATAAAAGTTGTATTCGTCACAAATCATCTTCAAGTTTATGTATAAATCCATGGGATATAAGGATGGTGATCTTGTTTAGATCTAAACATCAAGATGTTCAGATTATCATTCCTAAACCTAATATAACACATAACAACATAATTTAGCACATTATACTTCATATTTAGTATACTTTTTAAGGTGGGGCTAGGGTTTTAAGCTTTTATTTCTTTGAGGTTCAAGATGATCAACATGTATATTATTAAACTACACATAATATCAAGCTTAAATTTAGTGAAATAAAGTCTTACAACTTTGCAATGTAAATGTGAAGATCAAGAAGAGATTAAGCTTCAAATGAAGCCCGAAAGGTCCTCCAAGCTTGTACCTTCCTTGAGTGGTCTTGGAATGGAGTTAATAAGCTTATAATGGTGAGTTTAATGGATCAAAATGGAGGGTTTATGGGAGCTTGGGGCTGCCGAAAATGGAGGAGAGAAGAAGGGTGATGAATAGTGTCATTCGTTGCTCGTTCGGACAGTTTTCAGAACTTGCTGGCATGAATAGTGTGTTCGCATAAATAGCGTTTTCAATGCTTTTGCCAACATATTTTGACATAGTTTGTAGTTTTCTCATGACGTGGCGAAAGTCACGATATTATTTGACATAATTAACCATGTCCAATGATTACTAGACTTTACGTAACCTAACCATGCACAAATTAAGTTGTAACGAACGCAATTATTTGTATAATTAAGTTGTTAAGTTGTACGGAAATTACCATTATTTTTCCAGTTGTCACATCTGTTTGGTTTAACAATTTTATCCATTGTTAAAAGTGCATTCTCTATTCTCACTTGCCATTGCTCACATCCACTGTTGAGCTTAACCCACTGTTTTGCTTTAACCACTGATATCTATCCTCTGAAAGAGTAAAATCACCACTATTCCCAACCATTACTAGTTTCCAGCAGTGGTTTCCTTACCAACTGTCATCCATTACCATCAGAGTTTACACGTGGACAGATGTTAGCCATCAGATCTTGGAAACAGATGCCACGTCAGCATTCACTTTTTCCCTTTATATCTCACAGTTCCATCCAACAGAACTTTTACTTGTCGTCTCGAATTCAAAATTCCAAAAAGCAGTTTCCATTACTCTCATCTTCTTCTTCACTCACATACATCTCCGATCATGGCTCTGCAAATCAAAACTCCACACAATTACCTTCTTATCTTCGAGAAAAATGACAAAAATACCTTCTTCCACTCAATAATTGATGTTCTCACATCATCCAAGTATAAACCCATTATGCTTGCAAAGACTCCAATTTATGTGGATACTCTCCGATAGTTTTGGGCAAATCCTAAAATTGATAGTCAAAACAACAAACCATATACCAAAACTTTTAAATTCGGAGCATCTCTTGTTCAAATATCCCCATCTTCCATATCTACAGTGTTTGGTCTCAATGACCTAGATGGTAAGCTTTCCTTTACGAAACAAGAACTACATTCTGAATTCATTGAACGCGGGTATGATGTTCAATTGACCGGTGTTAATGAGATTCTTTTTCCATACTTTACTTCTGTGTCTTTCAGCAAAGACCACCGCATTTAATGAGATTTCACAAAATATTATATAACTGGGATATGCTATTTTAACAAAATCTGATTTCAATATATCCCAGGAATTGTTTAAGGACTTTGTGGCAAATTTAATAAAATCTCTAAACATAAAGTTTTTCTTATCTATCCTAGACTCTTAAGTTATTATCTTCAAAAACAAGTTCCTGAAAAGGATTTTCAACAAGGAGTTGTTTTTGAAATAAGCAGTCTAACTAATGAAACCTTTATTTAGAATTTTAAATCAAGAGTCAAAGGTTTTAAAAACACAAGCTAAGGGGGACAAACACACTTTAGATGAGTCAACATCACAAGCTCATACCTCTGTTCTTGAGCCCACTACTCCTGGTGAGCATAACACCACAACCGGTGTTGTGCAACCCACGCCAGCAAAATCCAAAAAGAAACCACCCAAATCCAAAAAGCCCACCAAATCTAAACAACCCAAAAAAGTAACTCTGGAAGATGAGATCCCGGAGGATATACCTGTGACAACACAAATGTCACTTGCAACCACTACTGCTACTTCCTCACAGTAGTTAGAAAGATCTCCACCCACCAGCCTACCTCATCTTGAATCCTCACAAAAAGATCAAGTTGTAAGCACAGGGACACCACAATATGAGGCAGATGTTTCACTTGAAAGTTTGATCTCAAGCCCCTCTCCCACGGCAAATTCCCTTTCTACACCACAACCTACTTCTCCAATACCATCCACTTTTATACCTCTGTTTCATGCCATTGAGAAAACTCAAACACAAATCAGTTCCTCTCAATCACTTATCATAGAGAGCATGCTTCCACAAATAACTGAGTCTAAGAAAACTCAAGGTGCTAACCCAGAAATAGCTGAGGAGGATACACCCCATGAGTTACACATAACTCTTGGTGGTAGTTCAAGTAAAGCAGCCACTACAATTGAAGAAACAACTATTTCTCAATTGGACAGTGGTTACATCAATAAGACTTCCTTGAAGGCAACAACTGTTGAGGCTACAATTGTAACCTCTGTTCAAGTTGGAAGTCCCCGGAACCAAGAAAAATGGGCATTTGGTTCTGATGCTATGGAGTTTACTCCTGTTGATGATCCATTTACAACTACCACTGGTAAGAATTCAGATGATCCTATTAAATTAGGTGATGAATTAAGATACAAAAAATTGACGGAGAGAAAGACATCTGTGGAGTCATCAATTGATGAAATGAAATCCATGATGACACAGATGTTACAAAATTCTCAAAACCAACCATCCACATAGCAAATTTCCAATGAGCTATGGAAATCTTGCAACCTATCATCCTAGCTCAAAGGAATTTGGCTGACATCCACCATGAAACACACATGAAGCTTATCCGTAATATGGTGGAGGCCCGATATAAAGATACTCAAGCAGACATCAAGGTCATCAAAGAACATTTGATAAAGACCATTGGCTCTGCCCCTACAATAATTCTTCAAGAAGAAGTTGATGATGATGCCAAAAAGGGGGAGAAAGATAAACTGAGAAAGTTGCTGCCAGATTTAAAGGTGCAACAAAAGCCAGGGTCTACTACAACCACTGCTGCAAATCAAACTTTTATTGTGTCATCAGATGATGGTTTTCAAAAAGGGCTTGATGAGACCCTAAACAAACTAGCAGAAGAAATTTCACAAAAAAGCAGAAGAGACAAGATGCACTGGAAGTTAAAGCTTCCAAACTAATTGAAGAAAAAAAGGCCAAGCAGGTGATAACAGAAGATGTTGGTACTTCAAGAAAGAGAAAGTATGCTAGAGAAGTTAGACAGCCAACTTCCACCACTTCCAAAGCCACTGCTGAAGCAATTCAAAGTGTATCCTCTACTCAAACCAAACCTATATCACCACCAAAAGAACCAACACCAAAGAAACAATCACCAACAATCCCAACAAATGTTGGTGCAACTGAGGTCCCAGCAGATGCTGGTTCAGCAGATGTTTCAACATCTGTTAGCCAAGCCTCTGCCATGATCACATTTCTTACTTTAACCCAGCCATTATCCACACCACCAAGAATTCCAACATGACCACCTTCCCCACAAATCAAATTCCAACGCAAAAGGAAAACTTCTATTTTTGAAGATGATGATGAAAAGATTTTATCACCAATCCCTTTGTCATCAAAACCTATCACTTCATCACCATCCTCAACATCTTCATATAAAACCAGTTCACTTCCACCCACTTATCAACCACCATCCATCATACCTTTTGCTACCAAGTATCCTCTAGAACTGATGGTTGGGCAAAAAGAAATTGAATCATTCTTCACAACAGAGGATATCTCAAAGCTAGCCTTTACATCTCTTTATGGTTACAAGAAGCCAAGAAATTTAGATGAATATCTAAAGTTGAAGGCCAAACAGGCTGAGAACATAGCCAAAGAAAAGTACACAGGGAAAGATGACAGGACTACTCAAGGTATTTTGTCTTATGAACTGAGTAAAGTGAGAAAGATTGAAGACTTTGCCAAAGATATGAGTAAGTCTATGTTAGAAAGGCATGTAAATGTTGAGCTTGATGAAGAACTACAGCAGAATTACCTTGACCACATTATGCAAAACAAACATTACAAAGCTACCATAGTACAATTCAAAGATTGGTCATAAAATGAGCTTATAGAAGAAATTGACAGGATACAAGCAATACTCAAAGATCATCTACACAAGCCAACACCACCTGATTGGAAGAAAAACAGGCAGATGGATCAGAACAGAACTTTAAAGCTTAAAGGAATGAAACAAGAGCTGGTTGTTGCAAATTATGGTAGTGCAAGGTCAGTTGCTAGATGGTCTGAATCCAGGGTTGTAGATACTTACAAAAAACTGGAAGAGCTTAGAAAGAAAGATCCTACAGTTCCAAGAAAGCCAAACTACCCAATAGTGGTTAACCCTCATCAGACCCAAACTCTTAAAAAGCAGCCCTTATCCTTTGTCTTACCCACAATTTCCTTACATCAAGTACAAAGGCAAAAGCAGATGGATGAGGATGACGAACAAAGGTTTGTAGAGCACAGAAAAAGGGGAATCAAAAATCAACTACTCTATCACACTGATATTGCAAGTGATAAATAAAAAGAAACAATCTCTAACCTTGTAAGCAAGCCTCTTACACCAAGCTCAACAATAAGTCTTATCCCAAGAAAACCAACTGATCCAAAAATTCTAAAGTGGAAGTCATCCTTAGACACCCACGATTTGACTCTTCTCATATCAGATAGTTCAGTCAAGAAGCTAAAAATGGAGGATGCATATGGTCTGAATGTAGATGACTTCCAAGATTTTTTGAACCTTGATTTGGAAAGGGATTTTGAAGACATGTTCTCCATGAATTTTGAACTACAGTTCAAAGGGCAAATCAAGGAATTACTATTGAGAGATCAGCAATAAAGAAGGGTTTTGGCATCATCTGTTCTAAAGGGAGATTGCTGGATCTATAACAAAGTACTGCTACACCAAACTCTGTTGGGACTTAAAGATTGTTCGCAAGATCTTATTAACGGCTAAGATCTGCTGGAAGCCAAGGTGTGCTGATGAGAACCTCTGATAAAGATAAAGTCTATTGAAGTAAAGTCTGCTGAAGACTAACAAATGATGAAGCCCAATAGAGGATATCTCAACAGTTGATCAGAGTTTCTATTATATTTTAATGTAATAGTGTTTAGGTCTAGCAGATGTTAGAGTTTGTTAGTTTGTTAAATGTCACTTTCATAGTGACGTCAGCCTAAGATGCTCAGTGGTTAAAAAAGTATTATAAATAGATTAGTGTGTGTACTGTTCTATTTATCACTTTTCTCATTGACATTCTTGTACAAAAAATGGGAGTTATCTTAGGTTGAGGGGGAGTTTGTAATCTTTCAATAACGTAAACTTTTGATTTATAAAATCATGTTTGTGAAAACAATCTTTCTATTGTTGTGATTTCAAAGTTTACTATTTCCGCTGCATAATTCATACTTGTTTATCTTCTTCCATCGATTTCATCTTAAACATTCATAACAATATCAAACTCAGATCATAACAGTTGGTTTATTTTTAATCATGTAGACATTTGCTAATCGGATGCTTGAAAACCTTTCGTGATATACCTCGCATTTCCACCACAGACGGGGTATGACAAGGTAGAGAGAGGAAACATGGCAAGAAAATGCATAAAATGATTGTACATATAGCTTCAATAAAATTTTACAAATTGCTACAATAATCAACCACTCACACCACGAACTTCGTAAATAATGGTTTGTTTAATTAATTAATTTAATTTACACGTTAGTATAAAATTATAAATAGATATTGTCAAATTTTTATTAAATTTTTCATTTCACTTTATTGTATACATAATATCAATTCCGATAGTTCGTGTTCGGTAACTTTTTAAACTGCATAAATATGTAGCTGTTTTTATTTTTTTCAAGACATTCCAATATAGATTTTGTTAAAACGAGGTTGTATTTAAAATAGATTTTTTTTGTATCATCGATTATACTGAGTGTCGATACCCTGGCAAACCGAACCAATTATGACCGAACATCAGTACCACTATTCATTTTTATTGTTTTTTATTGATATAAAACACGTGAAGATATCCATTTATGCATATCACTAGTATTTTTCTTGTTCGGTTAATATAACAAGTGTTTATACCGTAACAAACCGATTCGATACGAAACTAAATTTTCCGCCCAGTGGTTCGCATAATCCCACTAGTGTAATTAAAATGACACGATTCTCATTCTACAAAAATGTCATAAGCCATCCAAAATAAAAATGAAAAGATAACCATATCAAAACAAAACTTATTCAAAATACAAATTTACATCACACGCACATTGTACAAGTAAGTGTATCATTGATGGTTTAAATACAAGTCTTCATTGAGGAACACACCCCACCTCCATGTGAACCTTTCAAATCCAATCATTTTCTTTTGGATTCAGTAACTGGTTAAATATATGGTCACTAATATTCTCCTTGTGTGCATACTGATTCCTCGTGATCAGTTACACGTTAACATCAGTGATATTATGTACAGGTGTTCTGACGTATCTATGGCGGTGGTTAGTTCACGGGGCCTGACGGAAGTAACCGTGTTTAATTGTAGCATCACGGCTAACAGTAGTGTAATTCTGCCATCTTTCTCGGTAGCCGTAACATTGTACTCTGATAGATGAGTGAACATTCGATTATTATCCTACATACGACCGTTTAAAACTTTGGTGAATTGACTGTAAAACCCTTCACACTCGAAATATTTTGTGAGGAAATTAAACTTGAATATTATATAAGATTGTAAACTAATGGGACAAACGCGAATGCAATGAGGCTTGTTTATGCTCATTAGTTTAGTCGAATAAAAGAATGAATACGGACATTTAAATGAAGGATTTTTATATTTTGTAGTTTGTTAAAAATGAACGTTAATAAACGTGTTCACTTAATCGTTAGCCAATTATGTAAGACTTGGTTCTAGAATTTATTGGGTGACGGGTTGATACATGAAAGGTGTAGTTAATACACATAATAAGAGCCTATAGGAGCAAAGGAAATTAGCATAAACGAATGTGAATGAACAAAAATACATGAATAAACATAAGGTATATGAACAAATTTTTTGTTCATCTTTGTTTGCTTATCATATAAACGAACATAAACAAACTTCCGGCCAAATGATTTATAGAAAGTTCGACTCGTTTACATGCCTGAATTTACTGAGTTTGTACTTTCATGTTTATGTATGATTTTAAAACTTTATTTTACCTATTTAATCACAATCTTTCGTAATTTAACATATGTAACACTAGCCACTAAAATGTACGTTAAGTTGATATAAAATGGTATTTTTTTTCTTTTGATTAAACAAGCCTGAACTAAAGATCCTTTTAGATTGCTATCCCGCTTTGATTGTGTCGTCTTCCACGTCTTATCCTAGTTGTATCCTTCGATGTCTCCTTCCAAATCAAGCCACAATCACTGCAACCGAACCGTGCATGTTTTTTTTAGATGAGCAACCATTAGGATTGGACTAGGGGACAAAGGAGTGTGGCCATACTTGATGTTTGATACAGTTATGGGGGCTGCTCCCATATACAATGGTCATATGGGTCGCATGATCAATCAGGTCATATATTATTTTAGCTTGGTTTATAGCATATAAGTTTATTTTTATCAATCCAACTAATTTTGGTTTTGATTTGAAAATTGTAAGTTTAATTTCTATAACAAATTGTAAACAACACTTTTCACAAAACATTTCCTGAATGTTCGCTTCAAACAGTTGTGGTGGACCATGGACACAAGTATGCTCAAATGTTATACGGAGGTGGTCAATAATGAAGAGTAGTTAAGAGCTAGAAACTTGATTTTCCACTTAAGTTAGTTATAGGGATGTTCTATGTGCTTTACATTGAATTCATAAATGCCCCCTAGTTGTATAGATGGTCCTTAATATTTAACTTTTATAACTATTATGGTTATTAGCATAGATGATTGTCTATTTTATTTGTTAAATGAATGTGAAATGCCTATTTTACATACATACATACATACATATACATACATACATACATGAACATACTAACGTGTTTTGATGTGAATTATCTGAGTTATACTAACGCATGAAAAGTCCCCACCAACACGAGTGATCAACTATATTCCAATGGATGTGTGAATAGTATTGGTCTAACAAACCCAATTGAGCTGGCATGAATGCCATGGGTTCTACTGCAATTGCACATGTCCATGCACTCTCTGTGAGCACGCTATGTGGTGTTAAAATAGCTATTTGGGGTGGAAAAGTACTGAGGTGTCGGATGTGGGACACGGCACTTGTGAATAGTCAAGGTTTCACTTGTGGGCTCAGTATAATTTAATCAGATGTGTCAAACTTGAACTACGTTTTCAATTGTATGATGCAAAGTAAAACAGTGAAACTTATCAACTATTTGTAGTTGACCTTTTCCAAACTTAACATGCTTTTCAGGTGACTTGAGACTTGTGTGATACTTGTGTTTGTTGTTACAAGACCTGCTATTCAACTGAATACATGTATGGATTAGAAGATTAATGTGATCTGCAAGACCGTATTGTGATAGTATACTTGTAGTATGGAATCAACAATGTAAATTAATGTACCTTTGTAATACAATATAGTATCTTTGTAAATAATGTGTTTGTACCATGTTTCTGTTGCTCCCCGCGTGTGCTTCCGCTACGAGTCCAGGTATGACAGAAGATGGTATCAGAGCCATTGGTTATAGAGAATTACGATGCCTCTAAGGAGACCTAGACTATAATTACAGGCTCAAACCCTAGTGGACATAAATGCGAAATGATTCATAGTAAAGAACAGTTAACGAACTCTGAAATTTTTTCTACTGGTGAGTACAAGGATAGTCTCGTAAGGCAAGTGGGTTATTATGGTCCGGAACGTAATAATAGACTCTCTTGTACGAGGAAGTGTTGGGAAAATTGCGGTAATAGTAAGCACACTTAATTATTTGAAATTATACATACGTGTGCCAACGTGAAACTATGTGTATACGTGCATATTCTGTTACTTGGTAACAGTTTTTATGAGTTGGCATTTTGAGACTAGTGAATTGATTGGTGTGCCTTAAGATATAGGCGAGTTCAATGAAAACATATGTGCTACAGTCCACTCCATATTCCTACTAATAACATACACTAGAGTTGAACTCATACAGCCAGGATAGCCTACATATGTCTTTCGATAGGGGAAGTAACTAGTTGCGAGTTCGTGACACTACCAACTCTAGCCTTACATTCTTCTAACAACAACTACATATCAAAGTAATACACGATAAGGAACGTACATACACCAGAGATGTAATTATCGTAACACAAGGTCGGAAGGACTTGAACGAATTCTATCGTGAGGTAGTTGTTTACAAGTGCTTCTTCAGAAACTATAGTCTCCCAACTCTTAATTCCAATTCGGTACGAGTTCACATATTCCTCCCGTACCCATGATTCTCGATCGAAACCTTCTGTTAACAACTAAATCGCGTTTATTCTAGAAATGGTGGAAGTCGTGATGTAACCAAAGATCGCAGAGTATATAAGCAGTTAGCGGCAATTAGTCCTCGAGTAGAGGTGATTGTGAAATTCGTCCGTGGAATTCGAACGAAGTAGTGCTGAGATAACGCTGAATATGCATCATAGGAAACAATGATGTTGTGCAAAGAGGTACTTGATAACATTAGCCGTGTGTATGATATGGCTATCCTATTCATGTTCGCAATAACATTATGACTACGAAAAACCTAATTCTATCTTTTGTGTGATACCTATACGAAAACGAACACGACATGGATGCTCACTGTTAGTATTGAGTAAGTGAAACAACACATTGTTGAAGAAAATTCAAGCAGACATATAAATGATGGTGAATTTTATCGCCATTACCAACTCAATTCTTACAATTGTATTCTAATCCTAGTTCATTGACTGTTCGACACTTGGTGTCGAGGGTAATCTAGTACGTCAACAATTCTATGAGTCAGTCCTATCATCATTGTGTTATGATGGACGTAAACTCCCGTGTTATAACTCCAAGTGAGAGTCAATCTTGGTTGATATATGATAATATTTTGCCTTAATCAGTCTAAGGGTCGATTCTGTATACATTTGGTGTAATATCTTCTGGGCGTATTAATTCCTCGGTAGTATTCAGATATGATTACTTTTGTGGTCTTCTTGTTTACAAATTGCCAATATCTGTTTAATTTAATGATTGGCATCGGACATACGATGGCACTTCTAAGTCGTCGATTATACAATCCTGTGAAATTAACTCCCTCTGACATGAATCACTAAAACTGACTTTACCGTATCGAAATGCGTACATAAGGGAAACAACTTATATCTCCCTCACACGGTTGTTGATTATACGTATTCGTTTGAATATTGTGTTTCTAAATCACTTTCATTGATTGGTAATAACATAACTTATAAGTGGCGCGAGTGTACAAGGGCATTAACGATCTGATAGTGCTTGTTGTTCGATTTACTGAAAGTCGATGACGAGTTGTTTTGATATACACAAATGGTACTATCAATATTCCTAGTAACCATTATTATTTCGTTCTGTAAGAATACTTCTATCTATAATTTTATTTCTACATTTTTAACTTATTCATTACGATCTATGTGACTCTTAGAAGCAATACATTTTAGTAATGTTTCTTTAACCCTTATTATTCCGTCTCATACATCCACATATCTTTGTATTCTTAATTCTAAATTCTAAATGGTTATTCATGACCCAATTCCACTATACACCTAGTTAGTTACTATTGTTGGAAACATGATTCATGACCAGACTCGTTACTTAAATTTTCCTTGACCGACTAAAGCAATTGGAGGTCTTAGTGCCTACTATACATAATTAAATTCTCTGATGCTCTAATCCCTTGTTTAAGTTAGTGGTGTTATAATACAGTATGTTTCTAATTAACTTTCGTTAGTTTATCATGATAGAGTCATGTTCAGAACAACCTCGCACCTATTTGGCTTAGGCCGGGTCAATACGAAGTCTATCTTTTGTGAATAGGAGAGAGTTGATGGGTGGATAATACAACGTACTTCCGAGTGAAGTACTCCTTGATTCGTATTCGATAGACAAAATGATGGAAGGTGAACCCCTTCTTCGGATTCTATTTTTTTCAATTACATATACCCATCAGATTGTGCTCACAAGAATTACTAAATTTTGTTTAAGGTTGAACAATCCTTTGACCTCGACTTGGAAAGGTATGTTACAATTCACTCTTTGAAGTGATTCATTATTCAAAGAAATGGTCGGTTACCATGCTGTGTTTAGGTACGAATACAGGAACTATACGATGACTTTCATATTGAGAGGCAATTGACACCTTTATTAAATAGTCACGATCGGCCAGCTAACTATATAGTATGCTTTATCGATACTTATTGTGTAAGGAAATGAGACGATATATGGAATATTTCTGTATCCAGGACTCCTGTCACAACTTAACGCCTCCTTAGTTCTATATAGACTATGTCCCGATACATGTTCTTCTAAACTCAATAAATTCTCATGTACTGAGTCTTGAATCTTCAACATTATAAGATGTTCGTGTGAAATGTTTCGGGTGTCATGTAACGACACATGTGCCTTCGAGTCCTTCCTGTAAAGCTTTTCATATCTTATTGGTCCCGCTTGACCCTTCAAGAACAAAAACAGAACGTCTTGCTCGTACGCTTAATATGATGTTAACGATTTTCCCAATCCCGACAACATATTGAATCTCTTTCTCTCCTAGGATTACCTATTAAACAAGGGAGTCCGAAAATATACATAAACTACTTTGTCCATTATTATTGAGAATCACTGAGACTCAAATCGAGTCTTACGAATCTCTTATCCTAGCAAGGACCTCCAACGGGGTAGGAGAGCGGTTTCAAAATTCATGCTTGTGATCATTTGTTCAAATAATTGAGTAGCAAGTGATGTAATCTAGGCCTTGTTCGCCAAGAATTATACGATACCCCATATCGATGACTCCTGAAGGATTTATTTAAATTGAGTCATTCTGAGTTAGGGGAATTCTGTTAATAATTTTGTTTGTGTATTCATACACTCCTGATCATGATTCCTACGAGAATATATGTGTTAAATGATGTTTCATTAGAGAATACAATCTTTCATTGTTATTCAACATTGTGAGTTTTCCTTCCCCGCAAAAGAAAGTTCGATCCAAATATTCACTATGCCATTGCGTACGCATAAAAGTCTACTTACGAAATCTGGAGTCAAACCTCGAAAATTGAAAACCTCAAAATCATGTTGTATATCGAAATTAGTATCCTCTGAGTACATTGACTAATTTGAGTTAAGAACTAAACAACCAACCTAAGTGTTGACCCCTGTCATCTCAATGAAGGGTCGGATGAATATTTTGATTGTACTTTTGTGAACTATGTCAATTCCAAGGGAATCCTTTCGTTAAATAAGTTATTCAAATTCATTACTCAATTGAATTCAATGCGTAACAGTAGACTTTCTATCTAACTTAGAGACTTACCTACAATACCTTACAGCCTCGGAATGCTATGATATTCAATTGTTCCTAAATTCAATTTTGGCAAAACTATGACAATTGAGTACCATCATCGTATCGTTTCCTTCTTTACAATCGTAAACTGATCCCAATCGTGCCAGAATCGAGACTCTAGTGGAGTGAGTCATGTGATTAGGGAGCATACTTATGATAAGCAAACCTTTGATTAATATAGGCAAGATTTTGCCAGTATATAAGTCAGTCTGTAATGAATTTATCAGAAGAAGAATTATTCCTCTCTTCCCAAAAAACTTTCCCGTATGATGATGTGGTATGGAGTATCTAGACCTCTGATGGAGCAAGTTGTACCGAGTTGCTTGGCGTAATTGGTGTTAATAGAATCGGTGGCTAGTCGGCTTTTACAAAACTGTTATCACTACTATACTCAATTGAGTTCAATAATTAGGGACCTCATTCTCATGATACGATAACAAGAAGTCCCTCATGTTATGGTATTGCGAGACGGCATGGTAGATTTCCACTCGCGATGTTACTCGATTGGTAACCACACCGATTACACATTTCTTCTTACTAATTGTTTAGGGCTGTAGGATTTATGCCATCCCTAAATATCGAAACAATTATAAAATAATTCGTATTGTGAATTTCCTTTTTAACCACCTTCCTATTGTGGTAGGAATATGTAGAGCAATCAATGGAGACTATCGCTGGAAATCCTTGAAAACAAATTCATTATCCTTATTCGGTTATACTGGACATTGTGCTTACCATTAGTACATTGAATGGGTAATTGTTGAATGTTACCCATATCCCTCCTATATCATGTTGGTATAAGCCTATTAGACAATAGTTCAAACGAAACGTGCTAGGGATATTGTTCCCAAGGCATTAGGAGCTAGTGGAGTCATAACAGGCGTGATGCGTACAAATAGATGCTAGCTGAACAATGCACATGACTTCTACAATATCCCGAATATAACAAAACTCTCACTACTTAGATTGAACAAGAGCAAACCTAGTGGGGATGGTACTGTAGGAATTGTAGATGGACAAATTAAAGAGCTACTGTGTATCAGAAACATAATCACCGTATTGTGATGTGTAATTACTAGCAAGTCTGATGACAAATACAAACCTGAGTATTGAGCTTTCTAATCGAGTACAAACAATAACATACAATGAATTTCGAGGATGAAATTCTTTTAACCAGGGAGACTGAGACAACTGTGAAATCCCGGCATACCCTAATTGTTGTTAGTCTTTGATGAAAGGACACGACGTGTAAGCAATTAGACTCGTGAGGAATTGAGTCTGGAAATGTGATGATATATGATTGATAGAATGTACAATATGAAACAATAATTATGTTATGTACAAAAGTTCATAGAAAACCCTAAATTAACGTAGTGCGTTACAGACTTAATAGTACGCAATTGCGCATGTTTGGACAACTCTGGAAATACGAATGGCCTAATACATGGACTATAGTGTATGATATAAGTGTGTTAGTGAATAACTTGGAAATTATAATGCTTTTCCTGATACTTGAGTAATTATGATGAATTAAATCCTAAAAACCTAATTTCGCTTGAACCTTAATTATACATATAAATTACACGACTCACGAAACGATACATATTGTGACTCGGATGAATCCGACGGTATGTTATGAGTAACATATGAACAATAATAACCAACAGCGCGATATGAGTGCCTTAGGGTGTAGAAAACATGTTAAACGGAAGCTTACCGTTAATAGTACACAAACCAAATAACATCGAATTAGCCACAAACAATAGTGTCGTGGATGATTCTAAGAGTACAAAATTACTTAGACATGATACATAGACCATGACCTAAGATTTGAAGCCTTAATGTGAAAGGGCACGTTAAACGAACAAGTTTTCTGGTTAACAAAACTTCTTCGATTTAACGCACACAAAACAACCAAACATGCAAAGAACAGTCGGTCAAGCCTAAAAATACTTATTTAACATAAATATAAGTTATTGTAAGTCAAAATATCAAAGGTTTAGGTTTCTTGTCGGTGGGTGGTGTTTTCATAAACGTAAAGAAACGCGCGAAAAAGGGTATGTTTGGCGCACACGGGACGTGTTTACGACCCAAAAACGAACCTAAATGTAAAAACCATGGTTGTAAAACAAGGTTTCCAAGGCTAAGTACTCTCCGAGTAGCCGCTACAAGGTAGGTTGCCGAGGCGACTTTCTTTGACTCCACCTAATTACCGGAGTCAGTCAAATGCAGTCAACCTCGGCTAGAATCAGATCTAGTAGGTCAACTCAGACCTAGTTTGACTTAAATAATAATAAAACATAATTTATATGCCTACAAATTAAAGAATAAATATCATTTTCACGTATTTTGTTATAAATATTAGTAAAGTTATGTTATTTGACATATATATTCAATCTCCAAAGAGTAATTTCTTTATAATTTAACATGTCCGAGTACTCCCCGAGTACTCTCCGCCTAGACCGAGTACTCTCAACTCCCCAATCAACCGACTAGGGAGCGCCTAGCGACTTTTGCAACCATGGTAAAAACACACCCAATACTAATCCACAAGGGCCTTGGGCCGCCTTTAACCCAGTCAAAGGGGCCTAGAACCTTCCATAATGTTCCGTACGCCTTTTAAGCCTTTAAAAAGTCACTTTTTCTTATTTTATTTCATTTCACACCTATAAGACACCTTAGAACACACACACCCTTCATAATCTGCTGTAAATTGACAAGAACAGTCAGATTTGCAAATGTATAACCCTTTTAAATCATTTTTCCTTTTGATTATTACCGAAAAACATGAAATTTCATAAAGCCCTAATTTTAAATCATACAAATTGGGGAGTTTTGCAATTTCATGGGCTGTTCTAACATGGGGTTAGGGTAACAAGGTTCCACATGATGTTTGGTGATACCAAACATCGGATTATGATACCAAAACACAAAGTATTCAATAAGAAACGAACATAACAAACCCTAACCGAAAAGGAAGAGTTCTAAGGCTTGATTGACATGGGTTTATGCACATTTGTGCTATTTATGGTGTATAGGTACTGAACATAAGCTTATCTCGCTTCTGGAAACACAAGGGTTGCGCAAAAACGCAAGTTTCGCAAGGTATAATTTCCGAAAACCGAATTTAGGACAACATAACTATGTCCGTAGGTGTTATTGAACATAAAAAATTGCAAAGTGATCATATGGGATGAAAAGAAGTTCCTGCGAATTTTTAGAGTTTTCTAAAATTTTGGTGAATTTTTAACAGTTTTAAAGGAATGAATTCAAAAGAAATATTAACGAGCTCAATAAATAACCAAAAATTACAGGGATGTTGAGTTTAATATGGAAACATTCTGGGAAAGTTTGGGGACCATTGACTAAGTTGGACTTTGGTTCTAAAAATCGCGTTTTCGCGAAGTTTCGGCAGCCGGAAACACGGTGTAACGAAGTCGGAAAAATCTCAAATATTTCGAAGAAGTTTTTGGATACATTGAAACACTTTTGTGAATTTTTCGGAACTTTTGGAAGTTGGGTCATATTAGACGCCAATTATTCGGTTAAATACAGTTTTAAAATGAATTTATTAAAATTGATATATTAACTTTATAAAGTCAAAAAAATATTTTTCCAGAATTCTATATATTTTTACCAAATTATATAAAACTTTTCATAATTTATAAGTTATATACATTGAATAACAATTTTTTGGGATTAAAATTTCATTATTTAAACAAAACCCACAATTTTAAACGCGTAACGAACCTGCCGGAATCGGGAACTGACCGATGGCTAAATTGGCAATAATTGGAACGGCAAAGTTATTACGGACTGTTCCGGGGTAAAATGGGTACTTCGAAAGCTTTACACGCTAGTTTGGGAAGTTTCCCGGCGGCAAAAACGAAAACTGAAACTTGGGCAACCTGTGTCCCCAAACGCCCGAACTCCCTTAATATAAAATTAATCATTTCTAATAGACAATACATTGGAACCCTCCATATGATTATATCATTCTCCGAACATGTAGAACAAGTAACCGTGACCGTCACGCAACGAGGCACGGAAGCTGAACTGAACTTTGACACTAAGATAATACATACAACCCTACCATTATACTATAGGTCGATTCTCAGATGAATATACCCATCCGAGCACAAGTTATGACCATTACCGATTCGTACCCTGATTTCGGTAATTAACCCAAAACTGCATGATAGTAGGAGTGCAGTAGTTGCAAACTGATACCTATCCGTTGTGTGATTGAAGTGCATTGCTTATCCAGTGAGTTTCCTTACCCCTTTTTCAAATTGTTTTCCTGTTTTATATGGAGTGAATTGATTGTTACATACATACATATATACATACATACATACATACAAACGTATTTTGATGTGAATCATCTGAGTTATACTAACACATGAAAAGTCCCCACAAACACGAGTGATCAACTATATGCCAATGGATGTGTGAATAGTACTATTGGTCTGACAAAGCCAATTGAGCTGGCACGAATGCCATGGATTCTACTACAATTGCACATGTCCATGCACTCTCTGTGAGCACACTATGTGGTGTTAGAAATGGCTATTTGGGGTGTAAAAGGTGGTGGAAAAGTGCTGAGGTGTCGGATATGAGACATAGCACTTGTGAACAGTCAAGGTTTCACTTGTGGGCTTAGTATAATTTAATCAAATGTGTCAAACTTGAACTACATTTTCAATTGTACGATGCAAAGTAAAACAGTGAAACTCATCAACTATTTGTAGTTGACCTTTTCCAAACTTAACATGCTTTTCAGGTGACTTGAGACTTGTGTGATACTTGTGTTTGTTGTTACAAGAACTGCTCTTCAACTGAATGCCTGTATGGATTAGAAGATTAACGTGATCTGCAAGAACGTACTCTGATAGTATACTTGTAGTATTGAATCAACAATGTGAATTAATGTACCTTTGTAATACAATACAGTATCTTTGTAAATAACGTGTTCTACCATGTTTCTGTTGCTCCCCGCATGCGCTTACGCTGCGAGTCGAGGTGTGACATGTAACGCACCACTCTTTGATTTGAAACCCATTCGAATTTCTAGACACCACATTCTAAATGCATGCTCCAGTGGTGATGTCTAGTTTCGGATTGCCAACCTAGCTCTACGTGCCCGCCTAAAATACCGCATTGGAGGTACTAGGAAGTTAAACACAATTATTTTAAAAATTTTACTATATACCATATAAAAAGTCTTTTACTTACAAAAAAAAATATATAAAAAAGGCTCAAATTTACAACATAATAAACACTTTTGAAGCAGACCAATAATTGAAAATCCGTATACATAATACTTAAATGTAGGAATATCTTACATTAATATTTAACTTTTGCGATATTGTGAAAAAATTATAAGGCCACTCGGTGTGGGGTCGTCCAGGCTCGGCCGACGACGCCCCCTATCACCGCGCCGGGTGGCGCGTCAGCGTCGCGGGAGTCCCCCTGCGGATGTTGAGGACGGGGCGAATTGTTTAATTTATTTTAAAAATATAGCCGATCCGCATCAAAATAAGACATGCAAGGTCAGATCGGGTCACCGGAGGTTTGCCGGAAACCTAGCTTGACGGCCGGATCTAGGGTTTAACTGGTACAAACGTGTAGAGAGATAAAAAGAGAATGATAGATGGTGTTATTGATGCCATGGAGGATGTGGCGGTGGCATGTGGAGGTGCCGTGGCGATGACGATGGCGGTGGAGGGGCGGGTATGTGTGTGAAGGAGAGGGTGAGAGAGAACAAAGATAAGACAGCAGCAGGTTCTTGCCGTGGCAGTGACGATGGCGGTGGAGAGAACGAACGATGGCGATGGCGGTCACAAGGGCCTTACCGGAGAAGCAAAAACCGGCCACAAGGTTCTTGCCGGAGAAACTCTTTTTCTCTCTCTATAACTTGAAAGTCGCTTAAGGTCTCTGACGCGTTTGCTAACGTGGCGGGTCGTCACCCATTTCCAAGCTTCCATCCCTGGAGGGGCGTCCTCCAAGGTCTCTGACGCGTTTGCTGACGTGGCGGGTCGTCCTGGAGAGAGGCCCGTCACCCGCACCGAATAGCCTAAGCGTCTTAACCAATATATATTCTATCTTTTTAAATGTGACACCTAACTATCCTTTTTTTCCATAAAGTTGTGTAGAATGGTAACCCTATGTATGAGATCAAGAATTCAAGTGTTACTGTGGATAAATGAAGTATGTTTAAAGGAAGAATAAGATTCATGTTAAATAAAGGAAAAACAACTTTTTCTTTTCATACATCTAGTTTTTAAACATGTTAAAAAAGGGAAAAAATCATACATCCTAGTTTTTAAAAGATGATTTTCTTTTTGTTTTATAAAGGTTAAATTAAAAAGTTAAAATAATTGTATGTCATTTTTTATTATGATTTGGCCTGTTTCCTTACTTAAAATGCTGACTTGTCGTCTTTAAAATAGAATTTTTAAATAACAAATGCAAAATCAACAAATTTATGTAATATTAAATGTTAGATAAGTAAAAATAAAATATCAAATGCCAACTCCGTAATTTAACCTGTGTTTAGTTCTTGTTTTTTTTACGGGAAATTTGGATCACTGAAGGACCACTAGAGTATTATTGTGTCACCAATGGAATCACCCAATTATATCTATCCCTACTAAACATAATGTCTATACACTAATGCAGGAGAAAACACAATAAGGAAAACCATCCTTATGGGAATCGAACCAAGAACCTATTGATTTCAAAACACTATCTCACATTCAATATGCCACTAGGCTATAAAGCCATAAACTGCTTAGTGGTTATATAGATTCCATAATATGGAATGAGACATCAAGATAAAATGTGATCTTTTAATAATCAGACATTACAAAATTAGCATATAGTATTATTTGAAACAAACCATTTTTTTAAAAATTTGTTTCATGTGATAAACCTATAACAAAACTGATTACTTTTATAAGCAAATAATATAAATACATTATAATCATTCCAAAGTAAAAGTAAACTATATGATGTGATAAACTCATAATTGAACAAATTATGTGTAAACTACTACCAATTAAAAACGTCACATTTTGCGGCGTGAGTACATAGCAAACATCGAATGGATTACTCCAAGTATTATACGATGTGTTAACTATATGAAATTTTCAAGTGGAAGAGGCCTAAAAATGAAGTTATAGTGTAAGGAGTAAAAACACAAATTTTAAAACTTGAAGGACTAGTGGCGTTAAAAATAGAGTAATAATAAAAGGGGCAAAAATGCAAAGTTTAAAGCTTGAGAGGCAATGGGCAACGAAAAACAGTAAAGTTTGAAACTTGGGAAAGTGGCGGTGGTAAAAATGAAGTAATAGAGTAATGGGTAAAAACGTAAGGCTAAAAACTTAAGGTGGTGATGCCAAAATTCAAAATTGAGGGTTAAAAATACAAAGTAAAGAATTTGAGATATCGGTATAAAGCATATGAGCCTAAAATGTAAACTACCAAAGTATAGGAAAAAATATAAGTTACAAACTTAGATGGTAAAAAAAAGAAAAGGTCTATAGGCCAAAATGAAAATTACAAAACTAGAAAAGGAAATTCTCAAAGTTATGGACCATTTGTGTAAGACTAGCAAAAAAAAAAGGGAACATTGGTGAAAAAGTCGCCGACATTTAGGATTGAGATTATATAAGTTTGTTATATTTATACTATTATTAATAGGATTCTGTTCAATTAATAATCACCCGAGAACCATGAAAACTCGTATTTTCTATGCAAGTTGGGCTACCATTTCTTTTCATAAACGTAGATGAAAATATTATAAACATATCTGTAAAAGCAAAAAAAATTGTCGAGTCGATAGTTATGTCCAATGTAAATTTTATATACGTCTGATGTAAATTTTCTTTATGGCGATTTAAATTCTTTTACATCTAATATAAATTTACGCATGCAACTTTTTTGCTGGAATAAGTGATTTTTTTAAAAAAATGATTAAAAAATTCTTTTGAAAAAAGCTTTTGGAAAGTATAGTTCTCATAGTTCTCACAACTCAAGGTGGTTCTCATTTTACCCTTTCACATTGTTAATACACATACATTTATCAACTCTAATGAAGAGTAATTTTGGACTTTGTTTTATAATGTTTCAATTATGACTTTTTATTTTTAAGTTTTAATTATACATCTTATATTATAAATAATATATGTAAATAACTTAAAATTTTTACTTTTTTATAACTTTTCTTAGGTTTTTTAGAGTAAAATGCATGGATAGTCCCTGTGGTTTGGTAAAATAACACCTATATTCCTCAATTTTTAGAAATTACACTGATGCTCCCTGTAGTTTGACAGATTGTTACTCGGATAGTCCCTGGAGTAGATGTTCGTTAGTTTCTACCATTAAGTCCATGTGAAATTACTGATTTACCCCTCTCATTAAAAAATAAAAAGAAAAAAATATTATAAACACTCATTTTATTATTAAAAATGTGGAATCCACAAACTCCATTGTCTTCTAAAACAACCGGCCACCATCACTATAGCCACCCACCTCCACCTCCAGCCACCCCCACCTCACTCCTTCAACCCTTAACCTAGAAAAATACCACAACCTCCATCACTTAGCTGTACCAAAAATCCACACCATGGTCACTACAGCCAAAACAACAACCACCACTTAAACTGAAGCACCACCATCTATATTTCCATAAACCACTATTATCATCATCATTCTCTGTCATCAATATACCCATCGTTGCAACCACCGTCAAAAACAATACAATCAACAATAACCATCATCAAAACCCAACAAATAAAACCCTTAAATCGGTTGTAAACCCACAAATGCAACTCAAAACTCGAAACCCTAAGAGGTAATACGTACTTTAATTGAATGAATTCACCATTTTTTAACATTAGCACCCATCGTCACCCACCTGTTCACCAATTTTGGAAAACCTACGAACGTATTAGATCCATCCATCACCGCTGCAGATAAATCTTGCCACCACCACAGTTACCATCGTCTCCAATGATAATCTATGACCTCTTCTAAGTGTCTATCTCTCTCTTTCTCTCTCTCTGATGAATCTTTCTCTATCTCTCTTTCTCATGGTTTGTCTCTCTAAATATGGTGGATGGTGCGTTCTAGGATGGAGGATGGAGTTATGGGGTGGATATGTTGATGGTGGTGGAGTGGCAGGTGGTGACGGCTTGTAGTAAATGGTTGCGGCAGGTGGAGTGTTTGTCTATGTGTGTATGTGCGTGTGTGTGTGTATGAGAGAGAGAGAAAAGGGTTTAAATGGTGAATAAGAAGGTTGTGGGCCCACATTTAATTTTAATATATCGACTTTTAATGTTTTAATTTAATAATAAGGGCAATTTAGTCATTTTATATGGATCTAACGGTGAAAACTAACGGACATCCACTCCAGGGACTATCCGAGTAACAAATTGTCAAATCACAGGGAACACCGGTATAATTTCCAAAAGTTGGGAATTATGGGTGTTTTTTTACCAAATCACAGGGACTATCTGCGCATTTTACTCTTTTTTATATAAACTAAGTATGTGGTTGTGTTTTTTTATCGACACTTCAATATAAAAAATGGAACTGTGCCTAACTTGATGCATTTACTTAGTTATTTAAGTAATTCATATGTGTTTTTTATTTAATATATTCTTTCTAATTTTTCATTTTATGTTGTGCGTACAACCGTAAATATGATTTATGTTACGATTCATCTATTGTTCTTGTTATTTAATATAACCTTTTATTATTCGTTTTAATTCTTTTCCATACGTTTTGATACCCTTACTTCTCTACCTTTCTTTTTTACCCTTTTCAATTTTGTTTTCTCTTTTTGTTTTTTTATTTTTTATTTTGGTTTAGTTTTAGTTTAAAAGTAGTATCTTTGTTCCTTAAAACTTTAGAAAATACCCTTGTGATGTAAATGGTAATGTAAAAGTTGTCAAAACTCGTTGCAGATTTTAAACTCTTGCGGTATCTAACTAACTTACTATCTTTAGTGATTTAAACTAAATATAAAATAATCTTTCGGTAAATCACTGAATATGTAAAAGTAGTCAATGTATAAGTTTTATTAGAAATGAATTATAGTTTTCGTCAGTGAATTTACAACAATTACTAATGGATTATCGAGTGACAATCGAGTGGGGCTTCCGTAAGATTTATTCATTGCTAAAATTATTAATGAAGCATGATATATTTGACATGTTAGATGTGCTCTACTATTTTATTGAATATATTTATTTAATCATTTTTTGTTTGATAAAAAAAATATCAAATTATGTAAATATAAGTTTTTTATAGTATGAAATCTATACTTCATTTAACTAAATATTTTTTCTTAATGTGTAACCCTTTATTTTTTTAGTATGTTAAATTCATAAATGAAAGGGAACTCATCCTTCGAATATACTATATTGTTACTTGATTTTTTTATGTATATATTTTTTTTCAAATTTTATGTTGTGAAGCACGGGTATAACATGCTAGTTATAAACACAAACAAAATAAAATCCAGAAAAAGCACCTATATAACCCCTAATAATTCATCCTTTTCAATTTCTCTTACCATCCTCGGCTAATTTCCCACCGTGACACATATTTTAACCTTCTATATCCTGTGTGTTTTTTGTTTAAATAAATTTATGACATGCTAAAAAGTTACATGGTGATCACCAACTCCTTGTACCACCCCCTACAACCCAAGTTGAGGTTTTCACAAATTTAGAATGCATTAAGTTGCGGAACTAAAGGCAATTCCATTAAAAAGGTATGTTTTTATTTTCACATAATTTGTAGCAATTGAAAATTAATTTTCTTATATGTTTGGTTAACGTATCAATTGAAACCGGAATGAGTTCACTCAATTTTATTTGTATAAAGGATTAAACATTTATTTTCAAATTCAAAGAGACTTCAACCAAATGAATTGAACCTTCAATCACTATCCGTCATCCACACCTTAACCACCATTGTCGACACCCGCTACCCCATTTGCCACCTCCCACCATCGTTATTGTTGCCACCATTGTTCCTCCCACCACACTTGTTGTCGCTCACCCTCAACCATAGTCGTCACCACCACCCCATTGTAGTTGTCGTCACATCCGCCATCAACAATGCAACCACCTCCACCGCCATCTACCAATGATGGTGGTTCAGGTGGGGCGGTAGTGATACATAGTTGGCTGAAGGTAGCGATGACGCATGTGGGTGACAAATAGTGGTGGGGCGACGACAACAACAACTAGTGAAGTGTGGCAACGATGATTGATTTCAGTTGCACCATAATTGATTTGCCACCCTGATACGTTACAAACTCGAATTCCACTGATACATTCCTGTTCCTTAAAATTCCATTTTTTGTGGTAAATTCTAATTTAAAAGCAATATTCACATAATTCCATATCCCTTTTGAAAATTCCAAATATTTCAAAAAGTAATTACGAACTATTAGAGAAAGTATTATAGTATAGGAACTAGATGCATAATATGGTGTTCTATATAAATACTCGCATCATGTAACTCTAATCACACAATTACAATCTAATACAATTTTGATTACAAGTTTAACTTGGTATCAGAGATTAGGTTACAACCGCCACACTACCTACAACCTCTTTACAGCTTTCGTTTTTTTAGTTTTCTTTCCCTTTTTTAAAACAAGATAAAAAATAAAAAATAATAATAATCCAGATCCGGACTTTGTTTCCATCAAGCCACTATAACCTCCATCGTCACAAACATCCCCATGAACATCCAAAACCTCGCTGCTACACCTTTTTATCCATAACACCCAAAGTTGTCAACCCTACCACCACCACAAACCCTATATTGTCACCACCATCACAAAACCCTAATAATATTATCCGATACAAATCACAATTACTTGGTCTGATTTGGTATCAAAGCTTAGGAGGACAACGACCAGGCGGTCAGCGACCGCCGCCGCCCTACCACCACCACGAACAACAAGCGATCAGTTTTCTCTTCTTCATCCTTTCTACTACTGCCTGTCACCACCACCAAACACCACCTACGACAACCACAACCCAACCCAAACCATAGCCAATGTCACACCTACAACCACCACCCCAAACCCGAACCACCGCACCTACAACCATCCCCACAAACCCTAGCTGTCGTATCTACAACAACAATTACACAACCACAACTTTTATCTCCCTGCGTTTAGGGTTGCAAAAACAACCTGCTACAAAACTCTAAACGTCACAACCGCCACCATACAACGGTAGCTATTTCTTTTGGTGACGCGGGAGAAGAACAGCCATGGGAACAAAATCCCATGGATATTCGCTGGGGAACAAACCCCACCGAGGTGTCACAAGATGAAAAAAAAGGAATCAGGTATCTATGGTTAGAGAGAACGAGGCAGTTGGAAGTGTTTAAATTAAACAAGGATGGGGTTGTTTGTTTGTGAGATAACTAAATGAAAAACGATATAAAAGTGTTAAGATATGGTCTCGCAAATAGAGAAAAGTTCTGCACAAGAAAATATAAAAACTGGTGATAGTGGCGTCTGACGAACGGAAGCAAGCGGAGAAGATTGAATACCATCTATCTTTATGTTTCTTTAATGTTTTATCATTTTACTTTTTAAACAGAATCGCTCTTGCGCTTAGTTTGCGATGGAGTATTCAACAAAGTTTTATAGTATAGGGACTAGATGTATAATATGATGGTTCTATAACACTCACCTCATGTAATCATAATCACACAATTCCATTCTAATATAATTTTGATTACAAGTTTAAAAACTCAGAACGAAACGCACTCTTAGACCAGAGGGTGCGAGGCAGCGTCCCCAGCCACCTCAGCTGAGTGACGCCCCTAACACCACCCCGCTTTGGCCAAAAGGGCGCTATACATGGGTTCAGCCATAACCACGGCGGGCGTGAGAGGAAGGAGAGGATGGGGCCCACATGCATTAACCAATCAGATTACAATTAATTGTTAATTTCTTTTTACATAGTTAAAGGGGAGTTTAAGGGGCTTTATACAACATCATGCAAGATAACCATAAAGTCACCCGCTTATATGACGTATAGGTGATGTGATAAAGCCTCTAGAAGCTCTAAAAAAGTTTAAAAAAATATTCTCATCATAGTTCTAATATCCTAGATTTCTACCTACATCATCTTCGTTAAGTCACTCAAACATAAAATATATACACTTCTACATGTGCATTTAAGGATTTTTGGGTAGGCTGTGGCCATTTATATGTGTCTGTGTTTGTGATTTACAACTCGTGATTGTGATTACAAATTTGTAATTGGGGTGATGTTCACGATGGTTAGCCAATTAGTTGATCTTAACTTTTTGCAGAAAAAAAAAAATTCCAAAACACCCGTATAATAAATTTAACATTGTCTAGTTTTGGACCCAAGGTTTTTTTCACGATGGTTCCCCATCTGAAGATTCGTTCACCGATATTTGCCTAAAGGTTTTTTCAACTGAAGAAATCACGAAGGAGGAAGTAGCGGTTACGAGTGCAAACGAAGGTTTGAATGATGGAGAAAGCGAGAGGAAGAATGATAGAACGAAGATGAAGACGAAGAATAAATGTATTGTCTTTTTTATTGTAAAGTTTTTTTAAATTTAATAAAAATATTTTTTATATAATTTGAAGATTAAATGAAAAAATAGAAAAGTGTTTTTTTAAATAATTTAATAAAAATGAAAATTAATGATTAGATAATGATGGGTATGTGTTTTATGACTATACTCTCTAGTGATATAAAACCCCATGAATCCCCAAGTATGCATTTTTTGACATATATCACATAACGCCCATAAAAGGCTTTATGATTACACATGACACATAGATTGTAATATATTAATAATACTTAAAATGCAATGTTAGTATAATTGGATAAATAATATATTAATTAATCACTAATTTGTACTGTTAACACCTCATAACATGCGAACTCTCTTTTACATGTTTATGAGGTTACTACTTACTAGTTAAACATGCGAACTCTCTTTTACTACACTTAGATTAAAATTTCCGAAATATTTTCAATTTTATTTTGGACAATCCCAGTGAGTTCATAGTTTAGACAAAATATCAAATACAAATAACCTTATCATGCAAAACGTATGAACTGAAGGTTTTTCTGAAAAAGAACGATGACATTTTTGTAATTCTTCAAACTGCAATTCCTTAATGTTGCGTTCTTTCTTGCCAATTAGGCTTTGCAAATCATAAATACAGATCAATCAATTTGTGCTAACCGTGATTTGAACGCTCCCTTGATTCTGATTTCTCTTGCTTCTCAGATCGATCAATTAAAGTTCCTTAAAGCTGCAAATTTGAATCGGGTGAATTGAATTTGAATGATGAATTGAAGCTTGTAATTCATATTTGATTGTTAAATTGACCCTTGTTTGTATTGGTTTTTACTGTCAAGTTATATAATAATTTTGAACCAACTTGATTTTAATACAGAAGAAACAGATAGAATAATTATTCTATTAGTAGAGTAATTGTTAAAAGCAGAGTAATTATATTTTGTAACTAGAGTAATTATTCTATTGTTAGAGAAATTTTGGTCGCTTGATTATTGATTATCAAATTAGGCCGGGTCTATAATTTGTATCTATTCTGCCGATTACAATTGGTTTTGAGGCAAATTTGATGTATTTATTCGTCTATTTCTACTTGAAACGTGTTAGATCCTTGAATAGTTCGTAGTCTAAAGTGCTGAAATTGATGATTCAATAGATCATGATATGGCAATGTAAAGTTCACATCTTTTATTAATATCAAATTGATAATTTTCTAAACATCCCATTTTGAACCGAACCTGTTTTGACACGTTTGTAGGCTTTAGTTTAATATATAAAAATGGATCTATATTGTTGTAATGTTACTGATCATGCAAGTTAGATGAAGCAATACAACCACTTTCAAGAAAAGTACCAATTGCATCCACTAAGAACAATCTTTATCAGATGGTGATCGTGGCATAACTATTTAGTCTTGTGATCTTTCTTTTATATAAATTATTGGACCATGTGCATGATGTATTCGGGTTACGGTTAACTTTTGTATTCTGTGAGATCTGGTTTGCTTTCTCTTTAATCAGTTCCCTAATGGTTCTACATTGTACGCAAGACGTATCGTGATCACCTTTCTATCATGTTATAACTGATAGATTTGGTTGTGTTTTATCTGAAACAGGTTGTTCTAACTCATTTTTTGATGCAGGCAAGAACAGGAAGGTGAGCCAAATATGTTATTATCGTGCCAATACAATTATGGTCATCACACTTATCATAAGGTAATGAGCATCCATAAATCAGTAGTGGAACCATAACATCTTGGTTAGTGGTCAATCTCTTCTATAGTGATGTGTTTTGAACTGATTAAACTTTAGGCAACAAATGTGATGTGTTATTCTTTCCTTAAAGCAAGTTGTGAGGCTGTGTTTTTAAAGCAAGTTGTGAGGTTGTGTTTGATGGTTCGGGGCCACTATGATATGCAGGGTTCATGCTCTTGATTTGGGTTGTTTTGGTGTAGGAATCAACCTGCAATCGATGGTAAGTGGTTTGGTTATGCTTAATGTATACCAAGATTATAAGTGATTTTGGGATTTAGTATTGAAGGTAAACGAGTTTAGTGGCTAGGGCGTTTTAGTTCGTGTTTGCTGCAAGATATAGGGTTTACACTACCTGCTTTGGTGGAAGAATAGACCTACAATCTTTGGTAAAGAACGTAGATTTTGTAGGTTAGTTTTTTTCTAGATGCAAACCACATTGCATGAATTTAAATTTTACTTTTTTGTAACCTTTTAAATGGGGATTTTTGTGCAGTTTGGGCTTGGAGGTCGTTATTGTAACATTCGTATTTTTCGATTCTTTTTCGTTTATTTTTAATTCGTATTTCAATTTCAATCCTTGTAATTCTGATACTTGATCATAAAGGAAACTATATTTTGTATCATTTTTGTTTAATCATACTTGCACAATACATAAACAATCACAAATACACGTCTTGGTTCAAAACCGAGCCATGCATCCATATTATATTTTAGTTGAAATGTTATTCATACGTGATCATACATTACACACACTTACCTACACTTTAAAACCCCAAAAATGTGCTTTACTATGTGTTAAAGCACCAAATAAGGTCCGCAAGGGGCCCTGTTACTACAGAATATACGAAATTTGATGTTGTCGATTGATCAACAAACCCTAATCCCCACTTATAAATACAACACTCCCACACCTCCTAAACACTTTCAACACCCTTAAATCACTTCCAAACGCTCTCAATCTTCAAGATTTTGCAACTTTAGGCAGATTGTTCCAAGTTCAAAACAGCGAGTTTTGAGCTTGTTCTTGCACTTTTCTTCTTAATTTTCTTTCTTTTCCTTCCTTGGACAACCTCTAGGAGTTTTTCCACATGTTTACCAAGGTAAACAAAGATGTTATACTACCATTTTTTAGATCCAAAGTTAGGAATTTTCTTGACTTTCTTTAAAACTTTCAAATATGTTCATCTTACTTTGTTTATTGGAACTTTTGCAAGCTAAACCACACCACCAACTAACTTCCATGATGAATGGCTTGAGTTAAGGTTTTGTTCTAGAAACTTTAAGGTTCATATGCCTTCTTTTAAGTTCTTGGAAGTCTCTAAGTAATCTACAAGTCACAAAGTGAGCAACACTACCCCAAGTCTCCAACCATATAATGTTGGAAGCATTCGTCTAGTTAAACCTCACTTGGTTACTTAGTAAATAGAAAGATTAGTTGTATATTTCATTTCTTATATTCATGACCATCCGAATCATCAACCATGTTGGTGATTTGTGCATTGGTGAATTCTTGAGGTTAAAGGATTTATCCTACCTCTAATGCTTGACATACTTGACAATATAACTAATAATATATATACACCTATATGATACATACTCCAAAAACCCAACAATGATATCAACCCAACCATGGTTGAATATTAAGTTAAGGTGGAGAATATCCAAAGTCTTGGATTCCTTAGTTCGGATTTCTAATGGGTGGTAACACTCATGGAAAACACAAACAAATTAAAAGTGTCCGAATAAGGGTCCAAGACGTGATATATTTTTTATGTAATTTGATACTTGTAACTTTCGTTTACATTCCCAAACTAAGTCCAAGTACTCATACACTTTTGTTTACCTTTTTAGGGTAACTTCGGTGTTCCATCCTTCAAAACTGCTCACTTGCTTTTTTGTGGAAATCTTTGCAAGTCGTGAGTTCATGCTTGACCCATTTTACCCTTTAAATACTATTTGGGTTGCAACATGTATTCGTAATTAAACACTCAATCCTCTAACATGCTTACTTGTTATGCTAAAGCATCATGCATGCTAGAACAATCTTATGCCATGCTATCTATCATTAACTTTAAAAAAGCCTTCCTTAACATGTATAGCACTATAGGAGTAGCACACCGCCCCGTTTGTTGGGTCATTTTTAAGTATTCAATCTTTACGGTCTTATTCATTTCATGATAAGGTTACGCTAGTGAAACTTTGGGTTAGTTTTTAGCCATTGCATTACATGACTAGTATAACTTAAACTTGTGGATTTGATACTTTATTAATACTTATGCTACGTAGACAAAACTATTATGCCCACTGAGATAATTTGTTTTGACAAATATTTTATACATGTTGCAGGAAATGTTTGATAATGCGTTTACAAGAAATCTACTTAGGATTTAGAAACTCACCAAATTTTAATTATGCAACTTATGTTTTAGTCTTGTTTTTTTTTGAATGGCTATTTTGGATCACTGATGGACCATTGGACTATCATCGTGCCACCAGCGGAACCACCCTATCATATCCATCTCCACTAGACATAATGTCTATACACCAATTCAGGAGGAAACCCAATAAATATGGGAAAACCCCCTTGTGGGAATCGAACCCAAGACCTATTGATCACAAAGTTTTATCCCACCCCCAAGAAGCCACTATGTTATAAAGTCTTGTAACTTGCAAATTTGTTGTATTTCCTTTCGAGACAATGTAATGTTTGAATTTGATGAAATCAAATGAAATTTTGAATTTTAATTTATTGTCGCAAATTAGTGTTATGTTGTTTTTAAACAATCTATTACGTCTCGTCTCGATGTTTCCACTATCGGTTGAGGTGTGACATATAGGTATCAGAGCTATAACTATAGGGAATTAGGAAAATTGTCATTTTGACGTAGACTTTAGTTAAGAAACCCGCACGAGTGTTACTTGTGTTTATTTGACCATCCTCTTCTCTTGCTTAAAAATACTTGATTCTTCCTACTTTTCTTCTTACCCTATCTTTTGGTCTTAAAATTTGCCTTTCCTAAGGCGAAACTACACAGCGACGACACGAAGACACTCGTATTTCACAATCGAAACGGCTTCACCAAATAGGAGTGAAACCCTTACTTTGGTGACGACTTTCAATCCGCTATCATATATTTTAGAAAATTTTACCATTAAGATAGGAGTGATTTCCTTACCTTAATGGCAATTTCACTCACCAAACTCTTGTGGACCCTTATCAACGAGATAGGATAAAATCCTCACCAAACCACGTTTCGAAAACGACACCACCAACTTAGGAGTGATATCCACACCTTTGTGAATAGTCCCATTCCTTGATTTTCAATCTCTCCAAATTCTCGAGCTTTCGATTGAAGGACATGTAGTAACCGGAAGGGTGAATATCGTTAACCGGAAAATTTGGAAAGAGTATTCTACCTACTAGTCCAAAGCATGATTCCCGAACTCAAAAGGAGTTTTGACCACCTTGGATTAGTCTTTGTTCTGTTCAGGAACATTCCAATTTTAAACGAACCGCTTTTATGCATTTATCTATTTTATGTATCGTGTTATGCTACTCTCGCAACCTAAAACACTAATATTCGAGAACCAACACAATAACTTAAAATTCCTTCATTGTTGCTTAGTTTACTTTCAAGATGATTATATGCTTCGTGTATGTGACATATTTGAAACATACATGCTTATGTGACATACTACCATGCTTTAAACGTGCAAAATATTTTAACCATTGATCAAGTCTCACTATTTTCTCTCTCCGACCTTGTAGATGTCTTCCAACCGCCACTCTCACCACAACTCAAAGAGGAGCTCAAAACAAAGCTCCAACAAGAAAATAATTGCCTTTATGGCCACACAAATGGCCCTAGTCTTACCTGACATTGTTAACAAGATTAACGCCACCGCAAGCCCTAATGTTTTGGTATATTCCAAAAACGATATCACTAAACACACCTCCTTTACCTATAAGCACTTCAAGTCGTGTGGCCCGAACCCTTCACGGGTGACGACGATGCCTCCAAAATGCTCGAATGGTTCGGTAGCATCGAGCTCACGTGTATCAATAGCGAGTGTATTAAGCTCAAAAAAAACTAATGCGCCATGCAAATGCCTCATGGTTGCGCTTTTAACATCAACGTAGCTTAAGCTCAAAACGACAATGATGTCGTAAACGGTATGTTTCTCGTAAATGGAATTTACGCCTCTTTACTTATTGATAATAGTGTAGATAAAAGTTTTGTTTCCGTAGAATTTGAACCTTTGCTTAAATGTACACGCTCCAAGTTACCGAAATCTTTCACCATCGAAGGCGCCAACGGAAAATCTATCACCATTGACTCCGTACTCCATGATTGTGTCCTTAACCTTAACAAACAAAAATTCCTAGTCGAACTCATACCTATGCAATTGGGTAGTTTTAACATCATAGTAGGCATGAATTGGCTTGCTAGGTTTCGTGCCGAATGTAGGTACCCTAATCCGTGTAGATTTTCACAAAATCGTCTATCCAACCTAGAGTGTGGAATCCCCTAGATCAGATTTCATAGAAAACGAACAAGAACAGCAATCACTATAAACCCGATCTTTATTGATTATACATCACAATGATTAGAATCAATCTAGACCACAAGAATTCTCTGTCAACTCTCTCTGAAGTGATTAACTGAGCAACCTTAACCCTAATGCAAAACTCTCTTTATATAGAGACAAGTTTGCAACTGGGCTAGGGTTTCACCACATGGGCTGCAAATGGGTCTAGGCCCAATTCGCCTACCACTCACTAAAATGTGTCTGGTTTAGCCCAATCACTTCTAAACAACTACTATAATACTAAACCAACTAACTGTTTATCGTTTTACTAATTACAAGATATCCAACGACCAAATCTATGTTGTTGTCACAAATATGCACCAACAAACTCCCCGTTGACAATAGCTTCATAAAACAACTTTGTCTTCAGTAATCCTGCAATCTTCAACGTCTTTGGTCTTTGGTCTTTGGATAGCTTCAGCTTTAATAGATTCTGTCAGCAACAGACTCCCCCTAAGCTGATGCATCCAATCACAAAACCTTCTAAATCGTTAGCGTTTGGGTAAACTCCAGTTTAGCACTTGCATAGCAATCTTCAAAACTCTGCAACTTTGTCTGCAATGTAGAAAGGAGGTTCTACCATGCATCCAATCAAACTCCTCTTCAACAAACTTCTCAATAGCACGCTGCTACAATCTGTATACTATAAAACAAACATCTCGAGAAAACCATAAGAATTTTTCAACACAAGTTAACAAATTATTATTATTCAAGAGATAGTAAAACTGTATCACAGATTAAGCACTTCTCTACTCAAACCACACACTTAAAATTTAAGCACATTGAACCTGCAAAATTTTAGAATTTTGAACTCATCTTCTAACACCGTCTCCCCCTATCGGTAACAACTCCTCCACGAACAACCATATTCCGTACATTAAGAATTTACAAGAAAATGAAATATTTTTGGATTTTTTTTATATTTTCTGAAAGCAAACAAATAACAAATTAATAAACACTCTGTTTTTGTGAGAATCACCGGTAAGAGGATCATACCAGCAACATCAAACTGTTTTCACACTATTAGATAATTCCATATGTAATGTGCATGAAAAGCAATTCAAGCTGATTACCAGTATTGTTTATCCACTTAAACAAAATACATGAACATTTCAAGTACCATTACCTAGTGATATGTTAAGATAATTTTATACCGATATATTAGTGTGTCCCACTTCAGGACATACCCTCACGATCAAGGTATGCACAAAGATTCCTCGTAGTAGGTGAGTATACCGAAATTCATCCTTTTTGATTTACAACGTTGATAATT
Organism: Scalesia atractyloides; assembly: GCA_947069175.1. NCBI lineage: Eukaryota > Viridiplantae > Streptophyta > Magnoliopsida > Asterales > Asteraceae > Scalesia > Scalesia atractyloides. The sequence goes on from CAMTDV010000027.1 coordinate 46,265,646, forward strand.
GGTGATAAGGTCAGTACTTCCGTACAGCAAAGAGACCAATATCCAACGAGGGTTAGGTCAAATACCAAATTTTGGTACGATTGATGCAATTTGCACATTTGAATGACTCTCTAGGAGAGCTTCTTCAATTTCTGGGATTTGGCATTTTAGCTCTTTTAAGATATCCTGGTTGTGCCTAGGTCAACATGTATCTGGATGCAGCAGAAGGACAACCTTGATACCCCGGATGAAATAACGATATAAAGACCTAAAACCTTGGATTTTGGCAATCAATCAACGTAACATTTAAGGTTATAAAACCATACGCCACTGATATGTTACCCACTCATACACAGTTCGTTATGTGGTTATCACCAAGGTAAGTTGATTATTTCATACCTTTTGCCTACTGGTATATCATATGGTGAAGCTGCTATCACACTTAAGTAATTTAGTTTTAGTTTCAGTGTGACAGTCTAACTTGCTGATGTACTATTTCTTGTTTTCCACACAGTGAAAACTCATTTTTGATTTTCTATTTTTTATGTTTTTATTTTTGAAAAACAGTCATTATTTACAAAAGTTTTTATGGAAAACTGGTTATTCAAGATTCCGCATCCCGTTGAGTTCGACTAAATGTTCAAAACGAGCCCTATCAAATGCTTTTGTATAAAGATCGGCCAGCTTATCTAGTGTGTCGACTCGATGCAGTTCAATCAATTTCTTTTCAGCACAATCCCGTATAAAATGATGTCGAATGTCAATAGACTGTGTTTTACGGGATCGTTGGTGATTGAAATAGTGGCATTATTGTTTATCATAGTAGGAGTACGAGTGAAATTCAAACCGTAACCGCGCATCTGCTGTTGGATCCATAGAAACTGAGAGCAACAGCTACCCGCAGCAATATATTTAGCTTCACACGTAGAGGTAGACATGCAAGACTGCTTCTGGCATTGCCATGACACGATCCTCCCTCCTAAGAACTGATAACCACCTGTGGTAGACTTTCTTGTTGATTTGCATCCTCCAAAGTCCGAATAAGTGAAAGTAACAAACTTCAAATCACTAGCAGCTGGATACCATAACCCAAGTTTAGGTTTCCCCTTCAAGTAACAAAGAATCCGCTTCACCGCTTTCATGTGTGACTCCTTTGGATTCGCTTGATATCTGGTATAAAGATACACTGCGAACATAATGTCTGGTCTTGAAGCAGTCAAGTACATCAGAGAACCAATCATTATGATTCTCGAAAATAGGTGTGTTGAAAGTAGCGCAATCCTCCATTTTGAAATGAGACAAAATGTCATACACATACTTCGTCTGATGTATAAATATCCCATCCTTCTTATGTTCAACTTGTAAGCCCAAAAAGTAGGATAGTTCACCCATCGCACTCATTTCGAACTTGCTCTTCATTACCTCCTCGAAATCACGACACATGTTCTCTTCAGATGACCCAAAAATTATGTCATCCACATATACATGTACCAGCAGAAAGTCTTCCTTCTTCCTTTTAATGAAAAGTGTACTGTCAATCTGACCTCTTTCAAAGCCATTCTTTAACACATGTGCTGACAGTGTCTCATACCACGCCCTAGGTGCCTGGTGCAATCCATACAATGCCTTATCAAGTCGATAGACTCAATCTGGATAATCTGGATCAGTAAACCCATCTGGTTGTGAGACATACACCACTTCTTGGACTTTCCCGTAAAGAAATGGACTCTTCATGGCAAGTTGGTAAACCTTGAAGCCCTTGAATGAAGCAAAAGCTAGGAACAAACGAATTGCTTCCAACCTTGCTACTGGTGCAAACACTTCATTGTAATCAATCCCCTCCTGCTGATTGAACCCTTTCACCACTAACCGAGCCTTATTCCTTATCACGATCCCTCGGTTATCTTTCTTGCACTTAAACACCCACTTGGTGCATGTTTCCTTCTCTCCTTCAGGCAAGTCAACTAGCTCCCCAACCTTCAACTTCTTAAACTGAGATAGTTCCTCTTGCATAGTTTCAACCCAACAATTATCTTTTAGAGCCATGTGAACATTTTTCAGCTCCTCTTGGGCAATAAAGCAGCTATACAAACACTCATGTATCATTCCAGTCTTCCGAATCGGAGTAAATAAACAGGAACCTTCGATCACACCTCTTCTTGTCTAAACACCTGCAGCAGCATCACCTATAATGTTTCAACTAGATGATCTCTGTTTGCGCGTGTAGTAGCAATGGTGTCAACAACTAAATTATCTCCCAGATTAGATCCAATCTCCCCGTGAATGTTTTTATTAGCAAACGGATTAGTAAAGTCCTCCCCCTGAATAGGTTCAGACTCACTATCACTTGAATCGTGTGAAGCTGCACTGGAAGAAGGTTCTGGAGCATCTGTCATTGATATACTCGATCTAGGCATGAAGTCACCCTCTTCATCTTCACTGATCACAGTTTGAATCACTTGAGACTCATCTGCATTGGAAAAATCAGGAATATTTAATGATTTAAAAACGCTATCATAATCATATAATATAGCAGGATCACTCGTTCATTGTTGAGGTGAATAACTAGTGATTTCCATGTTAAACATAACCTCAATTTTACCAATTTTTAGATTAAAAACCCTTTTATTCGGTGTTCTAGGCATATAACCTAGAAAGTAACCCCCGTCAGCTACCTCACCGAACTTTTGCTTATCTTTATTTCGCACAATGGTGCAGGGTAACCCAAATGGTTCAAAGCCTTTTAAGTTTGGTTTTCGGTTAAACAATAGTTCGTGACACGTTTTGTTAAACCGTTTAACTGTCAAAACTTTGTTTAGGACATAACAAGCTGTGTTCACAGCTTCTCCCCCAGAAAAGAACTGGAAGCTTTGAATCAGAAAGCATAGTCCTAGCAGCTTCAATCAACGTCCTGTTTTTCCTCTCAGCGACTCCATTCTGTTGAGGTGTATAAGGAGCAAAATATGGATGTTCAATTCCCTTGCGAAGACAATAGAGATCTAGAATCTGATTCTTGAACTCCGTGCCATTATCACTCCTTATCCTCTTGATCCGTGCATCATGGACATTTTCCAATTTTGTAAAAAGATCTATCAGCATCTCCGCTGTCTCATCTTTTGTACCTAAAAAGAAAACCCATGAATATCATGATAATCATCTGTGACAACTAAACAATAGTATTTTCCACCTATGCTCCTTACATTCACCGGACTGATAGATCCATATGAAGTAATTCATACGGGCATCTATGGAATTTACTGTTTTAGACTTGTGAGGTTTCTTATGTTGTTTTTCTTTTGACATGGAAGACATTTATCTTCCACGTGAAACCTCTGCACTGGCACCCCTTCCACTAAACCATTTTTAATAATATAATTCATTTTTCTATAGTGGATGTGGGCCATGCGTCTGTGCCACGCTATGACTCAGCCTTAGATGCTTTTGACAGTAAACACGCAACCACAGTGGAAGAGTCCTTAGCACCCATGTCCATGGCATAAGTGTCATTTCTCCTTGGCGCTCTCATCACTATCCAATCATTCGGTATCACCAAACCCGGTTTCAATACCAAAGCTTCAGACTTAGTAAAGTGGACCGAGTGACCCTTGTCGCAGACTTGAGACACGCTCATCAGATTATGCTTCAGCTGCTCGACATAGTTCACTTTGTCCAATGTGATCTTCTCGTTGGTCATTTTTCCTCGACTTGTAATGTGCCCTCCTTTAGCAACTGCAAAATTCACATAACCTCCATCTATATTCTCAAACTCAGTCAACAACCTTGCATCCCCCGTCATGTGCTTGGAGCAGCCACTATTAACATACCACAAGTTGATAATCCTCCTTAGCAGTTCCTACACAACCCAAATAAAAATTAGTTAGATTGGGGGACCCAAGCCTTAATGGTCTTGGGTCTTCCAGATTCATCAACCACCGGAACATTCATCCAATATCCATCACTCCTAACAGGAGTCTTGGATCTCAGACCTGTTGATGGAAATGGTTTTTAATTTCCACTAGCTCTCTGGTCCTGAGGTTTCCTAAACATGTTTGGACTTTGTGACCTATGGAAATTTTGGTTTTAGTTCCATGAAGTTTGATGATAATAAGTTCTAAAGCCATTGTTATAAAAATTTCGACTACCAAAATTCTGATATCGAGTTTGGTATTGACCTTGACCTCTGAAATTACTTGATCGACCATTAAAGTTATTCAATCTTGGTGAACTACTTCTAGGTCTTTCATATCTGCCTGATGTAGATTCAGGCTGAAATCTTTGTTGATTTCTTTGAAAACGAGGAACTTGGTGAGTTCCTTTTTCAGCCTTATCTACACTAACAGCAACACTCTGTTGCTTGGTAGCAGATACCTTTGGTGAGTTAGTAACCTTCTTCTCACCATCACCAAGTTTTTCTGGTGATGTTTCTCTCTGTCTCTCACTCACCTGTGCTTCATTCTTTTTGTTATGACAGCAGCTAGCTACATGTCCCTTGTTATGACATTTGAAGCATGATCTTCTAGCCGAAGACTTCTTAATTGAAGTCCCTGGTTTAGATTCATCAGGTGACGATGATGATGATGATGATGATGATGATGATGCCTTTGAAGGATCTTGTTTAGCTTGCTCAATTTTTTATTTTTCTTTGTTTTTATTTTTAGCAAACTGCACATTTGACTCTCTTGTAACAACAGTGGTCTCTTCTTTCATATCGCTCCCTTTAACAAAATCAATCTTTTTAACAAAAATTTGCTTTTGATTCTTAGGGTGTGTATTCTTTGTTTTTGAAACCGCTTCTCTGTTATTATCCTTCTTGGCATTCTCAAACACATCAACATTTCCTGAGGTGGAACTACTAGGTGTAGTTGACACAAAGTCTGTTAGCTCTTCTTCGTCTGGCAAGAAAGAATAGTCATGACCAAGAGGTGGTGGAACTCCATTGAAACCTTTGAAGCCCTTACTTGTTTTGTCATTGCTTTTCTTCAAGCCACTCATCATGTGTTTCGTAATAAAAGATGAATCTCTGAATTGATTCAATTTCTTTTCTAGTTCATAAATCTTCAGTTGTGCTTCTGACAACTCTTTGCATTTTTCAGAAATCTCTTTTGTTTTCTCACTCATCGTATCATGAGCAAAGTCAATAATTCGAAGTTTTCCATTTAGCTTACAGGTTAAAATATTGATTTCTTCTTCATAACCCTTAATTTTCTTCAAATATAATGACTCATTTCTTTTTACGAAAAGTTTGATTCTTTTACGCTCGAGGGCTCATTTACCAAACTTGGGTTTTGTTTTGTTAACGTTTCAACTTCACTTTGCAGTTCACGACATTTTAAAAAACAGAACTTCCAGAGTTAGAATGTACCTTTCCTGTTGATTTGCTTAGATCGGCCATGAAAGCAGCAAAATCAGCAGCCATCTTCTTATCTGCAACATTTTGTTCTACATCATCTTTTTCAGCTACCGTCTCTCGCTCTACCTCAGCATCAGCCTTCACTTCTTCATTATCAACTGGGGCTATCTCAGCCATGAACGCCTGTGTGGCATTGTCATCACCCTCCAGATGAATACTCCAATCATAGAGATCAAGGCCTTTGATCCAGTGTTAGTTGACGCAATCCTGTTGCTTGAACCATGACTAGGAAAATCTTGAAAAGATGAGCTAGAACGAGATTCAAACTTAGGTCTTTGATACTCTCTAGCAAAATGTCCATAATTTTTACAAATGTAACACTTCACTTTAGACTTGTCAAAACCTACATTCTTTCCAACGAACTTCCTTCCTGTCCTATTCATGAATCTCTTCACTCTTCTAGAGATCATGGCCATCTGCCATCGTAAATCCACCTCCTCTAGGCCATCAGGGTCAATCTGATCATAATCTTCATCAAAAGTAGCAGGATCAAATATTCTTCCCTGTATGTAATTCTCATAGGAAGCAACGAATGAAGCAAGCAAGGCCAGATGTTCTTCAGTAGCCTTGACACTCAGAGGCATAGACCTAGTACTGTTGTTATTATTGCTAGCTTGTTGTCTCTTTGCCCCTGATGATCCTCCTGAAGCAGCTACAAAACACACCTCACCATCAGCATTTGTCACAATCTGCTCATTTTCACATGAGAGAAATGCAGTTGCAGAATCACTTGAAGCATTGTTGGAAGATGAAAATGTAAGGCCTTTATAAATTCTCGGATCTTGAACCTGATCATATCAAGTTTCCTTCTTCTTCATGTTGAGCTCATAAGCTCTCAGTTTCCCAACAACCTCTTCCAAGTCTTTATCTTCACAGTCAGCTTCACCCTTTATCATAAGAGTATAAATATCCCACTTGGCAGGTAAAGCATCAATCAACTTATCGTTTATCTCAACATCTGTGTATCCCTCTATGTCATAATTGTCCATTTCTGACATTAGATGATAATATCTCGTCATAATATCTTCAAGGGACTCATTTCTCATGCCTTTACATACAGCAAATTGTTTCTTCAGCAAATCAACCTTGTTCTTCTTCACATCAGGATTGCCCTCATACCTCTTTTCTAGAGCATCCCACATCTCCTTCGAAGTGGTATATCGCTTGAATGTATGTTTGATGCCATCTGGTAACGACATATTTATAACAGCTAAGGCCTTCTTTTTAGACTCATACATTCTCTTTTCAGCCTCTGACATGTTCACATAGGTAGTGACACGTTGTCTACCTTCAAAGTCATGATTTGGGTTTACGTACCCATCTTGAATACAGATCCACATCCGTGTCCTGATATTCAATGAATGACTGAAACCTATCCTTCCATGTAAGGTAATTTTCTATCTTCAACATCTTTGGAGGTTTGTTAGTCGTGCCTGCCTCGTGCTCCTTCTCAACAATTCGTTCAAGTTAGACATATTCGACATTTTTACCGAACCGGCTCGTTAAAAACGTTAAAAATTTGTTCGAAATGTGTGATTACTAAATTATACCGTTAGACTCGTCTCAACGATACGAATCCAATGATATATAATGTCTGATAATGATTTTAGGAATTTTTGTGCCTTTTTTTGTCCTAAAAATCACACGAGTCTAACCGTGCAACCGGTTTGTCAAGATTGTCTATGGATCAAACTCTGTGTACGAAAACGTTCAACTCCGGTTACATTAGCTGGTTAACTTTCCACCTTTGTGGGTGCAACTCAGAACAGTACCGAAATCGAAACAGTAACTCGGATTAATAATCCGAGATGGAAACTCGGAACAGTGATCCGAGATGCTAATCCGAGATGGTGATTCGGAACAGTGATTCGAGATGGTATTAGAGATGATTCGAGATGGTATTTGAGATGATCCGAGATCAAAACTAAAAATCCGAGATGAACACCTATGATTCGAGATGCACTGTTCTGATCCGAGATGCAACTACTCTGATCCGAGATGCAACTATTCTGATCCGAGATGCTTCTCTGATGATCCGAAATACAACTCTGATGATCCGAAATGCAAGCTTTCTGATCTGAGATGCTTCTCTAATGATTCGAGATGCACTTCCTCTATCCGAGATCCCTGCTGCTTATCCGAAATAACAACAGAATCCCTAGAATAGCCGTCAAAACTTCAAACCAGCCTTAAAAAACGTCCAAAACTTCAACTTTTTCTGCTGTAACGATTCCGAACCAAGCAAAAACAAGAGCGGAACGCTCTGATACAAATTGTAGGTCCCCTAATCCGTATGGATCTTCATAGAATCGTCTATCCAACCTAGAGTGCGGAATCCCCTAGATCAGATTTCACAGAAAACGAACAAGAACAGCAATCACTATAGACCCGATCTTTATTGATTATCTATCACAATTATTACAATCAATCTAGACCACAAGAATTCTCTCTTAACTCTCTCTGAAGTGATTAACTGAGCCAATTGAGCAACCTTAACCCGAATGCAAAACTCTCTTTATATAGGGACAAGTTTGCAACTGGGCTAGGGTTTCACCACATGGGCTGCAAATAGGTCTAGGCCCAATTCGCCTACCACTCACTAAAATGTGGCTGGTTTAGCCCAATCACTTCTAATCAACTACTACAATACTAAACCCACTAACTGTTTATCATTTTACTAATTACAAGATATCCAAAGACCAAATCTAAGTTGTTGTCACAAATATGCACCAACACCGAAGTTGTTTCCTTCAAATTCCGCTTCCTTTAGGTGATACTTTGCAAATCTACGGTGAGAAACTCTCCGAAGGGGTTCAAGCTCATGTCTTGCACTCAAGCCTAAAAGTACTTACATAAGGAGAACTTTGCCTTTTTAGCCCACATTGTGGAGGAGAAGGACAACGTAAAGAGTGTGAAGGACATTCCAGTCATACATGATTTCCCCAAAGTGTTTCCTGAAAACTTACCTGGTAGTCCTCCCGTTCGTTTTGTTGATTTTCGAATCGACCTCATACTCGGTGTTACACCCATCACAAAAACTCCTTATCGTCTCACACCTTTAGGAAATGCAAGAACTATCTAGCCAACTCCAATAGTTACTTGACAAAGGCTTCATACGCCCTAGCACATCCCCTTGGGGCACTCCGATCCTTTTTATAGAAAAAGGATGGTTCGTTTCGCATGTGCATTAATTATCATGAGCTCAACAAACTCACCATCAAAAACCACTATCCCATTCCTCGCATCAAAGACCTCTTTGATCAACTTCAAGGAGCAACTTGTTTCTCAAAAATCTATCTTCGTTCCGGTTATCATCAACTTCGAGTCCACGGCGAGGACATCCCAAAGACCACTTTTTGCACAAGGTATGGTCATTACAAATTCATGGTGATGCCTTTTGTTTGACCAATGCACCCTGGTTTTCATGGATTTGATGAATGTAAACCATACCTCAATCATTTCATAATTGTGTTTATTGACCATATCTTAATCTATTCTAAATCCAAGACCGAACATGAGTGACACTTGCACCTAATCTTGGAACTCCTTCGAGCCAAACAATTGTGCACTAAATTCTCCAAATGTGAGCTTTGGCTTCAAGAGGTTCACTTCCTTGTTCACATCGCAAACGAAAAGGGCATCTACGTTTATGCATCCAAAATCGAAGTCGTCAAAAATATATCGCTCCAAAGTCCCTTACCGGATTTCGTTCTTTTCTTGGATTGGGGGGTTACTACCGTCGATTCATCTCCAACTTTTCGAAAATAGTTGTGCCTCTCACCTTCTTGACCCAAAAAGAGAAACCTTTTGTTTGGGATCCCAAACAAGAGGAATCTTCCCAAACACTTAAATGTATGCTTTGCGATGCTCCCATTCTAGCCCTTCCCGACGGAAACGACAATTTTGTTATTTATTGTGTTTCCTCCAATCAAGGTCTCGGTTGTGTTCTTATGCAACGAGACAAAGTCATTGCCTATGCATCAATGCAACTAAAAGTCCACGAAAAGAACTACACCATCCATGATCTCGAACTTGGTGCGGTTGTTTTCGCTCTAAAGATTTGGAGACACTACCTTTACGGTACCAATGTGTAGTCTTCATCAACCACAAAAGTCTCCAACATATCTTTAACCAAAAGGAACACAACATGCGCAAAAGACGTTGGGTTGAATTTTTGAACGACTATGACTGCGAGATTCGCTACCATCCGTGCAAAACGAATATAGTGGCTGGTGCTCTTAGTCGCAAGAATCACGTTAAGGCTCTTGGCATTCGTGTAACCAACCGCTCTCATTGCTTCCAAATCCAAACCGACATCCAATCTCGTATTCGCGAAATACAATACTGATTCGTCAACGAAAACAATTTGTATGACGAGATGAAGTGTGGTGTCAAAAGTCAACTCGAGTCTAAATCTAATGGTACCCTCCACTATCTCGACCGTAACCGTGACAACTTTTGTGATATTTTGATGAACGAAGCACATAAATCATGGTATTCCATTCATCCCGATGCAGACAAAATATACCAAGATCTCTGTCGAACCTATTGGTGGCCCAACATGAAAAAGGACGTTGCCCTCTTTGTGGCAAAGTGCCTCACTTGTTCCAAAGTAAAAGTCGAACGACAACATCCTTCGGGTTTACGCGTGCAAACCGCCATCCCGATGTGGAAGTGGGAGAGCATTGATATAGATTTCATTACCAAGCTCCCATGAACATCTTCCGGGCATGATAGTAGTTAGGTAATCATTGATCGGTTGACCAAATGGGCTCATTTTCTCCCATCCACAAAGACTATCAAGTCATGAAATTAGCTCGTATGTACACCGCGAAATTCGTCAGTTGTCATGATACTCCTCTCGACATCATCTCCGATCTTGATGGCCGTTTCACTTCTCGCTTTGGAAATCGTTTCAAGCAGCATTAGGCACTCAACTAAATCTTAGTACCACTTTCCATCCTCAATCGGACGGACAGACTGAACCTATTATCCAAACTCTCGAGGACATGTTTCGTTCTTATGTCATTGATTTCGGTGGCAATTGGGATGTACATTTACCATTGGTCGAATTCTCGTACAACAACAGTTATCACTCTAGTATCAAAATGGCTCTGTTAGAAGCACTTTATGTAACATCCGTCGAAAAACGGGTTTTCCAAACCCGCTTAGTTATTAATCGAATAATCAGTTTCATATTTTTGTTGCTCATTTAATGCTTATTTTAATTTTAAACAATACATAACTAATAAACATTTTAGAATATGGAAATTAAAATTGTTAGAAAATTAAAACAAGACAATTAAAAATAAAAAGGGACTGCCGGGTTTCGAACCCGGGTCAGCCGGAGAACTTAACCACCAAACACACAACCACTCCGCCACTTGCTGTTTTGTTGTATAATCAGGGAAACAATAAAACTTAAATCTACCCGTGAATATAGGATGGTTATTAGACCCTTAGAGCCTATACTATAGTTGATTAGATTTTTTTTTTAAATTTTTTGTGTGTTACATGCAAAATTCATGATGTTTATATGTTTTATGTTTATTGTTACATTCAATGTTATGCAAGCATGTTCATAAGTACATATTATTATACAATGCCTATCATGAATCATATTCTCATAACATATCATATCCATGAGAGCACACACCACACAATTTCCATGACTTTTGCAACATTTTTTGTATTTTCAAATCACATCAAAGAGAGTTCTCATGACGGGCATGTAGTAACTGGAAGGGTACAAGTACCGGTAGTCGGAACGTCCTGTCTAGGCTTGGCATTCGTATAAATCCAAAATAAAGGACCAGTTTGCCTACCTGGGGACTAACGATGAGAGTACGAAGGACCTATTAGGCCAAAGCATACTATACCAAACGTCGTGTGAGCTAACCCCACTTTGAGTTGTCATTGTGTCTACACCTGGACACCCTCCGACCATACATCTCGCAAACATATTTCATGGTTTTCATTCGGCTGATGCGAGTGTTAAACCGCCAATACCAATGTGAATCCTACTAAGCCAATAGCCATGGGGGCCCACATGACTATACAGGTGAAGGTATGGGGGACATTTGAGGCCCAACATGAGCAAACCCAAGACATCCTATGGATGTAGTTGCATTATTGATGTTTATGTTATTTTTATTTTTTTAAAGACACATGACACCTAAAAAGACTCCATAAACTCACAATCTTCTTATATATATTCCTGTAGATGTCGGCTAGGCAACAACGAGGGGGTAGAAAGTCAGGAAGGTCAAATGAACGCTTGGCCACCCAAATCGCAAAACAAATGGCCGCGGTGCTTCCTGACATCGTAGTTCAAGTCCAACAAGCTCTCGCCGCAAATCCCATCAACCCTCCCCAACAAGAAGACCAGAATGTTGACAACCCTCCCTCCAAAAAGTGCTCATACAAACATTTCAAGTCTTGCGATCCCCCGAAATTTGAAGGGACCGAAGGTGTCACTGCCCTCCTCCACTGGTTTGAGGAAATGGAAAACACTTTCCTCAACTGCGATTGTCCCGAGGATCGCAAGGTACGTTACGCAACCGGGAGGCTATTTGGGGTAGCTCTTACCTGGTGGAATACTGAAAAGGGTAAGAGAGGAATCGAAGATGCAATGGCCTTAACGTGGTAGGAGTTAAGGGAAATCATGACGAGACGCTTCTGTCCAAGAAGCGAGATCAAAAAGTTAGAGGATGAATTTCATTCGTTGAAGCAAAAGGAGGGAGATCATACTTCCTACAACAAACGGTTTTTAGAGTTGAACCAAATGGTCCCTAACTTGTTCACCCCAGTTTACCGCTTAGTCGAACACTATATTCGAGGCCTCCCGTCGAAAATTCAAGACTCAGTTCTCAGCACTTCGCCTGCAACACTCGAAGCTGCTATGGAACTAGCTACCGAGCTTACCGAGAATCGTATTCGCAACGGCAAATTTAAGGACGAGAAAAAGAAAGCCCCCGTTGAGGGCCAAACTTCAAACCATTCCACCTCCTCCTCAAAGTTTGCTAACAAGAGGAAACGAAACACCAGAAACTTTGCTGTCACACAAAAAAATTTCCCCATCCCTGCTGCACCCATTACCCAAGTTGCCCCCTCACCTGCACCATATAAAAGGCCATACTCCGGCCCATACCCAAAATGCAACCGTTGCCAATACCATCACTTTCCTGATCATCCCTGCCAACATTGCACCGGCTGTGGTCGCGCAGGTCACACCATTCAAACCTGTCGCGTCCCTCAGCGAACGAACCGCCATCAGCCCTCAACCCAAACCCACCATCAGATAGTGGGTCAAGCCCAACAACCTTTACTACTACCACCTACCTAACATGTAGCCCAATCCTACTACCAACCCAACTATCCCATGGTGCAACCTATGCGGGCTTGTTACAACTGTGGAGACCCGAACCACTTCAGGAACACCTGTCCACGTCTGGTGAATATTATCCATGCCCAAGCTCAACTTAATCCAGTAAACCAGGCTAATCAAGCTCCTCCACCTGCAAGAGGAAGAGTTTTTAACATCAACGCCAATCAAGCTAGGGCTGACAACAATGTGGTTAACGGTACGTTTCTCATCAATGGTAGTTATGCATCCATGTTATTTGATACTGGCACGGATAAAAGTTTTGTGTCCTTAGAATTTGAGCTCATCCTCAACCAAACTCGTGATAAACTCATGGAATCCATAACGGTAGAAGTTGCTGACGGAAAACCGGTCTCCTTAAACTCTATTTTACGCAATTGTACTCTCACTCTAAACGATCACGATTTTCCAGTTGACCTCATACCTATGAAGTTGGGAAGTTTCGACATTATAATTGGTATGGACTGGCTCAGCCAACATCATGCTGAAGTTGTATGCCGCGAAAAGTTTATACGCATTCCTCTTACAAACGGTCAGACTCTACGAATCTTTGGAGAAACCCCTTCGAAAGGGCTCAAATTAATGTCCTGTCTTCAAGCCCGAAAATATCTCCGCAAGAATTATGTCGCATTTCTAACTCATGTCGTCAAAAAGGGAACTAAGGAGAAGAAACTCAAAGACATCCCAGTAGTAAAAGATTTTCCGCAAGTTTTTCCTGACGACATTTCAGGACTTCCTCCCGTGAGAGAAGTCGAATTCCGCATTGATCTTATACCTGGAGCTACACCAGTTGCAAAATCTCCTTATAGGTTAGCCCCATCCGAAATGCAAGAGCTAGCCAGTCAACTGCAAGAGCTGACTGACAAAGGATTCATACGTCCTAGCTCATCGCCTTGGGGTGCACCTGTCCTTTTTGTGAAGAAGAAAGATGGAACGTTTCGCATGTGTATCGACTACAGAGAACTCAACAAGTTAAGGTCAAGAACCGCTACCCATTACCTCGCATTGATGATCTTCTTGACCAACTTCAAGGCGCCAGCTGTTTTTCGAAAATCGACCTTCGTTCTGGTTATCATCAACTCAGAGTGCATGAAGAAGACGTCCCAAAGACCGCCTTCCGAACTCGTTATGGTCATTATGAATTCATGGTCATGCCATTTGGTCTAACCAACGCTCCAGCTGTCTTCATGGATCTAATGAACAGAGTCTGCAAACCCTATCTCGATCGCTTTGTTATAGTCTTCATCGACGACATTCTCATTTACTCAAAGTCTAAGTCTGATCATGAACGACACCTTCGACTCATCCTTACACTCTTAGATAATGAAAAGCTCTACGCCAAATTCTCCAAATGCGAATTCTGGTTAAAAGAGGTACAATTCCTTGGACATGTCGTCAATGACAAGGGAATACATGTCGACCCCTCAAAGATCAAAGCAGTACAAGAATGGCAAGCGCCACGTACACCAACCGAAGTAAGATCATTCCTTGGTTTGGCTGGTTATTATCACCGTTTCATTGCAAATTTCTCCCGCACCACTGTACCACTCACGGCTTTAACACATAAGGGAAAACCCTTCATATGGGGACCCAAACAAGAAGAAGCCTTCCAAACCCTTAAACAAAAACTCTGTGACGCACCTATCCTCACTCTTCCTGAAGGTTGTGATGACTTTGTGGTTTATTGCGACGCGTCAGGGCAAGGACTAGGCTGTGTTCTAATGCAAAGAGGAAAGGTGATAGCTTATGCTTCTAGACAACTCAAAACTCATGAGAAGAACTACACTACCCACGACCTAGAACTTGGAGCCACTGTGTTCGCTCTTAAGATATGGAGACATTACCTCTACGGTACTAAGTGTGAAATATACACTAACCACAAGAGTCTCCAACATATCTTCAACCAAAAGGAGTTAAACATGAGGCAACGGAGATGGGTCGAACTTCTTAATGACTACGACTGTGAAATTCGGTATCATCCTGGCAAGGCAAACGTGGTGGCCGATGCACTCAGTCGAAAGGGTTATGCGAACTCCATTCGTCTTCTATGTTCGCAAATCATAACAGATATCAAAGATCAAATCCGAGAAGCCCAACATGTTTCAGTAACGGAAAACGACATACGAAAGGAGCTGTCTTGTGGAGCTGAACTTAAAATTGAAACTAAATCCGACGGTATTCTGTACTATCTAGATCGCATATGGATTCCTGACCACAACAACCTTCGTGAATTACTTATGAATGAGGCACACAAAACACGATACTCTATACACCCAGGAGCCGACAAGATGTATCAAGACCTTCGATACACCTACTGGTGGCCTGGAATGAAAAAGGATATTGCTGTTTTTGTTTCCAAGTGTCTTACATGTTCCAAGGTAAAAGCTGAACATCAAAGACCCTCAGGACTTCTGGTCCAACCTAAAATACCTGTATGGAAGTGGGAAAACATAACCATGGACTTCATTACCGGGTTACCTCGCACTTCTGGTGGGTATGACACTATATGGGTAATCATTGATCGTCTTACAAAATCAGCTCACTGCATTCCGATCCGCGAAGATTTCAAGAACGAGAAGTTAGCTCGTATCTACATCAGCGAAATCGTAAGCCGTCATGGTGTACCGTTAAGCATTATTTCAGATCGTGATGGTCGTTTCACTTCACGAACATGGCAAGCCGTACAAGCCGCTTTGGGTACACGATTAGACCTCAGTACCGCTTATCATCCTCAAACTGATGGACAATCTGAACGCACCATCCAAACTCTTGAAGATATGCTTCGAGCATGTGTCATAGACTTCAAGGGAAATTGGGACGCTCATCTACCAGTAGTTGAATTTTCGTACAACAACAGCTATCATTCAAGTATCGGCATGGCACCTTTCGAAGCTTTATATGGTCGTAAGTGCCGATCTCCAGTATGTTGGCACGAAATTGGAAAAGCTCAAATCCCCGGTCCAGAATTGATTCAAGAAACCATAGACAAGATCCATCAAATTCGAAACAATCTTCTAGCGGCACAAAGTCGTCAAAAGAGTTATGCAGATAAACGAGGAAAGCCTTTGGAGTTTAACATTGATGATCATGTACTTTTAAAAGTATCACCGTGGAAGGGAGTAGTTCGTTTTGGCCAGAAGGGCAAGCTAGCACCACGCTACGTAGGACCTTTCAAGATACTCGAAAGAGTAGGACCTGTAGCATACAAGCTTGATCTACCAGAAGAACTCAACAGAATTCACCCCACATTCCACGTATCAAACTTAAAGAAGTGTCTCGCCGATGAAAACCTCCATATTCCCTTGGAAGATATTCAGATCAATAAATCTATGCACTTCATTGAAAGACCAGTAGAGATCATGGAATTCGGAGAAAAACATTTAAGACGGAGTCGTATTCCAATTGTAAGGGTACGCTGGAAGTCGAAACGGGGACCTGAGTTTACTTGGGAACGTGAAGACTCAATGCGCGAAAAATACCCACATCTTTTTCCTGTTACCACTACTACTTAAATTTCGGGACGAAATTTCTAAAAGTAGGGGATACTGTAACATCCGTCGAAAAACGGGTTTTCCAAACCCGCTTCGTTATTAATCGAATAATCAGTTTCATATTTTTGTTGCTCATTTAATGCTTATTTTAATTTTAAACAATACATAACTAATAACATTTTAGAATATGGAAATTAAAATTGTTAGAAAATAAAAATAAGACAATTAAAAATAAAAAGGGACTGCCGGGTTTCGAACCCGGGTCAGCCGGAGAATTTAACCACCAAACACACAACCACTCCGCCACTTGCTGTTTTGTTGTATAATCAGGGAAACAATAAAACTTAAATCTACCCGTGAATCATCCGTTTGCGCCAAAAACTGAAACCGCTCATCGGCTCTCAACGGTTCAGACTGTTGAAGTTCGATACTACTGAATATAACCGGTAAACCGACGTTCTTAATCAATTCAGCCTTTAATGAACTTGAATTCATGTGATGTTCGGGTTTAATAACCGAAAACATTCACTTCCTGAATTACTCCAACAATATCATCATCTCGCGACTCAAAATCATCCACAGAACCTCCAATTTCACTTTCGCTCTATTTTCAGTTCGTCGGAAACGCTTTTTGAACTCGCCGGACTTTCGCCGGAAAACCGTGTATTTCTTCAAAATGGTAAATTTCTAAATTCTTTCATCTTCTATCTGTTGTTAGACTTTTACTAACTCAAACCCTCCAATCAGAATCGGTCCCAGA
Source organism: Scalesia atractyloides (assembly GCA_947069175.1). Taxonomy (NCBI): domain Eukaryota; kingdom Viridiplantae; phylum Streptophyta; class Magnoliopsida; order Asterales; family Asteraceae; genus Scalesia; species Scalesia atractyloides. Next base: position 46,282,670 of record CAMTDV010000027.1, read on the forward strand.
CGACGATATCGGATAATCTGCAGTCGCCGGAAAACTTCTGAAAATTCCTAAATCGCGCTGTGAAACGGTATTATCATTTAAACCTTCTGATAACTCTTGTTTAGTCCTTCAATTCCACAATTAGTTAATCAAAAACTGTTGATTGGTCCGCTCAGACGGAGTTCATAAAAACAGAGCCGGCGACTTTGCCAGAATTCTGAGAAAAGTCATCATTCCGGTATGTTCATTCCCAAAACCTTTCCTATCCGTTACATTTTAATCACTTATATGTCTGTTAATTGAATTGAACAAGTTCAGTCGAAAATCAGTTGTCTGGGTTATTGTAACGAAGAAGATGAAGTTAGTCTGTATATAAATTTAATATAAATTGGATTATATCTCGGGTTAGACACACAGTCCAGCGGTGGACTGTGTGCAATTGAAACATAGCGATACCGGGTTCGAGTCCGTCCTTGTTCCGTTTCGTCATAATACTCAGACTTTTTATAAAAACCCAAATATGAAAACTTCCAGTTAGTATATAAGAGAAATAAAAACAAGTGTTTTAACCAGGTTAGACACACAGTCCAGCGGTGGACTGTGTGCAACGTTAATCAACAGGTCCCGGGTTCGAGACCTGTTACGCACGCCGGTTCGATGATTAAAATCCTTTTTAAAAATAAATGAATTTTGAATAAATTAAAATAGTATATAAATATAACTAAAAACAGAAATATTTCGGGTTAGACACGTAGCTCAGTTGGTAGAGCTGCGTGCACGCGTACGGGAGGTCACAAGTTCGAACCTCACTCAGTGCAAACAATATAAACGACCGAACCGGTCAACAAGTCAAAGTCAAATAGTCAACGGTCAACCCAAAAAGTCAACTTTTTTTTATATTTTTATTTATTTATTTAATTTAAAAATCAATTAAAAATACTTAAAAATAATGTTTTTAAAGTTAGAAAATAGCCTTAAACTCACAAAAATATATCTAAAAATCCTATTAAAATTATTAATAAAATCCACTCATTTACCATACCTTTTCGTTATTATTTAGGTTAGTTAATCCTCGTCGATCAACCCTCTAAACTCGTGCGCATTCAACATCTTCAACCGAACGCACCCAATGTGAGTGAATCTCTACAAATTCCCCGTTTTAATCACGTTTTTGGGGTGTATCATGTGTCTTATTATTTATTACATTTAACAATTGTGCATCCATCATATCCATGATCAAATGTGTATTCAATATGTATCAACTGTTTGTGTGGTTATTGTTTAGATTAAATTTATCATTTTCAGTACATACATTATCATAGGCCGCCGCTCCCCATTACCTATGAGCGTGAGCTGTTCCCCATTACCTATGAGCGTGAACGAGGCGTTGCCAACATACGATCGGCTCCGTTTGATTGAGCCTTGATCGCACATACATTCATCATAGGTCGTCCGTTCCCCATTACCCATGAGCGTGAACGAGACGTTGCCAACATTTACATTATCATTCATGTTATATATTCATGCAAGGTGGTTTGTTATTGTATGTTATTGTTTGTTATTGTTATTGTTATTGTATGTTTATTTACGTTTGCTCACATATGATTATTGCACAATTTTCCATAATAAATATAACAAGAAATCAATAATAAATGTTTTCTAACAAGGTTCACTCGCCAACTTATGTTGACCCAAAAACCACCATTTTTACACATGATACAGGTGATCCAGTTGCAGCAAGAAACATATAGGATGGCTTAGAAGAATAAACCGATTTAGACTTTGGATTGTTTAGTTGGTTATTTTTCTTTGTAATTGTATGAACTTGTTTGGAATATTGAGAATGTAATTTTGAATTTAATAAATATGAAACATATTAGTAAACATCATGAGCTTTGCTGATAACCCAATTATGCCCCGAGTCTTATTCCGCTGCGGGTCGGGGTGTGACACTTTATAGCCGAAAATGTTGTTCTCCTATGTGTTGGCATGAGATTGGCGAGGCATAAATCACCGGTCCCGAGCTTATACAAGAGACGACGGATAAAATCTTGCAAATATGCGACAACTTACTTTAAGAAAGAAGTCGTCGAAAGAGTTAATCCGATAAACAACGCAAGCCCTTGGAATTCAACGCCTGTGATCCCATACTCCTCAAGGTATCTCCTTGGAAAGGGGTAGTGTGCTTTGGTAAGAAAGGAAAACTGTTTCATCGTTACATTGGTCCTTTCAAGATTCTCGAGAAGATTGGTAGAGTGGCTTATCAACTCGATCTACCGCAATAGCTCAACAACATTCATCCAACTTTTCATGTTTCGAATCTCAAGAAGTGCCTAGCCAACAAAGAAATTCAAATTCCCCTTGATGACATACGCATCGATGAGTCTATTCACTTTATTAAAAAATCGGTTGAGATAATGGATCGGAAGTCAAGCAACTCAGACGTAGTCGTACTCCTATAGTCAAGGTATGTTGGGAAAGAAAGTGTGGCGCCGAACTACTTGGGAACACGAGAACAAATGAAGACCAAGTACCCACACCTTTTTCCCAGAGTATTTCTCTTGAATAAATCTTAGGATGAAATTTCCTAAAATAAGGGAGATTGTAATGTTCCGTATTTTCCAACTATTTTTCATTTATTTATAATTTGTATTTCAATTTCAATCATTGTAATTCCGAGACTTAATTATAATTGAAACTATATTTTGTTTAATCATACTTGCACAATACGTAAACAATAATGAATACGCGTTTTGATTTAAAACCGAGCCATGTATCGAGATTATATTTTAGTAAGAATGTTATTCATATGTGATCATACATTACACACAATTACCTACACTTTAAAATCCTAAAAATGTGTTTAACTATGTGTTAGAAACACCAAATAATAACCAAACCAAACACAAGAACCAAAACGGAATTTTTGGACATTTAAGGAGGTCCTTACAGACCGCATACAGAACCCGTACGGTCCACAAAGGACTTAGTTACGGGGTAAGAGGGTAGTATTGTCAAAAATGTGTAAATAGACAATTTCAGACTCTTTTTTGTACATTCAGTCAATTTTGCCAACCTTAAAATTGTTTTGCCAACCTTATAAAAACACGTAACTTATTGTTGTAACTACTTTCAGTGTGCCACTAATATCGTCATCACTTTCACCCTCACCATTCGATTACGATACATTTCTTTTACTTATCTATTTTCTATTTTTATCATGTTGTCTAGATTTTTGATACACACAAATTAAAGGCAGAAGATGTGAGAAAATTTTCTGCAACTAAATAGACATTTAGATTTTTCGATAACAATTAAAAACGTAAATATTTCGATTGTTTATGATAGAATGCACCTCTTAACGATATTCGTTTTATTATATTACTTTATTTCCAGACATTTTAACAAGTGAGATTCTTCAAATATAATGGTTAAAACATTTAAATTTATTAACATCACATATTATTTTCACTCTTAGTACCACTCATGTTAAAACACTTCATTTTTTATCAACGAATAATTTCTTTTAATCGTGAAATCTGAACTCAAGATCTTCTCCTTTCTAACACAGGTGTTTAAAAACTGTCTTTCTAATGCACCACCATCCCATTGGTAAAACACTTAAATTTATTAACATCACATATTATTTTTTACAAATGCTAGTGTCACTTATTATCGCTAGATGTATAAGGCTATGTGTTGTGAGCTTGGTTGTGTGCAGCACTTGTGTCACCTCAGCAAGACATGGGTGCGAACAATGTCACGGAGGGGCGCTAGAGTGGGTGTGGGACCAGGGTTTGGGTTGGCTTGCAGCCGTGAAACAACAACAAGAAATGCTATTCAAAAAAGATAACGATGATTGTTATGTGACCTATACGTGACTCCACTTTTTTTCTAATTTGAAAAGGTAGCATACTACACATATCATTATATAATTTAAAATAAGGGAGGAAGAGACACTCAAGTGTAATTACCTTAGCCCCGATCAACCATCATTCAGCACATCAAATTTAGTGTATAGTAAATATTGTCGGCGTCTGCCTATGCCATAAATTGATTTTAATATTATTAAAGTAAGATGTCCCAACTAATTAAAACCTACCAACTAATGCTAAAGTGAGCACCCACATCAAACAGCTTAATCCGTTCACTAATACCCTTCCTGGCTAACCAAACCCGGGGTACCTACCCTTGAGGGTGACGACGGTGTTCTCGTATGGGTTCGAAGTTGCGAGAGCCGAAGTGCCCGTGTGACCTGGGAAAAGAGGAAGGAGGGTGGTCTTGTGAAAAGGTGAATATAAAAGTTTGAATGAAACGGGTTAGGGGCAAAATGGGAAACTCAAAGAGAAAAAGACAAATAAAACCAACCACAGTGTGGCCACTGCAGGGTTACCTTCATCCTCTCCCATTTTCTCCGGCCGTACCCCTACACACACACTCCTTTCTTTTTCACCATTTACTCTTTATAAATTAAAAAAATTCAATCTAGAGAGAGAATCTTTGTGTGTATGTTTGCGTGAGGGAGAGAGAGAGAAGAACCAAGTGTGCGTAGGATAACCAGCGTGTGCATCTCGTAAAACCCAAAAGCCAAATGTCTTGAACCATAGGGTGTGCGTAGGATAAGCAGTGTGAATGTTGATGATACAATAAAGCAAATGTCTTGGTGTGCGTAGGATAAGCAGTGTTCGGTGGTATATTGCTTGTGTCTAGCTTTCAAATATGGCAGTGGCGTATGTTAGCAGAAGCCGGAAGAAAGTATTGCAGAAGGTTGTTTTGTTGCCCATTTTCATCTTTTTGGGTCTTTCCTCTCTATCTTGCGCCGCTAGACAGCCACCAGCTTCTAGACAGAAACTTCAAGTTCATAAGCACCTAAAACGCCTCAATAAAACCCCTGTCAGGTCCATTCAGGTTTGCAAATTTCAAATTATTATTTGTTTAATTTATATTTATGTCACATTTGTATACAGTTTCTTGTAGAAAAATGGCAATATTTATATGAAATTATTGCTATATAACAGTTGAATTTATGTTTATTTTACAGTTATTTACATTTTCTGGTTAGAAATTTGCTTGCAATATTCCTATGAAATTATAGCTAAAACAGTTGAATTTATGTTAATACTACAGTTCTCTGGTTATATTTTACAACTAAAAGAAAAGTTGAATTTGTGTTTCTTTTACAGTTATTGACAGTTTTCTGGTTGAAAATTTGCAATACATTCAAATAAAGTTACAGCTAAATAACATTCAAATATATGTTTATTATACAGTTATTTATAGTTTCCTGGTTAAATGATATTTGCAATATTCATATAATATTCCTGCTAATTAACAGTTTAATTTATGATATTGTTTGTATGATTTCACAGAGCCCGGATGGGGATATGATTGATTGTGTACACATCTCTCACCAACCAGCTTTTGATCATCCATTTCTCAAAGACCACAAAATTCAGGTCTTTTATATTAAAATCATTCAAGATTTCAAAAATTTTTAGTAAATATTTGATTATTTTTGCAATTTTAATATAATTTTGTTATGGGTTTGTTTAGATGAGGCCAAATTATCATCCAGAAGGGCTTTATGATGAGAACAAAGTGTCCACAGAGTCCAATGAAAGAGAGAGCACAATCAAGCAGCTGTGGCATGTGAGTGGCACGTGCCCTGAAGATACAATCCCCATAAGAAGAACAAAAGAAGATGATGTGTTGAGAGCAAGTTCTGTTAAAAGATATGGGAAGAAGAAACACACTAGTGTTATTCCTATTAGTAGAAACATCACCCCTAACTCTGCAGATCCTGATCTTGATAATGAAAGTGGACATCAGGTTAGCAAGACAAAAAAATGTTTTAATTTTTATGATTTTTTAATTAATGAAGATAATGAATACTCATTTTTGTTATTTGTAGTAATGATTACTATTTTGTCATTGTTTTTGTTGGATATTAATTGTTGGCATATGTGTTTTGTTGACGTGTAGCATGCCATAGCTTATGTGGAAGGAGACAAATACTATGGAGCAAAAGCAACTATGAATGTTTGGGAACCAAAAATACAGCAACCAAATGAATTTAGTTTGTCTCAAATTTGGATTTTGGGTGGCTCTTTTGGTGAAGATCTCAATAGCATTGAGGCTGGTTGGCAGGTAGTTTCTAACACGACACGAAAATAACCGGGTTTTGGGTTTTATATCTAACCCGTTTAATAACTGGTCGTGTTTACCCATTTAATTAAAAGAAGTCGACGTGCCAACCTGGTTGACTCTCGCTAACATGTTTTTGACCCCTTTAGCTCATTTTTTTACGATCCATCGACCCGTTTAACACATTCGCAACTTGATTACCACTAGCCATCCCGTTTGGCACGTTTAGATAAATGAGCTAAACGGGTCATGTGCGGGTTGCACGATTTTGAGTGTGCACGGCTTAGGGTTAATGTTTTTAACATGAACAAAAATATGGGTTGTGTTCATGGTTTTAAAAGACGGCTGAGGTGTGCGCCTCGAGGCGGCGAAACGCCCAAAAAACGATTCTTAGGCGCGCCTCAGGGGGTTTTTACTGTATGTGCGCCTCAGAAGGGCTGAGGCGCTAAAAGGCTGCGTCTAAGGGGTTTTGATATTTCTTTTTGATGTTTTTGACTTTTTGTGTCAATTTCAAGCAATTTTGTCTTTTTTATGTGTGTTTTTGATGATAAATTTAGTTAGTATTATTATTTTTATAAGATACATAATTTATTTATTTATTTTTTAGTTCCGCCTCGGGCTTACGCCTCGATTCGTCTCGAGGCTTACGCCTCGTGAGGCGAAGGGAAAAAGCCTCGAAACTCGTTTTCGTTTTTTTAAACCTTGGTTGTGTTCTGGTGGAACAAAATGATGAAAAGGGAAGAAGAAAGCCTCATTTTCTAAAATTAACAGAAATAAACAAAAAGTTCTTTTTTTTAATTTTTAAAGTTTTAGACGCTGCAAATATTGGATTTTGATGTTAAAAATGTCGATAATTTCAGGTCAGCCCGGATCTTTACGGGGATAACAACACGAGACTGTTTACTTACTGGACTGTAAGCGTTCTATCTCTCAAATATATCATAATCTGCTTTCTGTTGTTAACACGTTTTTCAACCAGTATATGATCTTTATTTTCTTGTTTATCTGCTTTCACAGAGTGATGCTTATCAAGCAACAGGTTGCTACAATCTACTATGCTCTGGATTCATTCAAATCAACAACAACATAGCAATGGGTGCAAGCATCTCCCCTGTTTCTGCATTTAGAAATTCACAATACGATATCAGTATCCTTATCTGGAAGGTAACTGTCACATTCTATATTTGTTTATTGGTTTATGATAGCACTAATAATCATTATTCTAAAGGCGAAACCAGATAGTTTTTTTTATTGAGTAGAAGAGGTTAAAAAGTTCAGTTTTTACCCTTCAACTTTTACACATGTACATAAACACCTCCTTTTTAGTATTAGCACCACTGATTTCTCCTACTTTAAAGTCATGACCCTACAAGATAAAGCGACACCTTTTATACTTTTATTCCCATTTTGTTGATTTTAAAAACCAAGGGACTTTGAATAATAATGAAAAGTAACATCTTTAAACAAATGCTGAGAATCTTTGGCATCTTCTTTGGTTTTCCCACTGGCATAATTAGTGGTGTGTTTGTGATTATTCGAATCTGGTGCCAGAAAAACAAGTATTAAAAAAATGTGCAAAATGGGTGGGTTCGTTAATTGTTAAAAATAGGTCGTGGTTAATACTAGGGGTGTGAATGAGTTGAGTCGCTCATGAGCCACTCGAAATCGGCTTGTTAAAAGCTCAAATCAAGCCGAGCTTAAATGAGCTCGAGCCCAAACTTCATCTATCAGGCTTGACTAGGCTCGCGAGCCTGTTGTTTGTATAACTGTTATTTAATATATTAAATATATGTTTACACAATATTTATCATTATATTTATGATTATGATAAAAGAACTAAATAACATATATTTTTTTATATACAAGTTATAATTGTAAATATATAAATAAAACTATAAATGTATACAAATAAAATAATTAAATAATTAATAACTAATAGATAAACGCGCCCGGGCTTGAAAAACTATTCACGAGTCGAGCTCGAGCTCTCTTAACTTAAACGATCTCAGGCTTAACTTGTTGAAACCAGATACGGGTTGTTTTCACCTCAGGATAAAACTTGTAAGGTGGGGTTGACCCAGAACATCTTTTTTCTTATTTCTTTTTCATCTTTGCAAATAGATATCTCTTAAAATGTTTACAAAAACTGTGTGATAGTAACAATAATATAAGGGTGGAAGGGGCACTCCCCAAATAGGGAATGGTAAACTTTTTTTTAACCAATAAAATCATGCCATATCAACTTCACCATTCACTACTCAATTTGCACTCAAACACTAGGGGTGCTCAAACACATGAAGAGTGGTAAACATTTAAAAAAATAATAATAAATAAAAAATTTGTGATTGGTTGAAAAAAGGGTGGGGCCCACCACTAACCCTCTCTCTCCTCTCTATCTCTTCTCTTCTTGTTCGGTGAATACCCACCGATTTCCACATCGTTGTTTGAGTTACCAATCACCGAAAGAGGGGTGGCGGCAGTGTCACCAATTGGTGAACCCACTCAAACACCCCACTCATCGATTACACCACTACCACCCTAACTTGTTAATGTTTTGTCAGGATCAAAAGGAGGGAAATTGGTGGATGCAATTTGGGAACGGTTATGTGTTAGGCTACTGGCCATCTTTCTTGTTTTCATACTTGGCAGACAGTGCTTCAATGATTGAATGGGGAGGTGAGGTGGTCAACTCCGAGCCAGACGGGCAGCACACATCGACTCAAATGGGCAGCGGGCGGTTCCCCGAAGAAGGGTTCGGGAAAGCTAGCTACTTCAGGAACATTCAAGTTGTTGATAAAGAAAACCAACTAAGGTCTCCTAAAGAGATTGGCACTTTCACAGAGCAAGCTAACTGTTATGATGTTCAAACTGGGATTAATAGTGATTGGGGTCACTACTTTTACTATGGAGGCCCTGGTAGAAACCCTAATTGCCCTTAATATAACCCATCTTTGTTTGTTCTAACCTTAATCTGAAATCTGCCTATGTTATATAATTTTTTTTTTTGTTTGGTTAATTTGTAGGGTTTAGATGGTACATGTGATCATTTATGTTGTAGGAAGTTTTGGGTCTTAATTTTCCTTCTATTTTTGGTTAAATCTGAAAAGTTCTCTCTTAGTTTTAATGTTCTAATAACTGAATCGGTGATCAACTGTCGTCTTACCGGTTCACTCGTCGTAACATGTTTAAAAATGGGATGGCATCATAAAGATTTAAAAGATACGAGTATGAAGTGTTAAAGCTTGAAAGTTTGTGTTCTTTTAGTATTATTCTTGGATTGGTTAAATTGCATGGGCTACTCAAACTGAGGGGTTGAACTTGCAACTTTGCAAAAGTGAAAGGTTCATTCTTTTTATCCTCCAAACCTCACGGCTTTTTGACAAAAAAATGTTTGGATGTGAGCTGCACGTGAATGATGACACAATTAACTTTCATCATTTCTGGACTTTGTTAAACCACCAAGTCAGAAATATTTCATAAACTACCCCCAAGTTTCAATGATTGATACATGTAACCCTAAATTCTTTGTCCTATACGTTTGTATCTTTGTGAATCATGTATATAGTCACATATGGTATGCTTGGATCCATTTCTTTATAGATAGTTGTCAGTTAAAAAGTTTTTATGATTATCTATGCCAGAAGAACAAGTCAAGTTTTAATATTTCAAGTCAACAGTGTTAATCACAAGATGTGGTTAATGCTAAAGTTATCGATAAAGTCAAATACAAGAACTGAAGACAATCATAATTTGAAGAATTAAAGTTTACCCATATCATATATAGATAGATACATGACCAGTACGCTATATGGTTTGGGCTCAGGCCCCTTCCATGTCAGCCACTTAAAGCCTACAGTGCCTTAAATACCACCCCCTGAGCGCCAAGCTTGGTGTCGTTAACCCTTTAACGGGCACAAGAGGAAGTAAGTGGCGGGGCCATATGCAAAGCAAAAAATCATAGAATTCTTTTTTTTTAATGATTAGCTAATCCACACCATGCTAGTTAATATTAAACACCCCCCCCCCCCCCCCCCCACCTCCCGGGTTCCGCTTACGTGGCACGATAACTAGCATGGGGATTTAAACGACAACACCCAACCTTACATTCAAATACAAAAACTGAATCGATACTAGACCCAATATCATTGAAGACGTGATAGCAACATTCTATACATTTAACAAAATATTATAGTTGATGATTCATTTGCTTTCTTAATCAACACCAAATTACCTTTTAGATTATACAAAGTCTAACAAATAACTAATCGAAAATTGTAGAAAACAACTAATACAAGTACTGGTTATGATCATGAGACATTTATTTGGACATGGTGCTGAGTAGATGAAACAAAGGTGCATATGAAATCTTCAATAATCTAGAAAAAATACGATTGCATTGGAAATCTACAATGATCGTTCGAGTTGTTTAGTTCGGTACGTACAATACAATACAAGTGTAACAAGTATCTTGTGACTTCTTTCTAAGATAAAATATGTTGTTCGAGGGGCAGAGAGAAAGAACTTAGGTCGAATCCAAAGTTTCGATAAACGAGTTCCGAAAGTATGGTGGCCATTATTAAGCTCAATAACCTTAGAACATGATCTTTGCTACTTTAACCGTATCTACGATTCCCCATCATATACCTACAGTGCCAACGGTGTTTGCTTTTCATCTTTGACATTTGTTTTCTTTATTGTTCTGTTGTTTCCTTTTTATCTTCTTTTTGTTCTTTACATTCTTTATTCTTCTTCCATTATTCCTTTTTTTTATTCTTATCTATCTCCCTCCTCTCTAATTTGTTTATTTCTTTCCTTTCTCATATGTAACATATAAGATTCTATAGTTAGATGTACTTTCAACTTTTTGAAAACAACAAAGCCATGTTATAATGTGGCGTTGGTGGCGGCACTAGAGGTTGGGTAACTAGTCAATATTGAACATGATTATTTCGTCGAACCAAATGCATCAAATTCCAATTCTATCGGATTCTTTTGACAAATCTTCAAATTCGAGCGATTACAATTCAAATAAATAAAATAAAAAAATAAGAACACAAAAGACAAAAACATAATATATTACAAAAGTTGATCATCTCATTCAAATCTTTTATAGAGAAACAAGTAAAGGGTTATCATTGTGCATTTATACCCTACAAATTAACCGCTATACCCACCTTCATTCTCTTGCAGAAGATGATGACTCACCCAAAGACACAGACGCCAACGACGACGCCAAAACACGAGCACTTCTTGCAGTGTTATGAAACTTTCTACTTTTGCTAAGCTTCAGCTTACCAAACGCAGACTTGACATCAAACAGATGAAGCGCATGAGTCAAAAGCTGTTTTGATTCCCCGAAGATGGCTAGATTCAACCGAGGAATGTATGTTACCCACAAAGCTATCACATTGGATACAATGTTGGGGCATAAAAATAACAACGCCTTTAATAAGACGAACAATACTGAAAACATCAGACAGGGTTCATCCTTTAATGTACGCAGAGCTCGGGGACTCTTTTCTGAAGAAGAATCGTGTCGAACATCATCTTCCGTGATGTTCAGCGCATGCTTGATTCCTATAAGTGTGGGACCGTGTAAATAGATGAAAAAATACGAGACCAAACTAAATATTTATAAAAAGTGTTACCTGTCGTTATTTTGTAGAACTCTAACAGGGAGTGTAAATCTTTTGGACCATGATAATGAACTCGGGCCGTTTTGTTTGCTATCACAATTGACGGGACACTATGAATTCCATGTCTCGAGAAAAGACTGCACATATTTTAAGACGTTAGCTTATCTCTTAAGCAAACAAAACTCATATTTGTTTCACTATTCGGACCAAATATCGTAATATTTCCTAGCAAGATATTCTATCATGAGATCTTGGTTTTAAAATGCGCGATGCGCTCCGATGCGTTTTGATCCCAAAAGCCGATGTGTGATGCACGCGCATCACGTATGCGAGGCGTTTGTTATTTAAACAATACTTATAGATAATATTTTTAACTTGTTAACTTTAAACACTAAAAACTTAGAGATTAAAATAAATAAATACAACAAAAGGTACAAGTAATCTATGCAAAAGGTACAAGTAATTCATGTAGGAACTCATTTAACAACTTCATCCGCTCATTGTACAAGCTTGTTAAGCACATTCTACAAGCTCATTGTACAATTTTACTCTATAGTGGTCGATATCAGAAAAATGAGCGCATCAAGGCGCACCATGCAAGCGCGTTATGTGATTTAGGGCGCATCATCTTCGCATCATGTAATCGCAGCACATTGCAGCACCTGATGCGATCTCATCAGCGCATTGTGCGCATCACGCATTATGCGCGCATTTTACAACCAAGCATGAGATAGCAACATCTCACCCTACAACAAATCAACATTCTTGGCAATCGGGCATGGTTTGATACATGTGACTGATGATTTTAAGCAGAGGTGGCAAAATGAGCGGATTCGGTTACAGGTCAAAATCGAAGTTTAAATAGGTCATCTTCAGTTTAATAAAGATACATAAGATCTATGTAGTTAATATCGATGGGATATTGGTTATCGGCCTTCTACAAAATATCGGTGTAAAATAGTGGTCCGGAATATCAGTTCCGATATTATCGGCGATATTAACCAGCACTGACTGTTATTTTGGATGCCTTGGTTGATGTGGACTCGGAGGAAGATTCATGGCTTATCACTAGATCATGTTTCAAATATTGGCACTTTTGAGTTTGACTTTTGATATTACTATCAATATTATATATATGTTTTACGTTATATATGTCTAATGTGTTAATATTTGATTTTGGACCGCATTAACTGCATAACATAAGATTGTGTTAGGATAACCCAGATACACTTTTTTGTCCATTTATCAAAAAATTAACACATTAACTATGACTAAAAAAACAGTATTATAACAAAAATAATAGATTTTTAAATAATGTACATCTAAAATAGACTTTAGGAAACTTTCAATCCATTCAACAAATTTGACCAATTCCCCTTTTTTAAGTTTTAGCTAAAATAATATATTTGAACTGTTTAATATAAAACACATCAATTTATCGGGTAAATGGCTCAAAAGTGTCACCTCAAATTATAAGCCCAAAAAATCAATGTGAAATTGGTTATGGAACAGACAACTAAGGTGTTCAGTTAGAGAAAATGTGGTAATCCTAATTCCTAAATGAACAGATGTTTATAGAAACTGAATTAAATGCGATGACTTACCTTGGCAGGGCTGAAGATTGTTCAACCTTCACATGCTTAATTAGTGGATACATTAAAGCAAGCACATCAAATTTGTGCAGCACAATCTCAGAAAACGGACACCAGGAAGCGTAGAACAATATGGCTGTATACGCATTCGTCTTAGAGAAGCTCAAAAGATTATCAAGAGACTCCCCATCCATCTGCAGCCGACAAACGATTAAAAACAATATCAACTAATATTAAAGAGTATTGCTCATAACAACTCGTTCTAGAAGCTAAAAGAGATATGCACATTTCTCCTTCATTGTTTTACGAGACTGATACTATTACTGTAACACTGTTAAAACAATGAGACCACAATCCTCAAAGAAGTGGAGTTCTAAATCTAAATATCTGGATACGGCTTACTACGATGTGCAACTTATTTTACCTACATTTCTAATCAGTAATATGTAGAAACGCTAAGACATACCCATAAGGGCATATGTGATATTGTAACTAACAATGAAGTAGAACACAAATGTCTCACATGACACTTGTAAATAGTAATCAAAACTCTTGAAACGGTTAACATGTCAACACAATTAGACAATAATTATCATAGTATCGTACATGCCTTACTATAACTTTGAATATTGAATATGAAAATACAAAGCATTCTTATTCTTGTACTATTTAATCTAAATCCCTGGTTCACTTGAATGATTCTATAACTAGATTCAACAGTAGGGGCTATCATTAAGAGGCTACCACTAAATCGGTCAGAGGTAAACAAGAACATGACACTGCAAGCAAAGCGTAAATGATTTTCGCCGTATCTTAGCTAACGCAGATAGCAAACGCCAACATAGCAGTAGCCAACAACATAGCAGCCAAACTCATCTAGTTCCCCGCGTATCGAAACCGTTATACCATTTATTATCTCTCTAAGTTTCTACCAATCTGTCTATAACCTTACTTTCTGCCCTAAAACTAAAACCAAACAGACACCTGCAATTAAACTATTTATCAAACGCCTAATTTATTATATAAACATAAACCACCATTATTCAAATGCCCTAATCTATTCAACAACAAAACAATAATAATAACATAACAAACAACAAATTATACAAAACACAAAAACAATCAATTAACATATACACATGATAATCCTTCAAAACAAAAAACCGAAACCACAACGCACCTCGATCGGGGAGCAAGATACGATTTCGTTAGGGCACTGGAGCTGTAGATCGAGAACAGATGGATTAATTTGCGGATAACATATCGGTGAAAACGACGCTGAAGATGTGCACATGGAGGACACAAACATGATGAAGATTAACATGACGGATGATTTGATTGAGGACGTCATTATTATGATTCAGCAACGACGAAGATTGATGATGATTTGTTGGTTAAGTGGTGGAAGATTTATTGTTTAGGAATCTGGGTCTGGGTGTGATCTATATATGTGGTTGGTTGAATAAAATGGAACGATTGAATCCTGTGACAATCTGAGGTTGTACGAAAGTGATGATGATATGGAAAAATCAAATCACTTTGTTCAAACAAAATCTTTCTATTTATTATTATTATTATTATTATTATTATTATTATTATTATTATTATTATTATTATTATTATTATTATTATTATTATTATTATTATATTATTCATCACAAAATATTAATAACTACATTACTAATTTGAATAACAAAAAGCTTAATAATAAACTCCCGGGTACAAACAACATGGTAAATACACGGTAAGTTGTCAACGGGACAAATTTTTTTGTTTATGTAAAAATGATTAGAAGTTGTAGTTATTATGATAACAATACAAGTGGTTGAATATAATTATTGTTAGGGCATTCTTTAATGATTAATAATGATTTTCATACGATTAATAAACTTAAGCGAAAAAAACTTAAGCGAAAGAAACAAGACGTTGTGTGAGCATATTTAGTGACAACAACTTGGATAACGTTTTGTTTGTGTTGTGGGTCTTTTATATTGATTGTAATGCGTTTGTAATACTTGATTGATGTTTAAACATGCTTAGATTGATGTTTGGATGACCTAGCGCAAAGCCGCAAAGGGGGATGTCTCTGTGTTAGGGAAATGTAGCGGAGAGGCCTCTGCGCTAAAGAGAATAGCGGAGAGGCCAAACACTATACATAGGCTAGCATTTCATTTCATATGTAACGGTTCTTTCATATTCTTGTACACGAAGTGCGGCCGAAATCAATCCAGAAACGATTATTTACGTGTTATCAAATTACTACCTTTCTTGTCTACTATGGATTCTGCACGTAGTTGTATGCGTATGGTTGAGTCGTGTCCTTGATCTATTCAATTTGTGTGGTTTGCAAGTTAACTAGTCTGATTCTGGAATCTTTGTCCATCAGACCAAGTGTGTTAAAGACATCTTGAGCTGGTTAAAGATGCAAGACTGCAAACCAGCTAGAATACCACTTCCTGTTGCGTATGCTTCCTAATGAGAAGGATGAAAACGTTGATCAAATTAATTGTTGGGCCATGTATTAAAAAAATCGAAACCAATTTTCAGGATGCTGACCTGTTTACAAAAACGTTCTACAAATATCACTTTCAATATTTGGTTGATATAAATGGGATGAGGTTTAATGATGAGACGTGATTCCCTCGGAAGATTATCTTTTTTTGTTTGTTTTTCAATATTCTAACATCCAAAAAGATATTATAGTTCTTGCATTTTATTTTAGGATTCTAGGGGCAGAAAATTACCAAATACAAAAAGATTTGATCTTTGTTTAAGAAAATAAAAATTTAAGAAACTTGATCCGACAAAATTGGGAAGTGATGGCATGTTGATAAACATTTCTGGTGCATGAATAAAGTAGTTCGGAAAGCCGTGGGTACAAATGCTTGATGTGTTAATAGGCTTGACACTTAATCCAAAACTTTATGTGATATTGATGTTCTGAAAGACAACATGTTTTTATAGTGTTAAAACCTGCAATGTGATAGTTGTTTGTAGTAAATATTGTTTAGAATGGATGAAATGCTTGTTTCTGAGTGTTTTACAGGCTCTTAAGTGAAAAAGAAGGATTTCTGTGCCAAAATTGAAGATTGCTAAAGGCATGCCCAGTTCTGTTGTTTACAGGTCGTGAGCCTAGAAAGAGTGTACGAGTCATGCGCCCGAAGTTAGTACACCGACCTAGTGTTTCGAAACCTTAAATCGATAAACAACAACTTTCCTTGTTTACGGCCGTGACCTGGGTTTGGGTGGAGGGGTCGTAAACCACCCAAATCGTACATGGGTTGTATAAATAAATTGAGATGTCGTAGAAACCCTAGAGTGTGGATGAAACCAGAAGGAAAAAGCAAAAAAAAGATGTTAAAGTTCAAGGATTCAAGATCAGAGATTCAGGAAAGGATTCAAGGAAGAAGAACGTACAGGAGGACAATAGATTGTTCCTTACTGAGTTAGTACCCTTCGTATTATCATTTTCTGTTGATTTCTATCATGTATTTAGTGAATTTTATAGCTTTGTTTGTTATTATAAGTAGATAACCGCACCAAAGCTGGTTAGGGTAGGATGATTCTTGTTAATTTGTGCTGACTTTGTTGATTTTGTTATGAAAGTGTGTTTTAGTAAGGTTTACTTATGAACTTGTGATAGTGTAATCTATATGTTAAGTATCGATGTTTAATTGAATTTGTGTGGATGATTTAGGTCTTTCTATAAGGTTATGCATGTTAGATATGTTTCATTTGTCTTTAGGCTATATATCGATTGTTAGTTTAGAACTGGATGCATAGTAGGCAAAGAAAAAACTTGGTTGGAAGTTGGTTATGAATACGGGTCACCTACGGGAAGAATCTGATTATAAGGGTTTGGAAACTAGATAAGGGTTTGCCTTACATTTAGTAGTCTAGATAGTCATTCGCTCGGTTCATTAATCTTGGTTGCTAAAACAATATAAGAGACTCTTAGATCACAAGGGATGAGTAACTATCTTAGTTACTTAGAACCAAATAGTTAGGTGTGTCTATAGCCTGGTTGTTTGGGGACATGGGGCTAACCCGAGGGGGCTCTAGCATTTTAACACTACACCCTCGTTACCGGTGTCCACTTGCGAGTTTTTCATAAGAACCATAATCAACTACCTTGTAAAAGTAATAAGATGATTCTGAACCTATCTGATTATCTTTTAACACTGTTTTCTAAAACTTAATCAAATAGGTTGCATAGTGTTTTCCTGATTATTAATAGTTACTTAGGTTAAATATTATGAAAGAGATAGGTAAGTAGATCTTAGTGTCCATGGATTGATACTTGGCTACTTACCTAGGCTATACTATATACTAATAGGTATGCTTGCCTAGAACGTGTGTAGTTAGTATTTACTTTTTCATTCTTAAACTCCGCTGTTCGGGTCAATTTATTGGTTACTATCTAAGCACGTCAAGTTTTTTGAGTCGTTGTCAGGGACACTTTTATGTTGAATATCTATCTTATTAGTAGTAGTTTAATCACTAGTTAGGTTTTGTTTATTTCTTGTTTTCATTTGTTTGTTTTCTGCTTTCTTTCGTGTGCCTTAGTACTCGTTAGCGTGCTAGACTTTACTTAGGAATGGCGGCCGTACGAACTTTTTCGGATTATGTACGTCCCTCTACTGATGCATTTAGAAATAGCATCACGCGTTCGAGAGTTGGTACGAACAACTTTAAGATTCCGGCATTGAATTCGAGTGGTTTGCGTCATTTGTCAGCGTAACTCTTCTGACGACTTCTAGCTACCAAAAGATTGTTGTGGATCTGAAGAATTTTGTCAGTCGTTTCTTGAACCAACTGAGGCCCTGTAATCTGAGCTTCATCGACTTTGTGCCAACACACAGAAGGTTGACACTTTCATCCGTATAATGCTTCAAAAGGAGTCATATTGATATTAGAATGGTAACTATTGTTGTAAGAGAACTCGATTAACGGCAGATGAACATCCTAGTTCCCTTTGAAGTTGATAACACATGAAAGTAGCATGTCTTCAAGTGTTTGTACGGTATGCTCGGACTGACCATCACGATCAAATATGATACTCAAACCCGAGTGCCCAACACCGATTGCACAACTTGCCATGTACGAGAGGTAAAACGTTCATCACGATAAGATATGATACTCAAAGGTAATACGAGTCGACTCACAATTTCGTCGGTGTAGTTTCAAGCTAACTTCTCGTTTTTATAAGCTTCAAGAATTGGTATGAAGTAAGCGGACTTTGTCAAGCAATCAACAATAACCAAATAGTGTCATAACCACTTGAGGTGCGCGGTAACCCGATAATAAAATCCATGGTTATGTTTTCCCACTACCAGACTGGAATTTCGGGCTGTACTTGCAAACCCGAGGGTCGTTGGTGTTCCGCCTTTACCTTAGAACGTGTGAGACACTTCGAAACAAACATAGTTATATCTTTCTTCATTCCAGGCTACCAATAAGTAGTTCGGAGATCCTAATACATCTTATCTACACCTGGATGAATCAAATATCGTGATGTAGGAGCTTTGTTCATTAAGAAAGTACGGAGATGTTAGTGCATATTTTGTGTGCGCCAATGTGCGAATAGGCTAGATAGAGCGTGTGTTGAATATTGTATAGCTACGAGTTAGAAATGAACACATGAGACCTTAGAGAGGACAATATCTATTTATAATATCGTGCATTCATAGTTTGATAAGTTTTGGAGATTCCAGAGGGGAAATGCATGAGAAATTTCGTCTCCAGCTTGTAAACGATGTAAACTCTTTCGGTATGAATGGAATCATTCGACTTATGACTATTATGATGAGATTTCTACCGAATTAGTATTATCCTATCCAAACTTTCGTCGAAACCCGCTGGATCCGAAACTTTCAATTGGTATCAGAGCTACGGTACCGATTCAATCGGTCTAACAGTTGATTGAATAACCTATGCTAATGAATTACGGACTTTTTAGTGATTTTAGACGTAAAACGTCAAATAAATGGTCAATTCACGGACAAAAAGTAAAATTGAAACCATAAGACTGACCAATAATGAATTTTGACCTAGTTTGTGAAAGAATCATCATAAAATTCGCAGAAATAAAGATTTTAGATCGAATTGATTGGAAAAGTAGGTTTCGAATGGACGAGAGAGTTTCGTGCGCAGGAACGTCACATCCGTGCAAAGGAATTACGTTCACACATACTAACTACGTCCGCACGGAAGTAAATCTTATCCGTTTGACAATTCGTGTTCATCCGCACGAACTAGACCTTCATTCGCACAAACCAACCTACATCCGCATGGAACTCATTCATCCATACGAACTAGACCTCTTCCGCACGAACCAACATTATCCGTTCTAAAATCAACACTCATCCGCAAGGATGAACCTTTACATCCACACGAATGAGTCAAATGCGATTCACCATCTATTCATTTGCAAACAATTTTAAAGTTTTTCTTAATATTATTTTATATATATAGGGCCCGGTTCAAATGAGAACCACCACGAGTTGCGAGAACCATGAAAACTTTTTGTTCCCGCGCGAGTTGGGCCAAATTTTTTTCACAAACGTAGTTGAAAGTATTATAAACCCATCTATAAAAAAAGTAAAATAAATTGTCGAGTCGGTAGTTTTGACTTATGCAAGTTTTTTTACGCGCTGGCTTAAATTTTGCTTACGTCTCATGTACATGTGGGTGCGCGGCACTTTTTTTTTGCTGAAACAAGTGATCTTTTTTATAACTTTTGAGATTTTTTTTTGGAAAAAACTTTTGGATGACCTAGTTCTCACGGTTCTCACAACTCAAGTTAGTTCTCATTTTAACTCGTCCATATATATATATATATATATATATATATATATATTTATATTTAATACATATACTTAGTTTGATCATACATGTGTATCAATAAATACATAAGCAATAGAATCAGTAATTAACAAATAGTTTGATTAGTTGTTGGGCGAATTTTGATGATTTGTTAATTTTTTTATATAGAACGAGTTTTTGGGACACGTTCGTTCTGACGATACCATTAAAATGAATAAAAAAGTAGATGTTAAAACATTTAACTACGTACACAAGTTGAGAAATGTTACATGAAACATTATCGTTAGATTATAATAACTAATTCTAAACAATCACAAAATCATGTAAAAAATAGAAAAAAGACAAAAATAATTCTTTAATAATAATAATAATAATAATAATAATAATAATAATAATAATAATAATAATAATAATAATAATAATAATAATAATAATAATAATAATTGTAGTAATAGTATTAGAGTTGAATTTACATATTCTAACTTAAAGACCCTCGCAAACTCATCTTACATCTCATTATTACCTTAATCTTAATTTTATATAGTTTATATAAATTAATTTGAATCTCACTTCTTTGATAAATATTAAAAATTAACTTAAATTCTTTGTTGTTGTAGTGAAAATAAGTTGAGGAAAAGTTAAAAATTGTAAATTTTTCTTGAAGGTTTAAAGAAATGAACGGAAAGGATGGAAGCATTATATATTTTTATTTTTAACCACTTTTAATCTATTTTCTTTTGGTGTAGTTATACTGTACACACTAAAATTAATATATTTCTCAATATAAACTTAAAAGATTCTCTAAACTAAAATTAATATTTTAAATTTTAATCTCCACCATCTTCTAACCACACCTTCAATCCCCTTCTAGCAATTCTCTCATCAACTGAACTACCTGGAACACCATTCCTCTGTATCTACAACACGACTAAATCTTCATTTGATTCGTACATACAAACCCTCAAAAAAACCATTATACAGACAAATCACCACAGCACCTTGACACCACCTTCCTAACACAACCACCACCCTCCGCCGCCATCACCACTCGGCCGACTGCCAACAATATCAACATTAAACCCTCACGGCCACCACCACCACAATAGTGCAGCACCACCACCTAGCCGTCGGCGGGCCGTGGAGCACGGAGGTGACCTCCGGCCAGTGAAGTTCCAAGTTTCATAGCGCACCCAACCCGCGTCTCCTGTGAACCCAAAATCCGTCCATCCATATTCGCAACTTAGATCTCGACAATGCCACGCCGCCACCGCCACCGTTGTGGTATCGTTGAACGGGAAACACCTTAGAGCACTTGTGGTGCACACTGATTTGGAGAAAAACCAAAAAGTTGTTGCTTGGAGGTGATGTTGAAGAAGGTTAAAGAGAAAGAAGAGGAAACAATGGGGAGTAGTAACGAAGAGAGTGAAAGAGGAAGACAGAGACATGAGACTGCGGGCCTGGGTTTGGGTTGACATGTGTGAAGATGGCTTTCATCAGTTTACCCAAAAAAGGTGGGATGATGTGGGAACAACGTATGTGTGACCAGATATATGTTATTTTTTTTACTTTTATAAAATAAAACAAATCACTATATTATTAAAAAAAGTTACATAAAATCCTAATAAATTAAAAATCAACTTAATAAATCCTAAAAATTAAAAAAATTACAAAATATGATAAATATTAAAGTGGTGAACCCAACGAAATTCCAGGTTTCCATCGTGCCTGTACTCGATTTTGGCGACCTCCACTCGATCGTCGTGGCTAGGTCGCCCGCAGGGACACGGTCGAAGCATGCTTTAAACCGATCAAGCTTCGGTTTTAGCTCACACCACTTTCGTTGACACGCGTTCAAGTTGCGACGCGAGTTTCCAACATATTGTTGGTACTGTTGAAACGCTTGTGTCCAGCAGGCGGTTTGACCACGACCACCGTACGTTGTGCGTCAACGATTGACGTCACTAGCGTTATCTCCTCCTCCTCCTCCTCTATCCAATGAACCATTTTCGTTTTTTGGGTTGTTTTGGATGAAGATTTGTGTTTAAAGAGAGTAGATATGAAAAATATTGATGTTTGGGTGAGTATTTATAGGTAAAAAATAGTAATTTTTTTAGAAAAATTTAAGTTGGGTAGTAGTAACCGCCATGGCCAACGACTAGCCCAAACAGTCTGATTTAGCAAGCTAATCCTAGCCAGCCACGTCGTCGCCCTAACCCGCCCCATGCTAGGCTTCATAGCCATGCCAGCGGGGCCACGCCGCTTCCCACCTGGTCCAGTGTGGCTAAAGCGGCGTTGCTTGGCTAGCGACGCCCCTAACCCAAGCCACACCCTGCGGTCTGAAGAGAAAAAGAGTGCTATAGTGCTTGACTAATAAAAAGATTCAAAATTAAATAGTAACAATGTGTGTAGAAGAAAATTTACTAATTAATAGAGGGTAAATATCTCTCATCTTTATCTTTCTCTCTCTCGGCATCACACCACCACCAATCACTAACGATGACGACTGAACAAACCCCAGCCACCGCCAACTATCAGTTCTTCACCGGCAATGTCATCTTCTTCATCGTATGAGACTTTCGGCTTAATCTTTGCCACATACAACTCCAGCTGCAGCTGTCGTGTGTTAATGGTTGTTGGGCCGTTGGGTTTGGGTTTTTTAGAGAGATAAATAAAAATGTCACGGTGGTCGTTTTGTTGCGATGGTGGGTGGTGTGGCGTTGATCCTGAAGAGAGATGGATAAAAGAGTGAACCAGAGTCGATAAAAGTTACATTAGAACTTAATAATAATAATAATAATAATAATAATAATAATAATAATGCACAAATTGCTTGCATTGTCTTTAGTGGTACCGTTAAGTTATATTATCTGAATTATACTTATATAATTATGTGTTGTATTGAAATTATTCATTTCGTCACATCGCGTGAGTTCCTCTAATCTCGACAAAACATCTCTTATGAGCATGTAATCTTAATAAAACGTTCTATAACTTTCAGACCACATGGTACTAGTGTTTTATATAGCAGTTCCCAATTTTACCTCATTTAACAAAATTTCTCTTAATTAATACATTGTTTATTATATAATTTATTGCATTAAGTATTATTTTATTTATAATATTTTAAATTAAGATTCAAATTTGCATTTACTATTTAAATTTTATAACTAGATAATTTTAAATTAACTGATTACATGATAATCTTATCATCTAAATACCCATTCCAACCAAAAATGTATAATAATCAGATAGTATCAACTAATTAATTAATATATGTTTAATTAACTTGTGAACAAAGTCAATGATTCCACTCGTCCCTTCACACACAAGCCATGGCCGACTCTGAATTCCCAACATGTTTTGAATATTTTTCCTTAAATATGTTGTTTTAGAAACAAATATATATTAGATTTTGGTGATAATTTTTCTGAATGACCGGCAACAATTATATTCAGATATTATATATCAAATATGCCAGACAAGTGTTTTTTTTTAATCTCGTAACCATGAGATACGCAAATATTTTTCATCTATCTTCTCTAATAATACTCTAATTTATTTTACCTGAACAAGTTTATACATAGCAGACGTAAATGAGAGCATGGAAGGGTGTCACCTCATATTTTTTGAACGTGACAAACTACCCAAAGGCGTTGTAAGGGTATGGTGGAGTAAGGCGTGGCCCACAACCCCTGAGATTTAGTTTAAATGGTCCACTATTCGTGTTCTCACTCAATCATAAATCAAGAAATATATATATTTATGGTGTAGAATAATAATTAGCACTATTACAAAATGCTCCACATCTACAATATTACTACACCCTCCACCTACGTGAGTGTAGTTTCCTTCTTTACATATGTAACGCTAAAAATTCTCCACCTCGTAAGCAACACTCTTTATTTACATTCACATGACACTTCTCTTAGTTTATTGATATCATTATATTTTATTTAAAATTCTATTAAAGTGTTTGGTGATATTTCCCAAATTACATGAAAACATAAATCATGTAATTGCTGCGTGTCAGAACCTAAAGCCAACGTGGTTTCATGCGTACTTCCACGTGTTACAACCTAGCAACTTCCACTCTAAATTACTATACTACCCACATCATATTTCACTTCACACCCCCTAAAAAGGGTAAACCAGTAAACTCCCTCCATCTCATTCACAATTTATAAGCCTTCTCACCATCGTTAAGGAAGCAAGCAAACAAACAACAATGTCAGCAGGATGCGGTCTAACCTACGCCACTACCATCATCATCTTGATGCTAACATGCGCCTTTAACACCGTTAACTCAAACCCTCACAACCATTTCATCGTTCAAGTGACCGACCATCCAAACAGCCACCTTCTGGGAACTCCAACAGAGCACCGATTCACGGCGTTTATTAAAGAGCACGAAAAACAATATTCTAGTAGAGAGGAGTACATGCACAGGCTCGGTGTGTTTTACAAGAATATTGTTAGAGCAGCTGAACACCAGTTGCTGGATCATACGGCGGTTCATGGTGTTACGGTGTTTTCGGATTTGTCTGAGGAAGAGTTTGAGAGGATGTATCTGGGTGTGAATGGTGGTGGGGTTGAGTCGAGTAACGGTGGCGTAGGGACTGCACCGCGGTTGGAAGTTGAGGGTTTGCCGGAGGATTTTGATTGGAGGGAGAAAGGAGCTGTTACTGATGTTAAGACGCAGGTGAACGTTTATTCGCTTCTACTTTTTATTTGTGGGTACTTTTTTAACGTCAAATTTGGATATGGAGGATTATAGTGTCAATAGTGGAACCACCTGATTATACGGGAAAAACTCACCAATAAATACGGGAAAAAACTCTTTTGAGAATCAACACAAACTCAGGACTAGTGATGGTGGTCCTAGAGCTTTGTCTCACTTCCAAGATGCACTGTGTTATAAAGCCACGAGCTTAGTCAGGTTATGATTGGCATATCTAACATAATAAATGGGTTAAAACGTATAATAATATTATTATATGTTGATCAATTCTTTATCAAACATAATAGAAATAGAAACAAGAAGTACAGAAGGTACGTGTGTACCTGCTTTTGCCAGCAACCACAGTGAAGAAAATAAACATGTTCTTGATTGATCAAGTTTTCATTTAGGCTATATGCTTAGGATAGCTTACGTGAGTATGAGGAACCCACGAATTAGAGAGAGAGAGAGAGAGAGGACGGATTTAGATTGTGTGGTTATTCATTACCTTAAACCCTTGATCTCTAATGATTTCTATTTATACAACAGGAAACCCTTTGTTTATCTAGTAAGTCAATGATCTTTAATAGATAAATGATAATAGTGATCATATAAGGCTGTGGGGGAATTCGGTGCAAATGGGGAAATCTCACCGATGTAAGGCTGATGATTGGAAGGTTTTGATTTGAGGGGAAGGGGAACGCCACCCCCTTAAAAGGGATGGAGAGGAAGGTGGAGCCGATGGGGATGGTCGGGAAGATGAAACCACACCGCACAGCCTAGTATATCTATTTATATTAAATATTTCTTACATTATATGTACGATTCTATGTATGATTATGCGGCTTAGGGTTGTGTCCTGGGTGTGATCGGGTTACAAGATTTTAATGTGTGCGGGTTGGTGTTTGATGTTTTTTTCTAACCGTAGATTAGGTTGAGGTGAATAAGATTGGGCTAACATTCTAATTGGGTTACACTAAATGAAGCAACCATGATTTGGTAGTTGGTTAATTCGGTTCGAAATGACTTGAGATATATACAAACCAAATCAAAAACCATATATTGAACTCGGGTTCGACCAAACTCTGAACAGCATATATGTAATTGGGATAAGTTTTGGGATGTGTTCGGGTTAAAAGATTTTAAAGTATGCGGGTTGGTGTTTGATGTGTTTTTGGGGATTTTTTAACTGTAGATTAGGTTGAAATGAATAAGATTGGCTAAAATTCTAATTGGGTTACACTATATGAAGCAACCATGATTTGATATTTGATTTATTCAGTTCGAAATGAATTAAGATATATGCAAACCAAACCAAAAACTCGTGTTCGATTCAACCAGACCAAACACCGAAAAGCATATATGTAATTGGGATCAGATTTAAAACAGTTTGGGTTTGGTTACATTTTCATTATGAACACCTGGCTTATCACTGTAAAGTTTGTTTGTTCTTTTTTCTGGGCATTAGTTGCTAATATGCTCAAAATTAATTGATAACCAATGCAGGGTGCGTGTGGAGCATGCTGGGCATTCAGTACCACTGGGGTTCTCGAAGGTGCAAATTTTATTGCAACAGGGAAGCTCCGCAACTTGAGCGAGCAACAGCTAGTTGACTGTGATCACACGGTTGTTTAAACTGATCTCATTCCGGTTACAGATTTCACTTTCAACCTGCACAGATGTTAGAATGCATATCTGATTCGATCTTTTTACTTATGCAGTGTGATCCATCAGAAAAGGATGCTTGTGACAAGGGGTGCTCTGGTGGACTTATGACGAATGCTTACGGTTACCTAATGAAAGCCGGAGGCATCCAATTAGAAGAATCCTATCCGTACACTGGAAAATCCGGTGAATGCCGATTCGACCCCAGAAGATAGCCGTGAAGGTCGCCAACTTCACCAACATCCCCGCAGACGAGGATCAAATGGCTGCTTATTTGGTCAACCATGGCCCTCTTGCTGGTAAGCATGCATCAACATGACATTGACAATTTAGCTAGTGGTGTAAGACTCGAGCTCGTTTAACCTACGAGAGCACGCTCGGCTTACGAGTGGTTTTTCAAAATGAATTCGGCTCGCTTATTATTTATTGACTAACTTTATCGTTTCATATATATAATTTAGTTATTTTTATATATTTTAATTATTATATTAATATGCATTTATAATATATATATATATATATATATATATATATATATATATATATTACTCGTACTCTTTAGGCTCATGATCGAGCTCGGGGTCATTTAATTGTTAAACACGTAATTTATTTGGGCTTGAGCTTGTTTAAACTCAGCTCAATTCAAGCTTTTTAGTGAGCCAACCTCAAGTAGTCAGCCCTACCGACATACATGATACTATTTTTGAACCAAGATATGATCTAATTTGTTGCAGTCGGGTTGAACTCGGTGTTCATGCAAACCTACATTGGAGGGGTGTCATGTCCGTTGATTTGTTCCAAGAAATTGGTAAACCATGGTGTGTTGATTGTGGGGTACGGTGCGAAAGGGTATTCAATTCTTAGGTTTGGTAATAAGCCTTATTGGATCATCAAGAATTCATGGGGAAAACGTTGGGGAGAACATGGGTACTACAAGCTTTGTAGAGGATCAGGTATGTGCGGCATGAACACCATGGTTTCTGGTGTGGTAACTCGGTCAGAAATAGCATAATGTTGCAGGTTGGTGTTAGCTTGGTAGTTGATGCTTGTGTTGCTTAAAGACATTTCATAGGTGGTGGTTAGTAATATATAGGCATACGTCTCTTTTGTTTATCCTAAGATTATATTATGTTACTTTCTGTGTTGTCGTAAACAAAAAGGGTGGATTAACAGATGTCAATGTGAACAAATGACTGATTAAACTCTTTTAACATGTGTACAATAAAATCTCTATATATGGATGTATTGTCTTTATTAAAGGCATATACAACCATGGGTGCATAAAACCTCGTTTAAGACGCATGATTATAAACCATTTTGATCCCACAAAGCACAAAACTGCAGCAAGGATGAGTGTATTCCTTGCAGCCATTGATATCATCCCCTGCAGCCACAATAGCCACTGAAGCAAGCGAAAACACTTGAAGAGATACCTCAAGCGCATTAAGACCTTTGTATGCCGCATTGCAGCTGCTGCAGTTCACCGCATGGCTCCAGTACCTACATAAGCAAATCAATCAAAAAAAATAATAGTTTTGCAACAGTTCCATATATATAAAAATATTTATTCTGTGATATAACCTGTCCATAAGTTGTTCTCTAGGAGGGGTGGGTGGAAGAGATCCAGTAAACTTGTTTCCCCAATCGATTTGGCCTCCTGCGTATATCTTTAGCCACTTTCTAAACACAACCACATTAGCATCCGATTTAGTTGGCACGAAACACAACCACATTAGCATCCGATTTAGTTGGCACGAAACAGAGTTTTTGCCAATTATAAGGACCGGCTTCCAATATCTTCTTCTCCTACAAGTTGCATAATCTTTCAACAACTTATTGAATCACAAGGACCGTGTGATGGTGGTTTGAGAGGTACCTCAACATGAAGAAGATACAATCTGAATCAATAACCAAATTCTGCACAGTATGGAACATCCATCTGGGAAGAAGTATCCATCCAAATATTATAGTTTCTTGGGGAAATAATCATCACTCTGCTATTACCAGGACCAGGACTCACTGGCATACAGATAAAGATCAAAAGCGTCCGTTTAGCTGGTTTTTGTGCTACTTTCCCCTGAATCAGTCAAATTTAAGATGAAAAAAAGCGCGCGTCTAGGTAGTTTTCGTGCTAATTTCCAATGAATTTGTCAAACTAAAGTAGCGATAAGATAAAGCTCAAAAGCTCGTGTCTAGGTGGTTTTTGTGCTTATTTCCCTGAATATACAACACTAAAGAAGTGAAGTTACAATAAGATAAAGATCTGGATGCATACTACCAAAGTTGAAGGTATACCTTTGAGTAGTTATCTGAACTTTCAGCACCTGTGATACCATTACCGTAATAACCATAATACAGACAAGGAGCAACAAATTGCGATCGGCCATACTGCTGGATTGCAGTATAACCATTTTTGTCTATTTGTTGCACATTTAGACCAAGAGGTCTACCCCCTTCCCTTAACATTGAAGTTTAGGCGAATAATTATCAAGATTATGTGAAAATTGAGAATACAAGACATATTTGCATAAGTACTCCTCTAGGCGGTGGTGTCCTTAATAGTTAAAATACAGTACGTTTTTAAATATATGGTGAGGATTATATAAAAGTATTTTTTTTCTTAGTAAAATGTAGATACTGATGTAAATCTTTGATCTTATTATTTCAATAGTTAAAATTGAGATATTTCCGAACTATAAATTATCATTATTTTCATGCTTTATGTTCTTGTAACATATGGATTGGGTTTTTTTTTTTAAATTGCATTTTGCAATTTAACCTAAAGGTTTTTTTTTTTCTTTTGTATTTTAATCCTCTGACTTTTTTATTTTTAACCCAAAGCGTTTTTATCTTTTACAATTCAACCTCAACATTTTTTTATTTTCAACTTTATACCACCATACTTTTCATCTTTAGCAAGTTTTTCGTTTTACGTTTCGTTCTAAAGTTTGTTAGTCAACACGCCACAACGTGCATGTGGGGTTCAACGTTTTTTCGTTTGTTTTTCCCAGTTTAACAGGCCATTCTTAACACGTCTATTTTTCTCCGTTAGAGCAGTTCGTCACAACGCACGGGTCCTAAGTCGACTTAGTTATTTTTTTCTATGTTTTACGTTTATGTATAATTTCTTTGCATTAACGCGCCGAAACGGGCGTGCGTAATTCATCGATTTTACGTCTTTTTTATTCTTTTTTATTTTTTACTTTTTAATTTATTTTATTTGTACGAGCTATTATGATGTTGGTGGTCGCTGGCATTGGTCTGACATTAATGCTACTAGGTACGATTTTACGAACGTATTAGCCTATTAGGTTTTTTACTAATAATTTGTTTCGAGTTTACCGCTATACCTTATTTACTTAAGAAAAATTATTTTTTATGTGTGTATTGTTATGTACGTATCTGTATAAATTTGATTTGTTCTTCATTTCAACGTAAACTTTTTCTGTAAACGAGTCAGCTTAGATATAATACGTTTTCTTTAAAAAACATTTTTTACGTAAATATTTTTATGTACGTTTCGTATAAATTCGAGTTGGTATATGTTTCGATGTAAACTTTTTTAGGAAACGAATCAGGTCAGATATAATTTGTTTTTGTGATTATATTATGAATGTTTTGTAAATTTTGTCTCGATACGAGTGGAGTCAAATTATGGTTTCTTTTTCCCCCTTTTTAAGCTCTAATTAATCTCTTTTGATTATACGTGTTAGCTTTTCCGTTATGCCCATTACATTTTCTATGTATGACTCGGGTCACATATAATATGTTATGATCATACGGTATAACTTTTATTACTTTATATTTTTATCCAATCGCAATGCTTATATAGGTTACATTGAGTTCAAACATATACGTCGAAACCCGTGTTTTCATATGGTTAATGCATCACATAACGCTTGAACTAATTTATTGGATGTTTATAATGTACCCGCGCCGCAACGCGCATGAGTCTTTTTGCTAGTTGAAAAAAATGTAAATAACAGGGGTTACATATAGTAATATTATTAAGTTTTTTTTTTTTTTTTGCATTGAAGAAATTTCATATAATTTTTTTCTTCATACTAGATTTTTGGTAAAGTTGTTTCTAACTTGTTTTCATTATAATATAATACCAACGTTATTATTATATATATAATAGACAAACTTTTATCTATAGCAACTTGTTTTTTTTTGTGTTTATGTGAATTTCACTCATTAACTTTAATTTAATTTTTGTGTTTCTGTGACCTCAACTTTTAATATTGACATATAAACGCTTTAAAATTACTATAAGATTTGTAACATGTGATTTTGACACCTATCGAGTTTTACGTGCTTATTTTTATCTACACGTCGGCTATAAATTGATGTTTTACGTTTTATTGTGTTTTTTAGCGAAAATGAGTCATGTCAAATATAATACATTTTGTGCTTATTTTTGTGGACATTTTCAGTTGCCCTACATTTTGACGTAAATTTTGTTCGGAAACGAATCGGGTCAATTAGAGTTACTTTACGTTTTTAGTCGGCCTACATTTTGATGTACATTTTCTTTAGACTTTATAAATTAGAGCTACCGTACGTTTTATGAGTCATATCAAATATAATACATTTTCGTGCTAATTTTTATTGACTTTTTTCGTTGATCTACCTTTTGATCGTTAAGCAATTACAAAAAAAATCAGTACGCTTATATCACGTTAAAAAACCGATCACGCAACACGAGAAATTAATTCTAGTTCTTACTAACAATACACACCATAATTCACAAGCGTTCTCTCAAACACAAAAAACTTTTCCTACGATTTCTTTTTATATTTTGTGTTATGTATTCAAGGTACAATTTCGGGCGCTAATGTTTTCCCACACAGTACACATTATAATCCTGTTGTACCTTGGGAAATATTCGGAGTTCTCACCCAAAGACTCACATACTGTTTTAAGAAACCATGAAATCATGTTGTTTAAATCACATGATCTAACGTTCATCTGTATTGTAACTTTCGATGTTCAACTTAAAAGTGCACAAGAATCATTATTAAAATTAAAGTAGAAGTATTTATGATAAAAGTATAACATAATATCTTGTTAATATCAAATAAAATATTGAAGTTGACTTTTATTTGTGGTTTAATTTAGGTGCTGTTTGTTTAGCTATTAACGAGACTCTTAATGGTTCAGATCCCTTACTAGTTTAGCATTTACTGTTTCAGACTGTTTGTTTCGTGAAAAATGTCTGAATGGTTTAGACATTTGCTAAGTCTGAATGGTTAAAACTTCTAATCTAAAATGGTCAGACATTTGTCTGTAAACGATTAAGTATTATACTAAGTTTTAAGGTTTCAGACCTCCAAGAGCATTTACAAAGGATTCTCCTTTATATATTTAGTTGTGGTTTAATCTATTCATTCTAAAAGCATTAACAATGGATTCTCCTTTATCTTCTTAATTATACTAAAAGTTAGTAACTTTTATCTCTCATTCAATTAATAATATTTTTATACTTTTTATTTCTCTTTTATTCACAATCACTTTTAAAAAATATTAAAAATTATAAAGAATAAACAATATTTTCTCTAAATTTATTAGATTAAAAGTAATATTTTCTTTTTTTTTTTGTAAACACTCTATATGTTAGACTAAGTTATTTAAATTAGACAAGTTTATTATTATTAAGGGTACCAAGTTGTAATTAGTTTATCTATATATAGGGCCTTGTATTCTTTATTATCAATCAATAAAAACCTAATTACAATTATACGTTTCAATCTGGTATCAGAGCTTATACGCTCTGGGATTCCCTAAACCCTAAAAGCAGCCGCCGCCGCCTTCTTCTCCTTTTTTTCTCTCTTCACTGCTGCAGCTATCAACCCTAACCAACCTAACAGCCGATTAACAATCCTGTGGCTGCTATCTTAACAGCCGATCACCAAACCTTCTGCCATCTTCCTGCACCGATTAACAAACCTAAGCCGATTGTTATGGCTGCCATAACAACCTTTACAAATAAGGAAAAAGCTATCCATAACTCTCACAAGTTTGCTTTCACCCTAAAACCTACAAACTATGGCTACTGGAAACAAATAGTCGAACCCTTCCTTGCCTCTCATAACCTACTCGGTTATGTGGATGGTACCATCCCTTGCCCATCAAAGGATGTTACAACTGGAACAACCACCACTGTTAACCTGAGTTATGCTCCATGGATTGCCAATGATGCTCATGTCCGTATGCTTATTGTCAACACAGTTTCTGAAGAATCTTTCAGCATGTTCAGGGACACACTTCTCGTGAGGTATGGTTATCACTTGAACGCGCTTATGCACCCGTTTCCTCCTCTCATGAATTTACTCTCAAAAGCCAACTGCTGCGAATCACCATGAAGGGTGATGAAAAAAACCCGGCTAACTATTTGGCCCGGGTTCAAGAGTATGCTACTGCCCTTGCCAACATAGGAGAACCGATGAAGGAAAAAGATCTGGTCATGTTAACTGTTACCGGCCTTCGTGAAGAATATAATGGCCTCAAGGCCAACTTATTGGCTCGTTCCCCTCCTGTTACCTTTACTGAACTACACGGGTTACTGAGTGACTATGACTACATGATCACAAAGATCTTGGCCACCAATCAGCAGGCGCCACACGCCTTGTTTGCGGCTGCCACAACTTCACAACAGCCCCTTACGGCTGCTGTCCCAACTCCACCACAGCCAAATATTGATTCCCTACGGCAACAACTTCATAGTCTTCAACTCATGGCTTCTCAGTTGGGATATCTTCATCCTGCATCTTCTTCACAACCACAAGCTTACTTTGGGTCTCGATCTTTTAACAACAACAGAGGCAACCGTGGCTCTCGTGGTTCTTCCCATGGTAACTCTCGTGGTGGCCAAAATAACCGCAATCAGGACAACACTAGCACTCGTCAATTCTCTTGGGCGTCAACACAGAACACCGTCTACGGCCACTGTAACCGTTGTGGCATTGGTCATCTCCCATCTCAATGTCCAAATCAACCGAACCAATCACGTGCAGCACCACAAGCCAACCTTGCTGCTCACTCTGATGTTGCCTCCCAATCAGGATTCACTTGGAAGCCCGACACTGGATGCAATGGACATGCCACTCCAGACTTATCTAGCATTGACAACTCGGAGGCCTACTTTGGTAATGATTCTTTACTTATTGGTGACAGTAACCCACTACCTATTTTTCATATTGGCTCCTCAACTATTTACTCGCCTAACAAAACCTTTAAATTATCCAATATACTTCATGTTCCTGACCTTAAACAAAACCTTTTGTCCGTTCAAAAATTTTGTGTGGATAATGATGTTTTCTTTGAATTTCACTCATCTTATTTTGTTGTGAAGGACGAGTCTACACGCACAACCCTCCTAACGGGTCACAGTGAACATGGTTTGTACTCCATTCGTCTTCCTTAGCTCAAGTCTATCCCTAAAATCGCTTTCACGGCTATCAAAGCTTCTTCTAGCATTTGGCATCAACGCTTAGGACATCCTCATGCTCAAGTTTTTCGTTCAATTATCTCTCATTGTTATTTACCTATTACTGACAAGTTTTCAAATACATTATGTACTCCTTGTCAACTAGGCAAGTCGTCAAAATTATCTTTATCAGACTCATCTTTTCGTAGCAAAAATTTGTTGGATCTTGTTTATTGTGATGTTTGGGGGCCGTCGCCCGACTTGTCTGTTGATGGTTATCGTTTCTTTTTGTTATGTGTGGATCACTATTCTAGATACATATGGTTTTATCCCCTAGCTCAAAAATCAGATGTTTACAATGTGCTAACCAACTTTATTAAACTAGTAGAACGACAATTTAAAACCAAACTTAAATGCATTCAATCTGATTGGGGGGGGATAGTTTCGTACGCTTACACCTTTTTGCACTAGTCATGGTATCATTCATCGCCGCTCTTGCCTTCACACAAGTGAGCAAAATGGGATGGTCGAGCGTCGTCATCGGCACGTTGTGGAAACCGGACTTACACTTCTTGCACAGTCCAGTCTTCCCCAACGTTTCTGGCAATTTGCTTTTGAGACAGCCGTTTACTTAGTCAACCGACTTCCCTCTCGTGTCTCCTCTAGCAAATCTCCATATGAACATGTATTTCAACGAAAACCTGACTACTCTTTTCTTGGTGTTTTTGGATGCCAATGCTTTCCTTATCTTCGTCCATATAACCGTCACAAAATTGAATTTCGATCCACTCCTTGCGTCTTTCTTGGCTACAGCCCTGTTCATCATGGCTATCGATGCTTTGACCCATCCACCGAACGAATATACATTGCCTGACATGTTCGCTTTAATGAACATGTCTTTCCATATAACAAACCCGTACCTACCCAAACCCCACCACAACCTTCCCCACCCTACGTCTCAATATTTCCTGACCCACCACCCGGTTTTCCAGCTACACCCACACCACCTACTCATCCTATACCACCCACTACTGCACCTCCCGAACCTACCCAATCAGACCCACAACTACAAATCGATACCAACACCCCACCCGAACCCTCAACCGAACCCACAGTTCCCACGGTCCAACCCACCCAAGCACCTAGAACTCGACCATCCAACCTTCGTCAAAACCCCAAGCCACCCACTCGTTATAATCCCGCTGCCTATACTGCCACCACTACCCCTACCTTACCCGTTGAGCCCACCTCCTTTACCGTTGCTAATAAGTCTTTACAATGGCGCCAAGCCATGGCTGAAGAGTTGGATGCGCTACATAGGAATGGGACATGGACATTAGTTCCCCCTGCCCCTTATACTAACTTGGTTGATTGTAAGTGGGTTTACAGGTTAAAAACAGATGCAAATGGGAACATCAGCAGGTACAAGGCACGACTTGTTGCTAAAGGTTTTCACCAGCAACATGGAGTTGATTATCATGAGACTTTCAGCCCAGTAATCAAACCTGCTACGGTTCGGACTATTTTATCCCTGGCTGTCACCAAAAAGTGGATTCTCAGACAATTAGATGTTCAGAATGCTTTTCTGCATGGTGATCTTCAGGAGACAGTTTATATGAGGCAACCTCCTGGTTTTGTTGACCCGACTAGGCCAGATCATGTGTGCTTATTACACAAGTCTTTGTATGGTCTCAAGCAAGCTCCTCGTGCCTGGTTTACAAAATTATCAACGGCTCTTTACCAATTGGGTTTTCACGGGTCCAAAACTAATCCGTCCCTGTTTATTCTTAACAACAATGGTACTTTGGTTTACCTTCTTGTCTATGTAGATGATATTATCATCACAGGTAATCACTCTGGGACTGTTAATGCTGTCATTGACCACTTGAGCTCTATGTTTGCAATTAAAGATCTGGGTCCATTACATTATTTTTTGGTATTGAAGTGGTGCATCATGGTTCGAATCTGGTCCTATCTCAACGAAAATACATTCTTGATATTCTTCATTGTGCAGGTCTTGCAGACTGCAAACCCGTGTCGTCCCCTATGAGTACTTCTCAGGTTTTCTTACCTGATGATAGCCCATTACCTGATGATCCTTCTAGATACAGGCAGACGGTCGGTGCTCTTCAATATGAAACTTTAACTCGTCCGGACATTGCTTTTACAGTTAATAAGGTTTGTCAATTCATGCATGCTCCTACCGAGAATCATTGGGCTGGTGTGAAACGTATTCTGCGTTACTTAAAAGGCACGGCTGATATGGGTCTCTTATTTCGTCACAACACGGGGTCTAGGCTACAGGCCTTTTCTGACTCTCATTGGGCTACTAATCTTCGGGCGTTCTCGGATTCTGATTGGGCTGGTTGCCCTATCGATCGTCGTTCCACGGGGGGATATGCTGTCTATCTGGGTTCTAATCTTATTTCGTGGTCTGCTCGAAAACAACGAACTGTCTCTCGATCTTCAACAGAATCTGAATATAAGGCTATTGCTGATACTGTAGCAGAACTGATTTGGCTGAAATATCTTCTTCATGAACTCGGTCTATTTAGCAAGGCACCAACACTTTGGTGTGATAATCTTGGTGCAACCTATCTCTCTGCTAATCCAGTATTTCATGCTCGTACAAAACATGTTGAAATAGACTATCACTTTGTTCGTGAACAAGTTACTCAAGGGAAGCTGAATGTCAAGTTCATCTCCACTGATGATCAAATTGCTGATGTGTTTACAAAGGCTCTACCTTCACAAAGATTTGAGTTTCTACGTTCCAAGTTGCAGGTCGTTCCCCGCCCTCAACTTGCGAGGGGATGTTAGACTAAGTTATTTAAATTAGACAAGTTTATTATTATTAAAGGTACCAAGTTGTAATTAGTTTATCTATATATAGGGCCTTGTATTCTTCATTATCAATCAATAAAAACCTAATTACAGTTATACGTTTCAATTCTATATAATATAAAAACTCACTTACATATTAGATCCTATGTAGGATCCAATGTGAATGATAACGTGTAAGCAAAATCTAACCATATACTGGATTATTAAAAAAACACTACTATAATCAAACTAACGATTCCCTGATCAAATTGATTTCTTCAATTGCGAATTTTTCTCCACATCCGAAAAAATTTATAGTTATGACATGATGGCTGATGGTGTTACTAATTAGTAGGGGTAGGCTTTTATAGTTATTAATAATTAATAATTTGATTAAGTAATCGAATATATACTAATTGAATACGTTACAATTGAGTTTATCTTTTTACAGAATTAGAATCTTGACCTTCAGCTTGTTGCGTCGTCGTCGAAAGTAACTTGCGTTTATACTGTGTATTTGGCCTGACTCATTATCGAAAAATAACTTACATCTTCGTTGAATGAACACGTATTATATTTGACCAAACTCGCTGTCGAACACAGTTTACAAATGTACACAAAATAAGTACAAAAATATATTAGTTTTTACCAGACTCGTTTGAGAAAATTTTTTTATGTCAAAACGTGAGTCACTTACCTTGAAACGTGAATTTAAAATGACAGGTACGTTAAAACTGGCATACGCCGCGCATCACGGTGGTGACACCTAAGTTGTTTATAGCCGGCGATGATGACATATAAAAACACATGTTTTGACGTATCCGATCTAACCCAGTGTAACCTATATCAGCATTGCGGTTACAGTGTACGATTATGACATTAATGTGTGATGCCCACACGTGACATTATACTTGTTTGGCTTTGTTATATACTGTTCTTCTTGACGTTACCGTCATTGGATATAAATAAAAAAAAGAGTATGACTCACTCATTGGGGTGTAAAGTTGTAACAAATATTTTAGATAGCTGTGTAAGGCCGTAAAAGTAATTTAGACATTAACATGTTTATACATAGATAAAAAAAATATGCTATCTAAAGTCGTAAAAGCAATTCATAATAACTGAGCCGTCAAGTTATTAAGTACAAAAAGTTGGCAGATCAAAATTGTCAATTACCAAAAGTTAGAAGAGAATGTGTAACTTACTTAATTTGAGAGTGTGAAGTGAAAGAATTAAAAGTATAGGGGATAGAATTGTAACTTTTGAAGGTTGTATGAAAGTTGAAAAAAGATAAAAGTGTAGGGGCTATATGTGTAGTTTTGCAAAAGTTAAGGACTTAAGACCAAGGTCCACCGACACAACTATCTTCCATATCATGTCACAACTGATACCAACACCGAATTCCATTCAATAATCGATATTCTCACCACATCTAAATATTACACAATACTCACCATTGATACACTTATATATCTAGACACTCTTCAAGAGTTTTGGGCAAATTTGACTTTTTACTTCGAGATAAAAAAGCCCTTTACTATGATCTCTAAGTTCAATGGAGTTTGATGTTCAGATTACACCATAGTTGATATCCACTACATTTGCCCTCAATGATGAGACAGTTACAGAATCCTTCTCTAAACCTGAGCTTCAAAATGAATTCTTAAAGAGGGGTATGATGCGAGCAACAATTTTTAAACTAAATTTTTCCACCTGAAATTATTTTTTTCTTTCATACCCTACTCATATGTCAATCTGCAAAACCACATCATTCAATTAAATACAATTAAAAACACAAGACTTGAGATATGCTATTTTTACAAATGCAAACTACAAGTTATCTCAAACTCTATTTTTAGACATGGTTGCAAATGTAAAAGCCAAAAGGGGGAGTAAAGCCAAAGCCTTTCTTCTATATCCAAGAGTTTTAAGCTATCTCCTAAAAAGGATTTTGGCACAAAATGTTTTTGAACAGAGTGAATTAGGGGTGTTCAGAAAAAACTATAACCAAATAAAAACCATAAACCGAACCGTAACCAAATAAACTGATCCGAACAACGAATTCGGTTTTTGGTTCGGTTTTGAATCCGCATTTTTTTAATTTGGTTTATTTGGATAACCGAATAAACCGTTGATTTAATTAATTGTTAAATAAAAATAATAATGTTTAATAAACCACGTACAATTTATTATCCCAAAATACTAAATCTAATATCTAAGTATATGTATCCCCATGGTTTGAAGATTATTTATATTTTGTATCATTAGACTTGTTGACTATTTATAGTTTCTATGATCTATGTTTTGAAGTTTTAACTTTGTGGTTGTGTGTATTACTATTTTATGGATATGTTTGTTTTATTTGCTATGTCTTTTATTTATATAATGTTAGGTTTAAATTCGTTGCTGATTTGATGTTCGGAAGTTAGAACGTAAACATAAATTAGGATAAAAAGTACTTAGGCACAATTTGGTTAAATTGGTTTCTAACCGAAACCAAACCGAATGAATTTGGTTCAGTTTACATATTCCTAATTTGATTTGGTTTAGTTTTTGGTTTGGGGTAAAAATTTTGAAAACCGAATAAACCGAACCGAATAAACAAAAAACACATAAACCGAATCGATGAACACCCCTAGAGTGAATCCCTACAAATAAAAAATATTTCAAATGAAACATTCACACACATGATGACCAAGAGTCAAGAAAGTGCAAGTGAACAAAATGTTTTAGAAAACCAAGCAACAAATGTTACAATATCTATTGTTGAGCCCACTTCTCCTGGTGCCAAGAGTGACTAAACCCCCACTCTGGCACTCATATAAAAAGTTTCAACACAAACCATCTCCACTCCCATCACCAAACCTAAAAGAAGGTCACTCTAGAGGTTGAGATGCCAGAGGAACCTGCTGCAACATAAGAGCAACAAACATCGGTTGTTACTTCCTCATAATG
This sequence comes from Scalesia atractyloides, assembly GCA_947069175.1. Classification (NCBI taxonomy): domain Eukaryota; kingdom Viridiplantae; phylum Streptophyta; class Magnoliopsida; order Asterales; family Asteraceae; genus Scalesia; species Scalesia atractyloides. The sequence continues at coordinate 46,322,435 of CAMTDV010000027.1, forward strand.
GATGCAAACATCTCCACCCATACAAATTCCTCACATATCCTCACAAAAAAGATAGTGTTGTAAGCACATGGGAACATAATCAAGAGGGAAGCCCCTCTCCCATGGTTGCTTCTCTTTTCACTTCACCATCCACTAAAACCATACTATCCACAATACAACCATTGCTTGATGCAGTTGACCAAAGTGTCTTGGATAGACTCAGTTCCTCACATCCACTTATTACTAGAAGCATGCCACAGAAAGTGATTGGGCCAAGTCATGTCTTTGCTAGCCTACAAGAAGAGGAGGGTACACCCCTTGTGTCACAAGTGACACTTGGTGGTTTTTCAAATGAGGCAGCCACTACAACTGTAAAGACAATAGTCTCATAGTTAGACAATGGTTACATAGCTAAGACCTTCTTAGAGGCAACAACTGTTTAGTCTACAATTATAAACTCTAATGCAGTTGGAAGTCCCTAGTACCAAGAACAAGGGGCACCAAGTACAACCACCTCAGGTGGGAACTCAGATGTTTCTATTAACTTAGGTGATATGTTAAGATATCAAGAATTGACGGGGAAAGTATCCAAGATAAAGTCTTCTGTTGTTGAAATCAAAGACATATTGAACATCTGGTCCAAAACTTAAGAACTCCACCAACCAATGCAGAAATTGCAAAAGAAATTTGGACTCATGCAATATGCTGATGCAACCTATAACATGCACATGGAGCTTATTAGAACTATGGTGGATGCTAGGTAAAATGATACTCAGGTAGAGATTAAGTCCATCAAAGACAATCTAATTCAAACCACTGATACAGCTCCCACTCTCCCTTAGTACACACAAGATGATTCCATAAAGGGGGAGAATGCCAACATGAGAAAGCTCCATCCTCTAGTCAAGAAATCTTAAAAGAGACGTGACACATCTACTACTAAAAACACTAAGGCAAATGCACTTGAAAAAGAGAAGAGGAAAGATATAAGGGTAGCTAACGAAATGTTGACAGTGCATGAGATCCTTGAAAGAAAAAGAATTTAAGAGAATCAAGGTTCCTCAACATATGTTCCTTAAAGCATTGTTTCAACAAAACCAACACCAGCCACTCAAACCACTGCTCTCATTGCTCAAACATCTGTTGGCACTTCAAATGTGACAACATGTGTTGCATCAACACCTTGACAATCTCAAAAGACTCCAACTGGCATACTTATCAAAAGAAACTACCCACAAAAATCCCATTACCGCCAACAAAAATATCCACACCACAAACTAGATCCAGAAAAACAAAATTCATCATCCAAAATGATGATGAAGAAACCCCTGAAGCCTCACCTATCAAAACCATCACATCTTTTCCATTAATCTTATCATCAACCACCACAGCCATAACCACCTTTTCACACCCATTAGAACTAAAAGCTATGTCAGAAGAGATACAGTCTTTCTATTCCATAAATGATCCAAGCTAACTCTCCTTTACATCTTTGCGTGATCTCGCACAGCCTACAAATGTTAAAGAATACTTGTAGATAAAACTTAAACAAACAGAAGTGATTGCAATAGAAAGAAGTAACGGGAAAGGAGATAAAGAGGCTCAGCAAATTCTTTCAGGAGAGTTCATTAAAGTGAGCAGATTAGAAGATTTTTCCAAAGATAGAAAAAAAGGCATCATAAGGCCTTGTAAGTGACCCTGATATCAAAATAGCATTAAGGGAAGATTACATGGAGTACATAATTAAGGGAACATGTCTACAAAAGCCCTTCTAGAATAAATTATTAGGATTGAAAAGCTAAAACTCAATCCTGATATCAAACCTACTCCTCCCAAGTGGAGAGCAGGCAAAAATCCAACTAGTAAAATGGCACTTCAATTGAAAAGAATGAAAGAGGAGATGGTCGCTGCAAAATTTGGCTTCATGTAGTCAATGTCTAGATGCGCTGAGCCAATAATCCAAGAAAATTAATAGAAATTAGAAGCTTTAAGAGCAAAGGATCTCACAGTCCATAGAAAACCAAACTATGGTTGTGAAAGGCTACCTCAAAAGGCAAAAAGAGATGTATACAAAAGATATAAAGATATATGAAGATAAATTAAAAAAGAATGGATCAGGAATGAATTAATATATGGGTATCCAGATGCAAAACCAAAAGATTTGCTTGGTCAAGTCCTCGGAAAACAATTTCCCCAACTCATCAAATAACATTTGGCTAAATAAATCCATCCAACTCCAAAATTCTTAAATGGATGTCTGATAGGACAAGCCCTATATTGACAATAGTCAGAGCTAATGGAGAAGTTGAAAAGATCTCTATGAAAAGTGCTTCTAGGCTAAAAAATGAAGATCTGCAAGTCCATCTAAGGCTTGAACTTGAAAGGGGTCCAAATGACTATCTCTCAATGAAATTTGAGCAACAATTCAAGGGCCAGATCAGAGAGGAGTTGATAAGATGAAAAGGTTGATCTAATAAATATCTGTTTTGGCATCATCAATTCTATGAGGAGATTGTTGGACCTTCAAAAGAACAGATAATACTCAAAAGCCAAAACATGACCTCCTGATCAAGAAATAAATAGTTGAAGAAAAAGAAATCACTGCTCAAGGCCAAAGCTCTGTTGAAGCAAAACACTGATCATGGAAACCAAACATCTGTTATGGCTAAACAGATTATTGATATAAGCCAACAACAGTTTGAAGAACAGAGGTTTATTCAATGTGACAGTACTTAGCTTAGAATAGATGTTTAATGTAATAAATCAGATGTTAGATTTCCACATATGTTTGCTAACATCTGTGGAATCTTTTTTGTTAGAAAATGTTAGATGTCACTAGGGATGAGCACGGTAACCGTTCGGTACCAAACCGGTACCAAAATACGGAGAAAATTGGTACCAGTGTTTAGCGGTGTTTTACCCTTAAATACCGATACCGGTATTGAAAAATGGGGAAAACGGGAACCGGTACTGGTACCAAATGCTTATCCTAGATGTCACTATCAGAGTGATGTCAGCTGATTGTAAAGAGAACTTTTGTACTTGTATAAATAGTTCTCATGTGTTTGAGATCTATTTGATCATAAACATTCCTTTTGTACGAACAACAAAGTGAGTGATCAATCTAAGAAGGAGTTTATACAATCATTATACTGTAACTGAAATCATTTTAAAAGCACAAATATAACAAACTCAGATTCTACAATACGAAATGAAAACCATCATTTTAATCCTATTGACCTACAATTCCACAATTTATTGATAAAGAAAAAAATGATATTAAGGAGCTAGGTACTTAAGACTAAACGAACATTTTTTTATGTAATATCTTGTTATCTTACTAAAGCAATATAAGCATTAATGAGTTTTATCGGCTCTCTTTTTTGTAATCCAAATCCCTTTTGAAGTCAACTTCTATATATATATATACATAAAAGTACAAAAGTGCTAGATTTCGTTGAACCAAAGTGATAGCCTAAGGTAATAAAAAAAGCACAACATATATCATTTTGGTGGGGTAACACTAACTTCTTTATTTTGTTTTATTTTATTTTTGATTTATTTTATGAATGGCAAATGTTATTTTACAGCATACTCTCTTGTCAAATTAGCAAGTATGTAAACTGAAAATGTAAGTTCTGAAAACCGGATTTCACGATATCACAAGAGTCTTGTTTGGTAGTGGAATCACACAAACAAGCTATTAATCAAATAGAAAAGAAATAAATTGAAGTAGAAAGATCAACTTGCATACAAATGTTTTAGTTTGTCTAATACAAGTTGTAGAGAGAAACCACCAAAAAGCTCCTAATCCATTTATATTAGAGGGTTAGAGCACCATTAACCTAAAACCCTAAGGCCCAAAAGCCTTCCCCAAGCCCATATATGTAAATAATCCATATCACTAATATAACTAATGCATAAACCTTATTATGGCCTAACAATCTTCCCCTAGGTTTACTACATTAGTGTGGCTTGCTGCTTCAGGATCTGCCAGCTCCACTGCTTCCAAATAACGAAGTTGGATCCACATATAGCTAGTTTTGAATCACAGTTGCCATTGCAATGGTCCATGACTTCGCACATACTTCATATTCGTCACTTGTATGAATTTAATGCTGACCTAAGACCTTGATATCTTCCTCATGAAAACTGATCAAATCCAACGTGTCTACCAATCTGAATGCCTTTTAATTCGTCACAATCACCACCTCTGCCATCCTTGGATCATATGCCCAGTAACTGAAGTTCTTTAGCACACCTTTTGGAAATTTTGAAGCAGCAGAAATGACCTTCTCTTTGTCAGTTGGTGGCCAAATGATGTTCTGAAGTCGTTTATCGGTATGAGGATCATGAATGTCAGTGCTTTTCTTTAGATAGGACTCCGTAGTCATCATAGTTCGGAAGTTGCGTGCCACTTCATGCTCTAGCTTAGAATGGAATGCCCATCCAGGACTATGTTGATTCGGATCTAAATCATAATAAGGAGCTCTTAATAAACTTTTCAGATCGATATTGGTCCATGATTCAAATTGCGGCTGCTTTGCATAATATTCTCTATGCCTACTCTCTTTGGTTACCAACCACAACTTCCGGTCGTGATCATATCTCCAACACTTCACTTCGGATTTGTTTCCAACCTTGTCGTAGTGACTTGATCCCAGCTCCATCACATAACGATCTGATACTTTTGTCGGATCCTTAGGTTGAAAGTTCTCATCCAGTGGATTCAAATATTGGTTTTTCATGACTAGCATCTGCTTGCTGCTTTGCTTCTTTTAAGTTTGCTTTCTTTTCTTTGTTTGCTCCACAGCTAGATAGGGATTTAAACCAGCTTCATGTTTTGCATCAGCTGCAACTTTTTCTTGGGTAGTACGTTCGTGATGAGCTACATTCATTGGATCGTCATCTTTATTAGCAAATTCACCACCGAACTTTTTCTGCAGCTTGGCCTTCATATCATAGATTTCTCCTATTAATAAGCTCACGTCGCCCTGAAGTTGCTCAATAGCTTGATCTTGAATAGTCACTTGGTTTTGCATAGATGAAATTTGGGCATCTTTTAATGCAACATCTTGTTCCAATATCACCACTCTTCTTTGCAACTTCTTGATGTCTACATCTGTATCATCATCACTATTAGAGTGCTCAATAAACTTCATCTTTTCAGTAGTGATTCTTATTGCAGCTTCATCTTGTTTAGTAAAACCACCACTGGAACTGCCTGCTTCGAATCTTGCTCCAATAGAGCTCTCTGGTTATGATCCAGTGGTGAAGAAATCAGGAATGCTCATTTCTTTATCAACAGCTGTGAGTTGGGGGGCATCTTGTGTGATTGGCTCTGGGATGGCACTTGAACTTGTAGGCTGGGGTTAATGGGGGTTTCTGTTTCTATTCTCTACTTCTTTCGAGCTTCATCCTTAGCTGTATCTTGAATTTCTTCAGTCTGCACTTTTTTAGGAGGAACGATGCTAGGAGGAGGGATCCCAGAATCACCCTGTAGTGATGCAAGAAATGGTGCAAGGTTCTCCATAGGAATTGGATTCACATCTCTGACGGTTTCTTTAGCTTTCTCTAACTCAACATGTTCCAACTCTTCTTCATGTTCTTCATTTTTAATAAGATCTTCAACTTCAGGCTCTAGCTTCTATTGAGCAGCAATGATTTGTACATCATGTTCCTTAGTAACTATGGCGTTTACTAGTTTAGGTGCAGATAACACTGGTCCGAACTTGCCATGTTTCTCTAGAGCATACCTTCCAGTAAACTTGAACTTAGCTGTATCTCGGTGTTTGCATGCTGCTTTGAAGCAATTTGGACCCATTGGCTTTAGATTTAGGAAATTATCGCTCTTCACTAGATTTGGATACTTCACGTCAAGAATCATTTGCACGAACCATGGATACAACAGGAAAACCTTCTTTTTGGTGTTCTCAAGCATATTTCTCATGTTGTTGAAGATAAATGCTGATAAGTTATAATCCCCATCGTTCACGAGAGCAACTAGTGCAACTGTTTGCATCTGATTCAGCTGATCAAGTCCGTCTTTATTCATTGCAATGCATTGGAGAAAGATGTGTGCGAGGAATCTCCAATAAGGCGGAAACATCTTCTTTAACACTGTTGGGAAAGTGCCTTCGTAGCTCATCTTTCATAACGCTTTGACAACACTTATCTCTATCAAAGGATGTAGGATGACGATCTAAATTTTCAAACTTTAATACCTCTCGTACAACTGCCTCGAAATAATGATATCCTCTCCTTGAATCTTCGATTCGATAGCTCCTTTTCTGTTGATACACTTTCGTGTCTGTCGCTTGTTCTTAAGTTACGTCTGTAATTGTACGGTCTTTGCTCAAGTGTCTGTATTATCTTCCTATCTTGGTTTTGTACGACGTTTTAGTTGTCTGTGTTAAACAGTTGCATGTGTGCATACTGTTAAGTCTTGTGTACGTCATGTCTGCGACACGTTCTTTGAAGTAAACATTCTGTGTGAATGGGAATGATTCGTACGAGCAGGATACGGCTCGTACATATTGCTCGTACGAGCCACCAGCTTCGTACGAAGGATACAAGATAAGCAAGTGGCTTACTTGTTTCGTACGAAGGAGTGTATGCTTCATACGAACCAGAATGTTCGTACGAGCGTCTTTGGAGCAGTTCTTTGTGTAATAGTATGTTCCATATGTCTGGTAATGTACTTCGTACGAATGACCAGCATGGACACTATATAAGCAGATATGCACCTCTAAGTCAGTGTTGGTTCTTTTGGTGGTTCAACTAGTTGGTGAGCTGAACAGTTTGCATTTCTGGTGCAGACGAATACACAAGAGCACAAGCAGTTTGTATGAGTTGTATGAGCATCGTTTGTATATGTTTGTACTAATCCTCATCAGTTAATCAAGATAGTGAATCTTTGGTTATCCCGTGTTCTTACTTTGCTTTGGTTTGCATGCATACTTGGATTCCGCACTTGTATGTGTGTTGCATGAACAAGGAATAGGTTTAACTTGATCCTCAGGTGGACCTACAAGTGGTATCAGAGCTTTGGCTCTCTTCCTTATTCATAACCAAGCTTAGTATTGTGTCTGAGCTAGTTTGAAGATTTCTTGAAGTGTTCTTGAACTTCTTGCAGAAAAATTAAGTTTTGAATAGATAACTAACTTAAAACTTAGTTAAAATATGTTAATATCCAGAAAATTTTTCATAAAATTTTATTTTGTTGAAGTTGAATACATTTGTAGAAGAAATTCACCAGAAAATTCAAACAGAATAGTGTTGTAGGGTTGACAATTTTTTCTGACTCTTGGACTATTGTGACTGTAAAACTGAAAGAATGTTTGTGTTTTTAACTAAAATTGGGCGAGACAACAGGCTACTTTCAAAAACCAGTCTGTACAAGAAAAGGAAAGTTTTAACCAAACCAACTCTGCAAAGATTCCTCTGGGAAACACTGAGAAAAACAGTATGTGAGAATATTTGATTCATACGAAGGACCAAGCTGATCGTGCGAAGGACAATTCATCCGCACGAACAACCTGGTTCGCACAAAGTAACACATCCGTACGAAGCAATTTGTTGCTCGCACGAAGGAGGTTTATCCGCACGAACATTGGTTTGTACGAATAACCTTCGTTATTGTTTGTTTTTCGTGTTTCAGTTTTCAAGCTTTGTGCTTTTTAGATATTTTCAAAGTGAATTTTTAAAAAGGAAACTGTTATATTCAAACTTTAAACCTTTCAAAATTTTCATAATCAAGAAAATATAATGAGTTCTAACCCGTGGGATTGGAGTAGTTCAAGCTCGAATCAAGAGTCTTTGCAAAGCTCCACAACATCATGGGTTAAGTCTTCGATGCCTCAACATACAGCCATGATTTCTGCAAATCAATGGGCGTGTGTTGCAAACCAGAATCAGAGCATCCAAACTCTCTTAATGAGCGAGAGTGAAACAGGGAGTAATAACCGCCCGCCGAAGCTAAATCACATGAACGATTATCCTTCGTGGAAAAAACCGTTTTCATACGTATGTTCTCGGTCAGAACACGGAACTGTGGACGTGTTTCACTACACCCTATAAGGAATCACTCGAAGAAGCTGGATCAAATCCAACCTCCTTGGCCAATCTAGATGAAAGTGACAAGAAAGCATATGATCTAGAAAAAAGGCCTTTACTATCATAACACAACCTCTTCATAAAGATATCTATCATCAGTTTGTGTATTGTACAACCACGAAAAATTTGTGGGACACTTTGGAAGCAAGAGGTGAAGGTATAACTGCTACCAGGAAGATTCGGCATGATTTGCTCCAGAAGGAGTTTGACGGTTTCATGTTTATGGAAAATGAAACGTTGAATGATATGACCACACGGTTTTATCATCTGCTCAGCGAGATGTACTCTTACAAAGTGTTAGCGGCACCACAAGAAATTGTGATGCGATTTGCTGATGCTTTACCACCGAAATGGGGTCCATTTATTGACTTATTAAAACATACAAGTGTTTTGGACTCAATTAGTATTTATGAATTTGTGCAGAAACTGGAGAACAAGAATGAAGAAGAACTCTAGAAGGCACAACGAGTCATTGTTCTACAAAACCCTGAGATGTACTTTGGAGGTATTAATGCAGGTACAAGCTCAAGCCAACAACCGAAGCTGCAAACCGCGTTTGTGTCAAACGTGAACCCCTTCCTACCATAACCTGTTCAATGAAGTTAGTCTGCGGGCTCGAGTACTCAAGCCTATGGACAAGCATTTGATCCGAAAGCCTTCCTTCCACAACCAAGAGATTTAGAACATCAAGCTCCACAGTAAGCTCCTCAACAAGCTTTCTATGGAAACAATTGTCAATCTACAAACCCCAACATTGTCAAACTTGACATGTCCCATCTATCTAAAGTCAGTGTAGAAGTTGCACAGGAACATATGGAACTTCTCAACACCATGGTCAGTGCTTATGGTGGTTTAGTTGCAGGTCAAATAGGAAACATCAATTTGACAAACGAAGACTACCAACAAATTGACCGAGATGAAATGGAGCTGATGGATATCAAGTGGGCATTTGCAAGTGCTGTGAGAAGAGCAAAGGATTACATGCGGAGAACAGGAAGAACCATTTTGGAGAGCAAGATGGATACAAAATACAGCTTTGACAAAACAGCTGTTAGTTGCTTAAACTGCAGAAAAGAGGTCACTTCAAATGGGAATGCACGAGGCCTAGCAAAGAAGGAAATCACAACCCCTTTCGAAATCAATCTCAACCACCCAACACAGCTTAGTTCAACAATGAGAGAAGAATGGTAGCTGTTGGCAACTCAAACAATACCAATCAATCAGGACCTTCAAACACACAAAGAGCTTTGGTAGTTCAATCTGAAGGATGCGATTGGTCAGTACAGTTGGGAACTGAGAACAACGGAAGAACTGCATGTTATGCGAAAATCATCGATCAAATCAAGCATGTTCACAACATTAATACTCCAGATAATGATGATACTTCTGGGTATGCTGGTTGATGAAGAGTGCTCAAGTTCAGGTGGTTATGGATCTGATTCTGATATCAGAAACGGGAGTGATGCTGAGGTTACCAAGTTGCTGAGCGAAGCTGAGATGATGAAGTGTGAAAAGGTGGGTATGACGAGGAAAGCAGAAGCTGCAGTGAAGGAGACAGAAACACTCTCTACATATGGTGCAACCTTCCCTCATCACACTGCCTTTACGGCAAATGTTGCAGGTTCTACAAGTCAGGTAAATTCTGACTCTCCTACAATTTGCAATGACTATGTTGACTTGAAATCAAAATATGAAACAGTCAACAGTTATAATCAACATTTAGTTGTTGAACTATCAAAGTGCAAAGAGACGAATTTGGCTCTAAATCGAAAAAGAATTCAAATCTGTAATAGAAACCCTTAAGAAAAGCGTTTCTGAATTGACAAAAACAGTTTTGAATAAACATACAGGAATTAACAACTATATTAATCTCCTGGAAGAAACTAAGAAAGAGTTAGCCATCGCCAAATGCGAATATGATTCGATCAAGCTCAAATTGGGAAGTTATTCTAACTCCCGCTATGTGCTTGATCATATCATTGATGTTCAAAAGCTAAAGGGAGATGTTCAATGTATTGGGTATAAGTCGTGTCCACCCCCAATAAAATACAACTATACCAAAATGCCTGATGAAGAGGAGATGCCTCATTTTGAACCCTCCGTACCTCTGAATCCTGAAGAATTTACAGCAGGATTATGGTTCAAATTAGACAATTTCTCTCAAGAACCAAGCAAGCCAGAAAATTCATCATCTGATATTGTTGAAAATCCTTTTGATGAAAAGGAAGATGATACATCAGATGATGAATCAAGAAAAAGTGATCAGGATCAGCCTCTTGATGAAAGGAAAAGAGTAGAACTTTCTGCTGCTCCTAGTACTAATAATGTTGAGAATCAAGGGACTGTTCCTAAGAAATTTGTGAAGACAAAAGTGTCTACACAAGAAACAGATAATGTGTTGTATACACTGGTTGGAGATAAAAAAATCTACTCTAACAAAGATTTTCCAATTAAAAATGTAAACCCTATCTCTATTGGTCAAGTGTTTGAAAAGTCAACAACTAAAATTTTTAGAGAAGGAAAAGCCAACCAAATCACAACCATTATCAGTTTCAACAGATTAGTAAGAGAAGTGAGTTGAAAAGCCTGCAGTTTCTCAATCAAAGGTTGAAGCTAAAGGCTCTCGCTACAAGAAAAAGCTTAAAAATGTTAAATTTGTGAGTTCAAAGGGTATTGATGAAGTCGAAACTTTTCAAGGAAAGTCTAATATAGATTTTGTACAAAAAGTTAAGATTTTGAAAAAATATAGTCAAAATAATTACACCCAACATACGGATGTATGTAATGAAAATGAACCCAGTACCTCAAGACCCACAAGTTCAACATCAAGCCGAGAAACACGATCTCCTAGTTTTGTTGAAATGAGAACATGTTTTAAATGTGGAGAATTTGGTCACATTATAAAAGATTGTAAAAATCCAGCCAAACTAAGATTTGTGGAAAGAACCCCTCATGAACCAACTTGCAAACGTAGATCTGTTTCTCCAACACAAGATAAACGGAATATTAAAGCAAAAGAAGAGAAACAAAAACGTAAACAAGTAAAAGCAATTGAAAAAGATTTAAACCGGATTCTTCAAAAAGGAATCCAAGATCTTCAAATTTAATAAAACCTGAAACTGTTAAAACTGTAAATAATAGTCAATTTGGTAATAATCAACGATCTTGGAAACCAAAGACCGGTAGTGGTTCAAGAGGTGGAACACAATTTTCAAATCATCAAGAAATTGAGATCACATTTCTTGATGATAAGGGGCGACCCAAGACCACTAAGGCTTGGTCCGCATCTCAAACTAATCTGGTTTTTGAAATGTGCAGGGTGTTCCAGGAGGAACTGTGAATAGTCATTGGATTGTTGACAGTGGAGCATCAAGGCACATGACGGGCGACTTACGGCTCCTGTATGATGTGAAAAGCATTCGGGGTGGTTATGTTGCTTTTGCTGGTGATAAAGGTGGTTACATCACTGGAGAAGGAATGGTCTCCAATGGTGTTGTAAGTTTCGACAGGATCAATTATGTGCGGCAAATTGATCACAATCTTCTTAACGTTTCTCAAATCTGCAACAAGAAGTTCACGGTACATTTTGATGATACCGGATGTTATGTATAGAAACCTGGATTCAAGATCCCCAAGGAATGGATTCTCCTATCGGCTCCAAGAATTAACGACTTGTATATTCTTGATATGAGCCAAGCTATTACAACGTCTGCGCAAGTCACATGTTTTGTCTCTAAAGCCACCGAGAAGGAATCAATCTCTTGGCACAGACGAATGGGACACATTCACCAAAGGAAAATGAACTATTTGGTGAAGAATAATCTTGTGAATGATTTACCAGTCAAGAATTTTCATCTTCAAGACGTCTGTGTATTGTGTCAAAAGGGCAAGTAAGTTAGAAAATCTCATCCCATGAAGAAGATCAACCAGTGAATATGCCACTGGAACGTCTTCATATGGACCTCTTTGGACCTATGAAACACAAGACAACTTTTGGCGATTCTTATTGTCTGGTAGTTACTGATGACTATTCCATATTTTCATGGGTAAACATGCTGGCACACAAGAGTGAAGTTCCTAATATCCTCAAGAATCTCCTGACGCTGTTAGAAAATTTGTACAATCTGAAGGTAAGGAGAATCAGAAGCAACAATGGCACCGAATTCAAGAATCAAGTTATGGATGAGTACTGTTCTTCAAAGGGCATTTTGCATGAGTACAGTTCTCGCTACACTCCACAACAGAATGGTGTCACTGAGAGGAAGAATAGAACTCTGATTGAAATAACAAGAACTATGTTAGTAGAATCATAACTTCCCGTTCAATTTTGGGGAGAAGCTGTTGCTACTGCATGTTACACGATGAATAGAGTTCTAACGGTAAAGAGACATGGGACGAGATGCTTTGAGTTGCTACATAAAAGGAAACCAGATGTTTCTTTCTTAGAACCTTTTGGAGCTCCATGCACAATGATTGATCCACATGGAAAGTTTGGTCCAAAGGCTATCGAAGGTTTCTTCCTTGGATATGCTACTCCAAATTCAGGGTGTGGAATTTATCTTCGAAAAAGATTGAAGAATGGGGTGAAGTCAACGTTTAGAGATATACAGAATCAGTTAGAGCTCCGGGTGCTCCTTGGATGTTCGACTACGATGGGTTGTTCGACTCCTTTAATCTGCCAACTTTTGATGATACATCAGCTGTGGCTCAAATGTTACTGGAAAGTGATACAACAGTTGACTCGTCACTAGCCCGACCAATTATTGTTAATCCTCAAGTGTCGACTTCGGTTAACAATCTTGTTCAAAATGAGGAATTCGAAGATGCTGCGGATTATAATGTTTCATCAGAAGATGATGAGTTTCATGATGCAAATGAAGCAACCTCTTGTGCAGTTCCTGGAATTTCTGATGTAACGTCAAATATACAACCTCAAGGGACGACTAAAGGTCATGCATCTACATCCTCATCCAATCCAGCACTCGATTTGACTATTGATCTGAATATCAACAATCTGGGTATAAACTCTCGAGCTCCTGATGTTCCAGAGACTTGAATTCATAATACCCATCCTCAACAGAATATTATTGGAGATGTCCAGAGTGGTGTGCAGACTCGTAATCAGCTTCGAAACAACCAGAATGCTGGATTGTATTTGAAAATCAGGGAATCTGGTGGTCAGAACGATTGGTCTTTTGCCTGCTATGTGTGCCAAGTAGAACCGAAATCTTGGAAGGAGGCAATGAAAGAAGACTCTTGGGTTGAAGCCATGCAGGAAGAACTTCAGCAGTTTCAGAAGTTAGGCGTCTGGAAATTAGTTGACCGGCCTGACAACTATAAGAAGATTGGTACTCGATGGGTGTACAAGTGCAAGAAGGATGACCTTGGTGTCGTTGTGAGAAACAAGGCACAATTGGTTGTTCAAGGTTTTAATCAGGTCGAAGGTATCGATTACAGAAGTTTATGCACCGGTTGCATGACTTGAGGCCATAAGAATCTTTTTGGCTTATGCGTCCTACAAGAAGTTCACCGTTTATCAGATGGATGTGAAAAGTGCATTTCTTCATGGTGTGGTGGAAGAGGAAGTATATGTTGAGCAACCGCCGGGTTTGAAGATCCAATCCATCCTGACAAGGTTTGGCTTCTCAACAATTCGTTATATGGTCTTCATCAAGCTCCGAGGGCTTGGTATGAAACGTTGTCTACCTATCTGTTGAAGAATGGTTTTTGACAAGGATTGATCGACTATACTCTCTTCATCAAGGAAAGGAACAAGGATTTGTTGCTAGTGCAGGTTTACGTTGATGACATTATTTTTGGGTCTACCAACGAACGAATGTGCAAGGAATTCGAACAAGTTATGCAGGAGAAGTTTGAGATGAGCGCCATAGGAGAAATGACTTTCTTTTTAGGTTTGAGGTTCAACAATCAAAGGAAGGGATTTTTATCCATCAAACCAAGTATGTCGGAGATATTCTCAAGCGATTTCAGATGGAAGACTCAAAGCCCTTGGGAACTCCATTAGCTCAAAATCATGGGATTACTTCAGACGGAATGGGTGAACATGTGGAACCATCTCTCTACCATGCTATGATTGGATCTCTCATGTATCTAACTGCTTCAAGACCCAACATAATGTACCCAACATGTCTTCTGGCACGCTATCAGTCTAGTCCGAAAGTTTCTCATTTGATGGCTGTGAAAAGGATCTTTCGTTATCTGAAGGGTCGCCCTGACACTGGTCTATGGTACCCTAAGGGTGATAACTTTGATCTGACAGCATTCAGTGATTCTGATCATGGCGGCTGCAAAATTGATGTAAAATCAACAACAGCGGGATGTCAGTTTTTGGGGAATCGCCTAGTCACGTGGCAATGCAAGAAGCAGACTTTTGTAGCTACGTCAACCTGTGAGGCTGAGTATATTTCGGCTTCTAGTTGTTGCTTGCAGGTTCTTTGTATCCAACAACAGATGCGCGACTACGGTTTTGAATTTCTAACTACTCCTAGTTTTGTTGATAATGAAGCTGCTTTACAGATCACTCGGAATCGTGTACAACACTAAAAAACAAAACACATTGAGATTAAGTATCATTTCATACGTGATTGTTATGAAAAGAAACTTATCAATGTTGTTAAAATCCACACTGATCACCAACGTGCTGACCTTTTTACCAAAGCCTTTGATATATCGTTTTGATTATCTATTTTTGGTCAATGGCATCAAGGTGAAACCCGAGTAACTCAACCGTGGCTAATCATTTTTCTACATATTTTTCTAAAAATCTAAAACTACAAAAAGATTTTCCATTTTTTTCCATTTTATATTTTAGGGGGAGATATTTTCAAGAAAATACAAAAATATGTCTTTTATTTATTTACCTTCTACATTTAAGGGGGAGAAAATTTAGAAAAATACAAAAAAATAGAAAACCCAAAAATTAAAAATGAGTTTCCTGGATAAGACAAGTTGAAGATGATGAAATACACCGGTAAAATCTGTCAGAAATGGTCAAAAACATAAAAAGAAGATTGATAAGTAGCTTTTCTTATGATGTATCGGTAGGCTCACAATCAGACTAAAATGTACAGGTTGATATAAACATAATAGACAGAACGTCAGGTGGGAACCATTCATTGGCATATGGTCTTGGTACCAAAATTTCGTTTGATAGTATGCCAAGGTTCTGAGATATACAGTCTTTATGCTGACTTATCATCTAGGTATCATTGTTGAATCTTTTACCGAAAAATAACGATGGCGCAAGTCTAGAACTTCCATGATACCATAGACACGTGTACATACTGCATACGACCAACAATAAGTGATAAAAATATCACATTCACCCAAAATAAGTGATAAAATATCACAACTTCATGCGGGAGCTAAGTTCTTCTCTTTGAGGGTATGATGGTAATAACCTGTTCACGGACTTACTCATGTGCCCTGCATGCATATGAAAATCAAGTTCCTCATCAATAAGTGATTTAATCACATAGGGCTTGTTTTTAATCAAAATAATTGAGTATCTCACATCATATATATACGTCAAAATAGATGATAAAGCAGTATACTCACTGGTAAGATTTTCTCTCGTGCATATCTTAATAGGGGAATGTGTCGTGATGTGGTTGAACACCGGCTAGTAAGTATAATTCATATCTTAATCATATCTTCTAATCATGATTACATCTGATAAGTTTGAGCTTACATGGACAACGATACCGATAATCATAGTTGAATACTTATCAGTTTATTTTAAGGTTTAAACCAAATATCATTTTTGATAAAGATTAAAAAGCTGGTATGATTCTCTTACCTTGAAACGCTGAAAAAGATTGTCTGATAAAAAGTTAGTATCTATAATTATTTTAGTTTACTATGTTGTTAAATTAAGTTCTTTTTGAAAATTAGCCAAAGTTGAGACTCAAAGGTTTTTCTACCAAGATACGTCATAAAAACCATTTGTTTAATATCACAACTTCATAAAGTTTTTCTTTTGCAACGGTAAACCTAACGGAAACATTAACTGCTGAGCATAACAAATTAAAAGAATGGTATCATTCTCGAAATACTACACTGGTTAAATGCTTTAATGTTTTTGAAGACATGTTTGAAATGAGCAAAAAACGAGGGAACATTCTGTGGAATGAGAGATGCAGAGCAAATGAAATCCAACATCAACATGATCCGATTGATGAAGACCATGGGAATCCTGATACTTTGGCCTCATCCTCGCAACAACCATTTTCTACATCAACTCCAGTGGAAAAGTCAAATGCACAGCAGATAGTGATCATTTCAGTTACCTCAAGAAGATATCAAGAGGAAATAGAAAAGATTTGATGTTTGTAAAAAGTTTGAAGACCTGATGCTCTATCAGTGGATAGCAGATATTTAGGGGGAGTTTGTTGATACTCCAAGCCATTCTAGTATGAAGACCAAAGACCAAAGACTGAAGACCGAAGACCAAGCAACATCCAAGGGGGAGTTTGTTGATACACTTTTGTGTTTGTTGCTTGTTCTTAAGTTACGTCTGTAATTGTACGGTCTTTGCTCAAGTCTCTGTATAAGTTTGGTCATGTCGACCAAATCAAGATATCCTCCTATCTTGGTTTCGTACGACGTTTTAGTTGTCTGTGTTAAACAGTTGCATGTGTGCATACTGTTAAGTCTTGTGTGCGTCATGTCTGCGACAAGTTCTCCGAAGTAAACATTCTGTGTGAATGGGAATGCTTTGTACGAGCAGGATACTGCTCGTACGAGCCACCAGCTTAGTACGAAGGATACAAGATAAGCAAGTGGCTTACTTGTTTCGTACGAAGGAGTGTATGCTTCGTACGAACCAGAATGTTCTTACGAGCGTCTTTGGAGCAGTTCTTTGTGTAATAGTATGTTCCGTATGTCTGGTAACGTACTTCGTACGAATGACCAGCATGGACACTATATAAGCAAACATGCACCTCTCAGTCAGTGTTGGTTCTGTTGGTGGTTCAACTAGTTGGTGAGTTGAACAGTTGGCATTTCTGGTGCAGACGAATACACAAGAGCACAGGCAGTTTGTATGAGTTGTGTGAGCATTGTTTGTATATGTTTGTACTAATCCTCATCAGTTAATCAAGATAGTGAATCTTTGGTTATCCCGTGTTCTTACTTTGCTTTGGTTTGCATGCATACTTGGATTCCGCACTTGTATGTGTATTGTATGAACAAGGAACAGGTTTAACTTGATCCTCAGGTGGACCTACATTTTCCATTTGCTCCTCCTCTATTCACCTCCTTAATCATGTCTTCACATATAATTTGATTTATCCTTAAAGCATGAGTAAGTAGACAATTGTTAAGACCGACGATCATGGAATGAAATATTTCATAATACTCGGCTGGTGGCTCTGACAAATAGGATGCTTGATTATGGAAGGCCTCGACTTCAAGTTTGCGTTTTTCCATCTTTTTCTGTGCCATTTTCTACACTTTGAACAAATATATAAAGATTTGTAGCAAAAATCAACTTAATTGACCCCTTTTGACCGTTTGATCCTAAATCAAATGGTTCAAAGAACCAACAAGTCAAATGGTTCAAATAAAGGAGGTCAAGGGGTCAACAGGTCAAAGGTTCAAAATGGTTTTGAACTGGTCAACCTACAAAGGTTCAAAAGATTGAACTGGTTAACATGATTCAGATGAACTGGGTCAAAAAGGTCTCGGATGGACAAGGGTTCATATGCAACTTGAATAACCCCTTGTCAGTCATCCGAGTTGACCTGACATCCTGTATGTTAGATGTGACATTTGTGCCTTTTCATTCATTGTACAATTACAAACAAATTCGTATCCAATGAAACCCTGTGTTTTATTTTCGAAATTTGTATAATTATCTAAGACATTTGCACAATTTCAATTTCTTGCACGATTTCGAACCCTTAATTTTTTGTGGAAGTAATTCGTTAACTGACACTCAAACGCAATCAGTTTAACGTGACATACACTCCAAAATAAGGACATAAGCTACATATACCCTAAATATCATTTACATAACTTAGATATAAGTTTTGAAGGGTTAGATATGACAAAAACACGCTTATAAAAGTCCAGGGACTATTTTGTCAAATTGTGAAAGTCTGTTGGTCCGTACTCAAGATACGAACCATGTGTATCAATCCAAATATTTTTGTATTCAATAAAATCTTGTATTTTATTGATGATAATGTAAAAATGTCAATCGTTGCACAATTTTGATCATTTTCGTGTTCGTTAAAGCGTTTTACGCATTTTTGCGAAACGCGTAACCGTACATCCATGACGTTTTCGGGCATAATCCAAGTTACACATGTCTTAAAACCTTTAAATAACCTAAATATTAGGTTAAAGGGGTTAAAAATGGCAAACAAGTGAAAATACAAGTCCAAGGGCCAAAAATGTTAAAAGAATAATAAATATTTTTGCTTCTTTACTAAGTTTGCCACCTATCTCCAATTTTTGACACATAGCACTCATTTTGCCACACTTAATTTGGTGTTGACACATGTTAGGAAACTAATTCACACTTGAGGACACTTGTCATCACCTCCTTGATCCTAAAATACTATAAATACCCCATGATTCTTCCATTTTTTTCACACCACTTTAAAACATTTCAAAGCAAAGTGTGAAGTTCTTCTTTCTATTCTTCTTGGAGCTTGTTTCTAGCCTTTATAAGCCTCCTATTTTGAGTTCTAAAGGTGTTCTTCAACACGAGTAAGAACATTTCCTAGTTCTTTCATTATTTTAGCTTTTTTGAGCTAAAAGTCGAACAGTTTGGCTTCCTGATTGACTTTTGGTTCTGACCATATTTGGTCAAGTCAAAGTTCAACTTTGCAACATGATCGTAATCACGAGGTTATAATCCCTAATGATTTCACCTTCTGATTACCACGTTTACTAGTCGAAGTGACGAGTCAAAGTTTCGGTAAAAAATGCGCATGATATGCATTTTACGACGAAACTATTTTCAGGTGTCAAAACACCAAGTTTTGATACCAAATCAGTTTTATAAACATAGTTAGACATATATTGACATGTCTAACTCGTCACTTATAGTTTAGTGCTTATGTAGGGTCGTAAGTCAAGCGGTCTTGACCAGCGCTTTGACTTTCGAATCCGACCCGTTTGGTCGATCTTAGGATCCAACCAAACACATATTTGTGACCATAGTTGTATAGGGAATAACCTATTGAGGTTATACCTTATGGTCACGTCGTTTGGTTAGCGTTATTATAAGTTACTTCTTTGTTCTTAAAAAATATGACCAAAATGCCCTTTTGCACATAAATCCATTTTGAACACATGTAACCAAATTTTTGACATATAAAATGATGTTATAACATTTTCAAACATGTTTGGGCATTTAAGACTTATCATAGGACATGTTTAACCATCCGATCACACGTTTACGCTAATGACCAGTTAAAGTAGCATAAACTACCTTAACGAGTCATAATGGGTCAAAAGCATTTAGGATCCTTTCCAAATCAGAATGTTAAGTTTGTTAAACCATATCACATGAGTTCCGACACTCGTTTGGTTTATAAGACTTCATTCTATCCAATCTCCCGTTTGTAGTCTCGACACGCTAACATATTTATCTGATACATTAGGACACGTTTGAGGTTTGTTTATTCTGTTGATCAAGAACACTTTCGCAATCCCAAGTGAGTACATAGCCCCTCTTTTATATTTTCTAAATGTTTTGGGGTGATTCATATGTGCCTATAATTATTTTCAAGATTTCAAAAAAATAATTCATGGTTTATATATACAAAATGGTTTTCAAAGTGAGTACATAGTTCCCCTCTTTTACGTTTTGCAAATGTTTTGGGGTGACTCATATGTGCTAAATCATTTTCAAGTTTTCAAAAACAATGTCTATGGTTTATATATAAAACAATACGATTTCAATAATGTGAACAACTTGTTGATGCGTTATCCATAACACAAATGACATTATTAGCTTTGGCCGAGCCGACCAGTAGTATGTTATGGTACCATAGGACTGACAATCCCATTATCAGTTTGTTCATTGGATTTGGAGGAAGTTTGGGTAATGACAAAAATTGTTTCTGATTGACAAACCATTTGTTGATTTGTTAGTCTAGTTAAAGAGACCCTTTGATGGTCTATTAAAGTTACCCTTTGGTGGTATAGTCAACACAGGTTTGAATGTGTTCATTAAAGAATGATCAAAAGTTTTCACAATTAAAAAACATGGACGATTTGTTTATGACATGGACAATTGGTCTATGACACAGACGATTGATTTATAACACGAACGAATGGTTTATAACACGGAAAAATGGTTTATAACACAGACAAATGATTTTGAACATTGTCATGTAATGATTTTCATTTAAAGATATAAACCATACGAAGTTTTCTTTTGAATCAATCTATTATAAGGTTTTTACAAAAGAAACGTTTTGGTCAAGATAATGGCTACAAGGTTTTCACAACTCTAACCAACTTGTTTTAGTTGGTTAATTGTATTGCACTATCAAACACTTTTGATATGAGGTTTTCACTTAACGATTCTTGTAGTCGGATGAGGTGTTGCAATATGTATACAAAGCCACGGATTTTACACACTCACAAAACCTATGTACTCATCGGCATTTTTATACTGACTCTCTTTTCACATATGTTTCAAGAGTCAATGCTTGATAATATGACGCATGCTTCACGTAGGAATGGACGCGGGCCTTAGTGACTTAAAACATGAAAGACAATTTATTTATGTGTTGTTTCTGTTTATCCCAAGACAATGTAAACATTTAACTTAATAAAACAAAATTTTAAATTCCATGAGTTGTGAAACAATAGTTCTGTGACATGAATCCCCGACGTTTCCGCCGTGGTTTGTTGTTTTACGCGGTCGGGGTGTTACATCAGATCTCGGATGATTATCCGAGATCCGTTCGAGATGCGAGAATCCATCCGGGACTCATCCGAGATGCCTTGATTCCATCCGAGATGCCATGAGGTTCATCCGAGTTCCAGATGAGATGTTAGGGAGAAACCAAACCTATGAGTTCGAGTCAATATGTCTGAGATAAGTTAGGGAATTCGAAATGACTCGAGATAATAGGCTCGAATTGGGCCAGGACCATTTCGGAACGGTAATTCTAATATGCAAGCTTGTTCGAGATAGGTGGGCCCATTTGAAACAGTAATTTTCACAATGTGGGCCCCACTATTGTTCTAAATAGGAATACCTTTCGTCAAAATCTGCGATCCAACCAACCGAGCAACCCATTTTATAATAATAATAATAATACTAATAAAATAATAATAATAATAATAATAATAATAATAATAATAATAATAATAATAATAATAATAATAATAATAATAATAATAATAATAATAATAATAATAAATAAATAACAAAAGGGAAGAATTGCCATGGGATCAAATTGTTCTTGAACCGATTAAGGAGCATTTTTCAGCACATGCTTAGTCAGGCTGTTCCGTACGATTGCCAATATACTTGCCCACTTAAACTCATCACGTCAACCTTCAATTTTCAACCTTGTGACTTAATTAAATAATTTTTCTATAACATCCATGTGTCCCATATCAAGGCATACCCCCGCGATCAAGGTAAGCACAACAGTTCATCGTAACGAGTGAGCAAACCGAGATCATCCTCTTGTTTTACAATGGTCGACTTGTTGGTGAGCAGGTCAGTACATCGTACCGCAAAGTGACCAAACAACATCAGACGAGGGTTAGGCTTAATACCTTATATGGAATTTTTGACTATTAAGCATGCGGAATTTTCTTGTGGTGAGATTTCCCTTCCTTTAAGGTTTTGGCCTTCAATTTTGGCTCTTTTAGAGATATACTGACTGTGCCTAGGTCTGCATATATCTAGATGCAAGAAGGGCAGTCCTAATACCCCCGGATGATTCTCCAGCATAAAGACCTGAAACTTCAGACGTTAGCTATATATCAATACATGATTTAAGACCATAAAATCATATGCCATGATATGTTACCCACAAGATGCATAGCTTGTAGATTTTTGTTACTTAGTATCTTTTTGCCCTTTGAGCGATAAGCCTATCAGCACATCACAGTGGATCCTCGCCAATCTAGCTTCGATACCTTACATGTGTTAACCAAATTCTTAGTACAAAAATTTATTTCACTTCCCAGCATGTGATTCCCCCCTCAACCAAATATTTCTCCCCCTAAATTTGTGCAAAAGTAGAATTCTTTATGCGCAAATTTATTTATGCGACGTGACGTTTTGGTTCATCGGCCCAAAACTGATTGTTTCATCCAGAGCAAATGAAAGGTTGAAACTAGGGTTTGTAGGTCGTATAAACCAAATCAATTTTAGGGCTTCTTTGTTTTATCTTCTCCTATTCACGCCATCTTGTTACACATTTTTTTCTAAATTGCTTAGTCAGAGTAACACATCATTTCAAAAGGTCCATAAGCACCTTGAATCTCGAGTTGCTGAAAGGTTTTGTAAAAAGATCCGCTGCATTAGAATCAGTATGGATATGTTCAAGTTTAATCAAACCTCTGTCATAGCAATCGAATGAAATGAACCTTGATATCAATGTGCTTGATTTTGGAGTGAAAGATAGGGTTTTTGATGATTTAGATAGCGGCATCATTATCACAATATATTGTAGTGTTTAGTAAATTAAACCGTAATCCTTGAGCTGGTTTTATATCCAAATAACCTAGGAGTAGCAAGCAGATGCTACAACGTATTCTGCTTCAACAGTGGAGAGTGACACTGTTTGTTGCTTTTTGCATTGCCACGAGATAAGTCTGTCTCCCAAGTACTGGCACCCAGCCGATGTGGACTTCATATCCCTGTCCGTCCCTCCAAGGTTACTGTTAGAAAAAGCAAATAAATCATAGTTCGAATCTCTAGGAAACTAGAGTATGAGTTTTGGAGCTCCCTTCAGGTATCTAAAGATTCGTTTAATGGCAGTAAAATGCGAAAGTTTAGGATTAGCCTAATATTGAGCATATTGGCAGACGCCAAACATAATGTCCGAGTGGCTTGCAGTTAAGTACATCAATGAACCAATCATAGATCGGTACGTTGTCTGATTGACCGGGCTTCCGTCAGCATCCTCATTTAGCAAGGGTTGTTCTTCAATGGGGGAGTCCATTGGCTTAGAATCTGTTATGTCTAATTTTGTAAGAATGTCTTGAACGCATTTCCTTGATAAATTAAGATTCCTTGACTGCTCTGACGAACTTGCAAGCCTAGGAACATAGTCATTTCTCCCAGTGAGCTCATTTCAAACTTCTTCTTCATCACCTCCTCAAACTCCTTGCATAGATCTTCATTGGTTGACCCAAAAATGATATCATCAACATAAATATGATCAAGCATGAGATCCTTGCCAACGCGTTTAATGAACAACGTTTGATCTATCATCCAATGATATATCCGTGGGAAGAGATGCTCTATTAAGGTTGCATTCTATGCACGAGGTGCTTGGGGCAGACCATTCAAAGCTTATCTAACTTGTAGGCATAGCCTTACTTCTTTGAATCAACAAACCTAGGGGGTTGAGCGACATAAATCTCCCCCTTGACCTTTCCGTACATAAACACCGTCTTGACATCCAACTGATAAATAGTGAAACCCATATAGGATGCATATGCCAAGAAAATGCATATGGCTTCTAGAAGAGCTACTGGTGTGTACACCTCATCATAATCAAGAGCTTCAATTTGTTTGAATCCCTAGACCACCAACTGAGCTGTGTTTCGCACAATCACACTGGTATCGTCTTGTTTGTTTTTATATACCCAGCGAGTATCAAGAGCACGCTTTCCTTCCTGTAGTTTCACCAACTGCCATACTCCAAGCTTTTCGAATTGATTGAGCTCTTCATGCATTGCATCAACCCATCCAGGTTCCTACAAAGCAACATCAATGCTCTTAGGAGCAATTTGTGAGATGAAACATGAATATAAACATACGTTAATGGTTCCTGATCTACTGCGGGTCTGAACACCAGCAGTTACAGGTCCAATAACGTTTGTAATCGGATGACTTCTCTGAACACGCTGTGGGATTGCTACAGCAGGTGCCTGTAAGTTTGTCTGCAGATTAGAAAAGCTTCCTGACACTATCCCAGATTGCTCCCCGCATTTGATGCAATAGTAGTGTTGATCACTGGTGGATCTACAGTGGCTCCGAAAATAATGAGGCAACTAGAGTGTTTGTATTTGAAGGAGCAGCAACGGTCTGCTGTGTTGAGGGTTCGTTGTTGTGAACTGCATCATCAAGAGTAGCTGTCGTAATAGGTTCAATAATTGACTCTTGAATTGGTGAAGAAGGATGCGGTTCAGTAGTAGCTTCATGGAATCCCAGTGGATCCAAAGTAAGCTTCTTGAAAGAGTCTTGAAGAGGTACAACATCATCTTCAACTATGATGGGAATAGGTATCACTATACTTAAGACATCTATAGCAACAATCACATCAGGCAAAATATTAAACGACTTAAATAGGAGGTATAATCATATAACCAATCAGGTGTAATTCGTGTGTCTTTGGGATTTTCTTCCAGCCAATCGACGTAGTATGTCTCCATGATTTGCTTCTTGATTTTATTGTAGACTCGATATGTGGTATTTTTAGCATAACCGATGAAATAACATGGATAACCTCTTGCTTTGAATTTACCTTTGGCATCCATGGTTAGGAGAACATAAGGACACCAAAAGTGCGGAAATGTAATACAAAGGGTTTCTGTCTTTCAACTATCTCATACGGCATTTCATGTAATGTTTGTTGATTAGCGCATGATTTTAACATAGCAGGCGGTGTTCACTGCTTCTCCCAAAAGATCAGTGGAAGGCCGGAATCTATCAGCATTGTACGAGCAGCTTCAATGAGAATTCATTGCGTCTTTCAGCAACTCTGTTTTGTTGAGGAGTTCGAGTTGCACTCTACTGACGATCATTTCCATTTAAAGCACATAAATTATTCAGCTCAACGTTCTTGAACTCCGCCCCATTGTCACAGTGTATAATTTTCACTCGCTCGTTCTTTTGGTTTTCCATGAGAGTGACAAATTTCTTTATCAGACCTGCAGTTTCACTCCTTTGTTCCAAGAAAAACACCCAAGTGAAGTGAGAAAAGTCATTAGTGATAACTAAGCAATAAGCCTTTTATCCAATATTCATCACATTGACAGGACTAAAAAGATTCATGTGAAGCAATTCTAGAACTTCAGATGTCGTGTTCACGAGTTTGGGCTTATGAGGCTTACGATGCTGCTTCCCACGACCACATGATTCGCATTTTTCAATCTGCATAAAATCTTTGATTGGTAAGTTACTCACTTGACCTCCCTTTGCCAATCGATTAAGATTCTTTATGTTCAGATGGCCAAGTTGTCGATGCTATAGCATTGCATTATGTTCAGCAATTTCAGAAAACAAATAGATAACTTGATCAATGGGGGCTTTGTTCATATCGATCACGTAGGTATTTCCCGGCGTCCAGCTTCAATCAAGTACCAATCCTCGGGTATGGCAATCCTGAGCTTCAACACCACGCAACCACCTTTTGTGAAGAGAACTTCTAATCCATTGTCGCACATTTGGGATACGCTAAGAAGACAGTGTTTGAGTTCTGGAACATAATTTACATTAGAGAAGCTGAGGGCCCCATTAACGACTTTGCCTTTCATAGTAATTCTTCCAGTTTCTTCTCTTGCAAAGGTGACAAATCCGTCGTCGAAGATTTTGATGTCATTCAACTAGGAGATGTCCCCGGTCATGTGTCTAGAACAACCACTGTCGATAGACCAAAGTCTAACGACAACCCTCCATAGCCGTTCCTTTATACATAACGGAATTAGTGAGAAACTGGACCTAGACAATATTCGATCTAGGTTGATAACCATACTTCATTCGCAAAACCTCATGAAAGGTCACATGACTTTTAGTAGAATTCGAGATTTTGGAAGAAGAGATTGTAGAGTTTGAAGATGGAGAACACTGAGACTGAGATCTAGCAAGAATTTTAGGTCTCAATATTTTTGAATCATTGTTGTTTGAAACAACTTTAGTTAATGTTGCGTTTAATTTCTTGGGTTGATTTTGGAAACCATTTGTGTTTGAAACTTTTGACTGTTTTTCTTTGCTAGATTCCAGTCTCTATCAGAGGGCTTGGCATGATGTAATTGATGTCCATGACGTCGATGGTGCGAAACCGTCTGATGATAAGTGTTCTTGGATTTGTATGACACAAGGGGACGATGAACACAATTTCTAGCTATGTGCTTGGAATTCCACAATTAAAGTGAGTTTGTCTATTCAAGAAAAAAACTCTTAGTTCTGCTTGTGTTATTCTGGGAGCTGATTGGGTCTCTTCTTTCCACTAGGTGCTGATTTCTTGTGTGAATATTTACTTTTGGATGAAACTTTCTCACAATCATAGCACAAGAGTGTGTATCGATAGTTTTTCCCTTCAACGTTGGTTTAGTTGGTTTTTGAAATGGGTTTTTCTTCTGATTACCAGCATTTGAGGAGGCTTCCTCTTGAATATTCATTTTGTGTTGTTTTCTGGTTTTTCGGGATCTTCTTTTCTTAGTAGGAGTGGATTTGCGGGCTTAGTTGCATTTGAAACCTTTTCTTCAAATGCTGAGTTTTCGGAGACAACTTCATCAGTTTCTTTGGAAATTGTTTCATTTGACAACAAGCTTTCAGAATCAATGGATTCTGGGTTACCAAATGATGAGCAAATTTCGTCAATAATTTGACCATCACAAGCACCTTGCACATTATCTGATGAGTCAGAATCTACAGCCTGATCCACAGATTTATCAAACAACTCATGTTCATCAATAATTTCATTTTCACAATCCATCACAACAATATTTTCAACTTCATTGTGAGAAAAATTTGAGGTATCAGTTGAGGTTTTAGGAAGACTGGAATAGTTTTCTGAATCACTCAAAACGGATTCCTCAGACTCCTCTGCTAAAATAATTAAGTCACAATTAGAATCAAAAACCACATCATTCAAAGTTTCAGTTTCAACAACTTCAGAAAAACCCTGAGTCTCAAAAACCCTAAGTCTCAAAAACCATGGACTGAACAAAGTTCCAAACGTATTTATCATGTTTATCACACAAACAAACATCTGAATCATCAGCATCAATTGGATATGGTTCATCATCCACTTTTGACCGCTCCTCGACTATCACTGATTCTGCACATTCACTAAAACAGTTAACATTGTTTACAGAATCAGAAGTAGAAGCCGTTTCCTGTGGTTCCTCGGATGGAGTTTTTATCGACTCCTTTTCATGTTTTAAATTTTCAACTGAGTCATTTAAGCATCTTGATTAATATCTTTAACAAAACTCACGGGCTTTTCAAAATCAGTGGGATTGGCGTTCTTTGTTATGAAATGTTCCCAAGGAACGTAGTTGCTTGGTTTTCCATACATCATTTTATCATAATTTTCCAATTCTTGCTCAATAATGGGCATTCTTGAATAATTTTGATTATATGGCGGAGGAACTTGTGTATAACCCAACCCTTTGCCATTGTTTTCCTTGTATGCCAACTGTATATTACAAAGTTTACGAACGGTGTCACTGGAAGTATCAAATTTCTTAATGTTTAACTATGTTGTTGATACTTTCCAGTGAGAAGTTCCAGCTTAGCTCTCACGGAGTTGCACTCCATTGTTTTTAAATTTAGTTTATTTTTGTAATCATGGACCCAACATTTCTATTGATTGACATCCAAGTGCAGCTGAGCTATGTCCTTCTTTGGCGCATCAATCTTTTCATAGAGAATTTTATTGTTCTCTCAAAGACCAATGTACTTAGACATGGCACTGTTGTAATCGCTAATTAGAGCAAAATTATGGGCTCTCATCTATGCAATTTTATTTCTATAGTGTTCTGAACATAAAAGAGAGTTTACCATTTCGAAGAGAGTTTTGGGTTCCTCAGTCGGCGCTATCAAGCATTGGTGCAAAGTTTCTCCAACTTCTGAGAGCTTGAGAGACTCCACATGTGCTGCAGCATCCACCCAGCTTAAACCACATTGTTCTTGGGCCATCAGTGCCTTTCCTGCTCCAATGCCTCCTTGGCTAGTTGAGTTAAAGTTGTTGTGGTAGTTTGAGCCTGAGAGACAGGAACCATGGTTCTCTCTAAATTCCTTGCAGCAGCACAGCCTGAGTCGCTTCATATCCCATTGGTATTTTCTTGCAATCCCTGGCAAAATGTCCGGTTCATGGCATTTGTAGCACCTCAACTTGTCTTTCAAAGATCTAGTACAAACGTTTGACATGGGATGACGACCGTATCTCTTCTGAAATGTTTCTTCTCGGAATGCTACCATAGCCAGATTCCAGGATGCATCCAATTCTTCAATGTGTTCTTCAACAACTTGATTTATCTCTGTAGCAAGTTGATGTATAAGAACTTATACATCTTTTAAACGTCAAATATGCCTTGTCTATGCGAGAACTTGTTGTATTTTCATTGATTTTTGTACTCATTTTAGTTGTTTGTGAAAATACAGGTTCGGGCTTAGGCCCGGTGTTGAAACGGAGGCTTTTGGAGCAAAATGGAGCAAAAACGAAACATTCCAGCAAACTGCCAGATATGGCACGGCCGTGCCAAGCCAACCAACGTCGGCACTCTCATCAAAACAATCAACCGATAACGTAAACCAGGAAAATCCATGACTGGCACGACCATGCCACCCCCAAGCATGACCGTGCATGGTCCAAGTCAATCTTTGATCAGCTCATTTCCGAGATCACAGCAGTCATCGTCGATAATTCATCGATAAGCATTGTAATGCTATGGTTTGGCATGGTCGTGCCACCTCGGGAAACTTTGAGTAGGATTTTTCTAGAAATGATAGCAAACAAGATCGACAGCCGAAAAGCAACTCTGACACTTACCAAGCACGAGCGTGCCAAAAGGTGGCATGGTCGTGCCAAACACCCAGCAGCTTAAATACAAGTTTCAACCTCATTTGGAGGGAAGTTGGAGCATTTTAGTGAAGTTTTCTCTCAAGAATCTCGACTTGGAAGCTTGTTGGAGCCAAGAAGGAGCCTTGAAGAAAACTTAATCATTAGAAGAGTCAGTCATTTACCATTTAATCTTGTCTTTAAACTGGGTTAGCTTACTATTTACATTATGAACAATTTGAGTTTTCTTATACTTGATTTGGTAGTTATGAGCCTTATAGGCTAAACATTTATGTTGTTTATACTTTGTTGAAGCTAATGAATATGTGATAACATGGAAGTAGATGTGGTGATTGTTTTTGTTAATCTTCATAGTGATGTTTAATCTTGTACTTGGAGTTCATGTTCATGTTTAAAGTCTTTGTTCTTGAATGTTTGGTCATAAGTATTTACATGTTGTGTTGGAAAGCCCATGTAGAGATTATCATTGTTGAATCTTGTTAACTTCTTAGTATGATTCATAGCATGAAACTAGTAATGCTAATTGATAATATGAATTGAATGGTGATTTGAACATGTGTATAGATTCTTGCATTTAGATTTGGAAAGATCAAAAGAATGTTTATATGAATTCTATAGTTTGTGTTTGTGTTAGTGTGATGATTTAGGCCAAGATTGGTGTCTAGCATGACCATGCTTGTGGTTCATATCAACAACATGATGAAGGCATTGCTTACCTAAAACTAAGTTAGGGTGATTAGTATATTGTTCATAGTAGTTTCCCCCAACTTGCAGAGTTAGGAGTTTTGACAAACAAATAACTCATCATTAAAGATTAACATCAACTTAGCAAGTGGTCTTAAAAAATAAATATTGGGTGATAGAATGTTATTTCATTTTAGTTTTCCTAAGATTTATAAAAAGCCTTGATTAGGGACTTAGTTGAATTTAGAGCTTGTATCACCACTAGTCTTTCTCATTTGTTGTCGCATGCTTATTAGTGGATACTTAGTCTAGGTAACCTCTTTTAGATATTGTTCTTCCTTAGATTAGTTAGTAGTTTGTTATTTTTGCATGATAAATTTGAAATAAAAATCAACCCATCAATTGAAAAGACTTTAAAGTAGCAAAAGTTTAGTATTGATATCCGGTTCTTACCGAAAAACTATATTACTACCCGACGAGTACACTTGCCCTTTTGTGTGTGTAGTTTAATTCTTGGGTGAAAATCATTTTAAACTAAATTTTTGTGAAGGAAAAATAAATTAGAAAAATATATATAATTCACTCATGTCACAAGTACTGAAGGAGGCAAGAGATCACCTGCAAGAAAGGCATTCAAACTATTGAGCATGGATGCTGCGAGAGCCAACTTCTCTTCATTCTGCGAGAACAAACTACCGAAGAAAATGAGTGATCCTGGGAGTTTCACTCTCCCATACTTGATTGGTAGTTTGTCGGTCAGCAATGCATTGGCTGATCTTGGAGCTAGCACAAACCTCTTGCCATATGCGGTTTTTGCTAAGCTAGATGTCGGAGAGCCCAAACCCACTCGTATGAGCATTCAACTATCCGATCATTCAGTGAAGTATCCTTGAGGCATAGTTGAGAATATGCTAGTGAAAATCGACAAGTTTGTTTTTCCTGTCGATTTTGTGATTTTTGACATGGATGAGGACAAAATTGTTCCTCTTATCGTAGGTCGACCATTCCTAGCCACTATGAGAGCCTTGATTGATGTCTGCACTGGCAGACTTACTCTTAGGGTTGATGATGAGGAGGTGACTTTTGATATTAGGAGATCCATGCAGCATCCACAGAGTCAGGATGATAAACTCTATTTCATTGAGACTATTGATACTTATGTGAGTGATCATCTTCGTGACACATTTGAGGAGGATTTTGTGGACAAACAGCTGCTTCGTGGGGAGACTTTTGGTACACCTACTGTGGACATTGGGTCGAGGAGATGGCCTGTCTGATAGGTCATGCGTCTCCCCTGTGTCCCGAGATTTTTTGAGATTATGGATCGCATTGCCAAGCCTAAAGCACGCCCTTCTGTTGTGGATCCACCTTCCTTTGAGCTTAAGGAGCTTCCAGATCATTTGGAGTATGCTTTCTTGGATGGTGAGACTCATTTGCCCGTTATCATTTCTGCTGGATTGTCGGGAGAGGAGAAGGATTGATTGCTTGAGGTCTTGAAGCAGCACAAAAAGGTGATCGCGTGGAAGATCATGGATATAAAAGGGATTAATCCATCCTTTTGTACCCATAAGATCTTGATGGAGGAGGACTTTAAACCTGTGGTACAACATCAGAGGTGCTTGAACCCGAATATGTAGGAGGTTGGGAAGAAAGAGGTCATCAAACTACTTGATGCAGGTTTGATATATCCAATCTCTGATTCACCATGGGTTAGTCCTGTACAGGTAGTCCCGA
Organism: Scalesia atractyloides; assembly: GCA_947069175.1. NCBI lineage: Eukaryota > Viridiplantae > Streptophyta > Magnoliopsida > Asterales > Asteraceae > Scalesia > Scalesia atractyloides. The sequence goes on from CAMTDV010000027.1 coordinate 46,353,934, forward strand.
AGAAAGGAAGGTTGATAGTGGTGACCAATGAGAAAAACGAGTTGATTCCCACTTGTACTACCACCGGATGGAAAGTTTGCATTCGTAAACTCAATGATGCCACAAGGAAGGATCATTTCCCACTCCCTTTCATTTATCAGGTGTTGGAGAGGTTGTCAGGTAGGATGTTCTACTGTTTCCTTGATGGGTTTTCAGGCTACTTTCAGATTCCCATCTCTACTGAGGATCAGGAGAAGACGACTTTCACATGTCCCTATAGCACATTTACCTATCGGCGGATGCCCTTTGGACTGTGTAATGCTCCGGCCACATTTCAGAGGTGTATGGGGGCCATTTTTCATGACACGATCAAGGATTCTATGGAGGTTTTCATGGATGATTTTTCTATGTTTGGGAGTTCCTTCGATCAGTGTATCAGGAATCTAAAAAGGATGTTGGCTAGGTTTGAAGAAGCAAACCTCGTGTTGAACTTGGAGAAATGCCACTTCATGGTGAATGAGGGTTTTGTGCTTGGGCACAACATTTCATAGGCGGGGCTCGAGGTTGACCGAGCCAAAGTTACAACTATTTCTAAGCTCCCGCCTCCCACGTCCGTGAAATCTATTAGGAGCTTTCTTGGTTATGCATGTTTTTACCGGCGATTCATAAAGGATTTTTCCAAAATCGCCCGTCCCATGAGTTAGCTCCTTGAGAAGGATGCCCAATTTATTTTCTCCGATGAATGCCTTCGAGCATTCGAGTTATTGAAGGAGAAGGTTGTGAATGCCCCGGTCATGGTAGCTCTTGACTGGGAACTACAATTTTAGGTGATGCGTGATGTGAGTGATTTCGCATCAGGGCCGTCTTGGGTCAAAGAAGAGATAAGCACTTTCACCCGATTTAATATGTGAGCAAGACTTGAACGACGCTCAGGAGCATTATACCATGACAGAGAAAGAGCTCATAGCTGTCTCGGTCTTATCTCATCCTTTCCAAGACCATTGTGTACACGGATCATGCAGCCCTTCGGTATCTTTTTAGCAAGCAAGATGCTAAACCGAGACTGATTGGTTGGATCCTCTTGCTGTAGGAGATTCATATTGAAATCCGTGATAAGAAAGGGGCTGAAAATTTGGCAGCCGATCATTTGTCTCAACTTGAGCCTTCCGAGGGAAAGGAAATTCGTGGGCCTAACATCAATGACAATTTCCCCCACGAGTTTCTTATGAGGATCGAGACTAACGATGATTCCCCATGGTTTGCTGACTTTGCAAATTACTTAGCTAGTAGCATCTTGATCAAGGGGATGACCCATCAGCAAAAGCGAAAGTTCTTTGTGGATGTCCAGTATTACTTTTGGGATGACCCTTACTTGTTTATGGTAGAAGTGGATCAGATGATCCAACGATGGTGTATGGTGATGAGGTGAGAGATATTATGCGCCACTATCACGAGGGACCCATGAGAGGCCACCATGGAGCGAACAACACGGCGATGAAAGTGTTCGACTCTGGATTCTTTTGGCCTACTATCTTCCGTGATGCCCATGAGTGGGTGAGGTCATGTGATGCTTGCGAGAGAGCAAGCAACATTCAGCACGCAATGAGATACCACAAAACGACATCCAAGTTTGTGAGGTCTTTGATGTATGGGGACTAGACTTTATGGGTCCTTTCCTGACCTTTTTTTGTAACCGCTACATCCTATTTGCCGTTGATTATGTGTCAAAATGGGCTGAAGCACATGCTTTACCCACTAATGCTGCTAGGGTAGTGGTGAGGTTTTTGAAGAAGTTGTTTTTCTCGCTTTGGTGCCCTAAAGGCATTGATTAGTGACCGTGGGACGTATTTCTGTAATGCACAACTTGAGAAAGCATTGTCATGCTATGGCGTGCAACACCGATTCTCTACACCATATCATCCACAGACGAGTGGACATGTTGAGGTCACTAATAGGGGTATCAAGCAGATTAAAGAGAAAATAATTCTACCCGTAAGAATTGGTCTGAGAAATTGGATGATGCACTGTGGGCTTTCCAGACAACCTACTAGACTCCTATAGGCACCATATCATTTAAATTAGTCTATGGAAAGTCATGCCATCTTCTTGTGGAGCTCGAGCACAAAGCATATTGGGCTTTGAAGACGGTTAATCTTGATATGGCGGCCGCGGGTGAGAACAGGTTTGTGCAGATCCACAAGATTGAGGAGCTTAGGAATGATGCGTATGAAAGCTCTAAGCTATACAAGGAACACACTAAGACGCTACATGATACCGCTTGAAGGACAAGAAGGAATTCCGAGTGGGTGATCGTGTGTTGTTATACAACTCACGTCTTAAGTTATTTCCTGATAAGCTGAAGTCTCGGTTGTCAGGTCCTTACAGTATACGAGCAGTGTTTCCTTACGGGACCGTGGAGATAGGCCATGAGGATAGTCGATTGTTTAAAGTCAACGGGCATGGGCTAAAGGCTTATGTTGGAGGGCCTGTTGACCAGAGTGAGGAGGTTGTTACCCTCCACCATAGGAATAAATGTATTCGGGGTGGTGAGTCTAGTTGAAGACTCATAAATAAACTTCGCATGTTTTTGTATATATTATTTTTTCGGTTGTTTATTTTTTTTCAGGTTTCAGTTCGTTCTGGTTCACGAGGGATGTTAGAGCTTGTTGTCGGCTTTCAGGTATGTTAGTTCGGTTCATTTCTTGGTAGGAGATGCGTCATGAGTGCCCCAAGTTCAAGGAGTTTTTAACTTATTCTTTTCTTTATCCTTATTTCTATTTTGACTTTTCTTATTCTTCACCTTTTATTTGTAGTTATTGTAGTAAAATTTTAAATTTGTAGTAATTAAGTTAGAGAAATAAAAACCGAAAATTGAGCACTATCACACAAAATTCTAGCACCACAAGAGCTGATAGTGTCAGCCTTGCCAAACCAATAATAGAACCACCATCAATAAACTCAACCACTTCTTTATTTTATCTTCATCTTACTTACTTGAACCCATTCAAGGCACTCACGAATTCTCTGCATCTCCTTGCTTCCTCCAAGAAATTCTTGCATTCTTTTGTCCCAACAAGCATTCCAGGTACGAATTCTTCTTCTACTTTGTTAGCTTTTGTGTTTTAGGGTTATGTTCTTCATAGTTAGTTTCTTTTAAGTTTTTTAGGGCTTGGTCTCGTGTTTTTTGTGTTGTTATGAATCACACTTGAACGATTTGCAAAACCCTAAGTGAAATTGTGAAAAAATGGGGTTTTGGGTGCAATTTGGAGGCTGTCACGATGTTAGTTTCCTCACGCACGGTCGTGCCAAGGCTTGGCATGATCATGCCATTCATAAAAAGTGTCGGATCTTCATAAACCTGCCTAGAAATTCATCGCGCATGAGAGTGCCAGGACCAGGCACGATCGTGCTCTTCATAAAATTTTCTAGATCTTCAAATCTACACTCAGAAATTGGTCAGACACGAGGGTCCCAAAGGGTGGCACGATCGTGCGAATTGGTGAATAAAAACCCAGAACTTCATAATTTCTAGAAACTTCATAAAATCTGCTGAAAAACCAGGCACGCACGACCACGCCATATGCTGGCACGATCGTGCCAACTCGTCCAGAATCCAGTTTTTGTCTGCTTTGGTTGTTGATTTCTTGCTCATTCTTGCAGATGGATCATCCGTACATACAGTTCAACAACAATGCGAAGGAAGGGCATTGTATTGCAAAGTAACGGTTATGGGCAAGACGACATTTGATTGAGCCCATGCGGAAGTTGTAAATGGTTGATCTTGACTTGCTCGGTCAGACGGAGCGGTTTGAGGAACTGATGACACCGTCGTGGACCCGCCTTTTTGATAGAGCTGAGCCGCAACACATGGAGGTAGTTATCGAGTTTTTCGACATCTTTCCGGTTACTATTCCTTTCTCGGACGTGTATGAAAAAGGGGTTGGTGTGAGCTATCGCCTAGGATGAAAATGGCACCATCAATCAATCAGTCGGTTTGGTCAAGTGTTGGGATTATATTTAGATGATGAAATCGATTCAGAGCTCTTTTATGGTAGTTTGCAAGAATGGGAGCCAGACGCGGACAAAGCCGCCTTTTGGGCAGAGATGGCGGTTTCGGGTAGGGAATGGGACCCGAGAAGAGCTAAGGCGACATGGATTCTTGATCAACTACATCGCGTCATCGAGCATGCCATTTTCCTTGTCATTGGAGGTCGTGGTGACAGCACCGACAACATCTCCACCTGCGACCTGTTTCATCTCTACTGCATCATATTCGGGTCAAACTGCAATGTGGCGGTCAACGTCGCCGAGTCGATTCAGAGAGGTATTGGTTTGACGCCTGCGTCAAAAATTTGCGGGGTGCATTCGCCACCAAACTCGCCAAATAGTACCCGGTTTGGTTAGACTATCTAACCGAGGCTTGTGGTTATGGTATGCTCAATATAGCGCAACTGACCTCTATGCACATGATTTGCAAGGTAATCAGAGTCCCAAAGCTTGTTGATATATAAGGTAGGATTTGGGATCCACTTCCCGAAGCAAACAGTGATGATGATGGTGGTGGTGTTGGCGATGGTGGCGGTGATGACGTCCATATGCAGGATATCCCGGTTCACGGGCATGATGAGGCCACTGGGGAGCGGGCCCTCACATGCAGCTTGGTGACGTTGGCCATGGTTTTGGGAGCCCAAACTAGGAGAGTGTATATGGCAGGTATGGGTTTCGAGCATGGTGCCTATGGTCTGTATGAGCCGTCAGTGGTTGATATCTGGAGGCGGATGGATGGACTCGCCTTGGATCAGCAGGGAGTGAGAGGAGATGTGGATTTGATTCGTGCAGAACAACACAGACAAGGGGACTTAATGGAGGATATGTACGAGCAAAGCCAACGAAGCTTTGACTGGCTTTTTGGTTCGCAGAAGCATATCGCGAACTCGCTCAATGCACCCTACATGCAGCCGCCTCCGCATTTCACACGGAGATCCAGGTTCGATCGCCGGGACGACAACAGTCCTTCCAGATCTGGTGGCTGGTCTTAGTCCCGTTATCTATCTTGTATTTTTATCATTTTGTGTTGGAGGGATGTGCCATTTTCCATTGTCCGTACACCCCTCTGTCATAAAACTTTAATTGCTTTTGTTTATTTTAGTGGGCTAAATAATAAATAAAGGCAAGGGTAAATTAGGTTGGGTAAAGTCTTGTGCGTTTGATCATGTTTGCTAGTGTGCAGTGTTGGCTCGATGAGATGTTGGTTTGATGGACGGCTCGGTAGTTCGTTATGGATGCTCCTTATTATTGCATTTAGCTCCATTCTTGCCTTTTTGTTTCAAGGGAGCTTTTGTGTTCCCGTTTCCTCCGCTTTCATTATATTTGCATTTTGCTTATATAATTGTTTTTGCTGTACATCGAGACGATGTACAATTCAAGTGTGGGGAGGTGGTTTAGCGCTTGAGCTTTGTTGTCTGTTTTGAAAAAAAAATAATAATAATACAAAGCTCTCTTGAACATTTTCTTTTGTGGCATGATAATCAAATCAACATAAGTTTTTATATAAGCTCTAAAGTTTTTTGATAAATGTATAAGGGTAAACGCAAAAAGGGGGTTCGATCGAGTGAAGATTACCATCAAGTAACGTGTTTTTTTGTATAAATATGAGCATGAGAAATCGAGTGATTGACCTACTTGTTTGCCTGGCATATTTACCCAATACGCCCGTTTCCATGAGTTATTTTTGAGCCTTGTAGCTTTAGAATTATTTTTGCTCATGTTTTTGCGGGCAAAGATTGAGTGAGCCAGATAACTTTTGTGATTTAGAACTTGTGTTAGGTATACATTTCGAGGCCACAAAGCAAACATATAGCACGAAAATGATTAAGGCATTAGGAAACCTTTTATTTTCAGCCATTTATAGTTATTCCTACACCCGAATCATACCCCTAGTCAAACCAATTTGAGACTTCCCCTGTCATTTCTTTTAAATCACTAAATATTAACCACTTGGCCAAATTAGCCTTCTATATTTTAACCCAATTTTTTGGTTGGAAACCCGGTTCGGTTATTCATTAACTTGTAGCCCTTTTTGTATAGTATCTTAGTTTATTAGTTACAACCTTATGGTTAAGAGTTTTTATCTAAGTAGACTTATTTAGTTCTCTCTAAAACATGGTTGAAAAAAATGAAAAAAAACACGAAACGAATCATTATAATTTGAAAAAGCCTTATCAATTGGCTTTGTTAGAGCAATTTTAGGAGTTAAAAAGCTAAACTTATCGGTTAAATCCCGGTTAGATATTATTAAGTTGTATAGTTGTATTTTCTTATGGTTCAAGCTAGTCAAACCGTTGGGTTACAACCGTTTTAGCCACTTTCAAAATCCACTTCCACACCCTTAACCCTAGCCAAGTTAGAACCCAAACAAGACCTCATGATTTATGTTTTATTTTTGTCGAGTGATTAGATTTGATCCTTCCACAAGCTTATGATATCGCATAGTCATCGTCTTGGCATCGAGTGTTCTAAACATACTCCATGATTTATATGCGTACCTATAATTAGCCGAGTGTGTGTGAACATTGTGAGGATGCAAGGTGAGCTTGTAGGGATTTCTAAAATGGACCATTGCTCATAAACATATTTTGCATACTTTTGGTTTTTCCTTCATGTTGAGTAGTCCTTAATTGTTATAGCCCAGTTATTTATTTGTACTTATAAAATGCTAGTTTAGATGATTGCCATTGAGAGAGTCTTTGTTCTTTTTGGTTTGCTTGAGGACAAACAAAGTTCAAGTGTGGGGATGTTTGATGTATAAGAACTTATACATCTTTTAAACGTCAAATATGCCCCGTTTATGCAAGAACTCGTTGTATTTTAATTGATTTTGGTACTCATTTGAGTTGTTTGTGAAAGTACAGGTGCTGGCTATGACCCGATGTTGAAACGGAGGCTTTTGGAGCAAAATGGAGCAAAAATGGAACATTCCAGTAAACTGCTAGATATGGCACGACCGTGCCAAGCCAACCAGCATCAGCACTCTCATTAGCACTATCAACAGACAACGCAAACCAGGATCCATGACTGGCACGACCGTGCCACCCCCAAGCATGACTATGCATGGTCTCTGATCAGCTCATTTCGAGATCGCAACATTCATCGTCGACAATTCATTGATAAGCACGGTCATGCCATGGTTTGGCATGGTCGTGCCACCTCGGGAAACTTTGAGCAGGATTATTCCAGAAATGGTAGCAAACAAGATCGATAGACGAAAAATAACTCTGACACTTACCAAGCACGACCGTGCCAAAAGGCGGTAGGTCATGCCAAACACCTAGCAGCTTAAATACGAGTTTCAAGCTCATTTGGAGAGGAGTTGGAGCATTTTGGTGAAGTTTTCTCTCAAGAATCTAGACTTAGAAGGTTTTAGAGCCAAGAAGGAGCCTTGAAGTAGACTTAATCGTTAGAAGATTCACTAGTTATGATTTAAGCTTGCCTTTAAACTTGGTTAGCTTACTATTTACATTATGAATAATTTGAGTTTTCTTGTACTTGATTTGGTAGTTATGAGCCTTATGAGTAAAACATTTGTGTTGCTTATACTTTGTTGAAGCTAATGAATAGTGATAACATGGAAGTAGATGTGGTGATTATTTTTGTTAATCTTCATAGTGATGTTTAATCTTGTTCTTGGAGTTCATGTTCATGTTTAAAGTCTTTGTTCTTGAATGTTTGGTCATAAGTATTTACATGTTGTGTTGGAAAGCTCATGTAGAGATTATGATTGTTAACTCTTATTAACTTGTTAGCACGCTTCATCGTATGAAACTAGGAATGCTAATTGCTAACATGAATTGAATGGTGATTTGAACATGTGCATGGATTCTTACATTTAGATTTGGAAAGATCAAAAGAATGTTTATATGAATTATATAGTTTGTGTTTGTGTTAGTGTGATGATTTAGGCAAAGATTGATGTCTAGCATGACCATGCTTGTGGTTCGTATCAAGAACATAATGAAGGCATTGCTTACCTAAAACCAAGTTAGGGTGATTAGTATGTTGTTCATAGTAGTTTTCCCCACAATTGTAGAGTTAGTAGTTTTGACAAACAAATAAATCATCATTAAAGATAAACATCAACTTAACAGGTGGTCTTAAAAGAATAAATTTTAGGTGATTAGAATGTTATTTCATTTTAGTTTTCCTAAGATTTATAAAGCTAGGAAGCCTTGATTGGGGACTTAGTTGAATTTAGAGCTTGCATCACCACTAGTCTTTCCCATTTGTTGTCGCATGCTTATTAGTTGATACTTAATTTAGGTAACCTCTTTTAGATATTGCTCTTCCTTAGATTAGTTAGTAGTTTGTTATTTTTGCATGATAAATTAGAAACAAAAATCAACCCATCAATTGAAAAGGCTTTAAAGTAGCAAAAGTTTAGTATCGAGACATGAAGCGTGCGTATATATACATATTTTTACAATGAATTTTACACACGAACTCGGTTTTAATATTTATAACAATGATTTATACCTTAACATTAAAATACACACAAAAGGACAAGTGTACCCTATCATATATGTAGTAAAGTAAGGGTAAGAACCAGATGTCGATCCATGGACGCGGGCGGACGCTTATGTACTAAACCGTTGTCATTAGTTTACTGGTAAAAAGATAGGTGAATGAGTTTCTAACTAAAATTATCTAAAAATATATTCTAAAACATAAAAGACTCCAAATACAAAAAATTAATTATTTGTCTTGTTTTATAAACAAACTAAGCATGTTAACTAAGTTGGAAATGTCACAAAGGCATTTGATCAATCTTCCAATTATAAAGACAATTAGTATCCCTTTCGGGAATCCTTACATGATAGTCCTTCGGAAGGTTAACGCGATAAACACACTTTAACTACCTAAAATTATTCATTAACGAGCTATTGATATATTTTCATGTGAATCTTTTTAAAAATAAGTTAGTCATCCGTTAAGAGTTTTCTAACCCCCACTTATCAAGTAAAGCTATACCAAATCACAATACAACCACCGAGACAAGCATAACATAGATTATATCACAAACCATTCCATTTTGCAAGTCTTGAACACACTTCTGCTAAGTTAGGCATTTTAACCAAAATTACTAAACAAAGATTATGAACCATGTCAAGAACTCGCAATAACACCATCTAACCCGTTAAAGCCCTTACGTGTAAGAAAACATTCTTGATCAAAATTAGATTTATCTTTTATTAAACCAATACCCATTTCTAGTTTCATGGTGTAAACACAATAACAAGTTAATAGTTTACTAACAAATGATTAATTAAGGGGGTTTTTTTTCAACATATCCTAACTAACCATTCATTAATCATCCAAGATGAACAACCACAATCAAGAATCCAACATCAATGAAACAAGTTTGCCATATGATCATCAAGATTCAAACATGAAAAAGTTGCTAGAGCTTCATACAAACAAGATTACAAACTAGAGATTGTTCATGGAACAAGTATCTTAATGTCATTACAATAATATATAAACATCAGCTCAATGCTTGCAGATATGCTCAAAATGTATGTTAAGAACAAGAAATTAAATCATAAACAAGCATGATGGATTGGATGATGGATGAGCTTGTTGCAACTTTAGGCTTGAAATCAACCCAACCAGGTAGCTCTCGTACCCAAGAAATCGCCCATAAATTGTAAAATTACCCAACAATTTATAGAAATTTTCATATCCGCCGTGCAACAACAAGTGTCATCGTGACGTTAGTTGCAGGTATGGGCCAAACTAGTGGACGATTGGGCGGAAAAACTTTCAGATGTGCATGGTTATGCATGTGGGCCGCATGGTCGTGCATGGTCTTCAAAGCAGTTTGTTGTTCAGTGTTCAGGTAGCATGCACGGGGCGCACTTGGGCCGCACGACCGTGCGTGTTGAGAAATCAGCTGCACTGCCTTGTAATTGCTAGTGCTCCCGGGGTCGTGAGTCGCGCACGGTCGTGCCGATGGTTTGCATGGTCGTGCACGAGCCGTAACATCAACAAATTCTACAAAATTCATCCGAAATGCTCGTAAATCCCACTTGTTCTTCAACTTTGTCTGTGGCACGCCGTTTAAGACCTGAAAATACAAAAGTGCCCGATTAAGTACCTAAACAACGAAGTTTTAGTCAAAAACTCGTAAATAGGGAGTAAAATGGGGGACTTAAATATGTATAATTTAACGTATATCAAGACACCACGTCCACGGATGGATATACGGTTGTTACGATAAACTATATTACCACCCGATGGGTACACTTGCCCCTTTTGTGTGTGTAGTTTAGTTCTTGGGTGAAAATCATTTTAAAACTAAATTTGTGTGAAGGAAAATTAAATTATAAAAATATATATAATTCACGCACATCACAAGTACTGAAGGAGGCAAGAGATCACCTGCAAGAAAGACTTTCAAACTATTGATCATGGATGCTGCAAGAGCCAACTTCTCTTCATTCTGCTTGGTTAGAAATGCAAGGTTTTCTGCAGAGGGTGTGGATGGGACATTCTGAGAAGCTGAGGGGTACGTTTGTGTGCTGAGGAAATTGCTGAGCAGTAGCAGGTGCAGCTGAGTTGTTCAGAAGAGACATGTCGTACATGTTTGTCTTCTGATCATGTAGCTGAGCTTGAGTTAACAGACTGAAGACAACATTCAGATTACTTTTTTCACCGGGCTTAAAAAAAGGTTAGGATGACTTTGAGACATCAAGGCAGTATTAGTACCGGTCACCCCTTTAGCAATCATGACGTTCTTGTGGTTTAGCCCTCTCTGCTGGTTGTCGATTTCATATGATTGATGGTAGCGATCAGTTCGGTGAGAGTAACTTCATTCAGATTTGTAGTACGTTTGATCATCGAGACATTGGCATCCCAACTTTTAGGCAGTGAGTTCAAAAGTTGGCGATTCATCCCACTGTTAGTAATGGAGATAGCAACACTGATCATCTGTGAAACAAGCTTGAAAAATCTCCAGATTTGGTTTTCCAAAGTCTCCCCGTAAATATGATTGAACGAACTGAATGCTGGTTCAACATGTTTACCCTGCTAGCCTTCATGTCGGTGTTTCCTTCATATAGATTCTTCAGCGCATCCCAGATCTCTTTCGCATTTGTGCAGTTTTCGAAAACAATCGAGATATCATGACCGAGAGCCATAGTAAGATTCTCCATTGCCTTATCGTCTTCGTCTTTGATTTTTCAATCGTCGTCCATCCACAAATCTTCAGGTTTCAGAATCCGAGTGCGCAGATCATCTGCAGTTGCATACATGATAGTACGGGGACCATCACGAATACACCTCCAAATACCGGGTTCCTTAGCTTTGCAATACTGCTCAAAATGCCAGGTCCACTCAAAATAGTCATCTTCATATAGCAACCTCAGAATTTTGGTAGATGTTATGATAGCCTGATCTAGTTCTTGATGTAACAGTAGAGTCTTTGAATAGTTGTTAATGTAGCGTTGGCGAGATCCACAGCGGTAAAAATACCGTTTGGGTTCATCATTTTTAATTTTACCAAATAGTGATTAATTATATTTTAATTAGAAATGAAAAGTCCAATTGGTCCATTCCGAAATGGTCAACAAAGTCAACTCTGAACAGTGATTTCGAACAGCAACTCGATTTGGAATAGTAACTCGATTCTGAATAGTAACCCGATCCGGAACAGTAATCTCCAATTCGAATAGTCAATTCGGAATAGTAACTTGGAACAGTAACTCGAATAGTATCTCGGACTCAGAACAGTGATATATCTGAGATACCTGATGATGATCCGAGATGATTATCCGAGATGCTTGATTATGATCCGAGATGGGTTCGTGATGCAAGTATTGTATCCGAGATGTATTCGAGTTCTTCAAAATATGGTCCGAGATGTTCAAGAAGATGATCCGAGTCTTCAAGAAGATGATCTGAGATGCAACCGAGATCCAACCGAAACTCCGAAACAGTAGCAAGTGCAGTCCGAAACAGTATGATACTAGATCTTAGCCTGGAAACAGGTTCAAAAAGGCTCTGATACCAATTGTAAGTCCTGAAAACCGGATCTCATGATATCATACGAGGCTTGTTTGGTGGCGGAATCACACAAACAAGCTACGAATCAAATAGAAAAGATATAAGATGAAGTACAAAGATCAACTTGCATACAAATGTTGTAATTTGTCTAATACAAGTTGTAGAGAGAAACCACCAAAAAGCTCCTAACCCTAATACATCATTATCTATTTATACTAGAGAGTCAGAGCACCATTAACTTAAAACCCTAAAGCCTAAAAGCCTTCCCCAAGCCCATATACACAAGATAATCCATATCACTAATATAACTAATGCATTAACCTTATTAGGTCCTAACAGAAAGATCCAAAATGATCAAATTATAATATGACATGAAATACAAGATATTATATCAACCAGTGGGTTATCACCCCGCGCGGGATATGCAACATGCGAACGTAATGATAAAAAACTACAATGGTATATTTAAAAGTCACGGGAAAGTTACATCGTTGTGTATGAAAGTTAAGTTATTCAAACATAACTTCTACCAAAATGTGTATAAAGAAATCACGACGACTGTAGATTACAGCAGATTGATGTGCGTGAATTAAATATATTTTTATTACTATGATTTTCGTTCACACAGATTAGGTTTTAAAATGGTATTTACCTAAAACCAACTACACACAAAGGGGCAAGTGTACCCGTCAGGTGGTAGTACAGCCGGCCGGTAAGAACCAGATATCAATCCGTGGACTCGGTGTCTCAATACTAGATCTTTGCTACTTTTAAACTCGGTTCAATGGATGAATTGATTTCTTGATTTTTTTAACTATCATAAAAAGATAACAATTAACTACTTGAATTACTAAAGATCAATAATTAAGAAAGGTTGCTTAAATTAAGTATCCACTAATAAACATATGACAACATTTAAGGAAAACTAATGGTGATGCAAGTTCTAGATTCAACTAAGTTTCCATTCAAGGTTTCCTAGTTTTATAAATCTTGGGAAAATTATAATGAAACAACATTTTAATCACCTAAGATTAATTCTTTTAAGTTCACTTGCTAAGTTGATGTTAATCTTTAATAATGAGTTAATTGTTTGTCAAAACTCCTAACCCTACAAACTAAGGTAAACTTAATATGAACAACACATTAATCACCCTAACTTGGTTTCAAGTAAATGACATCTTCAACAAGTTCTTGATATGAATCACAAGCATGGTCATGCTAGATAACAACCTTGGCCTAAATCATCAACCCATGTAGGTCCCCTAGTCCTTATGGATCTTGACAGAATCGTCTATCTAATCTAGAGTGCAGAATCCCCTAGATCAGATTTCACAGAAAACACAAGAACACGAACACAATTCCTTTAAACAGTCTTCTATTAATTATCCAACACTATGTGTTTACAACCAATTCAAGACTCTCTAGAAATCTCTCAGCCACTCTCTGTAGATTTCTTACAACCAACTAACTCTCAGTTCTGACTATCTAACCTAAAACCCTAATGCATAACATCTATTTAACTACATGTCTGTATACTGGGCTTTATACTGGGCTAGGCCATTCTCCAAGCCCATTAAAACTCTTAACAAGCTAAAAACAAATGCTAAGCCCAATACAAAATATCCAAAGACTAAACAATTAAACTATTAAGCTGTTGTCACCAATATGCACCAACAGACTCCCCCTTGACAATAGCTTCATAGTGTAAATTTGTCTTCAAACATCTTGTGATATTTTGGTCTTTGGAAAGCTTCAGCTACACATAAATTCTGACATTAACAGACTCCCCCTAAGCTGATGCATCCAATCACCAAATCTTCATTCATTGTAGATTAGTAAGCTAGCATTCTCTGATTAAGATCTTATCTCCAACTTCCTCTATGTTACCCTTTGCAATGTAGTAGAAGGATCCTACCATGCATCTTCACACATTCATCACTCCACTCTTAATATGTACTTTACTTGAATTATGCACTTCATTTTGATAACTGCATCAATCTGTTTAGAAACACAAGCAAGTAACTCGAAAAACCATTAGTTCTTCTCCACATTAAAGATAAACCAATATTTTATCTGATCCTGCAAAAACAAACAACTTATCAAATCAAAACTGGGAGACATCAAAACAAATCTTTTTGTATTGTTATATTTTATGAAACAAATAACTAACAAGAAAATAAACACTCTATTTTTGTGAGTGTCACCGTTAAGAAGATCATATCAGCAACATCAAACTGTTTTCACACTCTTTTATATTTCTATATGCGATATTCATGAATAGCAGTTCAAGACGATTACCAGTATTGTTTATCCACTTAAACAAAATACATGAACATTTCAAGTACCATTACCTCGTGAACTGTTTAGATAATTTATACTGATATACTAGTGTGTCCTACTTCAGGACATACCCTCCGCGATCAAGGTATGCACAAAAATTCATCGTAGTAGGTGAGTATACCGAAACTCGTCATTTTTGATTTACAACGTTAGATAATTGGTGATCAGGTCAGTACTTCCGTACAGCAAAGAGACCAATATCAAACGAGGGTTAGGACAAATACCAAATTTTGGTACGAATAATGCATTTTGCACATTTGAATGACTCTCTAGGAGAGCTTCTTCAATTTTTGGGATTTGGCATTTAGCTCTTTTAAGATATCCTGGTTGTGCCTAGGTCAGCATATAGCTGGATGCAGCAGAAGGACAACCTTGATACCCCGGATGAAATAACGATATAAAGACCTAAAACCTCAGATTTTGGCAATCTATCAACGCAAGATTTAAGGTTATAAAACCATATGCCACTGATATATTACCTACTCATACACAGTTTATGATTTTTGTATCACAAAGGTAAGTTGATTATTCATGCCTTTTGCCTACTGGTACATCATATGTTGAAGCTGCTATCACACTTAAGCAATTTTCTTTTAATTTCAGTGTGACAGTCTAACTTGCTGATGTACTATCATTTCTTCCTTTTCGCATAGTGAAAAACTCATTTTTGATTTTCTATTTTTTTATGTTTTTGATTTTTGAAAAGCAGTAAATTATTTACAAACTATTTATATGGAAAAATTTTCAACTTTTCAACTTACTCCCCCTAAACTCACGCACTAACTAAAACTCTTTTTGGCTTAGGGAAATTTCTCCCCTAAATCTTTGTTTTTATGGAGTAAGGTTTTAAAACAGAAATTTAAACACAAACAGACTCCCACTTCAACCTGACAAAAGGTTTTTCACTGTTAGTAAACATTTTCTATCACAGAAATAATTCGTTACCATGGGTAACCTACTATTCACCTCAGAAGCTTTACAGGAATAACCACTGTTGAACACATCAACATTCCTTCTTGGTCATCCTGGACACACTCAACAACTTAGTTCAACAAGTTCTTGATATGAATCACAAGCATGGTCATGCTAGATAACAACCTTGGCCTAAATCATCAACCCATGTAGGTCCCCTAGTCCTTATGGATCTTGTCAGAATCGTCTATCTAATCTAGAGTGCGGAATCCCTTAGATCAGATTTCACTGAAAACACAAGAACACGAACACAATTCCTTTAAACAGTCTTCTATTGATTATCCAACACTATGTGTTTACAACCAATTCAAGACTCTCTAGAAATCTCTCAACCACTCTCTGTAGATTTCTTCCAACCAACTAACTCTCTGTTCTGACTGTCTAACCTAAAACCCTAATGCATAACATGTATTTATACTACATGTATACATACTAGGCTTTATACTGGGCTAGGCTATTCTCCAAGCCCATTACAACTCTTAACAAGCTAAACACAAATGCTAAGCCCAATACAGAATATCCAAATACTAAACAATTAAACTATTAAGCTGTTGTCACCAATATGCACCAACAACCCAACATGAACATAAACCATAGAATCCATATAAACATTCATATGATCTTTCCAAATCTAAATGCAAGAATTTATACTCATATTCAAATCATCATTCTAATCATGTTTGTAATTACCATTCCTAGTTTCATGCTATGAATCAAATCAACAAACTAACAAGATTCAACAATCATGATCTCTACATGGGCTTTCCAACACTACATGTAAATACTTATGACCAAACATTCAAGAATAATGACTTTAAACATGAACATGCATTCCAAGAACAAGATCAAATATCATCATGAAGATTAACATACAACAATCACCACATGTATTTCCATGTTGTCAAATGTTCATTAGCTTCAACAAAATTCAAGCAACACAATTGTTTAGGCAAGAAGGCTCATAATAACTAATCCAAATGCAAAATAATATAGATTGTGCATGAATAAAAAGTGGAATACTAGAGTTTAAGACAAGATAGTAGATAAAATGAGTTGAATATCAAGTGATACAACCTTCCTAAAGGTTCCTTCTTCAATTTCCAAACTTCCAAGATCAGATTCTTGAGAGAGAAAGTTCACCCAAATGCTCCAATTCCTCTTCAAATGAGCTGAATTCAAGTATTTAAGCTACTGGGCATTTGGCACGACCGTGCCACCTTTTGGCACGGTCGTGCTTAGTAATTGGCATGTGCCTTTCTGAGTTGTTGACCAAGTTTGATGCCAAATCCGGAAAGATCCCGCTAGAATTTCCCCGAGGTGGCACGACCATGCCAAAGTGTGACACGATCGTGCTTATCGATATTGTACTCGGAAATGATTATGTTTATCTCGGAAATTAGCTGATCAGAACTTGTGATAGCACGAGCACGGTCGTGCTTGGGGTTGGCACGACCGTGCCAGATGTTGGACTGGCTTGGTTTGTGCAGACTGATGGTAGTGCTGATGATAGTGCCGGCTTCCGAAGGCTTGGCACGGTCGTGCCAAGGGTTGGCACGGTCATGCCATATCTGGCAATTTGGCTGAAATGTTCCATTTTTGCTCCAAATCGCTCCAATAGCCTTCGTTTCTTCACCGGGCCGAAGCCTGGACCTGTATTTTCACAAACAACTCAAATGAGTATCAAGATCAATGAAAACACAACGAGTTTTCGCATAAATGGGGAATATTTTGACGTTTAAAAGATGTGTAACTTCTTATACATCAAACATCCCCACACTTGAACTTTGGTTGTCCTCAAACAAACTAAGGTAAACAAACAATTCTCTCTCAATAATCATCTCAACTAGCATTATATAAGCACAAATAAATAACTTGGGCAAAACAAGACGGATTACTCAACATAAAAGGAAAAACCAAAAAGTATGTGAAATATGGTTATGAGAAATAATCCATCTTGACATGCCTACAAGCTCACCTTACTTCCTCGCAATGTTCACACACACTCGGCTAAAAATATAAGAGACATAAAATTCATGGCGTATGTTTAGAACACTCGATGCCAAGACAATGACTATGCGATATCATAAGCTTGTGTAAGGATCAAATCTAAACACTTAACTAACACATAACACAAATCAAGAGATCTGGTGTGGGTTATAACTTGGCTAGGGTAAAGGGTGTGGAAATGGATTTATAAAAGTGGCTAAAACGGCTAAAAACTGATGGCTCGACTAACTTGAAGCGAAGAAGTACAAAACTATGCAACTTATTAATAACTAACCGAGAGCTAACCAACCGCTTAGATATCTCCCCAAAATTGCTCTAACAAAGCCAATTGACAAGGCTTTTTCAACTTTGATTTTTTTTCAACGCTTTAGAGGGAACTAAGTACGTCTACTTAGATAAAAACTCCAAGCAATGATGTTATGACTAATAAATCGATACTATACAAGAAGGCTTACAAGTTAGTCTTAACCGGATCGGGCTTTAAACCAAAAATGTGGGTTAAAAAATAAAAGGCTAATTTGGCTAATTGGTGATATTTAGTGGTTTAAAAGAAACAAAGGGAAATGCTCAAATTGGTTTAACTAAGAGTGTGATTTGGGTGGGTGCAGAAATAGATAAAAATGGTTAAAAATAAAAGGTTTCCTACTGCCTCAATCATTTTTATGCTATGTATTTGCTTTGTGTTCTCGAAATGCATGCCTAACACAAGTTCTAAACCGCAAAAGTCATTCGGCGCACTTAATCTTGGCCCGCAAAAACATGAGCAAAAATAATTCTAAAGCTATAAGGCTCAAAAAATAACTCATGGAAATGGGCGTATTGGGTAAATATGCAAGGCAAACAGGTAGGTATGTTTCTTGATTTCTTACGCTCAAATTTATACAAAAATTTTGTTACTAGATGGCAACTTTTATTCGAGCAAATCCTTTTTCGTTCACCTTTGTATATTTATCAAAAACTTTAGCGTTTATGTATAACTTGCGTTGATTTGATTATTCAAGAGAGTTTGTATTATTATTATTATTTTTTTCGGACAACCACAAACAAGCTTAACCACCTCCCCACACTTGAATTGTACATCACCCTCGATGTACAACAAAAAACGAGCATAATGTAATGCAATAATATAGTGACAGTGGAGGAAGCGGGAATACGAAAACTCCCCTGAATTGTAAAGGCTAGAATGGAGCAAAAGAAGGTAATACGAAACATTCCAACGAACTATCGCACCTCCAGCAACTAGCACATCATCAAATCAATACTGCACACTGGCAAACATAATCAAGATCACAAGAAACAACCCAACCCAAAACTCCCTTGTCTTTGTTTATAAAGCAAACAACTAAATTAAAATGTACGAAATTAAAGCAATAAACGAAGGAGTGTACGGACAATGCAAAATGGTACACTCCTCAAACACAAAATGCAAATAAAAATACGGCATATGCTGCAAGATCAGGGTCGGCCGCCAGATCCTGAGGGACCGGCATCATCTCGGCGGTCAAACCGGGATCTCCGCGTGAAGTGCGACGGCGGCTGTGTGTAGGGATGACCGAGCGAGCTTGCTAGGTGCTGCTGTGAACCGAATAGCCAATCAAAGTTACACCTGCTGTACTCATACATATCCTCTAAAAAGTTTCCCTGTCTATGCTGCTCTACGTGGATCAAATCCACGTCATGCCGTACAGCCTGCTAGTCCAAAGCCAACCCATCCATGCGTCTCCAAAGATCAACTAGAGATGGCTCATACGGGCCGTATGCACCTTGCTCAAACCCGCCACCAAAACCACCAAACATGTGCTCCCAGTTTAGGCTCCCAAAGCTCTGGCCTAATTCACCTATCTGAATGTGAGGGTCTGCTCCCCCAGCAACCTCACCTGGCCCGAATCCTGGAGCATCCTGCATGTGGACGTCGTCGCCACCACCAACATTGCCTTCCTCTTGATCACTTTCCCCCTCAGGAAGTGGATCCCAAATCCTACCCAGGCGATCCACTAGCTTTGGGATACCATTTACTTTGCGAATCAATGCATGGTTGTCAATTGCGCCACATCGAGAAGTCCATAATCACAAGCTACGGTGAGATCATCTAACCGTACCCTGTAGTACTTAGCTAACCTGGTGGTACTTAGCTAACCTGGTGGCAAATGCACCACCACAGATCCTCTAAGTGGGGGTCGAACCAATACCCCTTTGGACAGACTCAGCAACACTAACCGCAACATTGCAATTGGATCCAGAGATGATGAAATAAAGGTAGAAGAGGTCGCGGGTGGTGATGTTACCAGTACTATCACCCCGACCTCTGATTACGTGAAAGATGGCGCGCTCGATTATGCGGTGCAACGGGTCAAGAATCCATGTAGCCTTGGCTCGTCTTGGGTCCCATTCTCGACCCGGCATAGTGATCTTAGCCTAGAATGCGGCTTTATCCGCGTCAGCTTCCCACTCCTGAAGACTACCGTGAAAGAGCTAGGAGTCAATCTCGTCTTCCACATATAACCCAAGTATCTGCCCGAACCTGCTGATAGATTGGTGATGCCATTTCCGTCCCAGGCGGTAACTAACACCAACCCGTTTCTCGTAAACATCCGGGCATGGGAAGATAAACCTGAATGAAGCAAAAAACTCAATGACTAGCTCAACATATTGTGGCTCAGCCATCGCGAAGAGGCGGGTCCACGGGGGAGTTATAAGATCCTCAAACCGTTCGGTCTGACCAAGCAAGTCAAGATCGACGGTCTGAAGTGTCCGCATAGGCTCGATTAAATGCCTCCTAGCCTATAGCCTTTCAACTTTGGCGATGCAATGCTCTTTTCTGGCATTGTCGCTGAACCTGAGAAACGAATGATTCATCTGCAAAAATGAGACAAATTTAGCAATTAAAATGCGGAAAACCGAACAAAAACTGGGTTCGAGACAGGTCCGCACGATCGTGCCTTATGTTGGCACGATCGTGTGTCCTTGATTCCAGCAGGTTTTATGAAGATATCAGACTTATGAAGTTTTTTTGGGTTTGTTTATCATGAAGCACGATCGTGCCACACTTGAGCACTCTCGTGCTAAACCAATTTTGGGTGAACTTTTGTGAAAACTGAAAATTTTTATGAAGGGCACGACCGTGCCAACCTAAGGCACGATCGTGCGTGTTGAATTTTTGGGCAGGATTTCCAACTTCATCAACAATTTATGAAGGGCACGATCGTGCCATATGTTGGCACGATCGTGCGTGATGAATTTATGGGATTTTTAAAGCAGTTCACCCACAAATTATGAAGAGCATGGTCGTGCCAACGTTTGGCACGACCATGCGTGACGGAATCGCAACCTGCAACAGCCCCCAAAATTCACCCAAAACCCCGATTTTTTAACACTTTTGCTTGGGGGTTTTGTAGATCGGTCAAGTGTGGTCCACGACAACATAAAATACACAAAAAACGGGCTTGAATCGGACGATTTAGACCAAACCCTAAAACTTAGAAGAAAAAAAACTTGAAGAACAAACCCCAAATACTCAACAACTAAAAAGAAAAGAAGAAATATTCGTACCTGGATTGATGCTTGGGATGAAAGGAAAACAGATTTCTTGAAGGAAGGAAGGAAGTGTGGAGGATTCGTGAGTGGGTTGTGAGGATTCAAGTGACTTTTGAAGGTTTTAAAGAAAAACAATATGGGCTTTATGAGTTCTACAAATGGGTCTGCACTAGCAGGTCTGACAGTGCCAGAAAACCCTGTTGATAGTGCTTATTTTTACGATTTTCGGTTTTTTTAGTTATTTCCCCACTTAAGTTTATTTATTCACATTTAATAAAACCAAGGTAAAAATCACTTGAATTGGGATCACTCACGAAACACCTCCTATCAAGAAAAGAGCCGAACTAACATACCTGAAGATCGGTGATGCATTCCAACATCCCCCGCATCTAGAACGAACCGCAACCTGAAAAATAAACTAAGCAAACAAAAAGAAAAACATTTATCAAACCTAAAAAACATGCAAAGTTTAGTTACGAGTCTTCAGCTAGACTGACCACCCCGAATTCATTTGTTCTTGGGGTGGAGGGTGACAACCTCCTCACTCTTATCCACGGCGCCACCAACATACGACTTCAGCCTGTGCCCATTGACTTTGAACAATCGGCCATCCTCATGGCCTATCTCCACTATTCCATAGGGGAACACCGATCGCACCGTGTAAGGACCTGACCAACGAGACTTAAGCATGCCAGGAAACAACTTAAGACTCGAGTTGTATAACAAAACACGATCACCCACCTGGAATTCTTTCTTGTCCTTCAAGCCGGAGTCGTGGAGCGTCTTAGTACATTCCTTATATAGCTTGGAGCTCTCATAAGCATCATTCCGGAGCTCCTCGATCTTGTGGATCTTTTACAAACCTGTTTTCGCTCGCAGCTGCCATATCAAGGTTAACTATTTTCAAAGCCAAGTACGCCTTATGCTCGAGCTCAACAGGGAGATGACAAGACTTCCCATAGACCAGCTTAAATGGAGTAATGCCTATAGGGGTCTTGTAGGCCATTCAAAAGGCCCACAGTGCATCATCCAGTCTTTCAGACCAGTCCTTACAGCTTGCGCTCACCGTCTTCTCCAAGATACGCTTAATGCCCTGATTCGTGACCTCGACTTACCCACTAGTCTGTGGGTGGTATGGTGTAGAAAATCGATGTTGCACACCATATCGGGACAATGCCTTCTCCAACTGAGCATTACAAAAGTGTGTCCCCCGGTCACTAATCAACGCTTTAGGAGCACCAAAGCGCGCGAACAACTTCTTCAGAAACCTAACCACCATCCTAGCATCATTGGTGGGCAAAGCTTGCGCTTCCGCCCACTTTGACACGTAATCGATCGTGACTAGGATGTATCGGTTTCCGAAGGATGTCGGAAAAGGGCCCATAAAGTCTAAGCCCCACACATCAAAAACCTCACAGACTTGAATGTCATTCTGCGGTATCTCATTACGTGCTGAGATATTGCTTGCCCTTTGGCAGGCATCACATGATCTCACAAACTCATGGGCGTCTCTAAAGATAGAAGGCCGGAAGAATCCAATATCGAACACCTTCTTTGCGAGCATTGTGATTTCCTTGAAAAAAGGACTTTAGCGTCTCATTGCGGAAGCAGAAGTTCAATCATTCCTCATTCACTTCTAGGGCTTGGGTTAGAGAGGGGGGAATAGATTAAATAAATAAAGTCGAAGTGTAGTTCATATTTCTCAGCTCAGGTTAGAGCACCAGGCAAAGGACCAAAAGGAATCCTAAAGGAGTAGGAGCTAGCTTGAATGGAAGTGGAGAAGACAAGATGGACTGGCTATCGACTTTGCTAACGAATGAGACTCTTCTTCAATTTATTGGGGCGTACTTCATACTACAGCAGGCTGCATTGTTCGCCCCATGATGACCTCCCGTAGGTCCCTCGTGACAGTGGTGAAGAATGTCCCTCGCCTCGTCACCATGCATGCAGCGCCGGATCATCTAATCTGCGCCCACCCTAAATAGATAAGGGTCATCCCAAAGATAGTACTTAACATCTGCAAAAAAATTCCGCTTCTGCTGAGAGGTCATCCCTTCGATCAGGATGCCGCTGGCTAGGTAGTTTGCGATGTCAGCAAACCATGGGGAGTCTTCATTTGTCTCGATCCGCATAAGAAACTCGTGGGGAAAATTGTCATTGACGTTGGCCCCATGAACTTCTTTTCCCTCGTAATGCTCAAGTCGGGACAAATGATCAGCTGCCAAATTTTTGGCCCCTTTCTTGTCACGGATTTCAATATCAAACTCTTGCAACAAAAGAATCCATCGTATCAATCTAGGTTTAGCATCTTGCTTGCCAAAGAGATACCGAATTGTTGCATGATCTGTGTAGATGATAGTCTTGGAGAGGATGAGATAAGATCGAAACTTGTCGAAGGCAAAGACCACGGCTAGGAGCTCTTTTTCTAGTCGTGGTATAATGCTCTTGAGCGTCGTTCAAGGTCTTACTCACATAGTAAATCGGGTGAAAATGCTTATCTCTCCTCTGACCCAAGGCAGCCCCGACTGCGAAATCACTCGCATCGCACATCAACTCAAATGGTAATTCCCAGTCGGGAGCTACCATGATTGGGTCATTCACTAATTTCTCCTTCAGCAGCTCGAATGCTTTCAGGCATTCATCGGAGAAAACAAACTAGGCATCCTTCTCTAGAAGCTGGGTTATCGGACGGGCGATTTTGGAAAAATCCTTTCTGAATCGCCGGTAAAAACCTGCATGACCAAGAAAACTCCTAATAGATTTCACGGATGTCGGCGGCGGGAGCTTAGAAATAGTCTCAACTTTGGCTCGATCAACCTCGAGCCCCGCCTGTAAAATCTTGTGCCCAAGCACAATGCCCTCCTTTACCATAAAGTGGCATTTTTCCCAGTTTAAAACAAGGTTGGCCTCCTCACACCTGGCCAACATCCTCTTCAGATTTCCGAGACAATGATCGAAGGAACTCCCGAATACAGAAAAATCATCCATGAAGACCTCCATGGAGTCCTCGATCATGTCGTGAAAAATAGCCACCATACATCTTTGAAATGTGGCTGGGGCATTGCACAGTCCAAAGGGCATTCGCTGGTAGGCAAATGTGCCATAGGGACATGTGAATGTCGTCTTCTCCTGGTCCTCAGGAGAGATGTGAATCTGAAAGTAGCCAGAGAAACCATCAAGGAAACAGTAGAACATCCTCCCCGAAAGCCTCTCTAACATCTGATCAATGAAAGGAAGAGGAAAATGATCTTTCCTCGTGGCATCATTGAGTTTGCGATAGTTAATGCAAACTCTCCACCCGGTGACAGTACAAGTGGGAATCAACTCGTTTTTCTTATTGGTCACCACCGTCATCCCTCCTTTCTTCGGGACTACCTGCACGGGACTAACCTAAGCGAATCAGAGATCGGATATATCAGACCCGCATCAAGTAATTTGATGACCTCTTTCTTCACAACATCCTGCATGTTCGGATTTAAACGCCTATGGTGCTGCACTACAGATTTAAAGTCCTCCTCCATCAAGATCTTGTGGGTACAAAAGGATGGATTGATCCCTTTTACATCCATGATCTTCCAAGCGATCACCTTTTTATGTTGCTTCAAAACTTCAAGCAATCGACCCTTCTCTTCTTCCGATAATCCAGCAGAAATGATGACGGGCAAATGAGTCGCACCCTCCAAGAAAGCATACTCCAAGTGATCTGGAAGCTCCTTAAGCACAATTGAAGGTGGATCCTCAACCGAAGGTGTGCTTTAGACTCAGCAACACGATCCACAACCTCAAAAACCTCGGGACGTGGGGGAGCTACATGGCCTATCAGACATGTCATCTCTTCGACTAACTGATCCACAGCAAGTGAACCAAAAGTCTCCCCTCCAAATAACTCTGTGTCCACAACATCCTCCTCAAATGTGCTACGAAGATGGTCACTCACATATGTATCAATAGTCTCAATAAAGTAGAGTGTATCATCGTGACTCTATGGATGCTGCATGGATTTCCCAATATCAAAGGTCACCTCCTCATCGTCCACCCTAAGAGTAAGTCTACCGGTGCAAACATTGATCAATGCTCGAGCAGTGGCAAGGAATGGGCGACCTAAGATGAGAGGAACAGTTTTGTCCTCATCCATGTCCAAAATCACAAAATCGACCGGAAAGACAAACTTGTCGATCTTCACTAGCATATTCTCAACTATACCTCAAGGATACTTCACTGAACGATCGGCTAGCTGAATGCTCATACGAGTAGGTTTTGGCTCTCCCAAGTCCAGCTTAGCAAAAACCGCATATGGCATGAGGTTTATGCTGGCTCCAAGATCAGCTAGTGCATTGCTGACCGACAAACTACCAATCAAGCATGGGATAGTGAAACTCCCGGGATCACTCATTTTATTTAGTAGTTCGTTCTGAAGAACTGCTGAACACTCCTTATTCAAGGTCACATGCGAAAGCTCCACAAGCTTCTTTTTGTTAGATAAGATATCTTTCAGAAACTTGGCATATTTAGGCATTTGAGCAAGTGCCTCGATAAACGGTAAATTTATGTGAAGTTGCTTGAAAAGCTCAAGAAATTTATTGTAGTGTTCTTCCATTCTCTGCTTCTTTAACCTCCCCGGATATGGAACGGGAGGGACATACTTTCTCACTGGCTCCTTGGGACATGCTGTACTTGCTGGGTCTTGCCTCAGTTGCACCTCTCCCAGAGACTCAGTCTCAATCTCCTCAACAATCTCGTCATCAATCGGCTTATTAGGAACAGCCGAAGTGACGGGCTCAGCGATCCTGCCGCTTCTCAACGTGATGGTCTTTGCAGTGACTTTCGGATTTGGCTCTGTATTGCTTGGAAGGCCCCCCTGATGTCTCTCGGACAACATCTTAGCAATCTGACCAACTTGGTTTTCAGTGGTCTGCATGGAAGCCTTTTGGCTTCTCAACTCACTCTCGTGCCTCATGAAACGACTGTCATACTCCTTGAAACGCTTTTCATTTTCGACTCTTTGAGAATCTTGACCAGCTAAGAGTTGACTAAACATATCCTGCACACTAGGTTCATTAGTGGGAGGCATCTGCTGAGGCTGAGGTGCACTGTATCCTCCAAGAGTTGTGGGACGTGGAGCAAATCCGGGTGGATGCTGATTCGACGCTTCAGACTTCCAACTGAAATTTGGGTGATTCTTCCACCCCGGATTGTAAGTGTTGTTGTAGGGATTATGCTGAGGACGGTATTGGTTTCCCATGAAATCTACATGCTCGTGTGAAACCTCTCCTATTGGAAAATCGCCTACCTAATATGCTCCCCCACTTGAGGAGCCACTTGAGTGGATCTCCATCACTCGATCAAACTTCGAAGATAAGGCATCCATTCGTGCTGTGATGGCGGTGAACTCGTTTACGTGATGAACTCCTTGTCTAGAACTCTTCCCTCTTGATGGCTGTTGTGTCCGATTCTTCAAGGCACATTTCTCTAAGATCTCAAATGCCTCGTTGGCATTTTTCGTGCCAATGTCTCCGCCTGAATATGTATCGACCATCATCTGTCCTTGACCATCCAAACCATGGTAGAAGATCTGACATTGTTGCCACTTAGGCAACCCGTGGTGTGGGCCTTTCTCATGAGCTCTTTAAACAGCTCCCACGCCTCATAAAGGGGCTCATCATCGTTCTGACGAATGTTAAGAATCTTGGTTCTTAACCAAATAGTTTTCTCTGGGGGGGAAATATTTCTGAAGGAACTTCTCAGCTAATTGATTCCATGTAGTGATAGACCCAGCTAGAAGTGAAAGAGGCCACTCCTTAGCTCCATCACGTAAAGAAAACGGAAAGAGCTGAAGGCGTATTGCATCCGATGATGCATCACGAATGGTGAATGTGGCACAAACCTCCAGAAAACACGCAATATGGACACTAGGATCCTCGTAATCCATGCCATAAAACTTAACCGCATTCTGCAACATCGATATGGTACCAGATTTGATCTCGAAATTATTATTATTTATTGTGGTGCATTGATGCTCGCAGGTAAACCCTCAAGGGAAGGCGTTCCTATGCCGTTTAGAACCCTTGTTTCCTCTTCGTCTGCCATTTCTACGTGAACCTCGTGGAATGTGTTGTCTCCCAATGCGTCTACCTCGATCGTAGTGGCCACCACGCGCGACCGCTCCCACAGTCTCCGATGAAAATTGAGCTCCGGCTCCGATGAAGGCTCAACGGTTTCAGCATCTGGGGTTGAAGACATACACGGCCTGTAAGGAAAAAGAAGGAATACAATGCACTATGTATACACAAAGATAAAAAGAACAACTAATTAATCAATTACCATTTTTTTTTTCTTTTCTTTTCAAATAATCATGCAAAGACAAAAAAAACAACCAGACAAAAATTTGGACACTTTTTACATTGGTTTAATAAGTAACTCCAACCATTGTTAAGAAGACCGAGTCCTCGGCAATGGCGCCAAAAACTTGATGTGCGTGAATTAAATATATTTTTATTACTATGATTTTCGTTCACACAGATTAGGTTCTAAAATGGTATTTACCTAAAACCAACTACACACACAAAGGGGCAAGTGTACTCGTCAGGTGGTAGTACAGCCGGTCGGTAATAACCGGATATCAATCCATAGACTTGGTGTCTCAATACTAGATCTTTGCTACTTTTAAACATGGTTCAATGGATGAAGTGATTTCTTGATTTTTTTTAACTATCATAAAAAGATAACAATTAACTACTTGAATTACTAAAGATCAATAATTAAGAAAGGTTGCTTAAATTAAGTATCCACTAATAAACATATGACAACATTTAAGGAAAAATAATGCTGATGCAAGTTCTAGATTCAACTAAGTTTCCATTCAAGGTTTCCTAGTTTTATAAATCTTGGGAAAATTATAATGAAACAATATTTTAATCACCTAAGATTAATTCTTTTAAGTTCACTTGCTAAGTTGATGTTAATCTTTAATAATGAGTTAATTGTTTGTCAAAACTCCTAACCCTACAAATTAAGGAAAACTTAATATGAACAACACATTAATCACCATAACTTGGTTTCAATTAAATAACATCTTCAACAAGTTCTTGATATGAATCACAAGCATGGTCATGCTAGATAACAACCTTGGCCTAAATCAACCCAACCTGAACACAAACCATATAATCCATGTAAACATTTATATGATCTTTCCAAATTCAAATGTAAGAATTCATACTCCTATTCAAATCATCATTCTAATCACGTTAGCAATTACCATTCCTAGTTTCATGCTATGAATCAAATCAACATGGGCTTTCCAACACTACATGTAACAAGATTCAACAATCATGATCTCTACATGGGCTTTCCAACACTACATGTAAATACTTATGACCAAACATTCAAGAATAATGACTTTAAACATGAACATGCATTCCAAGAACAAGATCAAATATCATCATGAAGATTAACATACAACAATCACCACATCTATTTCCATGTTGTCAAATGTTCATTAGCTTCAACAAAATTCAAGCAACACAATTGTTTAGCCTAGAAGGCTCATAATAACTAAGCCAAATGCAAAATAATATAGATTATGCATGAATAACAAGTGGAATACTAGAGTTTAAGACAAGACAATCGATAAAATGAGTTGAATATCAAGTGATACAACCTTCCTAAAGGCTCCTTCTTCAATTTCCAAACTTCCAAGATCAGATTCTTGAGAGAGAAAGTTCACCCAAA
The DNA here is from genome assembly GCA_947069175.1 of Scalesia atractyloides. NCBI lineage: Eukaryota > Viridiplantae > Streptophyta > Magnoliopsida > Asterales > Asteraceae > Scalesia > Scalesia atractyloides. Next base: position 46,382,551 of record CAMTDV010000027.1, read on the forward strand.
TGCTCCAATTCCTCTTCAAATGAGCTGAATTCAAGTATTTAAGCTACTGGGCATTTGGCACGACCGTGCCACCTTTTGGCACGGTCGTGCTCAGTAATTGGCAGGTGCCTTTCTGAGTTGTTGACCAAGTTTGATGCCAAATCCGGAAAGATCCCGCTAGAATTTCCCGAGGTGGCACGACCATGCCAAAGTGTGGCACGGTCGTGCTGATCGATATTGTACTCGGAAATGATTATGTTTATCTCGGAAATTAGCTGATCAGAACTTGTGATAGCACGAGCACGGTCGTGCTTGGGGTTGGCACGACCGTGCCAGATGTTGGACTGGCTTGGTTTGTGCAGACTGATGGTAGTGCTGATGATAGTGCCGGCTTCCGAAGGCTTGGCATGGTCGTGCCAAGGGTTGGCACGCTCGTGCCATATCTGGCAGTTTTGCTGAAATGTTCCATTTTTGCTTCAAATCGCTCCAAAAGCGTTGGTTTCTTCACCGGGTCGAAGCCCGGACCTGTATTTTCACAAACAACTCAAATGAGTATTAAGATCAATGAAAACACAACGAGTTTTCGCATAAATGGGGAATATTTGACGTTTAAAAGATGTATAAATTCTTATACATCACAAATCGGTTTAAATATAGATAAAAATACATAGCAATGGTATATTTAGATATGAGTGTTGAACAGTTTAAAAAACCGAATAGTTTAAAAAATGTTTAAAAAACCGGTCGGTTTAATAAAACGTTAAAAAAATTCACGTCAAAATATAGATAAGAAAAACTTGCATTGGGTGTTGGTATAAAAAAACTAAACACATACATAAATCACGTGAATTGTAGGCAAGGAGTTCTTCTATTATATATATAATATATAATATATAATATATAATAATAACATGAACAAAATTTGCTATTAATCAACAAGTTAAAAAATATACTCACAATGCTTTTTAAGTTATAAAATGCAACCATTTGGAAACAAGAAAAACATCAAATCCCAACAAACATGAACTACAATAACACAAAAGGTATAACGCACAAACAGAAGCTAATACACGGCAAGTGAATTCAACAGAGAATGTAAAGTTTGATACGCAGGTGAAGGTACGCAAAGCGTCAAATAACTACAACACCAAGAAAATGTCTAGTTTCGTGATTAATTCTAGGTATAAAACATGAGGCAGCAATTAAAGAGCATGATTTTAAACTGTTTTGCATCTATATATCCCCAACCCACAACTTCATGTTTGTATCAACAACAGACAAAAAAACAGCAGAAAACCAGCAATAGATGATACAAATTAGTGTGTAACAATTGCTGTGCTTTTTCACTAGTAAATGCAAAGCCTATACCAGGCTTATGTCACATGCCCATTTTACTTGGTAATAGTAAGATGCTGCAATGCGTCAGATGCGCAAAATGGTCCAAAAGAGACTGAATTCGCCATCTCACAGGAAGTAGTCGGGTGTCCTACGCGTCACATCTGGCTCACCCCTCCTAGGAGCTGGGTCAAACTGCAATGTAAGATTCTCTTTTTAGTTTCAATACTGAGATACACATTTTATAACGAAAATCACAAAAATTGTCACGCTAACTTTTAGGATATTTATACCTTAATAGCCATAACATACATTAAATAGACGTATATCATCACATATGTCTTAAAATTTAAGAGTAATAAAGTACACGAAGGGTCCCTGTGGCTTACCAAAATTCTGGATTTGGTCCCTAACTTTCCAAAAGTACACGAATGATCCCTGTGGTTTGCACTTCGTAACACATTTAGTCCGTAACTTGGACCTGCTAAAACCCATAGATTTGTTGGCTCGGGACTAAATGTGTTACAAAGTGCAAACCACAAGGACCATCCGTGTACTTTTAGAAAGCTAGGGACCAAATCCAAAATTTTGGCAAACTGCACGGACCATCCGTGTACTTTACTCTAAAATTTATAAGTCTGTCTCGTTTTAAGAAAATAAAGTGGATATAGTAAAAGTAGATACGTGGAAACAAATATATACCCGAAAAAAAATACACGAAGATAAAATGGATTTTGTCTTATGAAATGTGATTAGATTTAAGAAAGAGAGGAACCTGAATGAAGGTGTGACCTTTGCAATCATCTACTTCAAGAATGGAAGCCATATTCCCGCAACGGTAACAATAATTAGGTGCACTAAAGATTGTCACAACCTTTTGTTCCTGTTTAAAGGCAATCCAGAGTCGTTACAAAGATCTATTATCCGAACGAAAATACAGAGGTTTTGAAGTTATTACATGACCCCAGTTGAATCCCTCCATAACCAGCTGGTGCGCTCTCGCAATGAGCTTTAACCCATTTGTATGGTTGAATTGTTCAGATATGTCCTGATAAAATACCAAATCAAGTTCAGAAATCATATAATAAAGGATTAATACAATAACAAAAAAATTTACTTTCTTGTTTAGATAAAAAAAAATGGTCCATGAACCTAATGGGGGCATAGTCCCTCAACTTGTCAAAAATACACGAAAAGGTCATTAAACTAATTTTGTATATCAAAGTCCATATACTTTTTTAGAATGCACGTACTTAATTTTTTTATGAATAATGATTTGTTAATTTTTAAGTGGGTGATATAAGATGGTATAAATTTTATTTTACAAGAAAATTCACAAGCACGTGCATTTTAGAAAAGTTAGGGATTTCATAAACAAAAATTAGGGTAGTGACATTTTCATCTAGTGTTCACAAGTTCGCGAACTTTAATAATTAGGTTTAGAGATTTTTTTGTGATAAATAAGAAAATGTCGTGGTGTTTTATCTTATGCTACTAATCCATAAATAAATGAAATAAATTAAAAGGGAAATGGGAGATAATACTTGGCCAAATGTGTATCCAGCACCCCGAGGTGAGATACCCCAACCACACCGATCATCGGGATCTGACCAAAGAAGATCACACATTGGCCCCTCATGGGGCACTTCTTGAACACGATCAAAATTTCTTATATTATCAAGGGTCTCAATTGAAGGAGATAATCCACCATGAAGGCAAAATATTTCGGACTCCACCTGCATATAAAGGCGGTCGGTCACTTGATAGCATCATCATAATAGAATAATCACCCCGTAGAAAGTATGATTCATATATGCTAAGGCTCTAAGGGGGTGTTTGGATCCGCTCTGTGGAACTAGTCACCTAACTATTGTGTCTTAAAGACATAATAATTGGTTTTTAATGAGTGGAAATGCAATATCCTGCTTCTGATTATTTGCTTCTTTTGGGGATGAATAATCAGTTGTGTTACAGTTCTTATCATTAATCTTCAATAGTAAGAATTTGGCAAACAATCAAACATATAAATATTATAACATCAAGCAACATAAGCATATCCAAACACCTTCTTCAACACAACCAAATTAATACAGTTGTGTATCTGATTCTAACTATTCAGTATCATATAATCACACTGTCAAAACGCCCATCCAAACACCCCCTAAGCCAATTTAAGAAGAAAAACAACCAGATTATAAAGAATAGAAGGTGTACCAATGCGGTAAGAGGAAAATAGTCGAACAAATCCGTAAAAGTCTTCCACACACTAGCATTACCATATCTGCAAAAAGTTGCTATGATTATACAACAAAACTATGAACAAAAGAAATGTGACCCTTTATTTTATAAAGCGCGCCTAGGTGTGAGGCACATTCGGGAATTCTCCATAGACTGTTGCTTTAGCGACGATGAGGTGTGTACGTGACACAATTAGAAGTGTGCCTTTTTAGTGCCCTCCATAGAAGTTCCCCTTTGCGCATCATGTACATGCAACCTATGATGCACTGGGACGGGTACGGGAACAGGGTACGGATACGGGGACGGGTACGGGAAACGGCAAAACTAAAAAAATCAAGAAGCGGGGACGGGACGGGTACGGGAATAAAAACATATAAAAAATAAATATATATCAAAGATAATGTAACACAAAACCCCAAAATAGTTATATATTGATGTAAAGCTCAAAAATCCCATTTCTTCCTAATTTAATGTAAGGTAGTGAAAATAGAGGGGTTAAATGTTAAAATACAAAAACTAATTTTACAGTTTTTATGTAAGTTTTACAAGTTTTAATGACTAAAAGTAACCTAATGAAAGATATAGGGGTTAAATGTTAAAACCCATAAACTTATTTAACCCTAGAAAGGCTCAAACGCAACAAAAAAGCAGCCGCTCTTCTTCTTCACAGTTTCCAGCAAGTCTCCAGCAAGTATCCGACAGAAATTGCAGGTTTCCGGCCAGAAGTCGTCGTCGGAATCCGCTATTTTAACGCTATTCAGTCGATAACTATGACCGGAAACTTGCAGGAAACGTTTCCTGCGCGTCCCCATACACCGTCCCCTTCTCCTGCACGCTTCCTGGCCGTTTCCTACCTGTCGGGGACGTTTCTCGGCCGTCCCCTAGCAGTCCCCGGGACGGGAGACGGCACCTCCCAGGCGTTTCCGTGCTTCCGAGCATGCAACCCTAGACTTGAAATTATAATGTTTGTGACAATAAATGAATATAAGGTAATTACAAAACACTCACTTTCGTAGGCATTCATCATAAAACCCATAAACTTGAGTAATCTGACGACTTTCATGGTTTCCTCTTAATATAGTGATACGCTGTGGATACCGCACTTTGAGGGCGACCAATAACTGAAATATCAAAAATAATAGAATAGAAGAACCATGGTATTAAAAGAATAATTAACAAGAATGCATTGTATTGACTTACAGTTACAGTTTCAACCGAGTAATAACCACGATCAACATAATCTCCCATAAATAAATAATTTGTATCAGGACACTACAAAAGGAACTAATAATATCAAAAGAGTAACATAGACAAGATTCAAAGTAAGTCTAGGATGACAATAATCATGAACCGTACCTTCCCTCCGATTCGAAATAGCTCTGCAAGATCATGGAACTGACCATGAATATCACCACAGATTGTCACAGGGCTTTTAACCGGCTGGAACACAAATGCAAAAAAAGTTTCATGAGTTTATTGTGCAATTACAGAATTATGATTATAATTTGTGCAGTTATAGATAAAATGAGCAATAATGTAATATACCTGTACGTTGCTTTCCACCATCAAGATCTCCTTAGCCTTCTCACACAACACCCTAACCTACATTAAATCAAAGCAGTATATAATGGTGTGAACTCCTGACACGACACGAAAACATAACAGGAACCTAACAATCGAACATGATTCGTGGGTTTGGATTCAGTCTAAACGGGTTAGGGTTGGTTTCGGGTTAAACACGCTTAGCTAAATGAGTCAGGTAAGTCAACCTGGCGGGTTCAGGGGTTGGTTGCCCCGTTTATTTTTGTTATTTTTTAAAAGAAATGTGTTTCATGTTATAACTTAAGCTAATAAGTACTTTAAGCAAAAGTGTTGATGTTAAACGGGAATCATGTTTTAAAATTTTAACGTAATTGTTGCATACGCATTTGTATTTTTTTTATTTTAAATCTATAATTTTGGAGTATTGATATGCAAAAAAAATATGTTTGTCTTAAATGGGTCATGTTTGTGTGAGCTGCAAATGAGCTTTTCGTGTCGGGTTCATGTAAAGCATTACACTAAACTTCTGTCCACCATGGTTAAAGTGATGTAACAAAGATGAATGCTGAAATGAAAACCGAAAGCATGCCAGCCAAAACTTAAACATGTATGCATTCATCTTACAGTGGCATAACAACAAAATTAATAGAACACAACAGAACATAGAATCTGATGGTGTTCAAAAACCGACTGAACCACCCAAACCAAAGCCAGTCCCTCAGTTTGAGATCCAAATATTCAAATTATAAGGGTCGAATCTGCATCAACCAATGTTCTTCCTCAAATTGTCAAAATTTGACACCCCACAAAATTCATAAATCCCTTTTTATCCAAAATTTATTGCAGCTCCCAGCTATAAATTTGAATACCAGAGCCATAAATTTCTCAATTCGAGCATGCTACAACATACTGATACACAAATTGATTTTAACCGTACCCCCATAACCCGACCCGAACAAACCCATTATCCGATTAAAACGATTGTTATTAGGTTCGGGTTTCAGTTAAGACCTTTAAACATCAAAATCCCAAATAACCCGAAACCCAACAAACCCGATTGTTAGTCGGGTATCGGATACAATTTATCGTACCCAACAACCCAGATAACCCGAAACCCGAATAACAAAGCCGATCAACAGCGTAGATCAATTGTACGGTATTGATGAAAGACATATTAGAAATTCAAACTGAAAACTTTGAACGTAACCCGCAATAGATCTGACCCATTAACCAGATCTGACTCAACTCAAATAAAAGTCAACGAATTGGGGATGGATGAATGAATAATAACCTCTTGTTCTGATAAGGGCTTGCATTGCATGAGCTGAGAGATATATTCATCGGTGTTGCCATTAGCGCCGGAGACATCTGGACCCGAGCTCATCCTTTCTTTCCTTTTCTTCGATGGCTTTCTTGAACAATAAATTGACAGGAATGTTAAATGATAAGAGCCAGAAATAATTTTTTGAAAGAATCGGTGTGGGGTGAAGAGGAGAGTGGGTGGTGGTACCGATGGCGGAGGTGGTGGTGGTGAAACCGATGTGCCAAATGATAATTGAGGAAAAAAAAAGTCTTTGTTAGAACATTGCGAATCAAATCTCTTATATAATTTTTATAATTATATTAAAAATTATTATTTTTAATTAAATAATATTTTTATATTTTTATTATTATATTTTGTCTTTAATCTACTCAAAACCACTTTCAAAAAAATATTAAAAATTTATAAAAGTGAATAATATCTACTCCAAATTTACTGATAAACGGAAATTTTTTCTTCTTTTTCTCTCTCAACCATTAACAACAATTTACAACCACTTTAAAAAAATATAGAGGCTTCAATCACACGAAAATAGAGGGTCAATTGTGAATGCTCTTACAGTATTTAGGTCTTTTTTTATACGGGGATTCTATTTGCATACTGGGGATTTTACCCCGACACTTTGACAATTCAATACAGATCGTATAAGCATATATGATCCATATTGAATAAAGTTAAGACATGGTAGACTGACAGGTTCAGGGGATGTCTGACGGCTGACTTATACGGATCGTATACGCCTATACGATCCGTATTGAGACCTTGACTTTTTGATGTTTGAATTTTGGTGTGTTTTGTTTGTTTCTTGGTATTTGGGGTTTGGTTATTGGTATTTATTGTTGGTTATTTTGTTTTAATAAGTTTTCAAATGTTTATTATTTTTTTATCGTTATGTATTGTATTATAGTGTATCGTATCACATTTTTAACTTTTTAATATTTATTGGTGTGTTGTTGTTTAATTATTGTTTTTATATGTTTTGTAATTTGTTATATATTTATATATATCGTTACCTGACGTATCTTATTTTTCCCGGTTATGTATCACTCTGTATTCAACCAAACGGTGTTATACATTATACACAACCAAACCAACGTATTCAAACATTGTAAATAAACATCACAAATATAAATAAACTGAAAGCTGCGAATTTAAATATATAATAAGTTTGTATATACAAGACATAATACAAAAAAAGGTAACAGTTATCCAAAGGATCCTGATCGGTGTGAGACGGCTGCAGATCCTGACCATTGCCAGTATAGGAGTCATGCCACGAGCCACCGCTGCCTGTATATCGCCTTGTATCGCCCGCATCAAAAGGAGCTCAGTCCAGGCGTGGTGGGCGTCCCTGCGCGCCTGTAGTCGGTCCTCCATCTGCTGTAACGCAAGCATCATAGCTGGTGGCAACTTTTCATACAAGACGTGCTGAGGGTACTAAGGCACCCATGTGGCTGCGGCGGCGGTGGCGGCAACGGACTAAGCTCTCAGTCGACCTGCGCATATACACAACTGTTAGAACATGACGGTAAATTTAACGTGTTATACAAATTAAGTAAATAAGTGCTTACCTCGGCGTGAACGGTAACCTCGTCATCGTCACCACCATCACCATCATCGTCCTCGTCACCGTCATCATCATCGTCACAATCACCATCATCTGTTGGGTGTGCGGGATCCTCCTCGGCTGGATACTCATCAGGTAGGGAGGTAGGGACAAAAATGGTGCCCTCGTGATCGCAAAAGGGCAGGCTAATACCCAGGCCGTAATCATGAGTGACATGCATGCCAATCAGCGTCGCGCGCGTCAAAAGTGACGACTCGACCATGCCAAACTCCGTGATCTATGGGTCCTCACTCGGAACGAGGCCCAGCGACACAACAATCTGCGTGTGTACGCCCCGCCGTACAACAAACCCCGCCCTTGCCTGTGAAACGCCACCGCAAACCAATCTATTAGGCAGCGAGCGAGGGCGCACGGTTGGCGCCATATAAGGTATCGCATATAGGACAGATCCCCTTGATTGCACCGCTCGCGACTCTTCGAGCGTGGTGCAATAGATGTGGCAATAAGCCTATGTAGGTAATGGTGTAGGGGATCTGTAATGTGGGACACCCTGGACTTCGATTTGCCAAAGCGACCCGGACCGCTCACACTCCAAAATCTGGCGAGTGTCATTCAGGGTACAATGTGTAGGTAAACGGTATATAGTGGGGTTTCTGTCTCCTGCAACGTATAGAAGCGGTGTATGTGGCAAACTCACACAGGGACATATCAAAGTACTACCCGGCCAATATAAAACTGACCTCAACCCACGGGTCCTCGGGATCATCATCCTCCTCGAGACGGTCAGCTGGTCTCGGAGCTAGCACGAACGAGGACAAAAACTCGATAACGAACACCCGAAAGGACGACAGATACGCCAACTAGAACATCCTTTAACACGATAGGGTTAGTATTTCATAAACAAAACAAAAAAATAGAATAATAGACAGATACGCCAACTGGAAGTTCCCTCCACGTCCACGACCCAGTCTACCATCGCCGCCCCTCCCGGCGCCTCTACCACCACCACCGCCCCTCCTGGCGCCTCTACTACCACCACCACCCCGGCCTCGACCACCAACAACCATGTCCATCTATAAAGTTTAAAAGTTTTACAAAGTTTAAAATTTATAAAGTTTTCAAATTTACAAAAAATAAAAAATTATAAAGCTTACAAAGTTTTCAAATTTTCAAAATTTTAAAAATTATAAAGTTTAAAACTTTTAAAGTTTTCATATTTTTAAAATTTAAAAATTATAAAGATTAAGATTTTTAAAGTTTTCAAAATTTCAAAATATAAAAAATTTCAAAAACTTAAAAACTTTTCAGAAACTTAAAAAGTTAGTTTTTAAATTTTCAAAAATTATAACGTTTTTAAATACTTTTTTTTATTTTTGAACCGATACGCATCGTATAGGCTCATACGTATCGTATCGGTTTAAAAGTCTTCAAAAAAATAAGAAAATTTTGAACCGATACGATGCGTGAATCTTCAAAAAAATAATAAAAATTTTAAACCGATACAATGCGTATAAGGCCAATACGCATTGTATCGGGTCAAAATACAGCCAAAAAATACAGAGCATAACCCAAACATCAAAAATTCACAAAACAAACCCAAATTCGACCCTAATAAATAAGAAATACTGTTTATATACGATCTAAAATACTTTAAAAGGGAGGGTTTGATTAACATACGTGGATATGTAGTAGATCTGTATAGGTTGCGTATTCCAACCGTATGTTCGAATTCCGGGCGTAGATCCGTATATAGAGCGTATGTGTGTGTTTGGCAGCGTTTGGTTTGTATTGGTATGTTAACCCCTTGTGAATCAGGGGGTTATACTATGCTGATACTTAATACACATCGTATAGGTCTATACATGCGTATACGACCCCTTGATTTCTCAAAAAATATAAAGGTTATTAGAGAATTCAGGGGGTCCTATACGCATCGTATATGCCTCTATACGATATGCATTTCGTGTAGTCTTACGTCCAAAGTGCTGCTTCTTCGCCTCGGTGTCTTACCCAGAGATAGTTCGGTGGCGGCATTGGATAGTCCCTGTCAAGATTGACATGGATGAAATAACCATTGTTAACATATACCAGTGTAACCATCTGATGGGGGACACGTGCGCGCTCTTGATGATAGAAGGGGAATAAAGTCGAATAGCCTCTTATGTCTAATATGTGAACAATCACACCAAATCTATGGGCAAGAAAGAGTCCTGCCTGAGGCATCTTCATCCAATGCTCCATGGGTGCTCTCTCAACTCCGGTAAAATTTATTCTTTTTAGTTGCGTGTCGTAGTCTCCTGCTAAGTCACTGTCTAAGATGTGCTTCCACATATCTTTGTTCGCCCCCACACTCTTCAACTAGTTGGCTCTGAATAAACCCAAAGTAGTCTTGTTCCAACCATAAACCCACAGCCATAGCCCGAAACCCACAGTGTCCATCCGGCTTGACATTTTTTATTCTTGAAATGTTGGGGTGGAACGCTTTTGGAATCTGTTTTTTGAACCTGAGAACATATTCAAGCGTTCCATCATCAGTGATTAACGGAAACCCATGGTCCTCGCAAGGCTCTTTTTTCCGGGAAGCCGTTGAGCGACTGCGTCGCTTTAACGACCTTTGAGACTTTTGAGACATTGTAGATGTAGATGGTATTAGAGAATCTTGGGACTGTACATAAGAGCTGTGTCGAGGAGGGTCACACCTACTTTGTTCGGAAGGCCCAACTGAGCTATGTCTAGCAGGTTGTTTCTTCTTTGTTGTTGGACCTTGGACGTTGGCCGCTTGTGAGTGTTTTCTTGTACGACATGCGGTTTTTTGTCGCTCATAAATGGGTTTATCACCTCCTTCATCTTTGATATGATGCTTTTCTTCACTTGTGGGGATTAGGTACACATTTTTTGTTTCACATCTTCGTATTCTTTTTCTACATCAATGTAACATTTGTCAAAAACGGGTTTCCAAAACCCGCTCCGTTTTGTAATCGAATATCAAGTTATAAATGTCACGTTGTGTATTTATGGTTATTTTGATTTTTAATGATACATAATTAATAAACAAACTAAACTATAAAAATTATTTTTGCTAAAAAGTGAAAACAAAATAAATAAAAATAACATGTTGCTGCCGGGACTCGAACCCGGGTCAGCCGGAACCTAAATCCAAAGACTTAACACACACCCACATCACCACTCCGCCACTTGTTGTTTTCTGTCATCTCTAGGAAACAAATAACTCTTATACACAAACCAAGTTAAACCGGTTGCGCCAACTGAGAAACTGAAATCGGCAATTCAATCGTCTAATTGTTTGATTAATCGCACATTCATGTTTATAACCGATGAACCGACAAATTCTAATCAATTGAATTGACTTGAATTCGGATGATGATGGGTTTTATAACCGAAACCATCCAACAATCTGAATTACTTCAATCTTAGACCTCTCCTGCGACTCAAAATACTCTGCAAGACCTTCAATTGCATTTCCGCAACTTTACAGTCCACCGGAGAAGCTTAAATCAACTCGCCGGAAAAATTCTGCAAGTCGCCGGAAAACCAGGACTCACATCCACACGGTAATTCCTCCGACTCTTTCTGTTTCAATCATGAGATTAATCGGTCACTAACACAACTCCACCATCAGAATCAATCCTAGTCAACGTATGTCGAAAATCCTACCTTCGCCGGAAAACTTCTGAAACTTCCGGAAACACACCGAGAACTGGTATGACCTTTCAAACTTCTGTCAAACTTTGATTAAGTGCCTCAACTTCACAAATAATCGAACAAAACTGTTAATTGATTTTAACAGCCAGAGTTCACTTCCAGAACCGACGGACCTCTGCCGGAATTCTGTGAACAACACTGATTGGTACGTCTTTTTCCCCAAACTCTCTCCATTCTTTACCTTTAAATTACTTATAATGTTTGAAAATCGAATATGACATGAATCAGTAAAAAACAGTTGGACTTGGTTTTTCTGGGTAAAATTAACGAAGAAGACGAAGACGCAGTATAACATAAGACTAATAAAAATCGATATAATGAACGGGTTAGACACACAGTCCAGCGGTGGACTGTGTGCAAATAATACGCACACGTCACGAGTTCGATCCCTGATACACGCACCCTCTAAGTAATAAAATGCCTTTTTGATTAAAGCTGAACCGGGTTAATCCCGTTAGTTGTTAAGTATAATAAAAACTGAGATATTAACCAGGTTAGACACACAGTCCAGCGGTGGACTGTGTGCAACACTAAGTCGCACATCACGCGTTCGAGTCTGGTTAACGGCACCGGTTCGATGATTTAAAATCTTTTTCTAAAAACAAATGAATTTTGAATAAATCGAATTAGTATATAAATATAATTAAAAACAAGATTATTTCGGGTTAGACACGTAGCTCAGTTGGTAGAGCTGCGTGCACGCGTACGGGAGGTCTCGGGTTCGAGTCTCACCCAGCGCATACTTGCACACTGACCGAACCGGTCAACAGGTCAACAAGTCAACGGTCAACGGTCAACGCAAAAATAAACAATTTTTTTTATATTTTTATTTATATAATTTAATTTAAAAATCAATTAAAAATACTTAAAAATAATATTTTTAAAGATAGAAAATAGCCTTAAACTCACAAAAATATATCTAAAAATTCCATTAAAAATCCTTAATAAAATCCACTCATTTACTATATTTTTCCGTCATTATTTAGGTTAGTAATTCTCGTTGTTCAACTCTCCTGACTCGTGCGCATCTCATCATCTCCATTCAAACGCACCCAATGTGAGTGAATCTTACAAATTCCCCGTTTTAATCACGTTTTGGGGTGTATCATGTGTCTCGTATTATATACTATATTTAAACCATTGTGCATACATCATATCATGAACTTGTATATTCAGCTTGTTTCAACTGATTGTGTGGTTATTATTAGATGCAATTTATTATTTCAGTACATGCAATTTCATAGGCCGCCGCTCCCTATTACATTATGAGCGTTGAGCATGTTCCCCATTACATTATGAGCGTGAGTGCCCACATACGATCGGCTCCGTTTGATTGAGCCTTGATCGCACAGACATTTTTCATTTTCAGTACATGCAATACGATCGGCTCCGTTTGATTGAGCCTTGATCGCACAGTTACATTCATGTTATTTGTTGTATGATGTTGGTATGTTAGTTTATGCTATCACATGTTAATGTATGATATAGTTGTGATTGCTATTGCTACTGCCTGATTATTTACATTTGCTCATTTATGATTATGCACAATTTTTCATTGGTAAGCTAACAAGAAAATCAATAACAAATGTTTATCTAACAAGGTTCACTCGCCAACTTATGTTGACCCAAAAACCCCCATTTTTACACATGATACAGGTGAACCAGCTACAGCCAGAAACACTTAGGATTGGACTAGAAGAATAAAATGATTTAGAGTTTGGGATTGTTTTGTTTGGTTTATTTTCTTTGTATTGTATGGACATGTTTGGATATTTGGGAATGTAATTTTGACTTTAATAAATATGAAACATATTAGTAAATATCATGAGCTTTGGTGATAACCCAATTATGCCCCGACTCTTATTCCGCTGCGGGTCGGGGTGTGACAGATTGGTATCAGAGCCATGACTATAGGGATATAGGATAGGTTATTAGACCCTTAGAGCCTATACTATAGTTGATTAGAAACTTATAAGATTTTGTGTGTTACATGCCAAATTTCATGATGTTTATGTGTTTTATGTTAAATGTTACATTCAATGTTATGCAAGCATGTTCATAAGTATATATTATCATATAATGCCTATCATGAATCATATACTCATAACATATCACATCCATGAAAGCACACACCACATCATGATTGCTTTTACAATGATTTTTGTGTTTTCAAATCTCATCAAAGTGAGTTCTCATGACGGGCATGTAGTAACTGGAAGGGTACCTGTACCGGTAGTCGGAACGTCCTGTCTAGGCTGGCATTCGTATAAATCCAAAATAAAGGACCAGTTTGCCTACCTGGGGACTAACGATGAGAGTACGAAGTACCTATTAGGCCAAAGCATGCTATACCAAACGTCGTGTGAGCTAACCCCACTTTGAGTTGTCATTGTGTCTACACCTGGACACATTCCGACCATACATCTCGTAAACATATTTTGTGGTTTGCATTCGGGTGATGCAAGTGTTAAATCGCCAATACTAATGTGAATCCTACCAAGCCAATAGCCATGGGGGCCCACATGACTATATAGGTGAAGGTATGGGGGACATTTGAGGCCCAACATGAGCAAACCCAAGACATCCTATGGATGTAGTTGCATTATTGATATTTATGTTATTTTCATTTTTCATAAAGACACATGACACCTAAAAAGACTCCATAAACTCACAATTTTCTTACGTATATTCCTGTAGATGTCGTCTAGACAACAACGAAGGGGTAAAAGATCAGGAAGGTCTCAGGAACGCTTGGCCACACACATCGCGAAACAAATGGCCACGATACTGCCTGACATTGTGGTCCAAGTACAACAAGCTCTCGCCACAAATCCCACAAATCCTCCCCAACAACATGACCAGAACATCGACAACCCTCCTACCAGCAAGTGCTCATACAAACATTTCAAATCTTGTGATCCTCCTAAATTTGAGGGGACCGAAGGTGTCACTGCTCTCCTCCACTGGTTCGAGGAAATGGAAAACACCTTCCTCAACTGCGATTGTCCTGAGGATCGCAAGGTTCGATACGCCACCAGGAGACTATTTGGGGTAGTTCTCACTTGGTGGAATACTGAAAAAGGGAAGAGGGGAACTGATGATGCAATGGCCTTAACTTGGGAGGAGTTAAGGGAAATCATGACTAGGCGTTTCTGTCCTAGGAGTGAGATTAAGAAGTTGGAGGACGAATTTCATTCTTTAAAGCAAAAGGAGGGAGATCATACCATCTACAACAAGAGGTTCTTAGAGTTGAACCAAATGGTCCCTAACTTGTTCACCCCAACTTATCGCTTGATCGAGCATTATATTCGAGGTCTTCCCTCGAAAATTCAAGATTCAGTTCTTAGCACTTCACCAGCAACACTTGAAGCTGCTATGGAACTAGCCATTGAACTGACCGAAAATCGCATTCGAAACGGTAAATTCAAAGAGGAGAAGAAGAAAGCCCCCATTGAGGCTCAAACTTCAAACCATTCTGGATCCTCCTCGAAGTTTACTGGTAAAAGGAATCGAAGCACAAGAAACTTCGCCGTCACACAAACCAATTACCATATTCACCCATTACCCAAGTCACCCCTTCACCCGCACCACACAAAAGACCATACCCTGGCCCGTTACCAAAATGCAACCGTTGCCAATACCACCATTCTCCTGATCATCCTTGCCAATATTGCACCGGCTGTGGTCGCGCAGGTCATACTGTTCAAACCTGTCGCATACCTCAGCGAACGAACCGCCACCAGCCTTCAACCCAAACCCACCAACAAATAATGGGTCAAGCCCAACAACCCCTACTACTACCACCTACCCAACATTTAGCTCAAACATACTATAAACCCAACTATCCCATGGTACAACCTATGCGGGCTTGCTACAATTGTGGAGATCCAAGCCATTTTAGAAACACTTGTCCACGTTTGGTGAACATCATTCATGCCCAAGCTCAAGCAAATCCGGTGAATCAAGCTAACCAAGCTCCACCACCTGCAAGAGGAAGAGCTTATAACATCAACGCCAATACTGTTGAAAATAATAACGGCCCAAACGAATCACCCAACTAATTTTTCCTCGCCAAGAATCAAGACTCAACTCCAATCGTCTAGTTTTTAATGTTTTCTTTATGTTATCTCAATCTTTCCGTATTCCAGTTGTAAAATTTGGAAATTTATGTATCCAAGAATTTTAATGCGATTTGATATTACAGTTTTGTTCTGTACTCATTGATTTAACATTTATATCATCATACATCTTGACGTATCTCAATCTCATCATTTAAAGGAGTTGGGTTGTGTCACACTTATACATAGACTGACCCCTTCATCATAACCAACGAGAGAGGTACTGTCATCATTTAGTCATGTATCATCTCAGAATTTAGACTCAAGTTTTGTTCGTTGCGTTGTTTATGTTTTAGAGTCACATAGAACTGATCATGATTTACTGATAAAGCCAACGAAAATTTGACAAGAATATGGTGGATACGCCGCTGGTACTTCCTATATATAAGTATTCTTGACAAAGGATCAAAAGCGTTACCAGGAGGTTATGAAAAGTTCCGTGTAGGTTTAAATATCGTCATGGTTGAAGTTTTTGTTTTATGATACATACCTTAACATTACAAATGTATCAGTTCCCTCAAAACTATTATACATAAAATCGTAAGTGACATCAAAGATCAAAATCCGAGAAGCTCAGCATGTTTCAGTAACAGAAAGGAGACGTACGCAAGGAGCCGTCTTGTGGAGCTAAACTTAAAAATTGAAACTAAATCCGACGGTATTCTATACTACCTAGATCGTATCTGGATTCCTAACCACAACAATCTTCGTGAAATTTTTATGAAGGAAGCTCACAAAACGCGATACTCTATACACCCAGGAGCCGATAAGATGTATCAAGACCTACGATATACCTATTGGTGGCCTGGAATGAAAAAGGATATTGCTGTTTTGTTTCCAAGTGCCTTACATGTTCCAAGGTGAAAGCTGAACACCAAAGACCCTCAGGACTTCTGGTCCAACCTGAAATACCTGTATGGAAGTGGGAAAATATAACCATGGATTTCATTACTGGGTTACCTCGCACTTCTGGTGGGTATGACACTATATGGGTAATAATTGACCGACTTACAAAATCAGCTCACTTTATTCCTATCCGCGAAGATTTCAAGAACGAAAAGCTTGCTCGTATTTATATCAGCGAAATCGTAAGCCGACATGGGGTACCGTTAAGCATTATTTCTGATCGTGATGGTCGTTTCACGTCACGAACATAGCAAGCAGTACAAGCCGTTATGGGTACGCGATTAGATCTCAGTACCGCCTATCATCCTCAAACTGATGGTCAATCTGAACGCACCATCCAAACTCTTGAAGATATGCTTCGCGCATGTGTTATAGACTTCAAGGGAAATTGGGACGCTCATCTACCATTAGTAGAATTTTCGTACAACAACAGCTATCATTCAAGTATCGGCATGGCACCTTTTGAAGCCTTATATGGTCGTAAGTGCCGATCTCCAGTATGTTGGCACGAAATTGGGGAAGCTCAAATCACTGGTCCAGAATTGATCCAAGAAACCACAGACAAGATCCATCAAATCTGAAACAATCTTCTAGCGGCTCAAAGTTGTCAAAAGAGTTACGCAGATAAAGACGGAAGCCTTTAGAGTTTAACATTGGTGATCATGTACTTCTAAAAGTATCACCGTGGAAGGGAGTAGTTCGTTTTAGTCAAAAAGGCAAGCTAGCACCACCCTACGTAGGACCTTTCAAGATACTCGAAAGAGTAGGACCTCTAGCATACAAGCTTGATCTACCAGAAGAACTCAACAGGATTCATCCCACATTCCACGTGTCGAACTTGAAGAAGTGTCTCGCTGATGAAAACCTCCACATTCCGCTGGAAGATATTCAGATTGATGAATCTATGCATTTTATTGAAAGACCAGTAGAGATCATGGACTTCGGAGAGAAACGTCTACGACGAAGTCGCATTCCAATTGTTAGGGTACGCTGGGAGTCGAAACGGGGACCTGAGTTTACTTGGGAACGTGAAGACTCAATGCGTGAAAAATACCCGCATCTTTTTCCTACTACTTCTACTACTTAAAATTTTGGGACGAAATTCCTAAAAGTAGGGGATACTGTAACATTTGTCAAAAACGGGTTTCCAAAACCCGCTCCGTTTTGTAATCGAATATCAAGTTATAAATGTCACGTTGTGTATTTATGGTTATTTTGATTTTTAATGATACATAATTTATAAACAAACTAAACTATAAAAATTATTTTTGCTAAAAAGTGAACAAAATAAATAAAAATAACATGTTGCTGCCGGGACTCGAACCCGGGTCAGCCGGAACCTAAATCCAAAGACTTAACACACACCCACATCGCCACTCCGCCACTTGTTGTTTTCTGTCATCTCTAGAAAACAAATAACTCTTATACACAAACCCAGTTAAACCGGTTGCGCCAACTGAGAAACTGAAATCGGCAATTCAATCGTCTAATCGTTTGATTAATCGCACATTCATGTTTATAACCGATGAACAGACAAATTCTAATCAATTGAATTGACTTGAATTTGGATGATGATGGGTTTTATAACCGAAACCATCCAACAATCTGAATTACTTCAATCTTAGACCTCTCCTGCGACTCAAAATACTCTGCAAGACCTTCAATTGCATTTCCGCAACTTTACAGTCCACCGGAGAAGCTTAAATCAACTCGCCGGAAAAATTCTGCAAGTCGCCGGAAAACCGGGACTCACATCCACATGGTAATTCCTCCGCTCTTTCTGTTTCAATCATGAGATTAATCGGTCACTAACATAACTCCACCATCAGAATCAATCCTAGTCAACGTTTGTCGAAAATCCTACCTTCGCCGGAAAACTTCTGAAACTTCCGGAAACACACCGAGAACTGGTATGACCTTTCAAACTTCTGTCAAACTTTGATTAAGTGCCTCAACTTCACAAATAATCGAACAAAACTGTTAATTGATTTTAAAAGCCAGAGTTCACTTCCAGAACCGACGGACCTCTGCCGGAATTCTGTGAACAACACTGATTGGTACGTCTTTTTCCCCAAACTCTCTCCATTCTTTACCTTTAAATTACTTATAATGTTTGAAAATCGAATATGACATGAATCAGTCAAAAACAGTTGGACTTGGTTTTTCTGGGTAAAATTAACGAAGAAGACGAAGACGCAGTATAACATAAGACTAATAAAAATCGATATAATGAACGGGTTAGACACACAGTCCAGCGGTGGACTGTGTGCAAATAATACGCACACGTTACGAGTTCGATCCCTGATACACGCACCCTCTAAGTAATAAAATGCCTTTTTGATTAAAGCTGAACCGGGTTAATCCCGTTAGTTGTTAAGTATAATAAAAACTGAGATATTAACCAGGTTAGACACACAGTCCAGCGGTGGACTGTGTGCAACACTAAGTCGCACATCACGCGTTCGAGTCTGGTTAACGGCACCGGTTCGATGATTTAAAATCTTTTTCTAAAAACAAATGAATTTTGAATAAATCGAATTAGTATATAAATATAATTAAAAACAAGATTATTTCGGTTAGACACGTAGCTCAGTTGGTAGAGCTGCGTGCACGCGTACGGGAGGTCTCGGGTTCGAGTCTCACCCAGCGCATACTTGCACACTGACCGAACCGGTCAACAGGTCAACAAGTCAACGGTCAACGGTCAACGCAAAAATAAACAATTTTTTTTATATTTGTATTTATATAATTTAATTTAAAAATCAATTAAAATACTTAAAAATAATATTTTTAAAGCTAGAAAATAGCCTTAAACTCACAAAAATATATCTAAAAATTCCATTAAAAATCCTTAATAAAATCCACTCATTTACTATATTTTTCCGTCATTATTTAGGTTAGTAATTCTCGTTGTTCAACTCTCCCGACTCGTGCGCATCTCATCATCTCCATTCAAACGCACCCAATGTGAGTGAATCTTACAAATTCCCCGTTTTAATCACGTTTTGGGGTGTATCATGTGTCTTGTATTATATACTATATTTAAACCATTGTGCATACATCATATCATGAACTTGTATATTCAGCTTGTTTCAACTCTTTGTGTGGTTATTATTAGATGCAATTTATTATTTCAGTACATGCAATTTCATAGGCCGCCGCTCCCCATTACATTATGAGCGTTGAGCATGTTCCCCATTACATTATGAGCATGAGTGCCCACATACGATCGGCTCCGTTTTGAGCCTTGATCGCACAGACATTTTTCATTTTCAGTACATGCAATACGATCGGCTCCGTTTGATTGAGCCTTGATCGCACAGTTACATTCATGTTATTTGTTGTATGATGTTGGTATGTTAATTTATGCTATCACATGTTAATGTATGATATAGTTGTGATTGCTATTGCTACTGCTTGATTATTTACATTTGCTCATTTATGATTATGCACAATTTTTCATTGATAAGCTAACAAGAAAATCAAACAAATGTTTATCTAACAAGGTTCACTCGCCAACTTATGTTGACCCAAAAACCCCCATTTTTACACATGATACAGGTGAACCAGCTGCAGCCAGAAACACTTAGGATTGGACTAGAAGAATAAAATGATTTAGAGTTTGGGATTGTTTTGTTTGGTTTATTTTCTTTGTATTGGATGGACATGTTTGGATATTTGGGAATGTAATTTTGACTTTAATAAATATGAAACATATTAGTAAATATCATGAGCTTTGGTGATAACCCAATTATGCCCCGACTCTTATTCCGCTGCGGGTCGGGGTGTGACAATCAACCTCTTCATCATCAAAAATTAATGGATTCAGATCAAGTTTTCTTCAGAAAATGTCTATATCATCGAGCTGAATAATTCATTCTGCAAAACCAAAAAGCATTACACAAGCATATTAATTAATTCAATAAAACATTCTTATAAGTCTATAAGTACCTCTACTTTGCAATTTCTCTAGACGACAGGCACATAACAACCCGTAACCCTTGTACAGCTGGCAGTCTCATGTTGATCCAAATGACCGCAACGTGCATAGTCTTCGTGTTAGCTTGTTTTTTAGTAGGTTAAGAGCATGGATGGAAACTTTACAAAGTAGGTTGTGAAACAAAGAAATCTCATGGTGGTTGTTCATTCGCTATCTCAACAAAATACATGGTGTTGGATGGGGCATATGCTATCTCAACAAAATACATGGTGTTGGAGATCTATGGTTTTCGGACCACATGTCCTATTGGTACCAAGTGCCAAGAAGCCAAATGTATTTGAGCCAAAAAAAGCCTGAGAACTACTCTGAGGAGGATTATCAAAAATTTGAGCTAGATGCGAAAGCCTTCAGTGTCGTGGCTATGGCACTACCGAATGATATCTATGCCAGCTTGTTACATTGTAATAACACCAACGAGTTGTGGGATGCACTGAAGGAACAATTTGGTGGGATGAAGGGTGTTATCCAGAACACTCATGAAATCCCTAACCAACAATATGAAACCTTCACCCATGTCAAAGGTGAGACCCCGACTCAACAGTTTGAATGATTTCATGTCTTATTAGTGAATTAAAGTTGGTTAACAAGGAATTTACTAAAACCACTTTAAGTAACCAATTTTTAAGATCTTTACCTTCCCCAAATTTCAAGGACATGAGCCTGACCCAGCTACATGGAAAGCTTCTAAGAGCTAACAATTTTTATAAAAGGAATGGTAGGACTTATCCAAGATTAAGTGGGAGGTCAAAAGTGGGGTTGGGTAAATCTAAGATTAAATGTTTTAAGTGTAATAGATTGTGACACTTTCCTAGAGAATGTAAAAGTCAATCAAATAACTCTACACCAATGATTACATATCCAAGTCAAAGAACTCAACCTAATACACAACAACAATTTTATTCCCAAAATTGTCACACCCAAACCGATGGCGGAAACATCGGAGTGTGACGATAACGAGATTGCTCATTGCTCACAACGCTAATAATGACAATATTTAATTTAAAGCAAATTTCATTTCAAGAATAATTGTCAAATACAACATTGAAACAAATACAACAATTAAACTTAACACAATACAACAAATCTGATACAAAAACATTAACCTAAACGTCTAAATGTGTGTATCTAAATCCTTGCTATTTGATTTCATAGCATCCTCTTCATCAACCTGTAATTTAAAATAATAATTCAATGCAAAAGTAAAGGCAAGTATACAACTTTAAGCATAGCATAAGTATACGCATAAAGTTTAAACAAATCCTCATGGCAACTATGATTCTACAAGAGCATATACAAGGCATGCAATACTACTAGTCAAACCCTTAACGCAATCACGATGTTTTAACATGGCCTAAAGATTACACGTGGAGGGGGATGTGTTACTTCCTAAAGCGCTTATACATGTCAAACAAAGGCTTAAAACAAGTTAATGACTAAAGTATCACATAAAGAATGTCCAAGATATAAGTATCAAGTACTCGTATCAAGTATTCATGTGTATAGGATTGTTTGTGCATTTCATAAAGTTTTAAGTGTTGTGGTTTTGATATAAGTAAACATGTTACACCCAAAAGTGTTGTAAACGAAAAGTGGGTCGAGTGTACTCACGGTTTTGCTAGCTTCCCTTTGTTACTTCCATGAAGGGCTTGGGGAGTTGGAGGATCACCAAGCTATCTTTTGAAAGCCTTGAACCTTTAGATAGAGAGAGAGAGAGCTTTAGAGCTTTAGAGAGAAGAGAAGAAGTGTTCGAGGTGTGAAATGAGAGTGGGAGGAGGTGGGTATTTATAGTTGAGGTTTGGGGGTTGAGTTAGGTGAGTATTAAATGCAAGAAACACAATCCAACAAACACAAAATGGACCAATCCATGGGCAAGAAACCACTTTCTTCGGATTATGCTATTTTTAGTCCTTGAACTTAGTTTATCTTACATTTCATGGTAAAACTTGATATTTTTGCATGTTTTCAAGTGTATAATGTATATGTAAGTATATTTTAGGTATCAAGTATGAATGAGTATTTGCACGTATAACAAGTATCGGTTTGTATGTAAACACGTATTTAACAATTAAATGCATGTAAGACAAGTATGCATTAGGTATGAATTTTATTACGATCAAAGTCTCAGATTATATGATTGGGAAATGAAATACGAATGCGATACAAATACAAATTTCCATAAATAGAAATCTGATTACACTTTCTAATTAAGGAAAGTACGAAAAAGCGAGGCGTTACAAAAATACCCCTTGACCCAATGTGCAAAACACAAATCACTTTGCAAAAAAACTGAATCCTGTACCTAAGCATTATATTCATGCTCCACAAGTTCCTCAGGTTCCGTATGTCCAAATGCTAATTGCACATGCTCAAGCACAATAACTGCTCCTGCTCCTACGCCTGCTAAGCCTAGCAACAAAGCTTCTTTACACAAGGCTATGTTGACTGGAGTAGCTTGCCAAAAAATTTAACATATGAAAATTTTGCTTTAATAGCAAATGACTGTGATGAACATGAAACTTTTGTTTACGGATATTGAGCATGTTTCAGGCGAAGTAGATCCAGTTCAAACTGTTACTGGTAAAGAGATTGTTGGTGAACTTGCTGAAAGCTCAAGTCAAGCATCTATTGTTAACAAGGAGTGTGTAGGAAGATTGGATGAAAGCAATCCCAGAAGTTCCACTAAAAGCTTTAGTGTGGATCAAGTTGAATTAGTTGCCTCAAAGGTATCACCTCATACTCTTATAGAGTTGTTTTTAGATAAATGCATTATAGGTTTTACTAACATAAAAGAGGTGAATGAACACCTGAGAGAAAAGGTACAAATTAGTTAAATTATTCCTGAAAAATTGAAAAAAGATTTTAAAACAAGAATAGCTGAAAAGACATTGAGTTAAGCAATCTAAAAATGAAGCATCTATAACCAAGGACCAACTCCAGTCAATGATAGAAAAATATCAAAACTGTAAAAAGGAGTTGGAATCCACACAGATCACTTGTGAAAGATGGGTTGAATTATTTCAAGGTTATGAGATGCTTCTGGATAAACAGATCAAGAGCAATGTGAAGTTTGGGGGTTAGTTTTAGTAAATATGACCAAGAAGAAGAAACCAAAGCTTCCATTAACTTTGAGATGGTTGAAGTTATACCAACCACATCAACTGGGGAAGAAATAAAAGTCATTGAACCTAGTTGCAAGAAATAACTCTTGAAAAGCCACTAAGCTCCATTCAAGTTGAAAAACTAAAGTATGAATTTAAACCTATTTGGTCAAACGAAGGTGATGTTCAGGAAAATTTCAAACCCATTGATTTTACCAACCCAAATGGTCTTGACCCACCCAAGATAAAAATATTTCATCTTTCCAACTCTCAAACAAATGTTAAAGCATCTATTTCCGTAAAGAAAGACAAGGGTAAAAAGAAAGATAAGGTTCCAGCACTGCAGTGTGATTACTGTGGAAAGCAAAATCATGTGGCAAAAGATAGTTTTAAGTTAAAAGCCTATGATATTAGTCGAACAACCAGTGTCTATGAATCTACTCCTAGGTGTACCATTTTTGGAAAACTCAACCACTTCATCCAACAATGTTCTCTTCTTAAACCATATGATGTAAATCAAAATAGGTCAAGAAAGAAAATAAACTTCAAAATTCATGATGGGCTTGTTAACAGGAATTCCTAGTCACTTCCCAAAAGAGTTGAGTCAGACCATTTTTCTCACCCACAAAATTTGCACCAACATCCTATACAAAGGTCAGGTCAAACTTCTGTTGTACCACAAAACCCACTACATTGAGGCTATGTGTAACCACCGTGCAACAGGGTACCTTATAAGTTTGTAGAACCTGTGCCACAACCCCAAAAACCTACAGAAAACAGACATCCACATGGGTATCAACATCTTATTGGGAATGGTCAATTACTAGTTGACCCAAGTGTGTAGGCATTTTAGAAGGTCAAAAACATCTATTGGAGATTGTACAAAAACTCCTTTTGACTAGTGACCAATCCCAAGGAACAATTGAAGTGGCTGATAACACCAAATCCAAAGCAGACAATGCTTTGGATTATCTACAAGATTGACCCATTCATCACCATTTGTAGGGAACCACTGTTATTAATTTGAAAGTGCTAATAGAAGTTACCTTCGCATCTATCTCTATCAAAATAAAAGAAAGAAAACTGCCTTGAAAATCAACCAAATTTTGTCTTTACTATTCTATTGTTGTTAAATATTGTTCCAAATAATCAGAAAATAAAAAATATTGTTTTAAAAATCAAGAAAATATTGACAAAATCACCAAAACTTTAAACTCTATTCAAAAGAGTAAAACAACTATTTCTTCGGTTCAAAAGTATGTTTAAGTGTGGATAACCACTGTTTAAGGCAAAAGAACCACTGTTTCAAAACCCTTGTTTGACTCTAAAAGTCAAACAGAGCTACTACTCCATCAACACCCACCACTGTTTTCAGTCAAAACTCTGTTTAACCAAACTAAGGTTTCAACTAGAGGGTTTTTTTTCAAAACTCTGTTGACCAAAAGTTAAACAGACGTTTCAAAGCATTGATCTTGTTACTCAAAGTCTGTTGAGCACAACAAAAGTTTCAAACAAATATTTTGAAAACAGATTTTCATATGTTCTTCAAAAGGTTTCCTTTTTGGGACCCACGCTCTGAACAGAGGTTTGCTATGAGAAATAGCAACTAGCCACGTGGACCAAAAGGTAACCATTGTCCATGCTGGCATACTTGTTCCATTAACCCTATATGAACCATGAGAAACAAAGTTTACTTCTATCCTCCATTATTGATAAATTCAGAAGCATTTCAAAAGAGAAAAATTGTCACACCCCGGATTTCCAACCCCGAAATCCAAACACCGGTGGGCCCGGTTGGGGAGTATCATGACAACAGTTGATAACGTCATAATCAATTAAACGTGGCACAGTGGAAGTCTTGGAGTAAAATTTCTATTACAAACCGAATGTTCGAAAATACAAAATAATATACAAGCTTGTAATAGAAGATCCACAGGCGGATCATAGAATGTACAAGAAATAATACAAAACAGACTTTAGGCAGATCTAAGGATTTACAAGAATCCTCTTATTCTCTACCGAGCAGCTTTCGGCTTAATTTCGTGTTGTACCTGCAGATTAGTCTTTGGAGGATACGTCAGCTTACGCTGGTAAATACACCCAACTGACTCATTTTGAAAATATTAAAAATGATTTCAAGTGCAAACGACACAAAATCTTTTATTATCTTAGGAAGGTTAACCATGCAACGGACCATGCAATAATAATTTACCATATCCCAAGCCCTTACAGGGGAAATAAGTTGAGAGTATTTACCTGAGATTGCTTTCTTCTTTTATTTTTTAATAACTCAGCCATATACAAAAGTACCAAGTGCAGATAGCTTTTACCAAGAAGGCTCTAGTCTGGATTATGGCATAAACTAGCCAATTAAATACTAACGGTTGTATAAACCGAATAGTGTACATGATCATTACGTATAACGCTTGATTAAACGATGATCAGATAGAATGTAGTTTAAACCCGACAAGTACTTGACTTGTAATATGGGTAAACTATAAACATTCTGGATTTTGAACTTAAAATGATAAGGTTAAACTCGTTACGGTTCAATTCCGTAAAATAGTCACATATACGTAACTGTGCGCATAATAGCGATATCGGGTAATCGGATAAGTTATGGACAAGTTCTATATGCCATTATACTTTAAATAAGTTAAGATATCAGTAGGATATCAACTTGTATGCCCGTTGAGATTTTAAAACGAAATTATGCCTTATAGCGGCATTTCGGTAATTTCGTATCGTATAAAAAGAACTTAAATAAAATTTAAGTTTATGATCATGAGTATTCTGGAAAAATAATTTATTTATGATATAATATCAGTAGGATATCAAATATATGTGTATTTTACCTTTTATGACCAAGCTATGCACCGAAGGGACATTTTGGTCATTTTACACATAGTTTATAAATTATTTAGGATTATGAGTTTATAATAAGTACTTACTGTAAAAGTGTTTAAAATAAGTTTTAAATTCAGTAGGTAACAAGTCTTAGTCCACTAATATGGTTTAAAACCATACTATGCGCCGAAACGGCGTTTGTGTCGTAAAGTGATGTCTTTAAGCGATGTTTATGTCAACTGATGTTTAAATCAGATTAAAAATTTTAAAATATGTTAATTAATATAACATATCGGTAAGTAAGTGATTTATTTCGAAAATATTTGATTAAAACTATTTTATAAGCCACATGGGCTAAAACTGTCATTTATCGACATAGTTTAAAGACTTGTTTAAAAACCCAGTTTATAACTTGGTTCAATATCCCAAATAATCCTACTTATGATATTACATTAGTAGAAATTGATTTTCAAGTTCATTACCATTTTAAACCTTGTTTTATGCAAAAAGGACATTTTGGTCAAAGATGGCATAATTATGGAACTTGGTCATAGACTTGGATTCTGATTATGATCATGTAATATAAACTCAGAGGGTTATGCTATATTATATTATGATCATAATGCAACTTTAGATCAGTGGGTAACTAATCTAAATCGGGTCAGAATCGAAAGTCAAAGCAGAAGTCAAACCTTGCGACTTTCGGTTGCGAACCGAGCCTAAAACTGAAATTGACGAGCCGAACATGTTCATATATGTTCTAGTAATTATTACCAACTTTTTTAAGTGTCAAAACAGGTTTCATAACATATATAAGATCAATTTATGATTTTTCCAAAAAATGGCCTATTTGACTTTTTAATATCATAACTTTGACCCGTCAATTGGTCTAGCAAACGTGATCTTCAGGAGGTGCCCTTTATAGGGACTAATACCTACCTTACTATGATCACTTAGCCATGTTTATTTTGAACAATGGCTGGACCATAATGGTCTTAACCGAAAGTCAAAGCGTTTTACATAAAACGCTTGACTTTAGGCTATAGAAGCCTATAAACGAAAATGCACAAGGAAGGAACACTTACCAGTGATTCCTAGATGCAAAAGAACTATGTTAGACTGCTCCTTTTAGTTAGGAACTTCCAGAGGAGGGAGAAGAGTGAATAAGAAAGGTGCAAGTTGAAATGGTAAACTTAAGCACCTATTTATAGTTGGAGAGCTCAAAGGAGGTGAAGCCATGTGTCTAGGGGTGTAAGAAGAAGCTTACAAGTGTCCCAAAATGTGGCATAACTTATTAGGAAGGTTATGGTTTTGATTTAATGGTTTTGGAGCTTTGCTTGGGCTCCAAAACAAACTTTCTGCTGCAGGTTTGTTCTCGCAGAGCGCGAGAGCCACAGGCCGGGTCTCTCGCGGCCCGCGACCGCCCATATTTCAGTTTTAAAATTTGACACTTTGGCCCCT
Source organism: Scalesia atractyloides (assembly GCA_947069175.1). Classification (NCBI taxonomy): domain Eukaryota; kingdom Viridiplantae; phylum Streptophyta; class Magnoliopsida; order Asterales; family Asteraceae; genus Scalesia; species Scalesia atractyloides. Next base: position 46,410,686 of record CAMTDV010000027.1, read on the forward strand.
AAACTATATAAAGCTTATAAAAACGATTTTAAATACTATTTTGGCACTTTTAGCGCTCCGTAGCCAATACTTGGCATACCCGGGATTATGCCCGGGCATTATTGAGCTCTCGGTTCGTTAAAAGGTCACTCAGAGGTATAAATTAACATGTTGACACTTTAATCCCTCCAATATCCAACTTTCACATATTTACAGAATTGAACTCTCTCGTCCAACAAATGGTACGTATGAGAGTTAGGACTTCACAAAGGATCACTCAGAGGCTTATCACAAGCATGTTGATTTCGATGTCACTCAGAGGCTAGGCATGTTGACGCATTAGTCACTCAGAGGCCTAGTTTCAAGCATGTTGACATATCAGTCACTCAGAGGCTAATGATTTAAGCATGTAGACGTATCAGTCACTCAGAGGCTATTATTTATGCATGTTGACATCGGTTCGTCACTCAGAGGCTCAATCTTGAGCATGTTGACGCCTTTAGTCCTTATTGGTCTTTAACAGACAATTATATAAAATACAACACGTGTCACTATACTATTGGACACGATTTTTACAGGGTGTTACATCCTCACCCCCTTAAAAGAAATCTCGATCTCTAGATTTTATTCAAAAAGATGGGGGTATTTTTGTCGCATAGTAGACTCAACCTCCCATGTATACTCAGGACCTCTAAAAGCGTCCCACTTAACCTTTACTATTGGTATCATCCTTCTTCGGAGCTTCTTAACCTGTCGATCCTCGATCGAAATTGGTTTCTAAATGAACCTCAGGTTTTCATCAATTTGCACCTCATTGTGCGACATTGCTAGCGACTCATCGGCTAGACATTTCTTAAGATTAGATATGTGGAATACATCATGGATTCCATTAAGCTCCTCTAGCAACCTGAGCTTATAAGCAACAGTGCCGACACATTCGAATATCTCGAAGGTTCCTATATATCTTGGGCTTAACTTGCCCTTCTTTCCAAAACGCATCACACCTTTCCAGGGTGATACTTTTAGCATGACCTTGTCCCCTACTTGGAACTTAAGAGGTTTACGCCTCTTGTCAGCATAGCTCTTCTGCCTATCCCTGGCAGCTTTGAGACGATCACGGATTTGCATAATCTTTTCCGTGGTCTCCAGGACAATCTCAGGTCCTGACAGTTGGGCCTCCCCAACTTCTGCCCAACATACGGTTGTTCTACATTTTCTCCCATACAAGGCCTCAAAAGGAGCAGCCTTGATGCTTGTATGATAGCTATTATTGTAGGAGAATTCTATTAGGGGTAAGTGGTCATCCCAACTTCCGCCTAAATCAATCACACATGCCCTGAGCATATCTTCCAGTGTTTGAATAGTACGCTCACTTTGACCATCAGTCTGCAGATGGTAAGCCGTACTAAAATTTAATCGTGTGCCTAATGATTGTTGGAAACTTTTCCAAAAGTGAGATGTGTATCTAGTATCTCTATCGGATACAATAGATACTGGCACACCGTGTAGGGACACTATCTTGTCCACATACAACTTAGCCAGTTTATCTGAATTATACGTTTCTTTTATTGGCAAGAAGTGTGCTGACTTGGTAAGCCTATCCACTATGACTCAAATAGTGTCATTTCCACTTTTGGTCTTAGGTAACTTGGTAATCAAGTCCATAGTTACCATTTCCCATTTCCAAGTGGGAAGTTCTAATTGTTGTAGTAGTCCTGACGTTTTCTGATGTTCAGCCTTAACTTGCGAACACTTCAGACACTTAGCTATATAAGTGGCTATGGACTTCTTCAAACCCACCAATAATTCTTCTTCAAATCTTGATACATCTTGTCACAACCCGGGTGAACAGAGTATCTTGAATTATGCGCTTCTTGGAGGATTAGATCTCTAAGTCCTCCAAAGATAGGAACCCAAATTCTATCATTAAATCTTAGGATTCCATCATTTCCAGACACTAATTGATCAACAGATCCGCCTAATCCCTCATTAGGAATATTAACCTCTAAAAGGGCTTGCTTTTGCGCATCTAATAGCTTTTCATTTAAGCTATTCTTGAGCTCAATGCTTTTTGCATTAATCCTAATGGGCTTAATTCTTTCCTTGCGACTTAAGGCGTCGGCAACGACATTTGCCTTGCCGGGATGGTAGCGAATCTCACAATCATAATCGTTAAGTGTTTCCATCCACCGACATTGTCGCATGTTCAATTCTTTCTGATTTAACAGGTGTTGGAGACTCTTATGGTCTGTGTATATAACACACTTTGTGCCATACAAGTAATGTCTCCACAGTTTTTGTGCAAATACAACGGCACCCAATTCCAAATCATGGGTGGTGTAATTCTTTTCATGCACCTTTAATTGTCGTGATGCATAGGCAAAATCACCTTGCCTTTTTGCATTAGCACACAGCCCATGCCAGTGTGCGATGCATCACAGTAGACTACAAATTCCTCAATACCCTCAGGCAGATATAACACAGGAGCGTTGCTCAACTTGTGTTTAAGGACCTCAAAAGATTCCTGCTGCGTTGGACCCCAATTATACTTAATATTCTTACGGGTCAAAGAAGTTAAGGGAGTGGCTATCCTTGAAAAGTTCTCAATGAACCTCCTATAGTAACCAGCCAAACCTAAGAAACTACGAACCTCTGTTGGAGTCTTGGGCACTTCCCAATTTGTGATGGCTTCAATCTTGGCGGGATCCACTTGGATGCCACGCTCACTTACAACATTTCCAAGAAATTGGACTTCTCTAAGCTAAAATTCGCATCTAGAGAACTTTGCGTAAAGTTTCTCCTGCCTTAATAATTCTAGGATGCACCGAAGATGTTTCTCGTGATAACTTTGATTACGAGAATAGAGTATGTCGTCTATGAATATAATGACAAACTTATCCAAATATGGCTTGCAGGCTCTATTCATGAGATCCATGAATGCTGCTGGTGCATTTGTGAGCCCAAAAGGCATCACCAAAAACTCAAAATGACCATAACGGGTCCTGAAGGCTGTCTTAGGAACATCTTCATTTTTAACCTTCAGTTAATGATATTCTGATCTCAAATCTATCTTAGAAAAATAACTAGCCCCTTGAAGCTGATCGAATAAGTCATTGATCATGGGCAGAGGATATCTATTCTTAATGGTTAGCTTGTTCAGCTCCCGGTAGTCGATGCACATTCGATCAAATCGTCTTTCTTCTTCACAAAAAGGATAGGAGGTCCCCAAGGTAAGGAACTAGGCTGAATAAAGCCTTTCTCTAAGAGTTCGTCTAGTTGAACTCTTAGCTCATTCATTTCGGTTAGAGCTAGGCTATATGGGGCTCTTGCTACGGGTGCTGCTCCTGGTATGATATCTATTCTGAACGCCACTTGCCTATCTGGGGGTAGGCCTGTAATTCTTCAGGGAAAACATCGGGATACTCCGAGATAACTGGTTAGTCTTCAATGCTTGGTTTAGGCTCATTGATGGTTACTTGTGCCATGTAGATGACACAGCCTCTTCTCAAACACTTGGATGCCTTAAACAACGACACCTTGTCCGGCAATCCATAGTGTGAGTCTCCAGGGATGGTGATCATTTCATAGATGGGGTTTTAATCTCGATGAGCTTATTATCGCAGGCAATGCGGGCTTGGTTATGAGATAACCAATCCATGCCTAAAACAACATCAAACCCCGCCAATTTCATTGGCAAAAGAGAGATAGGGATGGAATGATTCTTAATGGATATGGAACCTCCATTAAGAATAGATGAAGCAGTTTCTAAGGTTCCATCAGCGAGTTCTGTCTCATAAATTTTGTCTAGAGTTCTTACGGGCAGATTTAATAGTTTACAAAACTTATGATCAACAAATGATTTATCTGCACCCGAATCAAATAATACTCTAGCAAAAATATCATTAATGGGAAAAGTACCTGTTATGACGTTATTTTCATTAACAGCTTCCTTAGCAGTTAGCCGAAAGGCGCGTGCATTCCCCTTTTTGTCCTCTCCAGGCTTTGGATTATTATTCCTCAAATTCTTAGGGCAGCTACTTGCAATGTGCCCTTTTTCATGGAAGATATAACATATATCATCTTTAAGGTCTCTACAATCTTGGGTCTTATGCCCCCTTCTTTTACATATGCCACAAGGTCTAGCTTGTGGGTCAGGATTACACTGTCCCCAGTGTCTTCGGTTGCAAGTCTTACAGAATGGCATCACAGCCGACTTGTTTTGGTTCCCTTTGAACCCGAACCTCCCTTTATTTTTCTTATTAAATCTATGGGAGTTGTCTTCCTCTCTCTTCCTTTTCCAGTCAGTTTCAGGCTTGACTGACTTATGCCTCACTATATCAAAGGTGAGGGAGAGAGATAGGTCAACAGCAGACCTATAGGTACTAGGCTGAGCAGCATTTACCATGCCCTTAATCTCGGGCGCTAATCCATTTATAAAACACGCAATGCGTTTGGATTCACGGGTAATTAAATAGGAAACTAACCTAGATAGGGAATTGAAATCGGAAACATATTTTCGACAATCTAGGTTTTTTTCATGGAAAGAGACAAGAAGTCTGTCTCTATTTTTTCCACCTCATGGGTTGGGCAATAAGTTTCCTTTACAAGGTCCACAAACTTGGACCATCCCAGATTATACAAGTATACCTTACCTGTTGATTGAATCATGGCCTTCCACCATGTTAAGGCATCGCCCTTAAAGGACTGTGATACGTACTTGACAACATCCTTTTCAGCACAGCCGCTGATGTCTACTATAGTCTCCATCTCATCCGGCCACTTTAAGGCTTCTATGGCTACTTTTTCCCCATCAAAGTCTAGGAGTTTATAGGAGACAAAGTATTTATAGGTACACCCCTCTTTAGCAGAACGGGACCTATCAGCAAAGTCTGCTATCCTTGGTTCACTCTTCGCATTTGAAGAGTGAACAGAGCTCTCTTTATGAGCTGAAGATGGTGGAATAGATAGGGGTCTAGAGCGAGTGGCACTCGGCTCTCTTGGCCTTTCTATGGCCTTACTCATGGCCCTTTCCACAGCCGCATCAATGCGAGCTTGGAAATCATTATCATTATTAATGGCTATATTTTCGGCGTCTTTGACGTTCCGATAGCTACTTTGTGCCTCATTAGAATTAGCCATTCTTCAAAGCTTTGGTTCTATATACCAAATAAAATTTCTCTTAGCCATGGTATAATAACCATATCGGCTTTTAAACATTGGATATAAGAAAATCCACTGCCTATACTAGTGTGAATAACATCACAACTCTTAGGCTTAACATATCTACATTTGGCCTAGGTCTTAATAGGACCGTCATAGGCAATTTACAATTTGGACGAAGTCCATATATTATTAGACAGGAGATCGCAATGTCACAACTGTCATCTGTCATACAGACAATTATACATAGGTCATAAGCCTGTCCCTTAATGGACATATTAATTGGGCACATTGGCCGGTCACATTGGACATAATATATATGGCACTTAGGCCTGTCACTAATGGACATAATAGGGCACATAGGCACAATATTGCTAATGGATAATTATCATCGCACTGATGATAGTAGCCGGGATCGAATAGATCACATGGGCTTTAAAGAATAGATTTTAACCCGAAAGGGTGATACATCACTAATGGATGTTTGATTATCATAACACTTATGATACTAGCCGGGATCACACGGATCACAAAGGCTTTTATGCCGGGATCACATAGATCACAAAGGCTATATAACCGGGATCAAGTAGATCACAAGGTTATATAAAATACATCTCTAATGGATGTTTAATCACCGCACTGGTGATACTAGCCGGGATCACACAGATCACAAAGGCTTTTAAGCCGGGACCACACAGGTCACAAAGGCTATATAACCGGGATCAAATAGATCACAAAGGTTATATTTTAATACATCTCTAACGGATGTTTTTATCACCACACTGGTGATACTAGCCGGGATCACACAGATCACAAAGGCTTTTAAGCCGAGACCACACAGGTCACAAAGGCTATATAACTGGGATCAAATAGATCACAAAGGTTATATTTTAGTACATCTCTAATGGATGTTTTATCACCGCACTCGTGATACTAGCCGAGATCACACAGATCACAAAGGCTTTTAAGTCGGGACCACACAGGTCACAAAGGCTATATAATCGGGATCAAATAGATCACAAAGGTTATATTTTAATACATCTCTAATGGATGTTTTTATCACCACACTGGTGATACTAGCCGGGATCACACAGATCACAAAGGCTTTTAAGCCGGGACCACACAGGTCACAAAGGCTATATAACCGGGATCAAAATAGATCACAAAGGTTATATTTTAATACACCCCTAATGGATGTTTTATCACCGCACTGGTGATATTAGCCGGGATCACACAGATCACAAAGGCTTTTAAGCCGGGACCACACAGGTCACAAAGGCTATATAAGGTTAGGGCATAGTCCATAACCTTGAAGGCTAGCGTGATTCCTCAAGTCACACTACCAAGAGTATGCATATTACTTGAATGTTAACATAAGAGGACCCTAACGGTTGATTATAAGTCCCAGTTATATTGACCTTAATGACTTAGAGGCTTGAACTTAGTCCATCACCTCTAGATAGAAGGATAACTTCCTTTAACTATCTTATATATTTGGCCAAATATGTGGTTTGAGCCACTTGGCAAATCAAAACCATTAAAATCTTTTTGGAATTATATCACAGAGCATAAATTTCGAATAAATCAAGACGCTCGTTTTCAAGAGGATGAATACATATATATAATTCCAAAAGTACTTCATTAAATTTTCATACGAAATTATAATACTTGAAACAAATAAATGAAACTGATTGTCCATGCAAGGACTAAAAGAAACAAAATGTCCACGCAGGGACTAAAGAAATAATGTCCATGCAGGAACTATGTATAATAGAAAAAGACTTCAATCGTCTTTCTTCCCCTTGACAAGTTTGGAGAGTTTCTTGAAGAGCTTATTTGTCTTCTTCTCCGTTTTCTCCGCTTGCTGCTGCATTTCTTTCATTCTCTCTAAGGCCTCATTAATGGCCTCAAGGGGTGGCAGAGGTTGTGGTTGGGGTTGTGGTTGTGGCGTAACCGGATACTGGTACCCATAAGTTGAATATCCAGTCGGTGGATAAGTAGGTGGGAAAGGAGACGGGTAAAGTGCATTGTGCATAACCGCCTGCATCTATGGGTCTTGCGACCATGCTTGATAGTCTACCGGTGTAGACGGATTAAATAGATCATATCCAGACGTGTCTGGGTACGTGGGAATTGGGTTAGTATAACCCATTGGTGGTGGTTGAACAACAGCTGTTGGTGTTGGTTCCACTATAGGTGGAACATTAGAGGGTCCACCCATTTGTGGGTCCTCTTGAATGGTGGGGTAAGAATTGGGCAAAGGTGGCAGTGATCCCGACCTTTGTCCGGCATATACTGACATACGTGCTCCACGCTTCCTCTTTGGTGGCTCAGGTGGTTGTTGAGGTTGGTCCACGGGTTCCATGTGGACATCTTCTTGAACTGGGAGTGGTTGAGAGTGATGGGAAGGTGTGTGGGCAAATGTGAATTGATTCCAGTATTGGTCCCACTCATTAGGACCTTGGTAGGGCGATCCGGCATACGAGTTTGAATCGCTCGAAATTTCAATGGGATGCACATTTGATCCCGACGGTGGCATCTCCGGGTCGGAGTCCTTGTCCATAGGATGTGGCTTGTCCAACTAATTTTGATCGGCTGTAGGCGTGTTTAAGTAATGATTGGGGTTAAACTCTTCATGGTAGGAGTGATGAGAATGGGAATGGTGAGAATGATAGGAATGGTGTGAGTGGTAAGAATTTTGGGAATGTGAGGGCGAGTGTCTATTAGAGACGAAACGTCTCGCTGGTTGCCATGGAGACGAATCTCCTGATTCTTGATATGCATCTGAATTATGAGGTTGAGGAATACGCCCCGATGGTCCTCCCCTCATTGGACCTTTTCCTCGTCCACTTTGTCCTCGTACATGTGGCGGCATTTTCCTGATAGTAAAATCAATTCAAAAACATACTAATAACTTAATTATGAAATGAGTAATCCTAGGTCAATGCCTAGATTTGGAAGTGTAAGGAATGTGCTCGTGTAAGTTTGAGACTAAACACAAAAGGCTAGTGTTTAATTCTCTCAAACGTTGGCTCTGATACCAACCCTGTCACACCCCGGATTTCCAACCCCGAAATCCAAACACCGGTAGGCCCGGGTGGGAGTATCGTGACAACAGTTGATAACGTCGTAGTCAATTAAATGTGGCACAACGGAAGTCTTGGAGTAAAATTACTATTAAAACCGAATGTTCGAAAATACAAAATAATATACAAGCTTGTAATAGAAGATCCACAGGCGGATCATAGAATGTACAAGAAATAATACAAAACAGACTTTAGGCAGATCTAAGGATTTACAAGAATCCTCTTATTCTCTATCGAGCAGCTTCCGGCTTAATTTCGTGTTGTACCTGCAAATTAGTCTTTGGAGGATACGTCAGCTTACGCTGGTAAATACAACCAACTGACTCACTTTGAAAATATTAAAAATGATTTCAAGTGCAAACGGCACAAAATCTTTTATTATCTTAGGAAGGTTAACCATGCAATAATAATTTACCATATCCCAAGCCCTTACAGGGGAAATAAGTTGAGAGTATTTACCTGAGATTGCTTTCTTCTTATATTTTTAAATAACTCAGCCGTATACAAAAGTACCGAGTGCAGATAACTTTTACTGAGAAGGCTCTGTCTGGATTATGGCATAAACTAGCCAATTAAATACTAACGGTTGTATACACCGAATAGTGTACATGATCATTACGTATAACGCTTGATTAAACGATGATCAGATAGAATGTAGTTTAAACCCGACAAGTACTTGACTTGTATAATATGGGTAAATTATAAACATTCGGGATTTTGAACTTAAAATGATAAGGTTAAACCCGTTACGGTTGAAGTCCGTAAAATAGTCACATATACGTAACTGTGCGCATAATAGCGATATCGGGTAACCGATAAGTTATGGACAAGTTCTATATGCCATTATACTTTAAATAAGTTAAGATATCAGTAGGATATCAACTTGTATGCCCGTTGAGGTTTTCAAACGAAATTATGCCTTATAGGGGCATTTCGGTAATTTCGTATCGTATAAAAAGAACTTAAATAAAATTTAAGTTTATGATCATGAGTATTCTGGAAAAATAATTTATTTATGATATAATATCAGTAGGATATCAAATATATGTGTATTTTACCTTTTATGACCAAGCTATGCACCGAAGGGACATTTTGGTCATTTTACACATAGTTTATAAATTATTTAGGATTATGAGTTTATAATAAGTACTTACTGTAAAAGTGTTTAAAATAAGTTTTAAATTCAGTAGGTAACAAGTCTTAGTCCACTAATATGGTTTAAAACCATACTATGCGCCGAAACGGCGTTTATGTCGTAAAGTGATGTTTTAAGCGATGTTTATGTCAACTGATGTTTAAATCAGATTAAAAATTTTAAAATATGTTAATTAATATAACATATCGGTAAGTAAGTGATTTATTTCGAAAAGATTTGATTAAAACTATTTTATAAGCCACAGGGGCTAAAACTGTCATTTATCGACATAGTTTAAAGACTTGTTTAAAAACTCAGTTTATAACTTGGTTCAATATACCAAACAATCCTACTTATTATATTACATTAGTAGAAATTTGTTTTCAAGTTCATTACCATTTGAAACCTTGTTTTATGCAAAAAGAACATTTTGGTCAAAGATGGCATAATTATGGAACTTGCGCATAGACTTGGATTCTGATTATGATCATCTAATATAACCTCAGAGGGTTATGCTATATTATATTATGATCATAATTCAACTTTAGATCAGTGGGTAACTAATCTAAATCGGGTCAGGATTGAAAGTCAAAGCAGAAGTCAAACCTTGCGACTTTCGGTTGCGAACCGAGCCTAGAACTGAAATTGACGAGCCAAACATGTTCATACATGTTCTAATAATTATTACCAACTTGTTTAAGTGTCAAAACAGGTTTCATAACATATATAAGATCAATTTATGATTTTTCCGAAAAATGGCCTGTTTGACTTTTTAATATCATAACTTTGACCCGTCAATTGGTCTAGCAAACGTGATCTTCAGGAGGTGCCCTTTATAGGGACTAACACCTACCTTACTATGATCACTTAGCCATGTTCATTTTAAACAATGGCTGGACCATAATGGTCTTAACCAAAAGTCAAAGCGTTTTAAGTAAAACGCTTGACTTTAGGCTATAGAAGCCTATAAACGAAAATGCACAAGGAAGGAACACTTACCAGTGATTCCTAGATGCAAAAGAACTATGTTGGACTGCTCCTTTTAGTTAGGAACTTCCAGAGGAGGGAGAAGAGTGAATAAGAAAGGTGCAAGTTGAAATGGTGAACTTAAGCACCTATTTATAGTTGGAGAGCTCAAAGGAGGTGAAGCCAGGTGTCTAGGGGTGTAAGAAGAAGCTTACAAGTGTCCCAAAACGTGGGATAGCTGATTAGGAAGGTCATGGTTTCGATTTAATGGTTTTGGAGCTTTGCTTGGGCTCCAAAACAAACTTTCTGCTGTAGGGTCTGTTCCCGCGGGGCGCTAGAGACATAGGCCGGGTCTCTCGCGGCCCGCGACCGCCCGTATTTCAGTTTTAAAATTTGACAATTTGGCCCCAAACTATATAAAGCTTATAAAAACGATTTTAAATACTATTTTGGCACTTTTAGCCCTCCGTAGCCAATACTTGGCACACCCGGGATTATGCCTGGGCATTATTGAGCTCTCGGTTCGTTAAAAGGTCACTCAGAGGTATAAATTAACATGTTGACACTTTTAATCCCTCCAATATACAACTTTCACATATTTACAGAATTGAACTCTCTCGTCCAACAAACTGTACGTATGAGAGTTTGGACTTCATAAAGGATCACTCAGAGGCTTATCACAAGCATGTTGATTCCGATGTCACTCAGAGGCTAGGCAGGTTGACGTATTAGTCACTCAGAGGCCAAGTTTCAAGCATGTTGACATATCAGTCACTCAGAGGCTAATGATTTAAGCATGTTGACGTATCAGTCACTCAGAGGCTATTATTTATGCATGTTGACATCGGTTCGTCACTCAGAGGCTCAATCTCGAGCATGTTTACGCCTTTAGTCCTTATTGGTCTTTAACAGACAATTATATAAAATACAACACGTGTCACTATACTATTGGACACGACTTTTACAGGGTGTTACAAAAACTCTGAATTTGCTTCCATCAAACTCTGTTTTTAATCAAAAGATCATCTTCATAAAAGATTTTCAAAATATTTGAACAAAAGTTCAGCATGGCCCTCTAATTGAATACCCCTTACAACTACTTACCGTATCATGTAAAATATAGCAAGAAAACGGATTTTCACTCCATCATCGACATCATAAATTCATCAAAAAACCTTTACATTCTCACCGCAAACGCCCCCATCAATCTATCTACCCTTAGAGAATTTTGGGCAAATGCAAAACTCACACTTCAAAACAAAACGCCCTTTCTCATAACCTCCACCATCTGTAAAAATCATGTGGAAATCACTAAAGAATCCATCTCCACCATGTTTCGATTAGAGGATTTGGCAGGTAAGAAATCTTACTGCAAATATGACTTACCTATTAAGTTCATAGAAATGGGCTATGAAGGTCAAACGGTGGGAGCAACACCTTTCAAACCAAAGTTCCCACCTAAAATGAAATTCTTTTTCCATACTCTCTTGGTTTGCATATTAGCAAAAACCACTGCTTTTAACGAAATACCCCTAAAAACTCAGTATTTGGGTATGCTATTTTGTGAATTCAAATCACAAGCTATTCCAGATATTGTTTCTAGATTTGGTAGCAAACTTAAGGGCAATCAAGAGAGGAACTAGCAATCTTTTTCTCATCTATCCAACACTATTAAACTTTTACCTCAAAAATGTTTTAAGAAAAGAAAACTTTGAACAAGGTGATGCAATTAGAAGTAACAGTCTTTCAAATGAAACTTTTACACTCATGATGGCTAACAGCCAAGAAAATGTTGAACAAGAAAACATCTTGGAAAACTAAGCAACAGATGTTACAACATCTGTTGTTGAGCCCACTGCTCCTGGTGGCCACAATGCATAACCCAGCACTATGGAACCCACACCAGACACTTCCATGCACACCATTTTGTTAGGACATTTTGAGACCATTGATACTTGAGTTTCATAGTTTGTAGCTGGTTTGTAATAGTTATTTAAACTATAAGGGCTGAAAGCCTAATTATATGGAATGGTACCTATAATGACATATTTAATGTCCTAACATATTTGTTAAATACGCTAGGTAGCCAGTGATTATATATATGAAACCCTTGAAACCTTTGACTCCAAGTTTCTTGGACCAAGGTCATTTTGCTATTGTTTTGTGTTTATGTCTCTGATTTCCATGTTGTTATCATACATCTAGGATCTTTGATTGTTACTATCATTATGGGATTACATCTTAGACAAGATTCTTCACCTTCAACTTAGTTTTTCTTGTGTTTTCTTACTTATATCATTCAAACACCTAATCTATAGGTGTTTGGGTGTTTGTCAATCACCATCACTGTGATCCGAAGTTGATTTAGGACTCACAATTCGGTATCAGAGCCTTTGTGCTCTTGATTGACTGATATTTGTTAAGATTTTCAAGGTTTTGAAGGTTTCCAAAAGTTTGGACTCAAATAGCTTGATTTGGTGCGTTTAATGATTGGATTGTTGTTAATCAGTGTTTAGAGTATCATTTGGGTCATTTTGATGCAAGTTTCCCTGGTTTTTGGGCTGTTTTGGTATGATTAGAGGGTTTTTGTTCGTACTAAAACCCTTTTGGGTGTATTTAATCTTAAAGATAGCGTAGAACAGTTTAAATCCGACGTATTCTCTTTTACGCAGTCTTTGTGTCGGTGTATTTATTCGAAGGCGACTTCGGGGTCAGTGATTTAAATCATCTGTGATTTTATCACGGTGTTAGGCGTATTTAGCCAAATCTTTGTTGGTTGTTGGTCTATCAGCGTATTTTTCAGCGTAAATAGTCAGCGTAGTTCTCTGTGCCGGTCTAAGAAACCATTATCATTCGAGCATAATTCACCTGATTCAAAACTTATCATATAGTGTATTTAAGAATTTTGAGCGTAATTGTGCCTAGTAACCAAAAATCCAGCATAATTAATTTCTGTTATCAAATTTGAACCTAAAATTGAATCAACATGTGTCTAAATCAACTGAATCCCATCACTTAAGCCGAGCTTGAAACTGGAACTGCAACTAGACCTCCAAAGTTGAAAGGATCCGAAGATTTCAGTAGCTGGAAGAACAGAATCAAGTCATTCTTTGAGTATACAGACTATACTCAATGGTTGTCTGTCATTGTAGGACCCCATGTTACTATGATAATTCGTGATAATGTTCGTACAATTAACGAAGATCCCTCAATCTTCACTGAAGAAGATAGAACACTGATCCAACGTGACCGTCGGGCTCACGCAGCTCTAACTATGGCTCTATCAAAGGACGCCAACAACCTGTTTGAAGAGTACACCTCAGCTCATGAATTATGGCTGGCACTTTTTGATCACTATGAAGGCAACCAAGAACTGATGGATAACTAGAGAGATATGGTTCAGAAAGAATATGATATGTTTGGAAGTGTTCAAGGTGAAAATCTGTCAAATCATATCATCCGTTTTCTGAATGTGTTAACAAAAATGAAGAAAGTTGGTAATCCAGTTGCCAACTATGCCTCAATCAAGAAACTTTTGGACTCTCTTCCAAAAGAATGGAGCTTACAATGCATGATGATTAAAAGAACTTTCTTGACCAGGATAACTCCAGTCACTCTTTCAGACCTGATCAACACTCCAAAGGCCTTTGAAATGGACATGCTCAAGAGAGAGATGAATCAAACAGGATACTCACAAAAGTCTGCTCAATCCACTGTTGTTATTGTTCCCAAGAACATGGCATTCCTTGCTCCCATAACCTCCAGTGGTTCAAGTTCTACAAATGCTAACGCATCTTACTTTAACACTTCCGCAAACTCTCCAAAGGCTCCACCATCTAACAAGAAGACTACTGTGGTCGGTGATGCTCAAGCACTCAAGATATCCGCTAAACATGTTGCACTGTTTAACACCTTCCTGAGCAGTTATGAAGCTTTCATGTCGGGTGAGCTGAAAAGAGATTTTCTCACTGCTGAAGACATGTATCAGGTAGATCCAAACGATATGGAGGAAATGGACTTGAAATAGCAAATGGCAATGATAACCCCGCAAATAAAGAAGTTTCAAGACAAAACGGGGAAGAGATTGGCATTGGGAAAAACTTGTTTCAACAAGTCCAAGCTGAGATGCTACAACTACAAGAATTTGGGACACTTCAAAAGAGAATGTCTGTTGCTAAAGAATGTAAACGTTGATACAAATCCAGCTAGACGGGCAATCGCTATGGAGGAAAATGAAAATGCTGCTGACAACACTCCTAAGGCGTTGGTGGTCGAAGATTATGATTGGACCGAGGAAATTGCTGAAACAAAGGAAGAAGTCAACAAAGCTTTAATGGCGAAGATATCCTCTGAATCGGTTCCACGTCCTTCAAACTTTCTTAGTAACAAAAATGCATGTATTCCCAAGGGAGATACGTCTTCTGACAAAGCACTGAAAAGTATAGTCAACCCAACCAAGTCTGCAGATGACCAAGGAAAGAAAGAAGCTGAAATTTCTAAGTCAAAGGAGAAGGTTCAAGAAGCAAGTAGCAGTGACAAGAAGGAGAAAGCTCAAACTCCTGCAGCAGCAATGAAAGCCGAGTCTGCCAAAGAAAAGGAGGAGAAAGACTTGGTAAACAACATTCCCTATGAACTCAAAGTCAAATTGTGCTCATAACCGTGTGTCAACGTCGTGGCTCACTATAAATCCCTCAACTGTGACCTTATCAGAGAAAAAGATAGAGTTTTGCAATTTAACAAAGAACTAAAACAAAACGAAGCAGCATATCAGAGAAAGTTGAGCTCAACTTTAGCTGAAATGCAAACTTTGAAAGAATTCATTTTCAGAAAAGATTTCATAATAAATGATTTAATTGAAAAACTCGAGAATCTGAAGTTGAAAACACTAAATTGCATCTCATTATTAACAAATGGAATGTAAGCAAAAAGGCACTGATTGATATTAAAAATTGCCAACGACCGACATACGTGAAAGATGGCATTGGGTACAAAGAAAAGCTAGGAAATGAAAGAAAATTTTTTCCACCTCCTCATAGCAAAAACTAGTACCCATGCCAACTCCTCATCCAGAAAATGATTTAATTGACAAAAATGATTTAATTGCTCAAAGTGTCGATTGTGAAAATGACAAATGTACTAATGTTTCTATAAGCAATGCAGATACAATTGAGTGTGAGGAGGATGTGTACAATGAGGAGTATGGCGGGACAAAAATATGAATAGGGTATTTAGGCGACAACTATACTATGGTTAACTGGTTCGCCTAGAACTGTGGTAAAACAAACTGGACTTTTATTCGGGATGGATGTAATAGTTTAACTAGGACGGATAACTGTATTAAACCTAGTCTAAATATCCGGGATGATTGTAATAAGCACGAGCCTAAACCTTTGACCAGCAACCATGATAATGTAGTGGTTGAATGCATGGACTTGAAATCTACTTTTTGTGATGAAAATATTGTGCTTGAATACTCTGTGTTTGTTCCAGAATTAAAGAAAAATAGATTTGGAAAGTTCCTCATAGAGGAAATTCTCGAGTTTATCCATCATGTAAAGGTATATCAGAGTGTGATAAAGAATCAACGCAAGTCAGTAGCAGTGAAGACTCGAACACAGCAACTTCGGAAAGTGGTGAAGAAACCTCGAGTGAAGCTCAACAATTAGATGATTCAAGTGAAAGTCAAGAATCAGTTTCTTCATCAGATAGCGAGAGCGATGAAGATTGTTTTAACAATGAAAGTCGTCTTTCCAAGAAAATGAAGAAAATTAGAAGTTCAAGCCTCAATGCATCTTCATCAGACAACACATCATACAGTTCAAGACACTCATCACATACATCATCTTCCAACGCATCAACCTCTAAAAAGAAAAAGAAACGTTGCATCAAATGTTTTCACTGCGGTCATTTAGGACACACAGCGAAACATTGCAAAAGCAAGAAATGTTTTAAACCAGATCAAAATTTTGCTAAACATTTCATAGATCGTTTTGAATATTTTAAGAAATCGGTCAAAAACTTCGTTAATACAAACTATTTTTGGAAAAGGAAAGAAGATATTGTGATCCAAGATCATGATAGATTTAAAATGAAGCTAGTCTGGGTTTCGAATTCTAACTAACTTGTATATATTTCTTATTTGTTGTTGTATAATAGAATAAACTGCAAAATGGCTACGAGTGCTCATGGAATACATTTGGCATGTGGATAGTGGATGCTCAAGGCATATGACCGGATTAAAGGAACTACCAAAGGACTTCCTTTTATCGACGACGACTTTGTATCTTTTGCCAGAGATGAAAAATGAGGAAAGATTGTTGGAATTGGAGACGTTGTTTCTGAAGCACTTACGTTGGAAAACGTGAACTATGTACCAGAATTGTGTTACAATCTTATGAGTGTATCACAAGTCTGTGACAAAGGAATATCCGTGCTGTTCAACGACATAGAATGTCTCTTTCTAAAGCCCGAATACTCAGTTCCTGCTGAAATGATTATGCTTACAGCTCCTCGTCAAAATAACACTTATGTCCTTAATATGAAAACGCCAAAACCAAGGAGCAAATGACGTGTTTGATCTCCAAGGCATGGAAGGCGTCTGGGACATGTGAATTTCAAAAATATGACGAAACTTTCAAAATTAAACTTAGTAAGAGGTTTACCGATAAAAGAATTTTTATTTACAGAAAAATGTATCGCATGCGCCCAAGGCAAGCAGCACAAAAAGCCGGACAAGTCCAAAGTAGTGAATACGATAACCGCACCACTGCATTTGTTGCACATGGATCTTTTTGGTACTATTAGTGTTAAAAGTTTAGCTAAAAGATCTTATTGCTTGGTGATTACAGATGATTTTTCTCGATTCTCATGGGTTTTATTTTCTTGAAGCCAAAAACGAGACTGTATCCATTCTTCAGACTTTCATTCCCATGATCGAGAGCGTCGCAAACTGAAGGTCAAGTCAACCAGAAGTGATAACAGATCTGAATTCAAAAATCAAACTTTTATCTCCTTTTGCGAAGAAAAGGGAATTCGCCTTCATATAGTGCAGCTAGAACTACTCAGCAAAACGGCGTAGCAGAATGAAAGAATAGAACACTCATTGAAGCTGCTCGAACTGTGCTTGTAGACTCCAAGCTACCCATCATCTTCTGGGCAGTAGTAGTCAACAGAACATGCTATGTCTTGAATCGAATTCTCATTGTTAAACCTCACGGGAAAATGCTTATGAACTTCTTTTCAAGCGAAAGCCTCTGATAGATTTCTTCAGACCATTTAGATGCTCATGCACTCTTCTCAACACTGAAGACAATCTAATCAAGTTTGAAGCAGTCGGCGATGTGTGCTACTTCATGGGCTATTCATCCACCTAGAAGGCATATAGAGTCTACAACAAACGAACCAAGATGGTGCTTGAATCATACTTTGTCGACTTTGAAGAAGGAAACTACACCAACACTGGAAGTTCTCCCAACTGGTTTTACGATGTGGATGTCGTTTTCAACACCTTCAACATTCCTAAACCCTTTTTCAAAACTGAACCTGCGGAAACTACTCAAAGTGAACTAGTGTTTGACTCGTCTAACCTTGTTTTCACCCCTTTCACAACTCGTTTGACTCCAGCTTCAGCCGATCCAATCCTTCCCGTCGAAGAAGTAAGTGGTGACACTTCGGATGAGAATGCATCTGCAATGATGCTTCTTATTCTCAGACGAATGTGGATGAACCAATTTAGGAGGACGGACCTCCAATCATCTATGTCGATGAAAAATTCACCAATCTACCTCAACAAATTGAAACCTATAACAATGCAGGTTATAAGACCAATCGAAATAACCCCATTGAAAACGTAATAGGTCCGGTGGAATATGGCATACGAAGAATTATCTCAGTTTTGAAAGCTCAAAGTGTGGGAACTGGTTGATCATCTAGAAGGACAATTTTCTATTGGAAGAAAATGGGTGTTTCGAAACAAAATGGATGAGCGTGGTGTGGTCATTCAGAACAAGGTAAGATTGGTAGTTCAGGGATTTAGGCAGGAGGAAAGGATCGACTATGAAGAAGTTTTTGCTCCGGTAGCACATTTGAAAGCAATTAGAATAATCTTGGCATATGCATCATATAAAAACTTCAAGGAGATGGAAGTGAAAAGTGCGTTTCTGTAGGGTAAAGTAAAAGAAGAAGTTTATGTTTGTCATCCTCCTGGGTTTGAAGATCCACATTTTCCTAAACGATACTACAAGCTTGACAAAGCTCTCTATGGTCTTGATCAAGCGCCTCAGGCTTGGTACGAGACTTTGTCAACATACCTTATGGAATGTGGATACACCAGAGGAAGAATCGACATGACTCTCTTCACAAAAAGGATCGTAGACAATGTGATGTTGGTTCAGGTTTATGTAGACGATATAATCTTTGGGTCTACCGATGAAACGTTGTGCAAGGAATTCGAAAAGGTTATGCAAGCAAAGTTCGAGATGAGCGTGATGGGCGAGCTCACATTTTTCTTGGGATTGGAGGTGAAGTAGCAAGAAGATGGAATCCTCATTCATCAAGCAAAGTACATCAGGGATATTCTTGCTAAATAATGTACGAATGACTGCAAAACTACGAGCACACCATTTGCAGCTCAGACTGAACTGACTCCTGATCTTCAAGGAAAACCCATGAACAAGTCTTTCTTCGTTCAATGATAGGCTCGTTGATGTATCCAACCACAAGTAGGCTATACATTACGTGGGCTGTCTGTATTTGCGCTCATTTCAGACGAATCCCAAAGAATCTCATGAGACTGCAGTTAAAAGAAACTTCCACTATCTGAAAGGAGCACCCAGGCTTGGACCTTGGTATCCTAAAGATAGTAATATTGATTTAATTACTTATTCTGACAGGGACCATGCATGTTGTAAAGTTGATCGAAAATTAGTCTCAGGAGGTTGCTAATTCTTAGGAAATCGTCACATATCATGGCAAAGCAAAAAGCAGACGACAGTCTCCCCCTCTATTGCTCAAGCTGAATACACGGTAGCCTACAGTTGCTGTTCACAAGTTCTCTGGATAAAAATTCAGTTGTTGGATTACGGGATCAATGTCATGAAAACTCCTATATTCATCGACAATGAGGCGTGTCTAGGAATTGTGAAGAATCCAATCCATCACTCGAGAACCAAACATATCGAGATTCATTAACGCGATTCGAGATGCGTACGAGAAAGGATATATTCAAGTGGTGCCAGTGGATACTACGCAACAGAAAGTCGACATCTTCACGAAAGCCTTCGACAAAACTCGTTTCAACCAGTTGGTAACCTGGTTGGAAATGATAAATTTCCTTGAGTGGAAATGAACTTTGTTGTGATAACCGGTTGTACATACTCTATCATTTATTAAAAAAAACCCGCTTTCCTAAATAAACGAGTATCCTAAAACAGTGCCCATCGAAAAGATTTTATGTTTAAGTTAAAATTTCATTTTCAAGCAATGGACACACGAAAATAAAATTTTAGGGGGGAGATATCCAGAAAGCTGTAATATCCTTTTTTGACACATGTTTGGTAAAGAAATGATAGAAAACTGCTAACACTTTGTCTATCTTTGAAACATAAAAGAAAAGAAAAATCGAGATGTAAAGCAACAAATCGAGGTGCTAAGCAATGACATTTTAGTAGATTCAGCAAGACCATCGAGTAAACTTCGATTAGGTGACAAAAGATAATGCATACACAAGAATTCTGGATACCCACAATATTGTGTGTCTGTGGGTAACATGTTGCAGCATATGGCTTAATGGTCTTAAATCTTGCGTTGACAGATTGCAAAATCCGAGATTTCGGGTCTTTATATTATTTTATCATTCGGGGATATCATAGCTGCTCTTCTATTGCATCTAATATATGCAGACATACACAGGATTATGATATCTTTTCAAAAGAGCCAAAGAGGCTAAAAACCCTAAAATTGAAAAAGCTCAATTAAATGAACCAATCAAAAGAAATCATACCATATTGAGGTATTTACCTAACCCTAGTCAGGACAACATTGCTTTGACTGTACGAATGTGCATACCTATTCACCAATGCACTGATCTTGTATCTTTTAAACCAATGAATTTTATATACTCACCTGTTATGAGGAAGCTTTGTGCATACCTTGATTGCGGGGATATGTCTTGACGTGGGACTCACGGGCATAATATTCTAACTGTCTAGCTTGAGTGGGGGCCATTGCAATTTTTGTCAATATTACCACAACATAATAAAACGCTTATCGAAAGCATGTTGAAAGAAGAATGCATGGGTTTAAGAGGACAAACATACTAACAGTTTTTCTTGTGCCTTGATTAATCAAAAATTAAAATAATAAACTAACAAGTGTTGCCAGTATGATCTTTTGCAGGAACGTCAAGGAGTTTCAAACAAAATAAAATTGCGAAAAAGGATAATCCCTCGGTTCAAAAAAAGTTTCGGTGTCCAAATTGCCAATTTTTCTTGTACTCAAAATTATTTTCTATTTCTACATTATTTTAGCTAAAAAGGGCACGTTTTTTCGAGAAAGTTTAAAATTTTCGAGCGTATGTGGATGGGATTTCTTTGATTTGAAGAATCCTTCCTAAACTTTTGGAGCGGCGTATTTAAAATCTGGTGTATTTAATTGAATACACCAGACGATAATTTTTTAATGTGTGTGTATATATACATACATATATGTTTTAAATTGTTTTTCAAAGTTTTTATCATCATCATCTTCATCACACTTTTATCATACTCTCAAACACACACATCAACTAATTTCATTCTGATCATTACATAAAATAGAATACGGTATGACAGTGTTACTTACAATCTTATTTCGGATGATCGTGTGATACAAATTGTGCTCTGAGTGTGTAAAGATTAGGGATGAAACAGATTTGGGTTGTTGAAAGGGTTTATTAACAAAACCTTGAATCCGGCGTATTAATGATGAATATAGCGTATTTATAAAGAATGAAAGAGTCGCATACTTAAGTCTTGAACGTGAGTTCGAGCAACCTGCATAATTGACAACTACGCCGGTTAGTCAATGTCGATACCTATCAACGTTGATCAAGAACATGTCCTCAGACTCTATTACGCGATTAATTCACAGCATAAATAACCGAACTATTTAATTATCTCGTAAATATCACGGCGTGTTTAATATGTATTGTCAGTTTAAATATGTTTGAAGCCGGCGTAATTAACTTTTCTATTGCACTTTTAATAGTGTAATTATGCTTTTTATTTTATTTTATTTTTATTTTTTTAATTTTATTTTGTTTTATACATATAATATTAGCCTAAATAGCTACGTTTCGGAACCCATATCTCATGTGGCTCGTTTTCATGTTTCAGAATGGCTCAGCAATTAATTTGGGATGGAACGAGAAAGCATAACCAGCCTATTACTCTAGTTCCTCCTGAGGATGATTTAGAAGACGTAATGGATTGGCTGGCTAGGAGCAAGATAAGCTATGTAGTTCAAGCAAATCCAAAAATCTATTGCATACACATAGAAGAATTCTTAAGAACCGCAAAAGTGAAAACAATCAATCAAGTGAAGACTATCACAACAACGGTTTGAAACAAAGAGATAAAGGTCGAAAGAAAGAATTCGAAAGGGTCTAAGCTTCGGACAATTCAAGAGATCAATGAAGCTGAGCAAAGAAGAAGTACTAGAAGGTTTCCATGGAATGAGCCACGTTGGAGAGTTTCGAGGAAAGAACGAGATAAAAAGAAATGGTCTAACAAGGATTGGAGATTCATCCTACACATTTTTTGTATGAGCATAGCTCATAGAAAAGGCGGGTACCACGGTCTAAATTTGGAATGGTCAGCGGTAATGCTCAATTTGTGTGTAAACCAGCCATTCAACATTTCTGGTTTGATCTTTTACTACATGGTTGATAACGCAATAGAGGACCGTGGTGTGACATCCCGGCTTTTCAGGTATCTTAAACGCGCTACTTTACGGTTATTCATTCCTACGCTGATTTAATTCGGAGAATTAAATTACACGCTCGTAATAACTACACTAACTTTGTGAATCTATTGGGTGAATTACGTGCTATGTGTTATTAGACGTTTGTAGATTTTGTAGATTATTGTATCACGCCTTGATTTCGCGATTATTAGTTATAAAAAAAATAATAAATAAATAGCCGAACCGAACCGAGCTGCGAAACGTGTCGACCTCACCTCCTTGCGGCCCAAGGAAATAACCTAAACTTGAGGCCCAAGCCACTTAACCCAAACCGCCCCCCCATCGCGGTCGCGCCCCCTCCCCTTCTTTTCCCTTGTTATATTTATATGTATGTATGCATGGATTGTTTGTTAAAAAAAAAACAACAAAACCCTAGCACCTAGAGGAAGGCGACGGTAGCCCCCCCCACTCTCACGATCACAAAACCCCACATCTTTCGGATTGATTCCAATCTTGTCCCGGTTCGCTAATCATCATCGTTTCAAGGTTAGGGTTTAATTGTTTTGCGATTCACATTAGGGTTTGTGTAATCTTGATCATGATTATGTGTAATGGTAGGATTATTAGTATGAAAGTGTTGTGATTTATGATTAGTTCGGATGATTGTGCGAATCTTTGCGATTGTGATGTTATGTTGAATACTAAAATCATAGGCTGCGTTTTAGCGATAAAGATCATGTTATATAATTAGGGTTTGCATGAATATTGATATACATGATGATATTTGACAAATAAACCTGTTGTTAATCATTATTACTAAGCGTCATGATCGTTTAAGCATGTTCTAATGCGATAAAAAGTCGAAAACAGTTTGCTGAATGACATTTACAGTTAACTTCAATTGGCTTTAACCTAATCATTATCTATCGAAAAGTGAATTTTCTAAAGCCTAAAACGTGTATTTTTGAGAAACGCTTCTAATAGCACTAGATTCATATTTTTCTGAGGTCGTTTGCTATTTTTAAGTGGTAATTTAGTGCAGCAGCTGAAGTTGCGTAAATTCTGCAGAATTTGCAGGTTGTTTATCGAGTCGGGATTCATAGTCTGTAGGGGGTTAGGTCACGAAATTTGTATAGTAACTGGAGACGGGAATTTCCAGAAATCTCCCACTCGAATTTTGTTTAATGGATGAACGATGATTTTTAAATAATTTTTCTCGTGGACTGCTGTCAGAAAGCGACGAATCTGACTGCACAATAGTATATAAATGTTTATAAATAATTGGTAAAGATTTAGGGTTTGAAAATTATACATAAAATTCTACTGTCTAATTGACACGTCCTGTAAAAAAATTGGAATTTTTTGAACTTTGGAACTATTTTATAAAAATCCTCGAAAACATCCCAGTTATGAGCGTACAAGCTGAAACATGATAACTTGCGTTTGTGTGTACCTAAGTGTTGTATGAGTTAACCTGTGTTTATGACAAGTTGGTTTGATCATTATTTGTATGGTGATATTTTGCATGCATGATTTTGGTTTCGAATTGGTTGTTGCGCGTGCCGTACTGTGTGTTAGTTATGCTTAGGATTTTGTATCAGTGTGTTCACACACTAACTTTAAATCGGTTGACATGTTAGGACGCGATTAGCGGTCCCATCATTTGCTTCTTTTGTGTTATTCTAACCGAGCAATTTAAGGTGAGTTCACGGCCCCTATTTTATCTGGTTTTAAACAACAGGGGGAGAAACATGTATACACTCTATAACTCTATCTTTTACGTTATGCGAAATTAACGTCGTTAACTATTCGGTAACTAAGTTAATGTTAATGTATGTTATGGTCACTAATTAGCTTTATCACGGAAGTCCTCAACCAAGTCTCGGATCGTTAGTATTGGGTTAGATAGCGAGGAAATTATAAGTAGTACTACTGGGCCCGACAAGCCCCACCCGAGCTAGTCGCGCTAGCCGACCGGGTATGGTCAACGGGTGATTGATTTGGCCTAACTTTCGCCATGGTCAGTGATAGACCTGGCAACACTGAGGCAACAACAGTCAGCTTCGATCGCGAACTCTTATGTGATGTAACTTTAGGCTCGCTACCTACATGTTAACATTGAACTTAATTACAAACCAACATTATTATTCCGGGTTAGGAATAATGGAATTATACCGTTATCCCGGGTTAGGGATAACAGGGAAAACTAACTTTTAAACCGAACTTGTGAACTTATAAAAACCTGTGAACTCACTCTTCTTTAATGTTGACACTTGTTTTTTTACATGTTTCTCAGGACGCTAGGAGCGCTAGGTGCACTCACTTGCATTTGATCAAGACATTTTTATCGAGTCTTATTTACGAATAATGTTTGGGATTTTTGGTTTTGGCGTTTATGTTGGCGCCCGTTACTTTACTTTACTCTAATGCTTCCGCTAAACTTTGAAACTAATGCTTCCGCTAAACTTTGAAACTAAGATATTTTGAAAATGACTATGAATGGTTAAACAAATGTTTTTAGAAAACGTTCAAATAAATCATATAGAGTCGTTCGATACTGCTAGTGTTTGAGATTCTGGTTTGATCACACGTCTCGCGGTAAAACTCTGCAAGTGGAAATTGAGGGTGTGACAGATTGGTATCAGAGCCTCTAGCTATAGAGAACCAGGTTTGCATTAAAAGTCGACCTAAACTATAGCTGTTACACGACACTAGACTTAGTTGGCACCGAACTGTGATATCTTGTTATGTGTTATACTACAATTGTTTTATGTGAGATATATATGTATATTGTGATGCACGCAACTCGTAACTAACTACACCAACCCAACAGGCAATGTCATCATCATCATCCGACGAATCTCGACAATCAAGGGCGCCAGGGAAGGCACCCATGGTCGAACCCTCACCACCTCATGGCGTGGAGACACGCTCAGCTGCTAGGAAAAGACTCGCTCTAGGAGGGGAGTCGTCCTCCCGTCCGACCACCGCTATACTGGTCGAACCGGTCAACTCGTTAGGAGTAGGGGACGATCTACTTAGGGATATGTTAAGGAAACAACAGGAACAACTAGAGAGAATGCAGGAGACTATCGAAGCACAAGGATGGATGATACGTCAACTAACTGGTAAAACTGGAAAGCTCGAGAAAAAGCAATATGAGAATAAGAGAGTTCGAAACGTTTTAGCTAAGGATCTTCGTGCTGAGCAGCTGAGGGCTGACTGGCCGAAGACAGAGTTCTTGAGTCCAGTTGGGGATTCAAGAACTGGAGCAGAATCAAGCACCTGTCCCAGTACCCGCACCAGCACCGGCCCCTCCAGCGCCGGTAGAGGAAGAAGAGGAGGATCCAGAGGAAGACCCGGAGGAGGATCCAGAGGAAGACCCGGAGGAGGATCCGGAGGAAGAGGAGACGGAACAGGACCCGGCTGTTGAAGCTGAAAACACCGAAGAGGATGACGGCAGTGATAGCGACTTGGGAGATGGAGACATAGATGACTAACTCATCTCGCCAATCCCCGTTTTGTTTCCTTTAGTTTGTTTGTTTCCACTTATGTTTGAACTTGAAATTTTATAATTAAACTGAGATGTTTGGTTGGTATTTTGTGAGACATTGCAATTTATTTAATCGAATGTTCCTTTTGATTGTTTAAATTGTCGGGTTGACATAACTTGTGTGCTTATTGAAGTGTGGAATATGATAACTATATTGGATATATATACTTATCGGTGTGTGTTTGTGTTGTCTTGCGAAGATCTGAAATGGCAACCGGTCGTCGCGGAAACCTCAACATGTCAACTGAAGAATTGGCCGCATTAATCCAAGAACACGTGAATGCTGCTCTGGCAGGTGTTCAAAACCCACCAGCAGGAGAGGGTCTTAACCCTACAAGATGTTCCTCGATGCAAAACCGGGCAAGTTCACGGGTGTTGAAGGACCCATAGGACTGGTCCATTGGATTGAAAAGTCTGAATCGGTTTTCGAGATGTGTAATTGCCTTGAAGCTAATAAGGTCAAGTATGCTGCCTCAACGTTGGAAGATGGGGCATTGACCTGGTGGAACCACTAAGTCCAAACGCGTGGACTTCTTGCGGCGAACGCAATGGCCTGGACAGAATTTAAGGCCCTAATCAAGGAGGAATAATGTCCGCGGGACAGAGTTCAACAGTTGGAACAAGCGTTGTGGAACCACAAGATGGTAGGGTCAGAAATTGAAGCGTACACGGCAAAACATCATGACCTGGTGTTCCTTTGTCCCGATTTGGCTAACACCGTCAAAAAAACGACTTGAGTTTTATCTTGGGGGTCTGGTCACTGAGATCTAGGGCATGGTAATGTCTAGCAACCCTACGACAGAGCATCAAGCGATTAGGCTGCCGCATAAACTCACCGATAAGGCGGTGGAGCAAAGGAAGTTGCCACCTAGGGGTGCAACTGGAATCGTCCTGACAACAAAAGAAAATTTGAAGACTCACCTGCTCGACAGTCTTCATCAGCCCAGCCACAACAAGGAAACCAGAAGCGGTCCAACAATTTCAACAACAATCACGGTCACAACAATCAGTCTGCCAACAACACCCAGAACTTGAGCGGCTATGCGGGTTGAAAGCCGCAATGTAACCGTTGTAACCTCCATCATCA
This sequence comes from Scalesia atractyloides, assembly GCA_947069175.1. NCBI lineage: Eukaryota > Viridiplantae > Streptophyta > Magnoliopsida > Asterales > Asteraceae > Scalesia > Scalesia atractyloides. The sequence goes on from CAMTDV010000027.1 coordinate 46,437,592, forward strand.
CGGCCCTTGCGCCGGAAATCGCTGCCAGCGATGTGGCAAGCGGGACACGCGGCAAAGGATAATCGCGGGGAGATCATGTCTCGACAAAATCAGAATCAGCACCAGGGTCAACAGCAAGGTAATAACCGAGGATGCTATCAGTGGGGTAGCACTGCCCATTTCAAGTGAGACTGCCCGCAGCTTCGCAACAACAACAATTGTGGGAACAACAACAACCATAATAACAACAACAACAACAATAACAACAATGGCAACAACGGAAATGGTGGCACAGGAGGTGCCAAAGGTCGTGCATTCACGCTAGGCCGCGGAGAGGCCAGAAACGACTCGAACGTGGTCACCGGTAAGTTTCCCCTTAACGAACATTTTGCTACTGTACTTTTTGATACGGGTGCGGATAAGAGTTTTATATCTGAGTCTTTTAGGAAGAACCTAAATCTCACGCCTAAACCCCTCGAGACCCCTTACGTCATAGAACTAGCCGATGGTAAATCTGTAGATGTGACCCATTTAGTAACCGACTGCCAACTTAAACTCGCGGGTCACACCTTTACCATTGATCTGATGAAAACTACCCTGGGTAGTTTTGACGTGGTAGCCGGAATGGACTGGCTATCCGACGTCCGAGCTGAAGTTCTCTGCTTCGAGAAATCTATCCGTATTCCGCTTTTTATCGATGAAGTCTTGATGGTGCAAGGCGAGAAGGCAGGCGCCGTCACAAACATCATCTCTTACATGCAAGCTTAGAAGTATCTTCGAAGGAAGAACTCCTTCGCTTTGCTCGCACTGGTCACCGAGCAGCCTAAGGACAAGAAGCGTATAGAAGATATCCCCGTCGTCCGTGATTTTTCCGGTGTATTTCCAGAGGAGTTACCTGGTCTTCCACCACATCGACAAGTGGAGTTTGAAATCGAATTAGCAAACCATGCAACTCCTATCGCCAAGGCCCCGTACCGCCTGGCTCCAGCAGAGTTGCAAGAGTTGTCTACCCAAGTTCGGGAATTGTTAGAAAAAGGATTTATCCGACCCAGTACTTCGCCATGGGGAGCTCCGGTCCTTTTTGTCAAGAAGAAGGACGGGACCTTCCGCATGTGCATCGACTACAGGGAACTCAATAAGGTTACCGTCAAGAACCGATACCCATTGCCTCACATCGACGATCTTTTCGACCAGCTTCAAGGGTCAAGCTACTACTCCAAGATTGATCTACGGTCCGGTTATCACCAGGTATGCGTCAGGGAGGAGGATATCTCCAAGATGGCATTTCACACTCGGTATGGCCATTATGAGTTCTTGGTAATGCCCTTCGGTCTCACCAACGCACCTGCGGTGTTCATGGACCTCATGAACTGCGTGTGTAAGCCGTACCTCGACAAGTTTGTCATCGTGTTCATCGATGATATACTCATCTACTCTAAGGGTGAAGAAGAACATGTTGAGCATCTACAATTATTGCTGGAACTACTTCAACAGGAGAAACTATATGCCAAGTTTTCGAAGTGTGATTTCTGGATTCGGGAAGTTCAGTTCCTCCGGCATATCGTGAATGAAAAAGGTATACACGTTGATCCCGCCAAGATCGATGCTATCAAGAACTGGGAAGCACCCAGGACACCGACAGAGATCCGCCAATTTTTGGGTTTGGCTGGTTACCACAGACGTTTCATCGAGGGATTTTCCAAGATCGCACAACCGCTTACCACTCTCACTCAGAAGGGCACTAAGTATGCTTGGGGTGACAAACAGGAAGCAGCATTTCAATTGCTGAAACAGAAGCTTTGCAGTGCGCCCATTTTGTCCTTGCCAGAGGGGACAGATGATTTTGTGGTATATTGTGACGCTTCCATTCAGGGATTGGGATGTGTGCTCATGCAACGTGATAAGGTCATCGCGTATGCATCCCGACCGAAAAGGTTCACGAGAAGAACTACACGACACATGACCTGGAATTGGGAGTAGTTGTGTTTGCACTTAAGATTTGGAGACACTATTTATATGGAACAAGGTGCACAATTTACACGGATCACAAGAGCCTCCAACATATTTTCGACCAGAAGGAGTTGAACATGCGACAGCGTCGCTGGGTCGAACTCCTGAACGATTATAAATGCGCCATTCGGTATCACCCGGGTAAAGCTAACGTGGTAGCTGATGCCCTCAGTAGGAAGGAGCACTTGAAACCTCGTCGGGTACGAGCACTACAGTTCACAATTCATTCTGGGTTACCCGAATAGATACGCGACCCGCAGCTAGAAGCGGTTAAGGAAGAAAACATCAAGGCCGAATCTGTGGGAAAGATGGAACGCGATTGGGAAGTGAAACCCAATGGTTCCCGGTATTTCATGAATCGTAAATGGGTACCTCTCTATGGAGACCTCAGAAAGCTAGTTATGGACGAAGCACACAAATCCCGATACTTTGTCCATCCTGGTTCGGGTAAGATGTATCAAGACCTTAAAGCCGCGTACTGGTGGCCCAACATGAAAGCGGATATAGCCACCTACGCGAGTAAGTGTTTGAATTGTGCGAAAGTCAAGGTGGAATACCAGAAGCCATCAGGGTTACTTCAACAACCTGAGATCCCAGTGTGGAAATGGAATCAGATCTCGATGGACTTTATCACTAAACTCCCGCGAACTCCGGGTGGCTGCGATACCATCTAGGTAATCGTGGATCGTCTAACTAAGTCTGCACACTTCCTAGCGATCAAAGAAACAGATAAGATGGATAAGTTGACTCGCATCTACATTAAGTAAGTAGTTTCTCGGCACGGGGTGCCAACGTCCATCATCTCAGACAGAGATGCTCGTTTCACGTCCAACTTTTGGCAGTCACTTCAGAAAGCGTTGAGTACACGCTTAGATATGAGCACAACTTATCACCCTCAGACGGATGGTCAAAGTGAAAGGACCATTCAGACCTTGGAAGACATGCTTAGGGCATGTGTGGTAGACTTCGGGAACAGTTGGGAAATCCATCTGCCTTTAGTGGAATTCTCGTATAACAACAGTTACCATACGAGTATTCAAGCGGCACCGTTTGAAGCATTATACGGTCGCAAATGTAGATCACCGGTCTATTGGGCAGAAGTCGGTGAAAGTCAACTCAGAGGTCCTGAGTTGATACTTGAGGCTACTGAAAAGATTGTGCAAATCAGAAACCACATGGCAGCAACACGAGATCGACAGAAAAGTTACGCTGATCAACGACGCAAACCGCTCGAATTTCAAGTAGGTGACTGCGTCCTACTGAAGGTGTCACCCTGGAAGGGTGTAATTCGTTTTGGGAAACGAGGCAAACTAAATCCACGATAAGTAGGCCCATTTGTGATTTCGAAGCGTATCGGGCCCGTAGCTTATCAGTTAGACATTCTTACCGAACTCAGTGGAGTTCACAATGTTTTCCACGTGTCCAATCTGAAGAAGTGCCTATCAGATGAGACCCTAGTCATTCCATTGGATGAGATTCAAGTGGACGAGCAACTGCATTTTGTTGAACAACCTATCGAGATCATGGATCGTGAGATTAAGACTCGAAGGCACAGCAAGATACCAATTGTCAAGGTTCGTTGGGACTCTAAGCGTGGACCGGAGTTCACGTGGGAAAGAGAGGACCAAATGAAAAGCAAATACGCACACCTTTTTGCAGCTGAGCAGCAATCTGACGTTACCAACAACTAAATTTCGGGACGAAATTCTTTCAACATGGGGATGATGTGACAGCCTGGGAATTACTTGTACCATTACTAACAAACTGAATCTTTGTGCGTTGCATTCTAAACCGCGTTTACTCAATTTTCGGGACGAAAATTCTTTCAACATGGGGATAATGTGACATCCCGACTTTTCAGGTATCTTAAACGCGCTACTTTACAGTTATTTATTCCTACGCTGATTTAATTTGGAGAATTAAATTACACGCTCCCAATAACTACGCTAACTTTGTGAATTTATTGGGTGAATTACGTGCTATGTGTTATTAGACGTTTGTAGATTTTGTAGATTATTGTATCACGCCTTGATTTCGCGATTATTAGTTATAAAAAAATAATAAATAAATAGCCGAACTGAACCGAGCCGCGAAACGTGTCGACCTCACCTCCTTGCGGCCCAAGGAAATAACCTAAACTTGAGGCCCAAGCCACTTAACCCAAACCGCCCCCCCAATCGCGGTCGCGCCCCCTCCCCTTCTTTTCCCTTGTTATATTTATATGTATGTATGCATGGAATGTTTGTTAAAAAAAAACAACAAAACCCTAGCACCTAGAGGAAGGCGACGGTAGCCCCCCCCACTCTCACGATCACAAAACCCCACATCTTCCGGATTGATTCCAATCTTGTCCCGGTTCGCTAATCATCATCGTTTCAAGGTTAGGGTTTAATTGTTTTGCGATTCACATTAGGGTTTGTGTAATCTTGATCATGATTATGTGTAATGGTAGGATTATTAGTATGAAAGTGTTGTGATTTATGATTAGTTCAGATGATTGTGCGAATCTTTGCGATTGTGATGTTATGTTGAATACTAAAATCATAGGCTGCGTTTTAGCGATAAAGATCATGTTATATAATTAGGGTTTGCATGAATATTGACATACATGATGATATTTGACAAATACACCTGTTGTTAATCATTATTACTAAGCTTCATGATCGTTTAAGCATGTTCTAATGCGATAAAAAGTCGAAAACAGTTTGCTGAATGACATTTACAGTTAACTTCAATTGGCTTTAACCTGATCATTATCTATCGAAAAGTGGATTTTCTGAAGCCTAAAACGTGTATTTTTGAAAAACGCTTCTAATAGCACTAGATTCATATTTTTCTGAGGTTGTTTGCTATTTTTAAGTGGTCATTTAGTGCAGCAGCTGAAGCTGCGTAAATTCTGCAGAATTTGCAGGTTGTTTATCGAGTCGGATCTCATAGTCTGTAGGGGGTTAGGTCACGAAATTTGTACAGTAACTGGAGAAGGGAATTTCCAGAAATCTCCCACTCGAATTTTGTTTATTGGATGAACGATGATTTTTAAATAATTTTTCTCGTGGACTGCTATCAGAAAGCGATGAATCTGACTGCAGCATAGTATATAAATGTTTATAAATAATTGGTAAAGATTTAGGGTTTGAAAATTATACATAAAATTCTACTGTCTTATTGACACATCCTGTAAGAAAATTGGAATTTTTTGAACGTTGGAACTATTTTATAAAAATCCTCGAAAACATCCCAGTTATGAGCGTACAAGCTGAAACATGATAACTTGCGTTTGTGTGTACCTAAGTGTTGTATGAGTTAACCTGTGTTTATGACAAGTTGGTTTGATCATTATTTTGTATGGTGATATTTTGCATGCATGATTTTGGTTTCGAATTGGTTGTTGCGCGTGCCGTACTGTGTTTTAGTTATGCTTAGGATTTTGTATCAGTGTGTTCACACACTAACTTTAAATCGGTTGACATGTTAGGACGCGATTAGCGGTCCCATCATTTGCTTCTTTTGTGTTATTCTAACCGAGCAATTTAAGGTGAGTTCACGGCTCCTATTTTATCGGGTTTTAAACAACAGGGGGAGAAACATGTATACACTCTATAACTCTATCTTTTACGTTATGCGAAATTAACGTCGTTAACTATTCGGTAACTAGTTAATGTATGTTATGGTCACTAAGTAGCTTTATCACGGAAGTCCTCAACCAAATCTCGGATCGTTAGTATTGGGTTAGATAGCGGGGAAATTATAAGTAGTACTACTGGGCCCGACAAGCCCCACCCGAGCTAGTCGCGCTAGCCGACCGGGTATGGTCAACGGGTGATTAATTTGGCCTAACTTTCGCCATGGTCAGTGATAGACCTGGAAACACTGAGGCAACAACATTCAGCTTCGATCGCGAACTCTTATGTGACGTAACTTTAGGCTCGCTACCTACATGTTAACATTGAACTTAATTACGAACCAACATTATTAATCCGGGTTAGGAATAATGGAACTATACCGTTATCCCGGGTTAGGGATAACGGGGAAAACAAACTTTTAAACCAAACTTGTGAACTTATAAAAACATGTGAACTCACTCTTCTTTAATGTTGACACTTGTTTCTTTACATGTTTCTCAGGACGCTAGGAGCGCTAGGTGCACTCACTTGCATTTGATCAATACATTTTTATCGAGTCTTATTTACGAATAATGTTTGGGATTTTTGGTTTTGGCGCTTATGTTGGCGCCCGTTACTTTACTTTACTCTAATGCTTCCGCTAAACTTTGAAACTAATGCTTCCGCTAAACTTTGAAACTAAGATATTTTGAAAATGACTATGAATGGTTAAACAAATGTTTTTAGAAAACGTTCAAATATATCATATAGAGTCGTTCGATACTGCTAGTGTTTGAGATTCTGGTTTGATCACACGTCTCGCGGTAAAACTCTGCAAGTGGAAATTGAGGGTGTGACACGTGGGCCATGTATCCAATATTTGTCCAACTGCTTATCAATGATCAACACCAAAGCCTACCTCATGACGAAAATGTATACAAGTTTCAGTTACCTAAAGGAAGACAACTTACTGAGCTGAAAACAAAGCAATGGGTGATGCTTCATAACTGGATGTACAGAGAAGAAAGGCTTCCCATTGTTCTTGTAGTATATAACAAATATCGAGAGGGTGTGAGGCAAGCAAGGGAAAGTCGAGAAAAACAGGCTGCCGATGAACAAGAAGTAGAATTTGAAGAAGAAACACAGTTAGTGTGTAAACGAAAAGACAAAGGCAAGAAGGTAGTTGAAGAGGGGGGACCGAAAAAGAGCAAGAAAGACACATCCGAACCTGAGAGAATAATGGGTGATAGTATTCTTGTTGGGTCGACAAGAGAGGAGATCGAACGAATGCAGGGTATCCATGTTGTCAGAGAAGTCATGAAACGAGAAAGGAGGATGAAGAGGAGAGAAATGACTGGGTTGGAGACACCTGCTATGGTTACTTCAGAACAGGAACAGTTGGATCATTTTCTTGAAGGTTTACTTTCTGATCCCACAGAGACCACTCCGAGCAAGTCCCTAGTGCAAAAAAAGAGAAAAACTGGAGAGGGATCTTCTAAAGATGCTCCACCAAAGTCAACTTCAACTGCTCAAGTACCTTCTCAATGAGCTCCAGCTAGACCACATCCGTTTCAAGAGCTGTATGATCGTTTATCTAAAGAAATTGGGTCATTTCCTGCCAAAGAGTTCTGTCTGCTGAAGAATCAGGTTAACGACACCAATGTGCTTAGAGAAAAGCTGAAAGAACAAAGAAAGAAGAACAAGGAATTGCATAACTATGTGTCAAAGTAATATGAGTTTATAAAGTTTCAACACGACGGAATGATCAAACTGCATGAATTGCTTCAAGATTTGTACACCACAACCGACCGACAACCAAAATACACTGGTGAAGACATCTTTAATTTTAACAAGTTAAGAGAAGAGGAAGAAAAACGTAAAGCTGAGATAGTTGAAAAGAAGAAGAAACGACTTGAATCGGCTATAGATGTGAACATTGATGGAGATAGTGAAGAGGAAGAGGTAGACATAATTGAGATTCCACCCAAGTTCACCGAATGGGGTTTAGAGGATGAAGTGGTTTATGAAACAGATGGAGGTGAGGAAGTTGCACCACAACACCATGAGTGGTTCAAGAAAGAATGAAATAGAATGCCAGACTTCTCTCAAGTCATAACTGTTTAGAAAATAGAGGCCACTTATCGAATCACAAGCAGGAAGTAATGTAACCTGACCGAGTTATTTATTTAAAGCGTAGAGGCAGTGTAATCCAACATTTCCGTACTGGAAATGATATGCAGAGCTTACCAACGTGGGACATTCGAGAGCTGAGCAAGCACGAGATGATAAATCCCACAAACAGCAGCATTGGTGGTGACTTTGAAAGACTTATTCTTCGAGAATGCGTGCGTGGATTCACCATATTCAAGCCTCAACCCCAAGAGGACGGGTGTTAAAAACCACCAAAGACCCAATAACCGGAAAAGGCAGAGTTAGATGGGTGATTAATCTAGCTAAAGTGGTTACCAAGGTGAAGATTCCTCCAAAACATCCAGTAATGCCCACCAACTTTAAGAAGTGGTTCTACGACGGACAAACTGGTGAAGCTATGATCAGATCGAACGATAATGAAGACATCAGAATCCTTGACCCAATAGATGTGTTTATGTTTTGTCTATGTGACTTGAATATCCTCTATGGGCATAAGATTTATGTTGGTGCTGGAAATGAATACTTAGAGGAAGGCATGCTCTTTCAGCGAGCAGTCGAGAGAGCTAGAGAAGAAAGAAAGAAATGATGGAAATAATGCTCAGGATCGATGAAAAGAAAGAGAAAGATGAAGCAAGAAAGAAAAGTGCTGCCGAGAAGCCTGTTGAATCATAATCATCTCCTCCTTAAACCAAAGGTCCATCATCTGAGTCTGATGTTCAAGTTATTCCACCACTTCCAACTTCATCCAGATATGAAGTCACTATGGAGGTCCAACCAACACCTAGTGATGCTATTTTTAACCAAACTGCACCACCAAGAAATGATCAAGATGCTGCCGCAAGCCCTGAAGCTCAGAACGAAGAATGAAGACTCTCAAGTACACAATAGTATAGGGGGGATATTGTTAGGACGTTTTGAGACCATTGATACTTGAGTTTCATAGTTTGTAGCTGGTTTGTAATAGATAGTAAAACTAGAAGGGCTGAAAGTGTAATTATATGGAATTATACTTGTAGTGGTGTATTTAATGTCCCAACGTATTTATTAAATACGCTGGGTAGCCAGTGATTACATATGAAACCCTTGAAACCTTTGGCTCCAAGTTTCTTCGACCAAGGTCATTTTGCTATTCTTTTGTGTTTGTGTCTCTGATTTGTATGTTGTTATCGTACATCCAGGATCTTTGATTGTTACTATCATTATCGGATTACATCTTGGAGAAGATTCTTCACCTTCATCTTAGTTTCTTTGTGTTTTCTTACTATATTATTCAAACACCTAATCTTAGGTGTTTGGGTGTTTGTCAATCACCATCACTGTGATCTGAAGTTGATTTGGGACCCACACATTTCCATTCCCATCCCCAAAGCCAAAAGAAAAATAAAAAAGAAAGGATCTCTAGAGGTTGAGATGCCAAAGATACTTGCTGTAAACAAATATAACAAACATCTATTGTTACTTCCTCACAACTGATGCAAACATCTCCACCCATCTAAACTCCTCACTCATCCTCACAAAAGTAGAGTGTTGTAAGCACATGGGACATGAATCAAGGGAGATATTTTTCACTTGACTATCTCTACTCAAGTCCTCTCCCAGGGCTTCTTCACTTTCCGCACCTCCACTTAATTCAAGATTCCCTTCACCTTTACAAGAATTGCTTTATGCAATTGATACATCTGACTTATATGTACCTAGTTCCTCTCAACAACAATTCACAGAGAGTATACTTCAACAAGTGACTATGGCAAGCTCAGGGATCATTGCTATTGCACAACTAAAGGAGGCAACCCCTCTTGTGTCTAAAGAGACACGAGTTGGTATTTCAAGAGGGGTAGCTACCACAACTGTAGAGACAACAACCTCACAATTGGACATCAGTTACATCTTTAAGACCCCCTTGAAGGAAACAAATGTTTAGACGATAGTCTCTTCACCAGTTGGAAGACCCGAGTACCAAGAACAAGGGGCACTTGGTCTAAAACCAAGTTTAACCACCTCTGGTGGGAATTCAGATGATCATGTTAACTCAGGTGATGGACTAAACTTTCAAAAATTGATGGAGAGGGTCACTAATTTGGAAACATCTGTTGGAGAGATAAAAAACATGATGAAAATTTTCATCCAAAATTCCAGACCTCGACCATCAAATGTAGACATTACAAAAGAAATGTGGGCCCATGTTCAACCATACCTACATCTTCAAAAGTAACCTGAAAAAGAAAGATATTCCATGCAAGTAGAGCTTGTAAGACAAACAGTGGATGCTAGGTATCACTATAGACAGGCAGAAGTTAAAGCCATTAAAGACTTTATCTTTGAAAACACTAGTAAAGCTCTCATTCTTCCCAAGTACGATGATGCCACAAAGAGGGAGGAGGAAAAATGCATGAAGAAGCTCCCACCCCTAGTCAAAAAGGCTGGAAAAAAGCCTGACATTACTGCACTAAAAAGGGCAAGAAAGGAAGAAATTGCCAAAGAAGTGGAAAAACAAAAGAAAAAGGGAAATTAGGGAAGATAATATGCATATCTTAGTGCATGATATAATTGAAAGAAAAAGATCCAAGATAACCAAGGTTCTTCAACAGAGGTTCCAACAAAGGTTACTCAAAGCACTACTGCACTTATCCAAACCACTTCTACACCTACCACCATTCAAACCACTGCTCCCACCTCCTTCACTCAAACCACTGCTCCCATTATCCAAACAGTGCCACTACAAAAGTGACAAAAGATGTTACAACTACTCAAACACTACCACCACCAACATCACACAAGTCCCCAAAAGGACTTCTTAAAAGAAAACCAACATCACTACCCCCACAACCACTATAAAAAACTTCCACACCTAAAACAAGAACCTAGAGAACTAAATTTGCTGCCACTGATGATGATGAAGAAACTCTTGATGCATCTTATACCAAAACCACAATCACCAATACTACACCATCCACCACCACAACCATAACCACAACTCCCACTATCATAAATCCATCCATAAATCTACCCTCCACTGTTCTTGACCCATTGTAACTAGAAAATGTATCAAAAGAGATACAATCTTTCTATTCCACAACTGACATCAGCCAACTTACCTTTCCATCCCTTAGAAGATACTAAAAGCCCAAAAATGTACAAGTATACCTAGAGCTGAAATTTATGCAGGCTGAAAAGATAGCTGCTTTCAAAAGCAAGGGAAAAAGTGATAAGGAGGCTCAGCAAATCATGTCTATATAATTCACTAAAGTGAATATCCTTGAATATTTTTCTAAAGATGTTAGTCAAAAGGCATCTCATGGACCAGTTAGCAACCCTAACCTCAAAAAGGAACAAAGGAAAGACTATCTGGATATTATCATGAAAAATAAGCCCTAAAGAGATCCAAGAGCCTAATTCACCGGTTGGTCTGTAAAAGGCCTTCTAAAAGAAATTACAAGGATTGAGATGTTAAAGCTTAATCTAGATATCAAGCCCACTCTTCCCAGATATGAAGGAAGGTATCAAAAATATGATAATGTATGAACATCCTTATACCAATCTAACAAATCTGTTAGGGCAAGTGTTGGGAATGCACATTCCCTCACCTCTTCAAATAACATCACTCTTAGTAAACCATGTTGCCTCTAAAATTCTAAAGTGGTACTCAGACAAAGCCAACCATGAGTTGACAATAGTTAGGGTATGTGGGGATGTGAAAAAGACTTCAATGAACAGTGTGATGAGCTTAAAAATTGAAGATCTGCAAGATCTGATGAATCTTCCACTCGAAAGGGTTGTTGATGACATGCTATCATAAATATTTGAAAGGTAATTTAAAGCCCAAGTCAAATACATGATGAAGAGGAATAAAAGTTGATCTAATAAACATCTATTTTGGCATCATTTGTTATAGGGGGGATTGTTGGACCTACAAAAGAACATATGATATCCAAAAGCCAAAGCATGATCCACTGATCAAGAAATAAGCAAAAGATTGAACTAGTCTCTCACCAAAGATAGTGAATCTTGAACACCTAATTACAACATTTGTTCAAGAACAAAGCAAACATTTGTTCAAGTCTTGGAACCGCTGTTCAAAAGAAACAACATCTGTTGAAAGCTAAAGACTTTTGAAGACCACAACACTGATGAAGAAAACCAAACATTTGTATGGCTAAACAGATGTTTGGATAACTACAACAGAGGATAGGTTAGATAATGGTTTCTCAATGTAACAGTATTTACTTTGTAACAATGTTTAGACTAGTTAAAACAGATGATAGGATTTGCATAGATATTTGTAACATCTTTGGAATCTTTTCTGTTAGGAATGTTAGATGTCACTATTAGGGTGATGTTAGTTAATCACTAAACAAAGCTTTCGTACTTAGTGTAAATAGATCACACCTATTAGTGATCTACATATCACACACATCACCTTTTCTCTTGTACGAACGGTTTTTGCTACGTGATCGTCTGAAGGGGAGTCTATAGAGTAAATTGATTTGTAAAACATTTGAATCCTTTATAATTAATGAAAAAAAATCATTGATGATGACTTTTTGTTTGTGGATTGTATTGTACTAATCAATATTTGTTTTTAAATATCAAACTCAGTTCTAACAACTTTTAAATTATACCAAATAAATCTTAATCTACTCCCTGCTTGGGATTGAACCCAAGACCTCCCATAAGAGGCAATAGTCTCTACCAAGTAAGCTAGCCCCACATTGGCACATCATTTGTGTGTTGGTTATAATTTGCATTATTGAGATCAAATTTATTGGTGTGTGTTGGGTAGCTTGCACAAGTCTCTTCCTGATTTTGATTTTGGCGGGTTTGCTAATAAGGACACTTCCCCTCAAAGGCTCAAAATACTTTGTGAGTGACTTATGTAGTAAAATTTTCCAGAGTTTGGGAGAGAAGTTTGACTTATCCTTGCGCTAGAAAGGTGTAAGAGTGTCTTCGGGGCCCTCATGCTCAAGGTTCCTGACTGTTTCCCCCATTGAAGGGCTAGATTGTCTAAGGAGCCCTCAACGATGGAATATCGGGTCATCATAAATACTGGTTAAGGATCCTCTTGTTTCCCAGGGATGAGCCTTGCCCAATTTGTCATAAGGTTTGCTTAGATAACTTACGGGAACATATGGTCCATTGCAAGGAGCTATCAGGCTTTAAATATAAACATGACTTGTAAGGGATGTCCATTGGGATTTGCTTAAGCTAGTAGGAATCTATACAAAAAAAAAGAAGCATGTGGGAAACGCGTCTGTGTGGACCTTACTGGATTGTCACTCCTTGTTGGCCTTAGGGAAATTAAATTCATGGCTCGCTAGGCTGTGTTGAAGGCAGAATCAGGGAAAGATGCTAATGTTGAAAAAGCTTGTGCTGAGAACCAATAAGTCTTCATTCACTCACCTTTGACACATTTGGTTCCCTTGCCCCCGAGGCTATATGTTTCCTAGAAAGAGTGCAAAGGGTCGTGCATAAAAATTTCTCAACGTCGAGGATCTAAAGTTTTTCTTTCGGTAAGATCAGATTTGCTATTGAAAGGCGGCGCAACTTGTTGCCCGTTTACCTGTTATTCTACTATATTTGTTAGATCTAGTGGATCCCGTAAAAGAACAGATGATTGGAAAGCCAAAATAGTCTATAACATCTGATCATAAATAACGGTACTTTGAAGATCAGCTCCTCCCTAGGCAATGACTCAATATCTGCTGCTCTAAAGTCTGTCAAAGCTAAAGTCTGCTTACAAAAACTGTTGAAGACAAAAGTCTGTTGATACAATGGTCTGCCCAAGATAAAGACTGTTGAATCAAAGGTCTGATGGACCAACAGAGGTTAAAGCTCAATAGTGGTTCCTTCAACAGATGTTTATCAATAGAGTTTACTTCTATTGTCAATGTAACAGTATTTAGGCCTTAGCAGTTGTTAGGAGTTTGTTTGACTGTTAGATGTCACTGTCAAGGTGACATCAGAGGTTCCTTCAACAGATGTTTATCAATAGAGTTTACTTCTATTGTCAATGTAACAATACTTAGGCCTTAGCAGTTGTTAGGAGTTTGTTTGACTGTTAGATGTCACTGTCAAGGTGACATCAGCTTAGATTCCTCAGAGGTTTTGTTTGTATAATAAATAGAACAGTGCCCGTATTGTTCTATTCATCACTTTCTTTTGGCATTTTTGTACAAACAAATTAGAGTGATCAAGCTGGGGGAGTTTGTAATATCTTCATTCACATGTAAATGATAATTTATAAAAGCATGTTGATGAAAACAATTTCTTCATTGTTTTGATTCAAAAGTTTGTTATTCCGCTACATTTATCATTTATGTTTTATCATCTTTCACTATTTCATCTTAAACACTCACAACAATTAACAAGAATAGTGTAATTATTGCTGCACCTCATTGTACTATCTGTGGGAAGAAAAATCACAAAACTCAAGAGTATGTTTATCTAGAAAATTTTGATGTTAAGAAAAATGAGTATAAATCTAAACCACTTAAGAGTCCATAGGCTAGTACTAAAAGAGGAAAGTACAAACAGACTTTTATCCCAGTCCAAACATCTATTACCAAACAACTATTACTGAAAAACTGAATGTAACCTCTATTTCCAGAGAGGTTCAGGTAATAGATGCACCACCAATAAACAAATTTCCAAGAGGATATGGCCAACCACCTTATAAAAGTGTGCCACTTGGTTATGAGATCTACAAAAGACCTTCAAAACCAAGAGTAAACAAGCATCCTCATGGGTATAATCATTTGATAGGAAATGGTCCACAGAAGAAGTTTCAAAAATCTGTTCAATACTCTAACCATTTCTCTGGACTTGAGGCTGAAATGTATGTGACCCTATCCAAAGCCATTTCAGCTTTGGACACTCACCAAAACTAATTTGTTACTAATGTGAAGGGAGCTTCTACTTGCCTTGATAGTTTATGGTATGTTGATAGTGGAGGCTCCAGGCACATGATAGGATGTAGAGTCCTTCTCAAATATTTTCTAGCACATGGAAGGGTGATATATCCTTTGGTAACAATTCAACGGGGAAGGTGTTAGGGCTAGGGACAGTCCAAGCAGGGAAACTCAAGTTTGAAAATGTTAATTTTATTGACAATCATAAAGTTTAACGTTCTTAGTGTGTCTCAAAAGAGTGACAAAGGCTATGGTTCATTCTTCACTAAGAAAGCTTGTAAAATTGTTGGGCCAGAAGTGGTGAAAAAGATTAAAACAATCACAGATGAGAGCAAAGCACAACTTGTTGCTCACGGGAGTAGCAATGTGTATGTGGTAGATATGTTGAAGGATAATCCAATGACTAATGCCTGTCTGTTCTTAGTTGCTTCTAACAAAGAGACAAAACTTTGGCATAGAAGACTTGGACACACAAATCTCAAAACTATCCCCACACTCTCAAAACAAGGTCTTGTAAGAGGTCTTCCACAAACACAATTCGCATGTGATGAACATTGTGTTTCATGTCTAAAAGGTAAACAACATAAAATGTTGGGCCTATATTGCTAAAGGTTTACACATTAGGGATTATTTTGGGCTTTGGTATGTCTTGTGGGCTTCCTAGTGCCTTATGGGCCTAGGGTTGTAAATAGTGGGCTTGGTAATCATGATAAATAGAGGTGTTAGGTTAATGAAAGGGGGTTAGAGAGTTGTATTCACAAAAACCTTGTATCAGACACTTTTGGTGTATGCAAGTTGAATTTATTCATAGCTTTTCTTAATCCTAATCATTATTTCCGCTACTGATTAGGTTAGTGATACCTGTTTGATCCGTTTACGGGACTTACAATCGGTATGAGAGCCTGCTGTTCAAATACAGGCTCCAGGTATTGCTGATTGAAGAAGCTGTTTTTCGAAGTGTGTTGCTGCTGCTCGGATTTTTCACTGTTACGGATCGCTGTTCGTCTTCGGAAGTGCTAATGTTCCGAAGAACTTGAAGAAGATTTGAAGATTTTGAATTTGTTACTATTACGGATTCTGAAGAACTCGAAGAAGGTTCTCACATCCCGGATCAACTATTGTTCCGGGTTCCGAAGAACACGAAGGAGATCATCCATCTCGGATTGATCCCGGACTGTTGTTCAATCCTAATTACTATCCGAGATACTGTGGTGGTTATCTATTCCTTGGATTTTAGATTATTGTTGCAAGAAAGGCGGATTACTGTTGCGGATAAGGATAATGATTCCGGATTCATCAGATAAGGATAAGCATTCCGGATTTTCTTCATTCCGGATTCTCTTTTTTCAGATTCACCTTCAAACTTGTTTATTCCGGATTCTCTCAGCTCGGATTTTTATTCCGGATTTGTCAATTCTGACTTCTCATTTCGGATTCATTAGTTTCCGGGTTCATCATTTCGGGTTTTCAAGTTGGACTCTTCAATTCGGACTCATCAATCCGGACTCATCAATTCGGATTCTCATCAATTAGGATAGATCATCCGGATTTGACCATAATTGACTTCAGAGTTGACCATTCCTGATCGATTTCGGATTAAGTACTGTTTATCTAAGAAAACTTTAAATAAAATAATTCTAAATCTGTTTGGTAAATTTTTAATCAATTTAATAATGATGGCTGGATACATGACTGCACAAGATATGACGAATGTCACTCTGGCTGCCCTGTAAGCACAAACTCTGGCCCTCCATCAAGAGCTGGATCAAGTCATTGGCACTTCCACTAAAGTGCCACGTTTGTTATATGGGGACGAATATTACGAATGGAAGTTTCGTTTTGAGCAGTACTGCAAGGCAAAAGAGCCTGGTGTGTGGAGATGCATCATGAATGGTCCAAGAACAATAGTCTACAGTACCGAGCAAGATCCAGACACAAAAATTCCTAAGCCCATGCACTTATGGACTCCTGAGGATATTAAAATAATAGAGGAAGATGAAAAGGTCCCGGCTACTCTAACCATGGCGCTCGGACCTGATATCTCTATTGCGATTAGAAACTGTAAGACCGCAAAGGAAGTTTGGAGTGAACTGCAAAATCTCTACGAGGGAAATGCAGACATGAAGTTAAGCAGGGTGAATCAGCTGAATCAACAATTCAGCTCATTCAATCACATCTATGGAGAAACTATTGAAAACCAGATTCGTCGCTATGTCAAGCTTGTTTCCCAGATGATTTCAGCTGAGATTACTCTCACTAACAGTGCTATGAACAGACAATTATTAAACTCACTACCCAAGAGTTGGGTTGCAGATGTGGGAATGATCAAAAAGACAAAAAACATGAATGATATCACTCTCACAGAGATGATAGCTACTATCAAATCATGTGAGATTGATAACAAGTAGAGGGAAATAAATCATCAAAGCAGTTTGATGGCCGCTGGGATGACAGGGTAAAATGCGGCTCTCATGTCACAAAATTTGATTTATGGCCCTTTGCAAGGAAATTCACAAACACCGGGTGTCTCAAACGTGGTGTATAGTCCTATAGCCACGCCACAGAACACCCAGTATGTGTATGCTCTTGAAACTCATAATCCCACTATGGTTTCGGTTGCTCAAGTTCACACTTAGTACCATGCCCAATATCCCAACATGGTGTTTAGTCCTGCAATTCCTCAAGCAGTGCAACAAGGCAACACTCCTCAAACTGCTGCACTAGCGCCTGCACCTGCTCCACCTGCGTCCAACTCTGCGTTTCTCACTAAAGAAAAAGAAGAGAAATTGGCTATTGTAGCATCGATGATCAAGAGCTTGAATGCTTTCCTGGCAGGTGATCTGACTCCTCTATCCATTCTTCCAACCGAAGTTGATCAAATTATGGAGGAGGACCAGGACGAGATCGATGTTTCTTGGAATCTAGCAATGGCTGCCTTTCGGGTTAACAAGTTTCAGAAGAAGTATGGACGGCAATCTTTGTCAAATTTGAAGACTAGTCTCACAAAGGACAAGCTTAGATGCTACAGATGTCACGAACCAAGACCTTTTTCCAGGGAATGCAAGAAGCAGCCATTCGGGTATGTGTCATCCAGGGTGGCAGATATACAGAGTAGTGACAGACAGCAGGTTCCCGTCTCTCCCTCAAAGTCCACGACGAGTCCCTCGAGCAGCTCGGGCGGGAAGTCAACAACATTGGTGGCCCAATAGCATGAAGGTTTTAACTTGGCAGATGCTGGAACTCAAATACAAACAATAAATCTCTCCAAGAACAGCAACCACTGCATGATGGCGCAGACAACTGAGACGCGCGATCTTTCGGAAACGGTAAATCGAATTCTCTGTTCTGATAGTTGTCGTTTTAAATTATCACAAATGTGCGCCCATAATTAAACTCTAGTAGCTGAATACCAACAAGCTGCGTCACAGAACATCACCCTTAAACATAAGAACAAGCTTCTAATGGAAAAGGTCGAAGCTCAGAAACAAGATGTAGCTCAGCTAAAGCTAGACTTGAACCAATAACAATGTTGGGTCTACGACTATAAGCTAAAACTAGCTGAAAAGGACGTAGAACTTCAAGCAGCCTTAGCCAAGCTAAATTTCTTGACAGGGAAACTTCACGAAAATGAAATGAACATTAAAAAATTTGAAACTTCCAGTAAACTTGTCAAGGAATTATGCGACCTCCAGCTTAACTACCAAAAGAATTTTACCAAAGGTCTTGGGTATAATAGGGCACCTCCACCATATAATCATATAGAATGCCTGAATCTGAGGCTGATTTAGAAAATGCAGAAAAAATGATTTATGGTAAACCTTCAGATTATCTATCTAAAGCATGGACGCCCTATTACCCAAAGTTCTCTAAACCCACTGAACTTAAGAGGGATGATGTCTTTGTTACTTCTACACACTTTCATATGAAACTGGTGATCATCCTTCTGGTGGTACAGACGGTTTTGAAAAGGTAGTTCCTGAGGTAGAGAAGTCCACGTCCTCCACAAAACCTAAAGGAAAAGAATCTTCTGATACTCAAACTGAATTCGTGAACGATACTAATGTGTCTAACTCATGTGCAGAAGAAATTTTAGTTAAGGATATCACAGAGGGTGATCAGAGGAATGTCTGAATACAAATTCAGACAATTCGGCTGCTGATTATGCATTTTATAAACCTGCTTTTGACATTTTAAATCAATTTCTTGCTTAACAATTTACATTCTCAAACAGTGTTGGTTGTGTTGAGAATTTAGACAGTTTTAATTCTGGTTGTTCATCAAATGCTGATGTTGTGAATGATGCTAATAACTGTAATAACTCTTGTGATGAAAACATGAATTTAGCTACAGGTTCAACATCCACAGATGATTCAGTTTCAGCTGAAGAGACCGGAGTTCTTCTCCAGAGGTTTCGTCTGTTGATGCGTATACAGGGTTGACATTGCAAAAGTCGACCAACCAACCGACCCTGTGACATTGATGTTGACATAATTCTAGAAGATTCGGGCGACTCGGCTTATGTTAACCAAGCACAAGGGACTGATTCTGAAACGACAGATGTGAGCACTCTTTTCTCATGATTCAAATGAAAATCTTAAAACTGATTCTGAATCAGAGTCCCAAAGTCTTCAAAATTGAGAGATTCCACATTCATGTAGTTCAAGCTCATCTTCTGAAATTTCAGAAAAGGATGTCCCTGTAGAGCCACCCGTGTCCTCTACAGAATCTGTCACAAAATGTGATTTGAAGAGTAAGATTAAGAAACGGAGAACACACCAATCTAAAAAGAAGAAAACAAAAAAAAGGCGTCTTCGAAAACTGAAACGGTAACTGCTGAGTCTCCTCATCAAACTGAGAAATTGACTCAGCAGTCGCAAACTGAATTTGTTAAGCAACCAGCTGAACAGATATCAGTTAAAATTTTGTCTAAATCTCCATGTTCAAAAAACCAGAATTCAAATCACAAAACTAACAAGTGTGCTGATGGTTGTGCGCAGGACAAGGTCAAAACAAGACCATGCATGAACTGTCAGTACCCACCAGCAAGAAACTGACAGACAAATTGCCCAAAATTTCCCAAACTAAACGGACTATTTTCTTCCAGAAGAGGCAGACTTGTTTCAATTGTGGATTTCCCGGTCACGTTGCTCGTAATTGTCAAAAGACCTTTACCTTGTTCAAAACTCTGTATTCACGACATCAAAAGACTATGCCTAATCGCCTACCTCAGGCTCGATTTGTGGCTAAGTCTTCTGATCGCGACTGGAACTTGGCCAAGACACAATCTTTCAAACCCTTGAGACCTTCAGTTTCCCAGAATCCTTCTAGCACTCCAAGGATTGTGCAGAAGTCTGATTCGGTAACCTAGAGGCCTAAGACAGTGGCCAAGACTCAGTCTTCTACCCCCATTTCAAATAAATCAAAAGCATCAAATGGCAAGCCCAAATCTTCAATGGCCTGGGTTGCATTCTCTAACTAAAACCTGTTGAAATGTGCAGGAACACTGTGGCGAACTCTTGTTAGACTATGGTACATTGACTGTGGTTGTTCCAGGCACATGACCGAGACATCTTGCAATTGAATGACATTCAGTTTTTCGATGGCGGGATTGTTTCCTTCGCAGGTGGAGATACAGGGAAGATTACCATGAGAGGAACTATTTGCAACAGAGCCATCAGCTTTAAGAATGTTAATTACGTACCAGAATTAAAGCACAGTCTGTTGAGTGTGTCTCAACTCTGCGACAATCATTTGGATGTTCTGTTCACCAAGAAAGGGTGTTATGTGCTAAAACCAGGGCTAATTATTTAGATGATTGGATTCTTCTTAAAGCTACACGAAAAGGAAATGCATATGTTATTGATATGAACCAGGCTCCTTCTGACAAGCTCACTTGCCTCTTCTCATCTATAGCCGAATATGATGCAATTCTATGGCATTGCAGACTAGGACACATCAACATTAAGAACCTAAACCGTCTTGCAAAAGGTGGTTTAGTCAGAGATCTACCAGTTCGTGACTTCATGCAGATCGAAAAGTGTGAATCATGTGCGTGTGGGAAACAACATCGACAGCCACACAAATCTAAAGCCGCTCCCTCCACGTCTCAAGTCTTAGAACTGCTACATATGGATCTTTTTGGTCCGACAGACATACTGAGCATTGGCGGGAAGGCTTTCTGTCTGGTCATTATTGATGACTACTCGCAATTCACCTGGGTCTTCTTTCTTACACATAAAAGTGAAACCACTGAGTTAGTCAAATAGTTCGTCACGCTTATGGAAAACCAGACAGATACTACTGTGAAGGCTATTCGATGTGATAACCGGACATAATTTAAGAATGTTACCTTAAATTCATTCTGTTCCTCCAAGGGGATTGACCGACAGTTTAGTGCAGCCAGAACCCCCCAACAAAATGGGGTTGCAGAACGCAGAAATCGCACACTAATTGAAGCTGCACGCACTATGATGGTTGAATCCGAGCTACCTCTTATTTTCTGGGCAGAAGCAATCAATACTGCATGTTATATTCAGAATCATGCTCTGATCAATAAACGACATATGAAAACTCCATACGAAGTGGTTGGAGGTCGCAAACCTTCGGTTAAGCATTTCCGCAAGTTCGGATGCCCTTGTGTGCTCCTGCTCATGGATGCTAAAGGAAAATTTGAATCACACGAGGATCCTTGCATCTTCGTTGGCTATTCTAAAAATACATCATACCGCATTTATAACAAGATCAAGAAGATGGTAGTTGAAACCTACAATGTGGGTTGGCTGGAGGAAAATCCCAAGGACACACGCATTGGTCCTGACTGGTTGTATGACTATTCCACATTATTTAACCATATTGATGTTTCTTCCAATGTGTTTGCAGGTCAAAGTCCAATTTCTGACATTCCAACGGTGCCCATTTCAACCGAAGACGATGCTAACGCTGCCCAGCTACATGGCACTTTAAAGTAGCTGAGTGTGGATCATCCTGGATTTAATGACGTTGTCTCGTCTTCTTCCTTCGTTTCGCAGTCTCAAGCGGCAACTATTGATTCAACTGTTCAGAACGATCCTTCTTAAGTTGCGGTTTCCGACCAGAGCATCCTACGACACATGAAGGATCTACACCCGATGTCTTGGGTTCTTCTCTATTCCCTGAGCCTACTCCGTTCGAGTGTTCGATGGATTCCTCAGCAACTACTTCTACTGGTGCACCTCTTGAGGGGCAGTCATCTGGAGTAGCATCAGCTAGTGTTACCAACTTGCAAACAGATGTTCTCGTTCCCGTTACACCAATACCGCAACGTTTACAGCGTGATCACCCCATTGAAAATATTATTGGTCATGTTAACGCTATTGTTCGAACCCGCAGCCAATCTGGGGATATCAATACCTGTCTCTACTCTTGCTTCATTTCACAAATTAAACCTAAAAGTATTGTTGTTGCCTTGCAGAAACCAGGCTAGGTGGATTCCATGCATGAAGAACTCAATCAATTTGAGAAGCTTGGTGTCTGGTAATTGGTGAAGCTGCCTCAAGGAAAACGTGCTCTCGAAACTCGCTGGGTTTTCCGTAACAAGCAGGATGACACTGGTGTTATCGTTCGAAATAAAGCTCGATTGGTAGTTCAGGGTTTTCGATAGATTGAAGGATTAGATTATGATGAGGTCTACGCACCTGTTGCGCGTTTGGAAGCTATACGCATTTTCTTGGCTTATGCATCTTACATGGATTTCACTGTCTATCAAATGGATGTCAAGACTGCGTTTTCTACGGCAAGGTGAAAGAGGAAATCTATGTGGCACAACCACCTGGCTTTACTGATTCTAACAAGCCATACTATGCTTATAAACTAGACAAAGCTTTGTATGGGTTGCATCAAGCGCCTCGCGCATGGTACGCCACTCTTACAGAGCATCTGCTGGTTCATGATTACACTCGGGGAACCATTGATCAAACCCTGTTCATCAAACGCGTTGCTAAGGACATTATTCTTGTTCAAATCTACGTTGATGATATCATTTTTGGTTCTACCAATGATGGTTTGTACCGCGAATTTGAAGAAATTATGAAGAAGAAATTTGAGATGAGCTCATTGGGGAAGATGACCAGGTTTTTGGGACTTCAAGTTCGTCAGAGCCCACAAGGTATCTTAATTCATCAAGGAAAATATGTCCATGACGTTCTTGCCAAATTCAAGCTTACAGATTCAAAGCCTATGGCTTCACCTATAGCAGAACGACCTTTGCTAAATAAAGATGCTAACGAAACGCCTGTTAATCCGACTATGTATTGCTCCATGATTGGATCACTCATGTATCTCACTGCTAGCCGACCAGATATCATGTTTGCCGTCTGCCAGTGTGCTCGTTATCAGGCTACTCCTAAACTCTTTCATTTACATGCTGTTAAACGAATTTTTAGGTACCTCAACAGGGCACCATCACTGGGCCTCTGGTATCCTAAAAATTCTGAATTTGAACTGTTTGCTTTCTCTGACAGTAATCTTGGAGGTACAGATAGGGATATGCACTCAACTTCAGCTGGTTTTCAATTTCTGGGAGATCGCTTAATCTCGTGGCAATGCAAGAAGCAACAGACGGTCTCGCTTTCTACTGCAGAAGCAGAATATGTCGCAGCCTCTGCTTGCTGCTCCCAGGTTTTATGGATGCAACACCAGCTTGCGGATTACGGTTTGACTTATCTAAACAAAACAAGTTACTGTGATAATGACGCCGCTATCCAAATCGTAAAAAAACCCTGTTTTCCACTCCAAAACCAAGCACATAAATATTAAAGTTCATTTTATCCGTGATTGCTATGAAAAGGGTCTTGTAAAGCTTGAGCAAATCCAAACTGATGCATATGTGGCGGATTTGTTCACGAAACCCGTTAGCAACGCGCGTTTTCAAGTGCTTGTGGATCTTCTCAAAATGATTCGGTATTCTACCTAGGCATCCTTTGTTTTTGTGTTCAGTTTCTTGTCTTTCTTTTATTTTCATTGTTTCTTAAATTTGTTCATATGTATGCACAAATTTAGGGGGAAAAATCTAAAAAAAAACCCAGTTTTTGCAAGGATAGGGAAATTAAATACTTTTCCATGATAAAATGTTTGACTAACACATGTAAGGTGTTGAAGCGGAAAAAGATTTAGATCGAAAGTGATGTGTCGGTAGGTCTAAAACTAAATCGGATAGGGAAAGCCAAATGATATAAACATAATGAACTATGTACTCAGTGGGTCACTTGCTATAGGTGATTTCATGGTCTTAAATCTTGTGTTGATAGATAGCCAACGTCTGAGGCTACGAGTCTTTATACTGTTGAGTTATCCGGGGATATCTTGGTTGCCCTTCTGTTGCATCCAGATTATATGCAGACCTAGGCACAATCAAGATATCTTTGTAAGAGAGCCAAAATGGAAAGGCCAAAACCTAAGAGAACGGAAATTTCTTTATGAAAGTATTCCATAAGTTCTTTCGTACCATATAAGGTATTCGCCTAACCCTCGTTAGTCACGATTGATCTCTTTGCTGTACGGAAGTACTGACCTGTTCACCAATAGCCCGATGTTGTAGAATAAAAGGATGACCACAGTGTACTCACTTGCTACGATGAATTGTTGTGCTTACCTTGATCGCGGGGGTATGTCATGGTATGGGACACACGAGTATCATAGTCTAATACTACCTTAAGCATATCATAATGCTTAAACTAGAAGGGTTGAGTTTTAGATTTAAATGGACAAGTATATTGATAATTGCTTAGACCAATTGATCCTGCTCATACTGAAAAATGTTTCTTAGTTAACCTTTGAAACGATTTGATCCCTTAGCAAGGCTGTGTTAATATTTATGTGTGTGCTAAATAGTTTTCCTTTGTAGTTTGTTAAAAGGTGGTTGGATGCTTGGTTAGTCTATTTGATGATTTTTGTTTAGATAGTTTTTGTCAAGGGATATTGGACTGGCCTAGTGTGCTTTGGAATTTGGGCCAATCTAATAGAAATGGTTAAAAGTCTTAAAAATTGAAAAACAGAATACTATTCCGGATTGGGCTCCTTTGGGCACAAATGGTACTGTTCCGGATTGGGCTTTTCCGGAAAGCCCATCTGGTCATTATTGTTCTGGATTGGGCCTGGCACAAGCCCAATCCGGATAGAAAGTTTAGGCCCAAGCCCATTTCGGAAAGTATATATGTATCTCTGAAATTTCATTTCGGATTATCCACAAATTTCTGAAATCCGATTTCTTCTCTGATTCTCTCTATATTTGCACTGTGTATCTCGGAAATTCATCCGGACTAGGTATAAATTGCTTAAACTCATGTAAACTGGATTATAATGTTTATATTTAAAGCTTTCCCGATAGCATCTCGGATAAATCTTCAAAGTCATATGCATTTCGGATTTCATTCCGGATGGTTATTCATCCGAATCGATGAATTTGATTTCATATCGGATTGCATCTCGAATAATATTCATCCGGAATGATAATTCATCTGAGATAACCTCATTCGAAATACAGTTGACCTCCTAATCTAGATTGATGAAAGGGTTCATCCGGATTAGTTTTGACCTGTCAGTAGTCCGAATTTAAGATTTTTGAACCTTTCATATGTTTTGAACCTTTTCAACTATTGAACCCTAAAACTAACTTGAACTCTTAAATATTTGAACCTTAAAATCTACTTGAACTATCTAGTTAGTTTTAATTTTCATTCTGGTCAACTTCGTTAACTTATGTTAGTTGGAATTTAACTTGGTTATTATCTTGACAGATATGGTTGAAGAAGCCTTCGATGCTGTTATGCTGGTTAAGGAGCAATTCCACAACCAAGCAGGATATCTCTCAGATCCTCCAGCCGAATTCTTCTAGGAGTTCCAGTCTATGATTGTGGGATTAAACACTTGTAAGACTGCCTATGCTCTCCGCAGCAATCCAGTCATCTACCGAGACTTAGTGCATTCTTTCTGGAAGAGAGCGTGTTTTCATCAAAGAGGCTCAGATGGGAGACCGTATATTCGTTCGCAGATACAGGGACAAGAGATACTGGTGAATGAAGCGTGTGTCAGAGAGGTGCTACAGATTGTCGATACTTTTGAGTGATCCAATAATATACGCAAAAGAGAAGGTGTTGTCGGTGTTAATGGAAATGGGGTATGAAGGATCGTATCCACCGTTACTGAAGAAGATGTTTCCAGTGTACTTGCGATTACTGGTTCATATGTTTATGCAGTGCGTCTCGGAGAACAAATGAAGTCTTTATCAACTTAACCAAGCGCAGACATCGGCTATAGTATCTTTGGTTATGGACTGGAAGTATAACTACTCTGGTTATATATCTTCGACAACATGAAGAAAATTCTGGAACAGTCCAAGAAGCGAATGTTTCTTTTGTACCCGCATTTCGTTCAGTTGATTCTTGATGCCCGCTACCCAGACTTGGCAAAGGATGCGTCAAATGCTAACTTGTTAAACATGAAGCCAATGGGACCTACTATTTTTAGTACGATGAGGAAGAACCGTTCAACCTCTAAAACTGTGTTTGTTGGTCGATTTGCACTGAAGAAGTTTGGGAAGTTTGTAGAAGTTGTTGGTTTGGACGTTCCAGGTCCTCCTCTCGTCAATGCAATCATAGCCGTAGAACATGATATACCTGCTAAAGAGAAAGAGATCGAGATAGAAGATTTGGTTACTGATGACGAAGCTGATGCTGGGCAAGCTTTTCTTGGTGATCTCACAGAATTCAACGCCAATTTGACTCCCGTTTTACCAGAGTTATCTTTGGAGAATTTAGAAGCTTTGATTGCTCATCTGAAGGGTATTCAGGAGAAGCAGGGTGATCCTCCACTTGATATTCCATCTGTTTTTGTTCCAGCTGATATGATCGAGGAAGATGACAAAGATGAAGAGGATGAGGTGCCACTGATAAAGAGGAGAAGAACCGAGTCAAGTATTCCATCAAGCCAACCTAAAGTTCATATTGCTGTCACTACTGAAGAATCTGCGTTGATAACTTCTACTGCTGTTATGTCTACAGTTGCTGCATCTGTCTTTGATCCTCCGATAGTTAATAACCCTGCATTATCTGAACCGTCAATCACTCCTGTTGCTACACATTCTACTGTTGTCTCTATTCCAGCTGACACGGTACTTCAAAGGATGGAGTTTGGGGGAAGTTCATCTGGTGCTGGAGGTTCTGAAGCGGGTGGAGTGGTGTTGGTCGTGGAGATGATGTTTCTGAAGAGTATATGCACAGATCAGAAAAACGGGAGTTTGAATTTGGTGGGATGGATAGTGATGATGATGTGGAAGTCGATGTTGTGGATCTAAAGAAAAGAGTGGTCGTCTTGGAATAGGAAGTTATACTGAAGGATGCACAAATTGCCTCACTGCAAACTCGTTTGGACGTCAAAGATCAAACATTTATCAGTTGCAAGGAGATGTAACTATGCTTATGACCCTGGTATTTGATTTGAAAGCCAAGCTAGAGAATAAATTCGAAAGGGAATTCGGGAATTCAGTGACCCGACGGATGACCCAATGAATATCGAACATAGGCATCGCGCAGCACAACAAAGAGCAGCTGAGGAGACTGAAGCAGAGAGATTGGCAGCTAAACAGTTGGCTACTGAACGCCAAGCTGGTTTGGATGATTATTTGGGCGACCCACGTAAGAAATTTACAGCAAGTTAAAAGCGTGCAACGCGTCAGAAGAAGAAACGAATGGTTCTGATGAAGAATGTCCATGTAAATCCTCTTGATGAGAACTTTCAGCTCAAAGTTCCGACGAATCAGTCAGAGAGGTATGTGATGGAGCTCGGGTCTAGCTATTACAGCAAAGTGGGAAATAAATCCAGGGTGCTTAGCTGGATGTATGACCACATCAAGAATATGTGGATTATTGTGCGTCAAGATGGAACTCGCGAGTGTTATTCAAAAGAATCACAGTTCGAGACATGGACAAAGGTTGCTCTTACTGATCTGTTGCATGCTCCATATACAGACGATGACACTACTGAGCGTGGACCTGGATGGAGGTTTTTCAAAAAACTAGAGCGTGAGGTTAAAAGCGGGTTCAAGACAATGAAGACTACCAAACCCTATCTGAGATCTGCAAAAGGTGTTCGTGATGCGCATACTAGGAAGAGGTTGGCCACCGATTGACAAAAAATTGGTTATACCAGTTGCTCCTACATTTCCCCGCGGGATTCTCAAGAATTTTAATTTTTGGTTATACGACCCCAAGGTTGGCAGTGTTGCGATCGTGACGAAGGAAAAGTCATTCAGAGTCAATGATGTAGTAGACTTGGTGAGCTTTCACGACGAAGACTTGCAGGTTCTTGCGTCTCATCAGTTAGAACCGCAGAGCTGTATGAAGTGTGTGCGAAAGATTAGACTGCAACTGTAGCAGGGATTATCGTGGGAAGGCTTGGTGTGGATGCTCAACCGAAGGACTAATGTGGTAAACCTAGGGGGAGATTGTTGGGCTATATTGCTAAAGGTTTACACATTAGGGATTATTTTGGGCTTTGATATGTCTTTTGGGCTTCCTAGTGCCTTATGGGCCTAGGGTTGTAAATAGTGGGCTTGGTAGTCATTATAAATAGAGGTGTTAGGTTAATGAAAGGGGGTTAGAGAGTTGTATTCACAAAAACCTTGTATCAGACACTTTTGGTGTATGCAAGTTGAATGTATTCATAGCTTTTCTTATTCCTAATCATTATATCTGCTACTGATTAGGTTAGTGATACCTATTTGATCCATTAACGGGACTTACATAAAAGTTCATACAAATCAATCGATGAGTCCAAAACTAGTCAGTGTTTACAATTGTTACACATGGACTTGTTTGGCCCTGTTAAAATCATGAGTATTAAAAAGAAGAGATATTGTCTTGTCATAATTGATGATTTTTCAAGGTTTAATGGACTTAATTTTTGCACTCCAAAGATGAGACTGCATGTATTTTGCAGGACTTTATAAGAAAAGTTAAAAAGCAATTTGATATGTCAGTAAATGTTAGAACATTTTGAGACCGTTGGTACTTGATTATCTATAGTTTGAGCTGGTTTGTAATAGTTAGACAATCTAAAAGGGTCAAAAGTACAATTATGTGAAAGTTATAAGCTGGCGGCGTAGTTAATAACCCAGCGTATTTGTTAAATGCACTGGGTAATCAATTTGTATAAATATATGCTTGAATGAATGTATTGTCCAAGTTTCTTGGACAAATTTTGGTGATTCTCTTGTGTTGTGATTCTTGATATTGTGCTTACATCTAAATATCCAGGTACTGTTATTGGTTACATCTTTTGGGATTTCGTATACAACACTAGTTGTTTGATCCATTCAAGATTCTTCATTTTCATGGTTTGGTTTTTCTTAACTTTTACACATTCAAACAACTAATCCATAGTTGTTTAAGTGATAACAATCAACCACTGTGATCCGAATCTGATTTGGGACTCACAATTTGGTATCAGAGCCTTTGTGCTCTTGATTGTTTGAGTTTTTGTTAAGATTTTTAAAAGTTTTATGGTTTTTCAAATTTTTGGGCTTAAAATGGCTTGATCTGGTGTGTTTAATCATTGGGTTGTTGTTAATCAGTTGTTTAGTATACATTTTTATCATTTTGCTGCAAAGAAACATGAATTTTGAGTCGTTTTTGGGTGATTAGAGGGTTTTTGTTTGTACTAAAACCCTTCTGGGTGTATTTATTTTTGAAGCTAGCGTAGATACTTTTGAAGGCGACGTAATTAAGTTTGAATATCGCGTATTTAACAAATACGCTGGGATTAAACCAGCGAATTTGTAAAGTTTGAGCGTAATAGTGCCAGCGAAATTAATCGAAGGCGACTTCGAAGTCAGCGATACAAATCCTCAGCGATTTTATCACGGTGATCAGCGAAATTAACCAAACTTTTGTTTATTTTTGAATATCCAGCGGATTTAGCTTTTGATTTCAAGTGCAGCGTATTTGATCCAAGTGCAGCGAATTTGATCTCTAGTCTAGCGTATTTATTTCATTTGCAGTGTATTTTTCTACTTTGCAGTGAAATTGTTTCCTGATTTATCACTCTCGAGTGTATTTGATCACCGATCATCAATCATGTCTCTCAATCAACTCAATCCGATTGCCCAAGCCGAGCTAGAAACTGGAATTGCTACAAGGCCACCAAAGTTGAAAGGATCAGAAAGTTTCAACAGCTGGAAAAATAGGATCAAAGCCATCTTTGAGTATACCGACTATACTCAATGGATGTCAGTCACAGTGGGTCCGCATGTTCCAATGATAATTCGTGATGACATTCGTACAATCAATGAAGATCCATCAACGTTCACAGATGAAGATAGAACTCTGATTCAACGTGACCAGAGGGCTCATGCTGCTCTTACTATGGCTCTGTCCAAGGATGATAACAACTTGTTTGAAAAGTACACCTCAGCACATGAACTGTGATTAGCACTAATCGACCATTATGAAGGAACTGAGGAACTCATGGACAACAAACGAGACATGGTCTAGAAAGAGTATAACATGTTTGGAAGTGTTCATGGCGAAAGCTTATCCGACCACATAAGTCGTTTTCTGGGAGTGCTAACTAAGATGAAGAAAATGGGAAACCCTGTCGCAAATTATGCATCGATCAAGAAGCTGCTAGATTCTCTCCCCAAAGAATGAGCCTTAAATGCATGATGATTAAGAGAACTTTCTTAACCAGCACAACTCCTGTTACGCTCTCAGAACTGATCAACACTTTAAAAGCCTTTGAAATGGACATTGTCAAGAGAGAGATGAACCAAGGAAAGCAACATAAAAAGCCTCATAAGCCCAAAGCAGTGAATACGATTTCCGCCCCACTGCAATTACTTCACATGGATCTTTTCGGGCCTATAAGCGCTAAAAGTTTAGCTAAAAGATCTTATTGTTTGGTAATTACAGATGATTTTCAAGGTTCTCATGGGTATACTTCCTCGAAGCTAAGAGTGAGACAACTTCCGTTCTGAAAAGCTTCATCCCTATGATCGAAAACGTAATCAAACTGAAGGTGAAATCCATAAGAAGCGACAACGGTACATAATCTAAGAATCATACGTTTGTCTCCTTCTGCGAAGAAAAAGGAATTCGTATTCAATATAGTGCTGCCAGAACTCCTCAGCAAAATAGTGTAGCGGAACGCAAAAACAGAACTCTCATTGAAGTTGCTAGAACTATGCTTGTCGACTCCAAGCTTCCCATAATCTTCTGGGCTGAAGCGGTCAACACAGCATGCTACGTTTTTAATCGTGTTCTAATTGTCAAACCTCACGGAAAGATAGCTTATGAACTACTTTTCAAAAGGAAGCCTCTGATAGATTTCTTCAGACCGTTCGGATGCTCATGCACACTTGTCAACACTGAAGATAATCTCATCAAGTTTGAAGCGGTAGGTGATGTATGCTACTTCATGGGCTATTCATCCTCTCAAAAGACGTATCAAGTCTACAACAAACGGACGAAGATGGTGATTGAATAATATTACGTCGATTTTCAAGAAGGAAACTCCACTAACACTGAAAGCGCTCCAAATTGGTTTTATGACGTAGACATTGTATTCAACACTTTTGACATTGCTGAACCCATCACTGAATCCGAACCTGCAGAATCCACTCCATTGGAACCTTTGTTTGATCCTTCACACATTGGTTTCACTCCTTTTACAACCCGTTTCACCCCTGCCTCTGCGTCTCCTACTCTTCCTGTTATCGAAGTAAATGGTGACACATCTGCTGGAAATGCATCCGCACATGATGATTCTTCACAGCAGGCTATGGATGAACCTTCTAAAGAAGACGAAAATCCAATTATCTACGTCGATGAACACTTCACCAATCTGCCTCAACAAGTGGAAACTCACACCAACGCAGGGTACAATACCAATCAAAACCATCCAATTGAAAATATCATCGATTCTGTTGAAGATGGAGTTCGAACACGCGGACAAACACATACCATCAACACAGGACTGTATGAAGCTTTTCTCTCGCAGTCGTCCCAAGAGATATCGAGAAGCAATTCAAGACTCCAGCTGGGTACAAGCAATGAGAGAAGAATTAGCCCAATTTCAGAAACTTAAAGTTTGGGAACTCGTTGATTTACCAGATGGAAAGTATCCAATTGGTACCAAGTGGGTGTTTCGAAACAAGATGGACTACCATGGTGTAGTTATAAAAAATAAGGCAAGATTAGTGGTTCAAGGTTTTCGGCAGGAGGAGGGGATTGACTATCAGGAAGTTTTTGCACCAGTTGCACGCTCAGAAGCTATCAGAATTTTCTTAGCCTATGCTTCGTTAAAAAACTTTAAGGTGTTTCAGATGGATGTAAAGAGTGCTTTTCTGCATGCGAAAGTGAAAGAAGAAGTCTATTGTTGGAACTTTTGGAGATCGTTTGTACTTGATAAACCATAGTTTGAGCTGATTCTGTAATAGTTAGAAAAACAAAAGGGTCAAAAGTGTCACTTTGTGAAACATCTATGTACGCGGCGTAATTAATTGCCCAGCGTATTTAATAAATACGCTGGGTGATCAGTCTGTATAAATACCTTGTTCAATGAAGTTATGTCCAAGTTTCTTGGATAGATTTTGGTTATCTTCTTGTATTGTGATTTTTGCTATTGTGCTTTTATCCGAATATCCAGGTGCTGTTATTGATTACATGTTATTGGGATTTCATATACAACACTAGTTGTTTGATCCAAACAAGATTCTTCATCTTCTTTGCTTGGTTTTTCTTAGTATTTGCACATTCAAACAACTAATCCATAGTTGTTTGGGTGAAAACAATCAACCACTGTGATCCGAATCTATTTTGGGACTCACAATTTGGTATCAGAGCCTTTGTGCTCTTGATTGTTTGAGTTTTTGTTAAGATTTGTCAAGTTTTGAAGGTTTTACAAAAGTTCTCAAAGTTTCATGGTTTTTCAAATTTTTGGGATTAAAATGGCTTGATCTGGTGCGTTTAATCTTTGGGTTGTTGTTAATCAGTAGTTTGGTAACCTTTTGGTCATTTAGCTGCAAAGAAACATGAATTTTGGGTCTTTTTTGGGTGATTAGAGGGTTTTTGTTCGTACTAAAACCCTTCTGGGCGTATTTAACGTTGAAGCTAGTGTAGATATATTTGAAATTGGCGTATTTATTTTGAATCTAGCGTATTTAACTTGAATTTCGCGTAGTTAACAACTACGCTGGTTCTTAAATTAGCGGAGCTAAAAAATTGGCAGCGTAATTATCCAGCGAATTTACTCAAAGGCGACTTCGAAATTAGTGATACTAATCCTCAGCGATTTTATCATGGTGTTCAGCGAAATTAACTAAATCTTTGCTTGTTTTCAAATATCCAACGGATTTAGCTTTTTGCAGGACAAAATCGCCGATCCCATCTGCGTAATTGTTTCCAAGTGCAGCGTAATTAATCTTTGGTCCAGCGTATTTACCTCCTAGCGAGCGTAATTGTTCTCTGATTCAGTAAATCTCAACGTAATTGATCATCTTTCATCCATCATGTCTCTCAATCAACTCAATCCGATTGCTCAAGCCGAAGTAGAAACTGGAACCGCTACAAGGCCACCAAAGTTGAAAGGCTCAGAAGATTTCAGTAGCTGGAAAAACATGATCAAGTCCTTTTTTGAGTATACCGATTATACTCAATGGATGTCAGTCACTGTGGGTCCGCATGTTCCCATGATAATATGTGACGACATTCGTACTATCAATGAAGATCCTTCAACATTCACAGATGAAGATAGGACACTTATTCAACGTGACAGAAGGGCTCACGCTACTCTCACTATGGCTCTGTCAAAGGATGATAACAATCTGTTTGAAGAATACCCCTCGGCACATGAACTGTGGTTGGCTCTAATCGATCATTATGAAGGCAATGAGGAACTCAGGGAGAACAAATGAGACATGGTGCAGAAAGAATATGATATGTTTGGAAGTATTCGTGGCGAAATCTTGTCCGACCACATAAGCAGATTTCTGGGGGTGTTGACCAAGATGAAGAAGGTGGGAAACCCAGTTGCAAATTATGCATCGATCAAGAAGCTGCTAGATTCTCTACCAAAAGAATGGAGTCTTCAATGCATGATGATTAAGAGAACTTTGCTCACCAGCACAACTCCAGTTACTCTCTCAGAATTGATTAACACTTTAAAAGCCTTTGAAATGGACATCGTGAAACGAGAGATGAATCAAACTGGATATTCTCAGAAGACGTCTCAGCAAGCTGTTGCAACCTCGGTCCCCAAGAATATGGCATTTCTTGCTCCTGTCACCTCATGTTGATTAAATTCCCAAAGTGCTGCCGAATCCTATTCAAATGCTTCCGCAAACTCTATGAAGGCCTCGTCATCCTCCGAGAAGACCACCGTTGCTAGCGACACTCAAGCACTTAAAATTTCCACAGAACATGTAGCTCTTTTTAATACTTTCTTAAGTAGCTATGAGGTGCTTATGTCAGGAGAGTTGAAGAGAGAATTCCTAACAGCAGAGGACATGTATCAAGTAGATCCAGACGACATGGAGGAGATGGATCTGAAGTGGCAGATGGCAATGATCACTCTACGGTTGAAGAAATTCCAAGATAAAACAGGAAAGAGGTTGGCTCTTGGAAAAGCTGGATTTGACAAATCCAAGCTTAGATGTTATAACTGCAAAGACTTGGGCCACTTCAAAAGAGAGTGTCCGTTGCTGAAGAACGAGAATACCGAACTCAACCAGACAAGGAGGCCGATTGCCATTGAAGGAAATAATAATGCTGCTGAAAATAATCATAAGGCTTTAGTGGTGGAAGATTATGATTGGTCGGAGGAGATAGCTGAGGCAAAAGGTGAAGTAAACAAGCCTCTCATGGCAAACATTACCACTGTCTCTGCTCCACGTCTGCTTCAAATGGTGTTGAAAAACAAACCTCCAAGATTCCAAAAGATGACACTGGTTTGAAAAGCATCATCTCTCCTGCCTCATAGAAGAGACAACAGAAAGCTGATATGAATGAGTCGAAGCCAGCTGTTCAAGAAGTCATCAGTACCAGCAAGAATGCAGCGGTTGGAACATCCTCTACCACCATGAAATCAGAAGCCGAAGCTAAGAATTTGGTAAACAGCATTCCATATGAATTTAAAGCAAAGTTGTGCTCAAAACCATGTTTGAACGTCGTGGCACACTACAAATCACTCAACCGTGATATAATTAAAGAAAAAGAAAAAGTTTTGAAAATAAATCAAGAACTAAAAGAAAATGAAGCTGCATATCAGCGAAAGTTGAATTCAACCATAGCTGAAATGCAGACTCTAAAGGAATTTGTTTTTAGAAAAGATTTTATCATAATTGATTTGACCGAAAAGATAGAAAAATCTCAAAACTAAAACAATAAGTTACAAATCATTATTGATAAATGGAAAATTAGCCAAAAAGCACTGGTTGACATTGTAAACTGTCAACAACCGACATTCATAAAGGATGGAATTGGATATAAAGATAAATTCGGAAATGAAAGAAAATTATTTCCTCCTCCGCACAGCAAAAATTATGTTCCTATGCCATCTCCTCATCCTAAGAACGACTTAATCAATAAAAATGATCTTTTGGATCAAAGTACTTTTTATAAATCCGAAAACAACACTAACCTTTCTGAAAGTAATGCAGATCTGTGCGAGAGTAAGGAAGATGTGTGCGATGGGGAAGATGATTGTGGAGGGATGAAAATAGGAATAGGCTATTCAGGCGACAGTTATTCAACTGTTAACTGGTTCGCCTGGAATTGTGATAAGACGAACAAAATTTCTATTCGAGATAACTGTAATAGTTTATATAGGATGGATGATTGTAATGGCTGTATGCCTAAATTGACAATTCAGGATGAGTGTAATGGCAATGTGCCTACACTTAAGGCTCACAAGCAAGGGTTTGCCAAGGTTGAGGGTCATGACCTAAACTTTGCTCTCAATGATGAAAATGTTATGCTTGAATCTCCTGTATTTGTGCCAGAGTTAAAGAAAAACAGTTTTGGAAAATTCCTTACAGAGGAACTTCCAGAATTTGTTCCATCAGTTGAAGGTACATCAGAGATTGATAAAGATTTCATTGAAGATTCAAGCACAACAACTTCAGAAAGCGATGAAGAAAGGTCAGATGAAAGTCAAGAATCAATTTCCTCATCAGACAGTGAGAACATTGAAGTCGACATTGAAGATAAACATCATCCTGAAGAGAAACTGAAGAAAGCTAAAGATTCAAGCCACATTACATCATCAAACTCCTCAAGATGCTCCAGACTCTCATCACATACATCATCTTCACACTCAGCACCCAGGAAGAAAAGATCGAGTCAAAAACAATGTTTTCGCTGTGGTCATTTAGGACATACGGCGAAACATTGTAAAAGCAAGAAATTTTCTAAACCTAGTCAAGATCTAGTTAAAAGTTTTACTGATCAATTTGACAGTTTAAAGAAATCAGTAAAATGCATAGTTGATTCAACCTGTTTTTGGAAAAGAAAAGACAACACTCTTGCTCAAAATCATGATAGAACTAATGTAAAGCAAGTCTGGGTTGCAAAAACTAGCTAATTTGTACATATTTTGTTGTTGTTGTTGTTGTATAACAGAATAAGATTCAGAAATGGCTTCGGATGCTCATGGAATATATCTGGCATGTTGACAGCGGTTGTTCCAGGCACATGACCGGGCTAAAGGATCTACTTACCAACTTTCGAGTTATTTATGGTGACTTTGTATCCTTTGCCGGAGACGAAAAGGGAGGAAAAATCATCGAAATGGGTGACGTCGTGTCAGAAGCACTCACTTTGGAGAATGTGAACTATGTTCTAGAATTGTGTTACAATCTTATGAGTGTTTCACAAGTCTGTGACAAAGGAATCGCGGTGTTGTTCAATGACACGGAGTGCTTATTCCTCAAACCTGGTTACTCCGTCCCAAAAGAGATGATCATGCTTAGAGCTCCCGTCAAAATAACCTACGTGCTAAATATGAAGAATGCCAAATCAAATGAGCCAATGACATGTCTTATGTCAAAAGCATCTGAATCGGAATCATTGTTGTGGCACAGGCGTTTGGGGCATGTGAATTTTAAGAACATAAATAAACTTTCTAAATTAAATCTAGTAAGAGGTTTACCTATGAAAGATTTTCCTTTTTCAGAAAAGTGCATCACATGTGCCCAAGGAAAGCAGCATAAAAAGCCTCATAAGTCCAAAGAAGTGAATACGGTATCTGCTCCTCTACAATTACTTCACATGGATCTTTTTGGCCCAATTAGCGTTAAGAGTTTAGCTAAAAGATCTTATTGTTTGGTGATTATAGATGATTTCTCACGGTTTTCATGGGTATTCTTTCTTGAAGCCAAAAGCGAAACGACATCCATTCTGAAGAGCTTCATTCCCATGATTGAAAACGTGATCAAGCTGAAAATCAACTCCATCAGAAGCGACAACGGAACTGAATTTAAAAATCATACGTTTGTCTCCTTCTGTGAAGATAAGGGAATTCACCTCCAATACAACGCTGTCAGGACTCCTCAGCGAAATGGGGTAGCAGAACGCAAAAACAGAACTCTCATCGAAGCTGCAAGAACTATGCTTGTGGACTCTAAGCTTCCCATAATCTTCTGGGCTGAAGTGGTCAACACAGCATGCTATGTTTTGAATCGTGTTCTTATCGTCAAACCTCACAGAAAGACAGCCTATGAACTACTCTTCAAAAGGAAGCCTCTGATAGATTTCTTCAAATTGTTCGGGTGTTCATGCACACTTCTCAACACTAAAGACAATCTCATCAAGTTTGAAGCAGTCGGTGACGTGTGCTACTTCATGGGCTATTCATCTTCTCAGAAGGCATATCGAGTCTACAACAAATGGACCAAGATGGTGATTGAATCATACTACGTTGATTTTCAAGTAGGAAACTCCACTAACACTGGAAGCGCTCCGAACTGGTTTTATGACGTGGATATTATATTCAACACTTTCAGCATCAATGAACCCATCACTGAATCCGAACCTGCAGAATCCACTCCGTTGGACCTTTGTTTGATGCCTCAGACATTGGTTTTACTCCGTTTACAACCCGTTTCACCCCTGCCTCTCCTACTCTTCCGGTGTTCGAAGTAAATGGTGACACATCTGCTGAGAATGCATCTACACATGATGATTCTTCTTCACAGCAGACTGTGGATGAACCACCCAAAGAAGACGAAACTCCAATCATCTACATCGATGAACACTTTTCTAATCTGCCTCAACAAGTTGAAACTCACACCAATGCAGGGTACAAGACCAATCGAAACCATCCAATTGAAAATGTCATCGGTTCTGTTGAAGATGGAGTTTGAACACGTGGTCAAACACATACCATCAACACAGGACTGTATGCAGCCTTTCTTTCGCAGTATGTCCCAAGGGATATCGAAGAAGCTATTCAAGATTCAAGTTGGGTACAAGCTATGCAGGAAGAATTGGCACAATTTCGGGAACTTAAAGTCTGGGAACTCGTTGACCTACCAGACGGAAAGTATCCAATTGGTACCAAGTGGGTGTTTCGTAATAAGATGGATGATCGTGGTGTACTTATCAAGAATAAGGCTAGATAAGTGGTTCAAGGGTTTCGACAAGAAGAGGGGATTGACTACGAGGAAGTTTTTGCACCTGTTGCACGGTTAGAAGCCATCAGAATCTTCTTAGCCTATGCTTCGTTTAAAAACTTTAAGGTGTTTCAAATGGATGTAAAGAGTGCTTTTCTGTATGGGAAAGTGAAAGAAGAAGTTTATGTTTGTCAACCTCCAGGTTTTGAAGATCCTCATTCTCCCATGAAATACTACAAGCTTGACAAAGCTCTCTATGGTCTTCACCAAGCTCCTAGAGCATGGTACGAGACTTTGTCAACATATCTTCTGGAGTGTGGATACTCAAGAGGCAAAATTGACATGACTCTATTCACAAAAAAGATTTGAGAAGATGTGATGTTGGTTCAAAATCTACGTAGACGATATCATTTTCGGGTCGACATATGAAGCCCTTTGCAGAGAATTCGAGAAGGTGATGAAAGCGAATCTCGAGATGAGTATGATGGGAGAACTCACGTTTTTCTTAGGACTAGAAGTGAAACAACGAAAGGATGGTATTCTCATTCATCAGGCTAAGTATATCAGAGATATTCTTTCCAAATACAACATGAATGACTACAAATCCGCAAGCATTCCTTTTGCTGCTCAGACGGAACTCACTTCAGATCTTCAAGGAAAGCCAGTGAACAAATCTCTCTATCGCTAAATGATTGGCTCGTTAATGTATCTGACCTCTAGTAGGCCTGACATGATGTGGGCTGTCTGTCTCTGTGCCTGCTTTCAGACGAATCCCAAAGAATCGCATGATGCTGCCGTAAGAGAATCTTTCGCTATCTAAAAGGAACTCCAAAGCTTGGTTTGTGGTATCCTAAAGAGAGTAATTTTGATCTATAGCTTACTCTGACAGTGATCGTGCAGGTTGCAAAGTAGACAGAAAATCTGTCTCCGGAGGCTGCCAATTCTTGGGAAATCGTCTTATTTTGTGGCAGAGCAAAAAGTAGACAACAATCTCTACATCTACCGCTCAGGCTGAATACACGGCAGCTTAAAGTTGCTGTTCACAAGTCCTTTGGATACAGAATCAGTTGTTGGATTATGGAATCAATATCATGACTCCGATATTCATCGACAATGAAGCGTGTCTGGGGATTGTGAAGAATCCCATCCACCACTCGGGAACGAAACACATCGAAATTCGCATTCATACGATTAGAGATGCGTACGAGAAAGGATACATCCAAGTGGTGCCAGTGGATTCAGTGCAACAAAAAGATGATATATTTACGAAAGCCTTCGATAAAGCTCGATTCAAGCAGTTGATAACCTGGTTGGAAATGGTGAATTTCCTTGAGTGGAATTGACTTTTGGTAAAAAAAATTAAAAAAATAAAAAATAATAATAAAAAAGTGGTTTTCATAATAAATAACAAATCTCATAAAATGTGCCCAACAAAAAGATTTTCTGCAAGGTTAAAATTTCTTTTCAAGCAATGGATTCTAGAAAATAAAATTTTAAGGGGGGAAGTTTTCCAGAAAATATTGTTGAGACTGAATCTTTTCTTTGCCACCTGAAAGAGAAATGATAGAAAAACTGCTAACACTTCTGTTCTGATCTTAAAACAGAAAAAGATTAAGGCCTCAAGCAATGACGTGTCAGTAGATTCAGCAATACCTAGAAGTAAACTGCAAAAAGGAGACAAACCTTAATGATCACACAAGAATTCTGAATACCCACAATGTTGTGCATCTTGCGGGTAACACGTTGTGGCGTATGACTTAATGGTCTTAAATCTTGCGTTGATAGATTGCCAAAGTCTGAGATTTCGGGTCTTTATATTGGCCAATCATTCAGGGATATCATAGTTGCTCTTATGCTGCATCCAGATATATGCTGACCTAGACACAACTATGATATCTTGTCAAAAAGAGACTATGCGGCCAAAACCCTACACAATTGAAGCTCTCATTGAGAATCATTCAAGTGCTTAAATCGTACCGCATCTAGTATCTGCCATAGCCGTTAGACCTTGGTCTCTCTGCTGTAGGGAAGTACTGACATGGACACCAACTGCTAACGTTGAAATCTCAAAACGAATGAAGTCAGTATATTCACATGTTATGAGGAATCTTTGCGCATACCTTGATCGCGGGGGTATGTCCTGACCTGGGACTCACGGGCACAACATTCTGACTGTTTCGGCATGAGTGGGGAACATTGAAGTTCTTGTCAATATTACCGCAACATTATAAAAAGGTTCTCCGATCGCATGTTGAAAGATAGGCGCATGGATTTAAAAGGACAAACATACTGACAGTTTTTCTTGTGCCTTAATTATTTTATATATCTAACATTTTATCTCAAACGAACGAAGTGTTACCAGTATGATCTTTTGCAGGAAAGTAATAGGATTCAAGTCAGTTAGCAAAAATTTTGTGTGAAAAAGGAGGCTTCCGGACCCAAAAACAACTTTCAGGATCCAGATTGCAATTTTTCTTTTCTCTTAAGTTTATTATTAAATTATTGCACTATTTTTCATAAAAAAGGGGCACGTTTTTTGAGAAAAGTTAAAATTTTCGAGCGTATTTGATTTTAAATTCTTAGGCTTGAAGAAACCTTGTAAAATATCTTAGCCGGCGTAATTAATTATCCAGCATAATTAATAATTACGCTGGAATGTAAAATAGTATAAATACTTAATTTTTTCACCGTTTGTAATTATTTTCAAAAAGTTATCCAATCATCATCTTCTTCTTTACTCAACAAACACCCATACTCTGTTTTTCAATCCGCATTCAGTGAATCCGATCAGAATCGATATTGGTATGATTTTGATATTCAAATGTCCATTGCTATATGTTTAAGTGTGTTTAAATCATCTCAGTATGTTATGTTTATATCTATCTTTCTTGATCTAGTCGTTTCGAGTTTGGTAAAAGGGTTTCATGAAAATTTTGAATATGGCGTATTTAAGTTTGAATGTGGCGTATTTATGTTGAAGATGGCGTATTTAGTCATGTCAAGGATTGGCGGATTTAAGTCTTGAACGGGAGTTCAAGCAACCGGCGTATTTGTCAAATACGCCGGCTAAGCTAAGCGTAGATAGTCATCTACGTTGGCACTTAAATACGCTCATCTATGATCAGCGTAAATATGTTTGATCAACGTATTATTTCAAGACATCTGATGGCGGATTTAAGTTTTAAACAAAAGCTTTAGCAACCGGCGTATTAGAGTAATACGTCGGTCATGACAACGTAATAAATCATGTTAGCCGAAACTCACTTAATTCCGCCAAGCCAGTTGGTCTGCGTATCTGTTCTTGATGATTCAGCGTATTTATCAGCGATTTTAATTGTTTTGTATATATATATGTGTGTGTGTGTATTCTTTTTAATTTACTTTAATATTTGTATATATATATAATTCTAAACTTACATCGTTGTATCAACCACTGTGATCCGAATCTATTTGGGACTCACATCTATGTCTATCAACCTCCAGGTTTTGAAGATCCTCACTTCCCCGTGAAATACTATAAGCTTGACAAAGCTCTCTATGGTCTTCACCAAGCTCCTCGAGCATGGTACGAGACTTTGTTAACATATCTTCTGAAATGTGGGTACTCAAGAGGGAAAATTGATATGACTATTTTCACAAAGCGGATCGGAGATGACATGATGCTAGTCTAGATCTACGTAGATGATATCATCTTTGGGTCCACTGATGAAGCTCTTTGCAGGGAATTCGAGCAAGTAATGAAGGCAAAATTCGGAATGAGCATGATGGGAGAACTTACGTTTTTCTTGGGTTAGAAGTGAAGCAGAGAGAAGACGGCATATTCATTCATCAGGCTAAGTATGTTAGAGATATTCTCTCCAAATACAACATGAATGACTGCAAATCTGCCAGTACTCCCTTTGCTGCTCAGAGGGAACTTACTTCGGATCTTCAAGGAAAACCCGTAAATAAATCCTTCTATCGTTCTATGATAGGCTTGTTAATGTATCTGACCGCAAGTAGGCCTGACATTATGTGGGCTGTCTGTCTCTATGCGCGATTTCAGACGGATCCGAAAGAATCTAATGAAGCTGCTGCCAAAAGAATCTTCCGCTATCAGAAAGGAACTCCCAAGCTTGGTTTGTGGTATCCTAAAGATAGTAATTTTGATTTAATTGCCTACTCTGACAGTGATCATGCAGGTTGTACAGTTGACAGAAAGTCCGTCTCCGGAGGATGTCAATTTTTAGGAAATCGTCTCATTTCATGGCAAAACAAAAAGCAGATAACAGTCTCCACATCAACTGCTCAAGCTGAATACATGGCAACTTACAGTTGCTGCTCTCAAGTTCTCTAGATACAAAATCAGTTGCTGGATTATGGAATCAACGTTATGAAGACTCCTTTATTCATCGACAACGAAGCGTGTCTTGGAATTGTGAAGAACCCTATCCACCACTCTAGAACTAAACACATCAAAATTCACATTCATGCGATCAGAGTGCGTATGAGAAAGGATATTTAAGTGGTACCGGTGGATACGATGCAACAGAAAGCTGATATATTCACGAAAGCCTTTGATAAAAGTCGCTTCGATCAATTGGTAACCTGGTTGGAGATGATCAATTTCCTTAAGTGGAAGTGATTAAAAAAAGGGTAATAAATAAATAAATAATATAATGGTTTTCATAATAAATAACAATCTCATAATTTGTGCCCAACAAAAAGATTTTCTGCAAGTTTAAAATTTCTTTTCAAGCAATGGATTCTCGAAAATAAAATATTAAGGGGGGAAGTTTTCAGAAAATATTGTTGAGACTGAATCTTTTCTTTGCCACCTGAAAGAGAAATGATTGAAAAACTGCTAACACTTCTGTTCTGATCTTAAAACAGAAAAAGATTAAGGCCTCAAGCAACGACATGTCAGTAGATTCAGCAATACCTTGAAGTAAACTGTGAAAAGGAGAAAAATTCTAATGAACACACAAAAATTCTGGATACCCACAATGTTGTGCAACTTGCGGGTAACACGTTACGCCGTATGGCTTAATGGTCCTAAATCTTGCGTTGATAGATTACCAAAGTCCGAGATTTTAGGTCTTTATATTGACTAATCATTCGGGGATATCATAGTTGCTCTTCTGCTACATCCAGATATATGCTGACCTAGACACAATTATGATATCTTTTCAAAAAGAGCTAATGCGGCCAAAACCCTACAAAAATGAAGCTCTCATTGAGAATCATTCAAGTGCTTAAATCGTATCGTGTTTGGTATCTGTCATAGCCCTCG
Organism: Scalesia atractyloides; assembly: GCA_947069175.1. Lineage (NCBI taxonomy): Eukaryota > Viridiplantae > Streptophyta > Magnoliopsida > Asterales > Asteraceae > Scalesia > Scalesia atractyloides. The sequence goes on from CAMTDV010000027.1 coordinate 46,481,149, forward strand.
TTGGACTTTGGTCTCTTTCTTGTATCGAAGTACTGACCTGAACACCAATTGTCTAACGTTGAAATTCTAAATACGAATGAGGTCAATATACTCACCTGCTATGAGGAATCTTTGCGCACACCTTGATTGCGGGGGTATATCCTGATGTGGGACTCACGGGAACAACATTCTGACTGTTTCAGCATGAGTGGGGGAAAATCAAATTTCTTGTCAATATTACCGCAACATGATAAAAGGCTCTCCGACCGCATGTTGAAAGATAGGTGCATGTATTTAAAAGGACAAACATACTGACAGTTTTTCTTATGCCTTGATTATTCAAAATATCTAATATCTTATCTTCAATTAACAAAAGGTTATCAGTATGATCTTTTGCAGGAAAGTCACAGGATTCAAGTCAGTAAGCATAAATTTTGAGTAAAAACAAGGAGGCTTCCTGGCCCGAATCACAAATTTCACGATCCAAGTTGCAATTTTTCATTTTTCTTAAGTTTATTTTTTAAATTCTTGCACTATTTTTAACCAAAAAGGGAACATTTTTCAGAAAATTTGAGGTTTTCGAGCGTAATTGATATCAAGATTCTTAGACTTGAAGAAACCTTAAAATCTATCAGGGCGGCGTATTTAATGTTCCAGCGTAATTATTAATTATGCTGGAATGTAGATTTGTATATATTCTTCATTTTTCATTTTCTAGCAGACATTTTCATATTCAAATTTCATCATCTTCTTCTTCGTCCGTAAAATCCACATCCTCTTTTTCAATCCGCATTTAGTAAATCTGAACGGAATCGATATCGGTATGATTTTGATATTCAAATGTCCATCGTTCATTATCCTAGTGTTTTTGAATCATTGATTTCAGTCTATGTCTTGTTGATAGATACATTTGAATCTGGTTTTCTTCCGGTTTTAAAGGGTTATCTAGAAAATTTTGAATATGGCGTATTTATGTTGAAGATAACGTATTTAGACAGGTCATCGTTTAGCGGATTTAAGCCTTGAACGCGAGTTCAAGCAGCCGGCGTATTAGTCAATTACGCCGATCAAGCCAGCGTAGATAAGCTTCTACGCTGGATAAACTTAAATTCGCCAGTCCAGATCAGTGTATATAAATTTCATCCAGCGTATATATTATTTCACTGGTATTTCTAGTTCAATCTTAGCAGCGTAATAGTGTAAATAGTTATACAGTTCCGGCATAAATAGCTTTGGTGACCAGCGCATATATTAGCGGATTTATAATCTTCTTTTTAATTTTTTTAAAATATATTTTATGTGTAAATAAATATCTATATAGTTTTAATTCTTTTTATTATATATATATATATATATGTATATATATATATATATATGTATATATATATATATATGTATATATATATATATATATATGTATATCAATCTAACTTGGTTCGTTTTCACCTTTCAGGAATGGCTCAACCTTTAGTTTGAGACGGTACTAGAAAGCATAATCAGCCTATCACTTTAGTTCCTCCAGAGCCTGATTTTGAAGACGTAATGGACTGGCCGTCGCGGAGTAAAATTAGCTACGCAGTCCAGGCAAATCCCACAATCTACTCAATCCACATAGAAGAATTCTGGAAAACGGCAAGGGAGGAACGCTGAACAACGTCAAGCACATCACAGCGACAGTGCGGAACAAGGAAATTAAAGTAACTGAGGAACGAATTCGAAAGGTTCTGAGCCTCGGAGACAATGCCAGTGATCCATTGAAACTAAAGAAAGAGGAGATTCTAGAAGGCTTTTGTGGGATGAACTACATTGGAGACTTTCGTCACAAAAATGAGATCAAGAAGTCAGGGCTTACGAAAGACTGGAGGTTCATTTTACACACGTTCTGTATGAGTATTGTTCATCAAAAAGGCGGTTATGATGGGTTGAACTTAGAGTGGTCTACGGCTATGCTGAATCTGTGCACGAATCAGCCGTTCAACATTTCTGGATTAATTTTCTATTTCATGATCGACAATGTTAATAAAGGTGCATGGGCAATGTATCCTAGATTTGTGCAACTGCTTATTGACGATCAGCATCGGAACTTGCCACACGACAGAAACACGTATCAGTTTCAGCTTCCAAAAGGAAGGCAGATTACCGAGTTGAAAACCGAAGAGTGGGTGATGTTACACAACTGGACGCATCGTGAAGAAAGACTTCCAGTAGTTCTAGCCGCATACAACAAGTATCAAGAAAAGGCAAGGAAAAGCAGAGAAGGTGGAAGTTATCCCATTGATGTTGCTGAAGAGGCTGAAGTAGAAGAAGAAATTCCACTGGTACGTAAGCATAAGGAAAAAGGAAAGAAAATGGTCGAAGAGGAACCATCAAAGACGAAAAGCAAGAAAGATGCACCAAATCTAAAGCGTATCATGGCTGATAGCATTCGCGCTGGATCGACCAGGGAAGAAATTGAAAGAATGCAAGCTATCCATGCGGTTGCAGAGGATGAGAAACTAGAGAGAAGAATGAAGAGAATGGAAATGACTGAATTTGAAACCCTGAGGTTGTTACATCGGAGCAAGAACAGTTGGATAGATTTGTGGAAGGACTGTTTGCCGATCCACTAGAACCCTCTCCAAGCGAGGCTGCTGTGCCAAAGAAGAGAAAAACAGGTGAAGGATCATCAGCAAACGTTCCATCCAAACCACCTGTATCGGCCCAACCACCTCCTCAGCAAGTTCCACCAAGACCCAGACCATTCCAAGAGCTTTATAACCGTTTATCCAAGGAAATTGGTCTATTTCCGGCTAAGGAGTTCTGTTTGCTGAAAAATCAAGTGAATGACATTGATGTGCTGAAGAGAAAATTGAAAGAACAGAGAAAGAAGAATAAAGAATTGCATTCTTACATTCACAAGCAATCAGAATTCATTAGATTTCAACAGGAGGGTCTCGAGAAACTGCATGAGCTAGTGCAAGAGCTATATGGTGCTGCAAACAGAAAGCCAAAGTACTCGAACGAAGACATCATCAACTTTGAGTTATTTAGGGAAAGAGAACAGAAAAAGAAAGCTGACAGAGCCGAAAAGAAGAACAAACGTCTTGAATCAGTAGTTGACGTTAGTCTTGATGACGACAGTGATGAAGAGGAAGTCGACAAAGCCGAAATGCCCGTAAAGTTTCTAGAATGAGGATTGGAAGATGACGTGTTGTATGAAACGGATGGCGGAGATGAATTTGAACCACAACATCCGGAGTGGTTTAAGAAGGAAAGAGCGAAGATGCCAGACTTTTATCAAGTGATCACAGTTTAGAAGACTGAGATCACGGATAAAATCATCAGTTGGAAGTACTGCAATCTAACCGGTTGGTTTGTGGTAAAACGACGAGGAGGAGTCATTCAATACTTTCGAAATGCCCATACCAACTTGGGATATACGAGAGCTCAGCAAGCAAGATCTGATAAATCCGACAAACAGCAGCATTGGCGGAGATCTAGAAAGATTAATTCAAAGAGAATGCAAGCGAGGATTTTCAGTGTTAAAGCCTCAACGCTCTAGAAGACGTGTTTCTAAGACCACCAAAGACCCGTTCACCGGAAAGGGAAAGATTACATGGGTCATCAACCTGCAAAAGTTGTAACTGGGTGAAGCTACCTCCTAACAGCCTGGGACTCTCACGAACTTCAAGAAGTGGTTTTACGATGGAAAGATGGGTGAAGCAGTCATCAGGTTAAACTCAAATGAAGACATTCGTATCCTAGATCCAATGGACGTATTTATGTTTTCTCTATCCGATCTGAATGTTCTATAAGGACACAGGATCACGTTGGAGCAGGAAACGAGTATCTGGAGGAAGGGATGCTTTTTCAAAGGGCAGTTGAGCATGTGCGGGCTCGAAAGATTAAAGTGATGGAAATACTGCTCAGGATGGACGCAAAGAAAGAAAAGGAGGAAACAAGAAAGAAGAAATCAGCTGAGACTAAACCATCCTCTCCACCAAGCAAAGATCCATCATCTGACTCAGACCTTCAAATCGTTCCACCACCTCCGACTTCATCCACATATGGAGTCACTAAGGAGGGCCAACAAACCTCAAGTGAAGCTTTTGTTAATCCAAGTTCTGAAGCAACAACCGACCAACCTACCGATCAAGCTGCGCAAGAAAAAGATCAAGGATCAGCCGCAGATCCTGAAGCTCCGAGACAAGATTGAAGAAACTCAAGCACGCAATGGTCTAGGGGGGATGTTGTTAGAACATTTTGACACCGTTGGTACTTGATTATCCATAGTATGAGCTGGTTTGTAATAGTTAGACAATCTAAAAGGGTCAAAAGTGCAATTATGTGAAAGTTATAAGTTGGCGGCGTAATTAATAACCCAGCGTATTTGTTAAATACGCTGGGTAGTCAGTTTGTATAAATATATGCTTGAATGAATGTATTGTCCAAGTTTCTTGGATAAATTTTGGTGATTCTCTTGTGTTGTGATTCTTGATATTGTGCTTACATCCGAATATCCAGGTGCTGTTATTGATTACATCTTTTGGGATTTCATATGCAACACTAGTTGTTTGATCCATTCAATATTCTTCATCTTCATGGTTTGGTTTTTCTTAATTTTTACACATTCAAACAACTAATCCATAGTTGTTTGAGTGATAACAATCAACCACAGTGAACCGAATCTGATTTGGGACTCACAGTAAAATTCTTCAAAAGTGACAATGGAACAGAGTTTAGAAATAAGGAGTTGGATGAATTTTGTGTGTCTAAAGGAATTGTAAGGCAATATAGCATTCCCAGGACACCAGAACAAAATGGGGTGGTTGAAAGAAAGAATAGAACTCTAATTGAGGCTGCTAAAACAATGCTTGCAGATTCAGGTTTACCATTGTCTTTTTGGCAGAGGCTGTAAACACTGCTTGCTATGTGAAAAACAAAGTTTTGATAAACCCCAGACATCAAAAAACTGCTTATGAAACTCTGCATAAAATCAAACCACTGATCTCTTATTTCAAAATCTTTGGCTGCCCATGCTTCATTTTAAACTTAAAAGATTCCATTTCAAAATTCGTAGCCAAAGTAGATTACGGTTATTTCTAGGATACTCAACTACTGCCAAAGCTTATAAAGTGTTTAACACAAGGACTAGGTGTGTAGAAGAGACTTTGAATGTAAAGTTTAATGAACTTTCTTCTTTAAAATCCCAGCAAATCCTACAAATTTGTTTGACTTAGATAAATTTACATTTGAAGATGTGTTTGTCAAGGCTAAGCAAGCACAGTCTTCCCATCAAGATTATGGATATGACATTTTAATCCCACAATACAAAGTCACTTCCACCACCAGAAGAACAGATGTTAAAAACAACTGTTAAAACTCTGCCACTGCTACATCAACAACTGTTGATCCTCAAATCTCTGCTAGCTCATGCAGTCAAACCACTATTAAAAAAGTCCATTTTCTATGGATAATGTGAGTCCCGGTGATGGCGGTTCTAGACGGAAGTTTGTGCGTATGATAGTACTGATTCAGTAGAACATTATAAAAAGGAAGTAGAAACAGAATCAACGGAAGCATTCATTCATTCATACCTAAATAGTATACATCTTGTCTGGCTGGTGGAATTCCTGGAGATAATCCGCCAGCATTTCCCCTTAGGGAACTTCCAAAACTCTCTGAAACAATGAACACACAACACATATATATAGACATGAGCCGCTCATGCGAAGCGAGCAGGTTGGCTTTGTACGAAGTGCCCTTCGTACGAGTAGAGCTATTTATCACTCATATGAGTCACATTGTCACTCGTACGAGTCACATTGTCACTCGTATGAGCCAGTTATCGTTCGCACTTGGGTCGTGTGTTCGTATCTAATCTATACAATATTCCATACACACTTTTTCTAGCCTATTCGCACCGTGACGGGCATAAAGTGCATTAACAGATAAAGTCAACCAATTTTTACACCTATCCCACCTATACCTCCACCTCCATTCGAAACATATGTTGGCTCTTCAAAATTGCCAACAGATGTTAGCTCATGTGATTCCTATCTGCAACCTTCACCTTAAAATGCCATTGTTCCATACAATGGAGATCTAATCTACCTTAAAAATCATCCACTGGATTAAGTTATTGACAACATCAATGAAGGGCTTCTCACAAGAAGTCTATCCCAAAACATTTATCTTTTTGTTTGCTTTCTATCACTTACACAACCTGTCAAGTATCAAGAGGCACTAAGAGACAACAGTTGGGTAGGGGCCATGCAGGAAGAGCCCCTACAGTTCAAAAGACAATAAGTATGGGAACTTGTACCATTGCCTCAAGATGTATGTCTAATTGACACAAAATGGGTCTTCAAGAACAAAACAGATGAAAGGGCATTGTTTTCAAAAACAAAGCTAGGCTTGTGGTTCAAGGCTATAAACAAGAAGAAGGCATTGATTATGTGAAACCTTTGCTCTAGTTGCTAGATTAGAGGCCATCAGATTGTTCTTAGCTTTTGCTGTCAACCACAACATCAATGTGTATCAAATGGATATCACATGTGCATTTCTTTATGGTAAGATCAAGGAAGAGGTATATGTATGTCAACCCCCTGGTTTTGAAGATGCCTTTTATCCAGATCATGTCTACAAGCTTAATAAAGCTTTGTATGGCTTGAAACAAGCACTAAGGGTCTGGTATGAAACTTTATCCACCTTTCTCTTATCTATAGGTTTCACAAGAGGTCAAATTGATAAAACATAGTTTTTAAAATAGAGAGGAAGGATTTGATGAATGTCCAAATTTATGTGGATGATATGATATATGGATCCACGTGTGATTCCATGTGTAAAGCGTTTAGGGAACTCATGACAGTAGAGTTTGAACGAGTGCCATGGGTGGACATCAAAGTTTTCTTGGTCTCCAAGTTAAGCAATTGCAAAATGGTACATTCATTCATCATAGCAAATATGTCAAAGACCTATTAACAAAATTTGACATGAATGATTGTAAACCATGTAGTACACCTATGGCCACATCAAAATTGGTCGCTGTTGATGATAAAGATGACTTGGTTGATCAAACACTTTACAGAAGCATGATTGGGTCTTTATTGTACCTAACTGCATCTAGGTTAGACATCATGTTTGCAACATGTGTCTATGCCAGATCCCGGTCAGCACCTAGAAAGTCCAACCTTATAGCTGTAAAAAGGATATTCAGATACATAAAAGGTGCTCCCCCTCTTGGTATCTAGTATCCTGCTAATGGAATTATTGAGCTTTCAGGTTATTCAAATAGTGACTTTGTTGGTTGCCATGCTACAAGGAAGTCTACATCAGGAGGATGTTAGTTTTTAGGCAATTATTTGGTTTCTTGGCAAAGCAAAAAGCAAGCAGCAGTTTCAACATCAACAGAAGAGGCTGAGTATATTGCTGCTGAAGTTATACAACACAACTCCTGTGGCTTCAAAATCAATTGCTGGATTTTGGTCTAACTGCTTTAAAGACTCCTTTTATGTTGGATAATTAAGCAGCTGAAAACATTAAAAATCCAGTTTCACATTCCACAACCAAGCACATTGACATCAGAAATCACTTTGTCAGGGATTGCTATGAAAAAGGTTTGATTTCTCTGCATAATGTTCAAACTAAGGATCAACTAGCAGATGTGTTGACAAAAGCTTTAAACACATCCACCTTTGAAAGGTTGATCTCTAGGATTGGCATGCTAAACATGGATTAAAAGCAACATTTTGTTTTCCATTAATAAAAAGCATTAAAATGTTTTAAGAAAATAAAAAAAAATCCATCGTTAAAAATACCTTTAAGATTGGAAATTTCTCAATAAATCCTTAAACTCTGTTTTAAACCATTGTTTCTAAAACCTCTGTTTGGCTAAAACTTATCCACTGTTAAAGAGGTATCCTCTGTTCTCATTCACCATTGTTCATAACCTCTTATATGCATAACCACTACTTATCCTAACCTCTGATGTCTATCCTCTGATATATTAAAATTACTATTGTTCATATCCACTGTTAAAAAGGTATCCTCTGTTCTCATTCACCATTGTTCATAACCTCTGATAGGCATAACCACTACTTATCCTAACCTCTGATGTCTATCCTCTGATAGATTAAAATCACTATTGTTCATATCCACTGTTCCCAATCTATGTTGCTTTCCAATAGAGGTTATCTGACAACTGTCATCCATTATCACAATAGAGGTTACCACGTGGACAGATGTTAGCAATTAGATTTTTTAAACAGATGCCACATCAGCATTCAGTTTTTCCCTTTACATATATCCCTGTTCCATCCAAACAGAGCTTTTACTACCGACTTGAATTCAAAATTCACAAAAAGCAGTTACTACTACCATCTTCTTCACTACTTCTCACCTCCTATCTCCGATCATGGCTCTTCACATCAAACTCCCTCATAACTACCTCCCTACTTTCAAGAAAACCAACAAAAATAAATCTTTTCACTCAATAATTGATGTTTTGACATCATCCAAATACAAAATAATATTCACTGCTGATGCACCAATCTATGTGGATACTCTCTGACAATTCTTAGGTAATACTGAAGTTCAAATTCAAAATAAAAGACCCTATGCTATCACATCAAAGATTGGAGAAACCCTTGTTCAAATATTCCCATCTTCCATATCCACAACATTTGCTTTGAATGACCAAAAAGGTAACAACTCCATTGAAAAACAGCCACTTCACACATAGTTCAGAAAGAGGGTATGAGGGTCAATTGACAGGAGTTATAATTTTTAAACCTCAAGTTCCTTGTGAAATGAGATATTTTTTCCATACCCTACTAATATGTCTCTCACCCAAGACCATCTCATTTAATGAGATTCCATAAAAAGTTCAATACTTAGGATATGCAGTTTTGACAAAATCAGATTATAATCTATCCCATGCATTGTTCTTGGACTTGGTTACAAATGTGAATGCTATAAAAGGAAACAAAAATAAAGCTTTTGTTATGTATCCCAGACTTTTAAGCTATTATCTTAAAAAACAAGTGACTAAAAAGGATTTTCAACAAGGAAATGCTTTTAAAATGAAAAGCCTTACAAATGAAACTTTTACCAGAATGCAAGACAAAGTGTCCATAGTTTCTAAAACACAAGAAAAAGGGGGATGAGCCTAATTTAAATGAGTCTACATCAGTTGTTCAAACCTCTGTTGCTGAGCCCACTGCTACTAGTTATCATGACACCACAACCGGTGTTGTGAAACCCACACCAACATATCTAAAAAGAAACCCTTTACATCCAAAAAGCCCACCAAAAAAATAAAATAAAATAAAAAGGCACCTCTAGAAGATGAGATCTCAAAGGATAACCTTGTGGCAACATCAAAGCCACTTGAAACCACTGTTGCTACTTCCTTACAACAGATGGAAAGATCTCCACATATCCAAACTCCTCCTACATCCTCACAAAAGGATCAGGTTGTAAGCACAAGGACACCGACTTATGAAGCAGACCTTTCACTTGAAAGTCTGTTTTCAAGCCCCTCTCCCAGGGTTGTCTCTCTTTCCACTCTACAGCCTTCACCTCCAATTCCACACATTTTATACCCCTGTTTACAGCAATTGATACTACTCAGATACAAATCAGTTCCTCTCCATCACCAATTAAAGAGAGTAAACATCCACAAGTGATTGAGCCTGGCATAGATTAATTTACTAACCAAGAAACAGCTAAGGAGGCTACACCCTTTGAGTTCCCTGTAATTCTTGGTGGTAGTTCAGCTGAAGCAGCCACTACAACTGGTGAAACAATAGTTTCTCAGTTTGACAGTGGTATCATTAATAAGACTTCCCTGAAGGCAAAAACTGTTGAGGGTACAATTGTAACCTCTATTCCAGTTGGAAGTCCTCAGTACCAAGACAAAGGGGCATTTGGTTCTATTAACTTGAGTTTTCTCCTGTTAAGGAATCAAATACAACTACCACTAGTAGGGATTCAGATAATCCTATTAAGTTAGGTGATAAATTAAGATACAAGGAATTGACGGAGAGGATGACATCCATGGAATCTTCCATAGATGAAATAAAAGGCATGATGAAACATATGTTACAAAACTCTGCTAGTCAACCTTCCATTCAGCAAATTGCCAATGAGCTGTGGAAATCAGTGCAAACAATCATCCAAGCTCAAAGGAATTTGGCTGATATCAATCATAAAATCCACATGGAGCTCATAAGGAATATGGTTGAGGCAAGATACAAGGTTACACAAGCAGATATCAAGGCCATAAGAGAAAATCTGTTACAGACCATTGGTTCTGCCCTTGCCAATGTACTTCAAGAAGAAGTTGAAGATAATGCCAAGAAGGGGGAGAATGATAAGTTAAGAAATTTACAGCGTTCTTCAAAAGCCAAATCATCAAAGGTGCAACAACAAAAGCAAGGATCTGCTGCTAAGAAAATAAATCCAACCTCTGTTGAGGCATCAGATACTGGAAGGGCAAAAGGGTTTGATGAGACACTAAACAAGAAAGTAGAAGAGATTTCCTTAGAAAAGAAGAGAAGGCAAGATACACTTGAGGGCAATGCTTCTCACCTAATTGAACAAGAACATGCTATGCAGATAGAAAAAGAAGATATTGGCACTTCAAAAAGGAGAAAGTCAACAAGAAATGTTAGACAACAAATTACCACCTCCTAAAACCACTGCTAAGCCTACAACAAGTGTATCCTCTACTTCAACCAAAACCAAAACCAAAACCAAGAATTCCAACACACCCACCTTCACCTAAAATTAAATTCCCACGCAAAAGAAATACTTTTGTTGTGGAAGAAGATGATGAGGAGGTTCCATCACCAATCCCCTTATCATCTGCCCCTATTGCTGCCACACCACTCTCATCACTTCCACCTAAATCCACTTCACTACCATTCACTAAACCACCATCACAACCCATCCCACTGGCTGCTCGGTATCCACTTGAGATTCTGGCGATTCAAAGTGAAATTGAATCATTTTTCTCAATAGAAGATGCATCACAAATATCCTTTCCATCTCTCTTTGGTTATAGAAAGCATAAAAACTTAGATGAATACTTGAAGCTAAAAGCAAGGCAGGCTGAAAACATTGGAAAGGAGATGTTTAAAGGGAAGGATGACAGGACTGCTCAGGGATTCCTGTCGCTAGAGCTTAGCAAGGTGAGAAAGAATGAAGATTTTGCTAAGGACCTAAGCAAGTCCATGTCTGAGAAGCCAATCAATGTTGAGCTTGATAAGTAATTATGGTAGGATTACCTTGATCACATCATGAAACATAAACCATACAAAGCAAATAGAGCATAGTTCCAAAACTGGTCAACAGATGACCTCAAAGAAGAAACATAAAGAATTTAAAAAATGCTCAATGACCCTTTGCTTAAGCCAACTTCACAAGAATGGAAGAAATACAAGAAGGTGGATCAAAACAAGGCATTGAAGCTAAAAAAGAATGAAAGAAAAACTTGTTGCTAATAAGTATGGTACTGCTAGAGCTGTTGTTAGATGGTCAAAGTCAAAAGTTGTAGAAACTTACAAAAGACTGGAACAACTGAGAGAAAAGGATCCTATAGTTCCTAACAAGCCAGATTATCCAACAGTGGTTATCCCTAAACAGATTCTTACATCTAAAAAGTAGTCCTCAGCATCTGGCTTATCCATAGCTGCCTTAAATCAAGCAAAAAGGCAGAATAAGATGTCTGAGGCTGATGAAGAGATGTTTGAAGAATACAAAAAAGAGGGATTGAAAACCAGCTGCTATATTATATAGACAGTGCCAAACTGCATGAAACACTTGCAGATCTAGTAAGCAGGCCCCAATCACCCAACTCATCGCAAATAAATCTTCACCCAAGAAAATCATCTGATTAAAAAAAATTCTAAAGTAGAAGTCATCCTCAGACACCAACAAATTGACACTGCTCAGATCAGATGGTGAAATTCAAAAGCTAAGAATAGAGGATACATATGGTCTGAATGCAGATAACCTCCAAGATTTATTGAAGCTTGAACTTGAAAGGGATTTCGAAGACATGGCTTCCGTGGACTTTGAATTACAATTCAAAGGACAAATATGGGAAAAATTGATGAGGAATAAAGATCAGGAATAAAGAAGCGTTTTTGGCATCATCTGTTCTAGGGGAGATTGTTGGATCTAGTGGATCCCACAAAACAATAGATGATTGGAAAGCCAAAATAGTCTATAACATCTGATCATAAATAACAGTGCTTAGAAGATCTACTCCTCCCCATGCAATGACTCAACATCTGCTGCTCTAAAGTCTGTCAAAGCTAAAGTCTGCTTACAAGAACTGTTGAAGACTAAAGTCTGTTGATACAAAGGTTTGCCCAAGAGAAACTCTGATAATGAAGATAAAGACTGTTGAAGCAAAGGTCTGCTGAACCAACAGAAGTTAAAGCTCAACAGAGGTTCCTTCAACAGATGTTTATCAACACAGTTTACTTCTATTTTCAATGTAATAGTATTTAGGCCTTAGTAGATGTTAGGAGTTTGCTAGATTGTTAGATGTCACTGTCAAGGTGACGTCAGCTTAGATTCCTCAGAGGTTTTGTTTGTACTATAAATAGAACAATGCTTGTACTGTTCTATTCATCACTTTCATTTGACATTTTTGTACGAACAAATTAGAGTGATCAGGCTAGGGGAAGTTCGTAATATCTTCATGCATACATAAATCATAATTTATGAAAGCATGTCGATGAAAAAATTTCTTCATTGTTATGATTCAAAAGTTTGTTATTTCGTTGCATTTATCATTTCTACTTTACCATCTTTCATCATTTCATCTTAAACTTTCACAACAATCAAACTCTGATCATAACAGTATTTTTTTTTCGGTTCTTTATTCTACTGTATTTTAAACACTCACATTAAAGCTTATTGAGACTTGCTTAAGGCTTGTTTGAAAAAGTGATGTTTGAAATTAGCTTGTTTGTAAATAAGTCAAGTCCAAGTCAAGATAAGTTTACTTGTTGACTTAGTTATTAGATGGCTCAAGCTTTTAACGAGTTGAACTCGAGCTCAGTATTTTAGTTCGTTAAGATAAACAAGTCAAGCACGAACCCACCATGGCTTGATTGAACTTAGCTTGGGCACAAGCGTAAACCTGACCATAAATGAGAGAAAAAGGTTGGAGGGCCAGCCCAAATTGTTTTAATAGGAATATAAGACATAGTAAATCTTTAAAAATATGAGCCAACAATTTTCTTCTCTATGTCTGGACAAGAGGGTGTGCCAATTGAAAAGATATGATTCAAAGTTATGGTGGAGGGGACAAAGGTGTGTGACTTATATGCATTGATCAAAGCATGTGAATCTTTGTTTATCACATCATCATGCAAACACACGAACAAAGGAGACTACACATAAGGAATATCTCTCGTATATCTAAAGTTCCCGATTTAAATACATTATCTAAAATCACTTTGGTCCTCACACACTTATTCACCATGGACGGATATGAATTGGTATAAAAACTATAAATGGTTGATTGTGTTTGAGTCTGTATTGAACGTAAAGCCATCAAGGGTATTTAGGCAGGATTTTGATCTCTATGAGTTAAAGATGGTCACCAAAGTCACGAATAAGCCAGCTACACAGTTGAGTAAACAATTCATTATATTCCTTCAAGCAACGTAGAGTTTACACATGCATGATATAACTGTTGGAAAATTAAGATTCTATAGAACTATAGATACAAAAGGAACTTTATTGATGTTAATAATAGTTTCAACTGATAATGAAAGATTGCATTGATGGGTGAAGATTATAATTGTAGACGTTAAAATGATGTATATCTTGAACTGAACAAGTGTTCGCTATTGATGTGCCTTGATAATTGGTAGTGATGGAAGGTACATGCTAATATAGATTGTGTAAATATTGATGAAAAGATAAAGTGAAATATTCTTACGTATTTAAACTTTATTCTGTTGATGATGGGTTAAGAAGAACATTACTACTAGTGGTAATGTTAAAGCTAAAATACTACATATCAAGTTACTAATGATAGAGTAATTTGATTTCGATGAAGATCAACCTACTAATGAAATACTTCATCCTAATGAGGACGGCAATGCAATTAGAGAAATCGTGCAATATGCAGTTAAAGAAATCGTGTAATATAAGGGGATATCAGGATAAAGATTCACAGAAATCGTGTAATTTGTGTGTGCCACCTTGAATAATTAGGATGTTTTTTTATGGTTTAATAGGTTTATAAACTTGTATTTTTTATGTTAAAAAATTTCAAGTTTCTAAGAGTTTTGAAAATAAAATATATCATCTTTTAAATGAATTCGAATCAAATCAAATTATGAATTGTATGTGAATTCAAAGACTGAATTGTAATCGAATATTTCTGAATCTAACTCGGCTTCAAATCGAATACGAATCCAGTTCCAAAATTTTAAAACTTAAATATTCGATTCTCATTTGGCACCCCTGTAATATGTTGAAGCGGCCTACTTGTAAACTACATTAAATGATTAATCCTTTTAGTCTAATGTGGGATTGTTCATACCTTTCAATTCATAGATGATTATCTAGATCTATGAATGAGGATATTCAGAAACTGCTAAACAAAATTTGAATTAAGTTGGACAAAGAGGAACATCTTGGATAAAAAAAAGAAACAAGGTGTCTTAAGCAAATATTTTATGTCGATAACCTCAAACCACCGAATCAATAAAATACGGATTAAAACATAATCAAACGAACAATTCTTGAAAACGATTCTCATTATTTTGTTAACTACAATAGACAAGGCCTACTCATTAATGTTAACAGGTAAGCCTTAGGTCTATGGCCACTAAATATTAAGGGCCCCATTTCTAAAACTTATTCTTTATATAATACTGGTGTGTTTATTTCGGTTTTGGGCTGTGTAATCAATAATCGGCGTTATATAATACGGTTTTGGCCAAGTCCATTACAGTTCTACACATCTTCCATTTGTTAAGGTAACTTCATTTCTTTATTTCCTACATTTTTAGTTAAAGATTGTTTGAGATATTATTTTTTTATGATTTTCTTTTATGGTTTGTGAATTTTAATCTGTTATTGCTTTGTTGGTAGATTGAGTCAATCTTTAGGTTTGTACATTGATTGATTTCTAATAGAAGCTCAGAACAATTCAAACTGGATTTTTGTCTTAAGTTTCAGGTTTGTTTACTGGCTTTGTGTTATTACTCACTGCCATTGTTTTTTTATTATTATTATTTATATGCCTGTCGGCTTTTATTGCTTATCTGAATACTTGTTTGATTATTGTTATCTGTCAGCATAAATAATTGTTCATTTCTTTCCCAAATCTATTTGTTCTTTCAAATTGTTGTAAGTGTCGTTTTTATATTTGCAATCAAGTAAAAAGTAAAAAAAATAATATTATAAGAATACAATTTTTTTTGCCTATTGTTTTAAGTATTTAGATAACTTAAACATTCAGTTTCAATTGAAAGTCGAGCACTTGTTATTAAAAGAAACGGAAAGCTTTATTATGAATCCACAAAGATGATTCCTACTAAAAGTGTAACTAGCACAAAATCGATAAACTTTGACAAACTTACAAATAATGAACCACTAATGATCCACATACAAACAATAGACCTATAAACACTAAACCGACAATGACGAGTTAGATCCCCCTAAAAAAAGAAAAAGAAAAAAAATGATATCGCTTAGGGTTGGACCGGGCCTAATATTGGATTATCCATATTTAGGATGAAATCGAACTATAGTTCAATGTTAATAGACTTGTTTGAATTTCTTCATATGTTTCCATTGAAAATTAAATCAAACAATTATGTTACAAACATATCTTTTGACTTTTGATATCGTGTGAACAAAGTCACGACTGTGATGGACTTGATGCTAGTGTTTTTTTTAACGGTAAACTTTTTAATTTTTGTTGTCTTTATAACTTAAACCTAAAATCTTATACTTCTGAAGTGTTCAAATATATTGCTTTTCTCAATGGACCATTATCTTACTGATGGTATTAGTGCTAGTTAAAGAAAGTGAAACCAACACCGAGAATCAAACTTGATATTTTAGAAAAACGTGATCCAAGAAGCACAAGATCCAAGGCACCTTTCTATAATAACCCCAAGCGTGACTCTCCAAGGGACATTCCTCATCTTCGGGATCACCAAATGCAAATTTACCTCTACATTTTAATTACCCTCTTTTATATTCTTTAATCGATTATAATACATAATCACCCTTTATTTTATTTTAAAAAAATTTTAATGGTAAATTTAGATCACTGACGGACTACTGTAGTATTAGCGTGCCACCAGCGGAACCACCCGATCATATCCATCTCCAGTACACATAATGCCTATACATCAATTCAGGAGGAAACCTAATAAATATGGGAAAAACCCCCCTTGTTAGAATCGAACCCAGGACGTATAACTAGACCGAAAGAATAAAGTAGTTAGTGATACCAAGGTGTAACAATGACTATATATATGAGATTAAGGGTTATAGTCACATAGTGGACAAATATGTAAATTTCGGAGTAGTTTAACAGGTGTGTTAAAAATAAATGAGATGAAAGAAAGTTTCTAAATAGGGTAGTTTAACGAGTGAGTTTTACCGAGTAACCAACATAAACCTTCATCCAAACTGATATAAACTAATCTTTGATTTGAACTACAAACTGTACTTGTATTTGTCGTGTATTCAACTCAAGTAAACTCGTGGCTTGTTGAGTTAACTTGTTTTCTAGAACTTTGATAATATGCTTTTTATAAGTTTTAAATTACAATTTAGCAACATTTACCGATTATACAAGTTTTAATGGAGATGTCTAACCGGTTTAATGAACATGGTGTGTTCACGTTGATATCTTTTATAGGAATAAAACAGAAGTCGTGTTCGAGTTCATAAGATCAACTTTTTAACGTGAAATGCACCAACCTATTAAACCTACATATTTTTCTAAAAGAAAACAATATGCTATGGAAACAATAGATCATGTACTTCTTATCTTCTGGTATGCTAAAACAATACGGGGGATTTGATAAAGATATGGTGCAAAATGCATCAATATCCGTGAGTTTGGTGAAAGAAATCCTACAAGTTTATTCATCATTGATTGATGACAAATACTATAAGAAGATGATGCATTCTACTGTATTGTCTACGTTTTGGTTCATATAGAAAGCAAGAAATGACAAGATATTATGTTTACATTAATCCACAAAAAATGTATTTTAAGATATCAGGGGCACACATATTCCTTTAAATCAAGGGTATAGTGAAATTTCCTTTCTTAAACCGGAATAAGAGGTGTAACTTTCATGTGTTTGTTTGATCCTTTTTCTTCGGGCGGGTTTATGTGAGTTTGTATTGCCCATTGTAACTCCAACTATCCAGTTTCTTACCCGAGACACTGTTTTTGTTTGTGTATTAAAAAAACAACTAAACCTACACGATTATCACCCCTATGTTAAATACCCTAATAAAAAGTAGAATGATAATTGCGGGTGGCACTTCATACCTATTACCTGATGGGTATGAATGTATCTTTGTTGCTATTGAGTAAAATTTGACTCCCTTTTCTGATAAAAAAAAGGGAAAACAAAACGGAAAGAGTAAAATACATAAGATAAGATCTTGAGGAAACCGGCCATTATCGGCTGGTACGTAGTGAAAGCAAAAAAGATTTTGGGGAAATCTAGGGAGGTTTGGTTCTCGGGAATTCAATGGAATTTAGGGGAACTGAAATCTGAGTTCCATCTTTTAAGATGTTTGGTTCACAGAATTTGGTAGAATTGGAATATCAATTCCAATCTTCATGTGTTTGGTTGACAATAGAATTGCAATTAGGCATGAATTCCTTTAAATTCCTTTAACTAAAGGAATTCAAAATCCTTCCTATATGTGAAAGAATTAGGGGGCTTTTGGTTCACGTAATGTTATGAAATTGTAATTTATATAGGAATTAGAATTTGAAGGAATTGGATTTGGAATTTAAACATTCCAATTGGAATTGTAATCTCAATTCCATTTTTGTTCTGTTTGGTTGTCAAATGAATTGGAATCCATTACCCTGGCACCCACAACTCCTGATTCGGGTCGAACCGGTACGAATCAAAATGATTCACATTGAAACGGTTCGATTCGAAACGGTACGGGTTGAAACCGTTCGGTCGAAACGGTTCACGTCAAAAATCAAACTGGGTTCGCGTCGAAACGGTACGATTCGAAATGATACGGGTTGAAACGGTACGGGTTGAAACGGTTCGCATCGAAATGGTTCATGTCGAAACGGTACGGGTCAAAACTGTTTGGGTCGAAACGGTTCACTTCGAAACGGTTCGATTCAGGTTGAAATGGTTCGCGTTGAAACGGTACGATTCAAAACAGTTCGCATCAAAACGGTTCGATTCGAAAAAGTATGGGGTCAAAACGGTCTGATTTGAAATGGATCGGGTTAAAACGGTTCGCGTTGAAACGTTTTGCGTCGAAATGGTATCGTCGAATTCCTTTAGTTAAAGGAATTTGAAAGAATTCATGCCTAATTCCAATTCCATTGTCAACCAAATATATGAAAATTGAAACTGAGATTCCAATTCCATCAAATTATATGAATCAAACATCTTAAGAGATGGAATTCAAATTCCAATTCCGCTAAATTCCATTGAATTCATGCGAACCAAACGCCCCCTTAAAGTGACCGTATCGACCTGAACAGTTTTGACCCGCACCGTTTCAACCCGTACCATTTCGACCCGTATCGTTTCGATGTGAACCATTTCGACGTGAACCGTTTCGAAGCGAACCGTTTCGAATCGAACCGTATCGACGCAGGCTGTATGGATGCGAACTGTTTCGACCCGAACAGTTTTGAAGCGAACAGTTTCTATCACACTCGCTAAAATCAGAGTTGGGCATGATCTGACCGGTATCTTCATTGCACATCAGAAGTATAAAAAGCTAAGCCTTCTAGAAAGTGAACGCCTCTAAGTACTCGAATCCCCATAGTTTGTTCGAAAAGATTTAAAATCAATCTTTTTGGTAACCAGTTTAAATATTGTTGAGAAAACGAATATAACTATTTTTCTCGGCATGTCAATTGAAAACCTTTTTTTTGTAATATTTGTATAACCGTCAATGTCCGCGTACGACAAATACTGTAACATCTGTGTAAAACGGGTTCAAAAACTCGCACCGTTTATTAATCAAGTATTCGAGTATATTTTATAAGTTATTTTAGAGCTTTGTAATTAATTCAATAATTAAATTAATGAATAATATAATAAATAAAATTCATAGTTAATAAAGGAGTAAAAGAAAGTTTTATTTTTAAGCATAAGATAAAAAATATATATATAAATCAGAAAGGTGGGCTCAACCGGATTCGAACCCGGGCCTTTTACATAAAAACACACCTCAAACACCATTACACTATACGTACATTAGTACTATAAATAAAATCCTAAAAATCTTATGTTAAACATTAAACCTACAACCCCCTCTCCTTGTTCCTCAGAAATCTGTAACCGCCAAGAAAAAAGAAGGGGGAATCAATCTCACATAAATATTGAATCCGAAACTGTTGCAGCAGTTACAACAGCAGCAATCAACCATAAACCAATTCACAATTGGTTACAGTTCGAAATCATCAACCCCTAAATCAAAATTTATAACCGAAACCTAACTATAAATATAAAACCTTTCACTCATTGGTAAAACCGCTCACATCCTTTCGCATCATACTCATATTCTTTTCGCTCAAACTTTCTGATTCGTCGGAGGAATTCATCGACTACCGCCGGATTTAGTCATCGGAAAACCGGACATTTTACTTCCAGTGGTATGAACCTTTAAACTTTTCCCTGCATCTATGTTATTTAGTTTATATTTGAAAACAATTAGTTTTGATATTTATTTATAAGTCAAGTTCGATCTGGATTTAAACAGAGAAAGGTAAGAGATGAACCCTACAAAATGGGTAAGTGTAATTAAATTTCGGATATAATCGGGTTAGACACCCAGCACAGTTGGATGGGCTGGGTGCAAAGCATCGCATGAGCGCCGGTTCGAAACCAATCTCTATCACCAGCCTGACCATTTAAAAACCTTTTTAAATTTAATAATTTCTGAATCTACCTAATTAATCTATAAGATTAATAAAAAACAAGAATCCAATGGGTTAGACACGTAGCTCAGTTGGAAGAGTTGCGTGCACACGTACGAGAGGTCGCGAGTTCGAGTCTCATCACACGCATCTAAAATCAAACACTGAACCGGTCAGGTTCTGAGCGCCACCTGCCAAGGCCAAAATTTTTTATTTTATTTTATTTTATTTTATTTTCTTATTATTATTTGGTTATTTATTTATCTAATTAATTACTTTCTTCAAATCCTTAGTTATAACAAGATTTAAAACTCCATTTAGTATCACAAAAATAATCTAAAAATCAAATAAAAAGAATTTAAATGAAAGATTTACTTTTATATATTTATCGAAATGTTACGTTATTATCTAGGTTAGTTTTCCTTTGTCGGCTAACTCCTAAATTCGTGCGCACTTCTCGTCAACCAAAGAAAAGCAACCATGGTGAGTGAATCCTTACAAACTCCCTTTTAATCACATTTTGGGATGTATCGTATGTCGTACATGTTTTTATTTATTTATTTTAACACTCGTGCTAACATCGTAATGTGATCAAATGTGTATTTTAATTTGTATGATTATGTGTGGTTACATTTTGTCATTTCAGTGCAATCATTCATTTAAAGCCCATCAGTTTCTCGTGGGATACGAGTTGAGAATCAGGTGCCTCATTAGATCGGCTCCGTTTGATTGAGCCTTGATCTCACGTTCATCATTCATCATGTCATATGGTCATTGTGGATATTGTGTGGTTTGTGATTGTTTGTACATATGCATATGCTCATTTATAATCTACGCATGATTTTTATTTAGTTAACTAATATAAGAATTGTTTAAATTTTTTTTACCTGATTAACTCGCCGACTTTTGTTGACCCAAATCTTTTGTTTTATGCATGATACAGGTGAACAAGCTGAAGAGAGAAACACATAGGAATGGCTTTAGAAGATTAAACAAAACTATTATGTTCTGAACAATGTTTGATTTTTCTTGTGCTTGTATGATTCCTTGTGTTTGAATATTTGAAGTTATAAATTTTAATTTAATAAATATGAAACTTATTAGTAAATGTCATGAGCTTTGGTGATAATCCAATTTTGCCCCGATTTTTATATCCGCTGCGGGTCGGGGTGTGACAGATTGGTATCAGAGCTTGTGACTATAGGGATATAGGATAGGTTATTAGACCCTTAGAGCCTATACTATAGTTGATTAGATTTTAATTGTTTATACGTTATATGCAAAACTCATGATGTTTATATGTTTCATGTTTATTTTCGCACACAAATACATGCAAGCACTTTCACTACTATATGCTCATATCTGATGTTCATTATAGTTTATATGTTAACATATCATGCCTACGCAAGCACACACATCATGATTTCACAATCTTTATGATTTTTCTCAAATATTTTGCAATGTTTTTCATGTTTTTCAATCACATCAAAGTGAGTTCTACGACGTGTATGTAGTAACTAGAAGGGTACGAGTACCGGTAGTCAGAACGTCCTGTCTAGGCTTGGCATTCGTATAAATCCAATAATGGACCAGTTTGCCTACATGGGGACTAACGATGAGAGTACGAAGGACCTATTAGGCCAAAGCATGCCACACCAAACGTCGTGTGAACTAACCCCACTTTGAGTTATCATTGTGTCTATACCGGGACACACTCTGACCTTATACCTTACAATTATGTTTTACGATTTTCATTCGGGTGATGCTAGCATTAGCATGCCAACACCAATGTGAACCCCACCAAACCCAGTATTCATGGGGGCCCACGTGACTACCAAGGCTGAAGTACGGAGACATTTGGAGGCCCAATCTTAAGCAAGCCCAAGACATCCTATGGATGTAGTTAAATTCTTGTTTCATTTATTTTATGTTGTTTTCACCTTTTACGACACATGATACCTAAACACGTTCAATTCATAATCTCGCTACGTATTTCCTGTAGATGTCTGCTAGACATTCTCGAGGCGGTAGAAGGTCAGGAAGATCCAGTGAACGTATGGCCACTCAAAGCGCTCAACAGATGGTTGCCGTACTTCCTGATATCGTTGTGCAAGTTCAACAAGCACTTGCCGCCAATCCCATCACCCCCAACAACCCAGAAGGGCAAAATATCGCCAACCCTCCTCCAAACACCAACAAATGTACTTACAAGCATTTCAAATCCTGCGATCCCCAAAATATGAAGGGACTAAAGGTGTCATTGCTCTCCTCCGTTGGTTTGAGGAGATGGAAAGCACTTTTCTCAATTGTGATTGTCCTGATGATCGCAAGGTGCGCTATGCTACTGGACGGCTGTTTGGAGTAGCGCTTACCTGGTGGAACACCGAAAAGGGTAAGCGAGGTGCTGAAGCTGCTATGGCCTTGACTTTGGATGAGTTGAGGGAAATCATGATGAGACGCTTCTGTCCAAGAAGCGAAATCAAGAAACTAGAAGATGAGTTCTATGCTTTAAAACAAAAGGAAGGAGACCACACCACCTATAACAAGAGGTTCCTCGAGTTGAACCAGATGGTCCCCAACCTGTTCACTCCTCTCTATCATCTAATCGAACATTAGATTCGAGGTCTTCCCTCGAAAATTCAAGATTCTGTGTTAAGTACTTCACCTGCAACACTCGAAGCTTCCATGGAACTGTCTACCGAACTGACAGAAAATCGTATTCGAAATGACGATTTTAAGGATGAGAAGAAGAAAGAAAAGGCACTCGCTGAAACTCCAAACCCAACTCCAGCAGGTTCGTCTTCCAAATTTGTTGGCAAAACGAAGCGTAATGGGTAACATTTTGCCGTTACCCAAACCAATTCTCCTATCACTGCTCCCCAATCACACAAGTTTCCCCTCAACACGCCCCATTCAAGAAGCCATACACTGGTCCACACCCAAAATGCAACCGATGTCAATACCATCATCCCCCTAAGAACCCTTGCCAATACTGCACAAGTTGTGGCTGTGCAGGTCACACGATTCAAACTTGCCGTATCCTTCAAAAGCCAAACCGCAACCAGCCTCAAGCCCAAACCAATAATCAAGTGGTGGGCCAGGACAAAACTCAACAACCTTTACTTTTACCACATTCTCAACCCATGGCTCAACCCTACTACCAATCCAATTACCCAATGATGCAACCTATCAGAGCATGCTTCAACTATGGCGATCCAACCCATTTTCGTAACACCTGCCCATGCCTGGTAAACATCATAAATGCTCAAGCTCAAGCCAAGCCAGTGAATCAAGCCAACCAAGCTAACCCACCTGCTAGAGGAAGGGCGTTCAACATCAACGCCAACCAAGCTAGGGCTGATAACAATGTGGTCAATGGTACCTTTCCTATTAATGGTAGTTATGCATCAATACTATTTGATACTGGTGCGGATAAGAGTTTTGGTTGTTAGAATTTGAATCCATTCTTAATATACCACGCGTTAGTCTCGCTGAACCATTTACGGTGGAAGTTGCTGATGGTGAACCTATTACATTAGATTCGATCATTCGTGATTGTACTCTTATTCTTAATGACCACGATTTCTCAATTGATCTTATTTCTATGAAGTTCGGAAGTTTCGACGTTATCATCGGTATGGACTGGCTTAGTCAACATCACGCCGAAGTTGTTTGCTTCGAGACATTTATTCGAATTCCCCTCGCTGACGGTCAAATTTTGCGTATCTTTGGGGAAACTCCTTCTAAAGGGCTCAAATTGATGTCATGTCTCCAAGCTCAAAGATATCTTCGTAAAGACTATATCGCGTTTCTAGCTCATATCATCAAGAAGGAAGGCAAGGAAAGGAAGCTCGAAGATATTCCCATCGTTAAAGAACTTCCTCAAGTTTTTCCCGAAGACGTTTCAGGACTTCCTCCTGTGCGAGAAGTCGAATTTCGAATCGACCTTGTACCTGGTGCTACCCCAATCGCAAAATCCCCCTATAGGTTAGCCCCATCAGAGATGCAAGAACTAGCCAGTCAACTGCAAGAGTTGACTGACAAGGGGTTTATACGCCCTAGCTCATCACCTTAGGGTGCGCCTGTTCTCTTTGTGAAAAAGAAAGATGGAACTTTTCGTATGTGCATCGATTATAAAGAGCTTAACAAGCTAACCATCAAAAATTGCTATCCATTACCTCGTATTGATGATCTTTTAGATCAACTTCAAGGTGCCACCTGTTTTTCAAAGATTGACCTTCGTTCTGGTTTTCATCAACTTAGAGTGCGTGAAGAAGATATTCCTAAGACTGCTTTTCAAACTCGTTATGGTCATGCCTTTTGGGTTGACCAATGCCCCTGCCGTTTTCATGGATTTGATGAATAGGGTATGCAAACGTTATCTCGATCGCTTTGTCATAGTTTTCATTGATGATATTCTTATCTACTCCAAGAGCAAATCCGATCATGAGCGTCATCTTCGACTTATTCTAACACTCTTGAGAACCAAAAAGCTCGATGCTAAGTTCTCGAAATGCGAGTTTTGGTTAAAGAGGTACAATTCATTGGTCATATCGTTAACAACAAAGGGATACATGTCGACCCTGCAAAGATCAAAGCGGTGCAAGAATGGCAAGCGCCTTGTACTCCTACCGAAGTTAGATCATTTCTTGGTCTCGCTGGTTATTATCTTCGTTTCATTGCTAATTCCTCTCGCATCGCGGTTCCCCTCACAACCTTGACTCATAAGGGCAAGCACTTTAATTGGGGACCCATGCAAGAAGAGGCATTCCAAACTTTGAAGCAAAAGCTTTGTGATGCACCTATCCTCACACTTCCTGATGGTTGCAAATACTTTGTGGTTTATTGTGATGCGTCAGGGAAAGGCTTAGGTTGTGTTCTAATGCAAAGAGGAAAAGTAATAGCCTATGCCTCAATGCAGCTCAAGGTGCATGAAAAGAGTTATACCACTCATGACCTAGAACTTGGAGTAGTCGTGTTCGCTCTAAAGATATGGAGACACTATCTATATGGTACTAAGTGTGAAATCTACACTGACCACAAGAGTCTTCAACATATCTTCAATCAAAAAGATTTGAACATGAGGCAATGACGACGGGTTGAACTCCTCAATGACTATGATTGTGAAATCCGATATCATCCTGGCAAGGCTAATGTTGTGGCTGGCGCCCTCAGTCGAAAGGAGTATGCAAACTCAATCCGTCTCTTGTGTTCTCAAATTGTGACCGATCTTCAAAACCGAATTAGAGTAGCTCAACATATTTCCATCACGGAAAATGATGTACGAGATGAACTGTCTTGTGGAGCTGAAACCAAGCTAGAATCCAAATCAGAAGGTATCCTCTATTACTTAAATCGTATTTGTGTACCCGATCGTGATGATCTTCGTGCTTTTTTCATGAATGAGGCACACAAAACTCGATACTCTATACATCCAGGAGCCGATAAAATGTATCAAGATCTACGATACTCTTACTAGTGGCCTGGCATGAAGAAAGATATCACTATTTTTGTTTCCAAGTGCCTTACATGTTCCAAAATGAAAGCTGAACATCAAAGACCCTCAGGACTTCTGGTTTAACCCGAAATACCTATATGGAAGTGGGAAAATATAACCATGGATTTCATTACCGGGTTACCTCGCACCTCCAGTGGTATCACACCATCTGGGTTATCATTGATCGTCTCACCAAATCAGCTCATTTCATTCCTATCCGTGAAGATTTTAAGAACGAGAAGCTAGCTCGTATCTATATCAATGAAATTGTAAGTCAACATGGTGTACCTTTAAGTATCATTTCAGATCGGGATGACCGTTTTACTTCACGAACATGGCAAGCCGTACAGTCCGCTATGGGTACACGACTAGATCTCAGCACTGCCTTTCACCCTCAAACTGATGGCTAATCTGAGCGTACCATACAAACCCTTGAAGACATGCTTCGAGCATGTGTCATAGATTTCAAGGGTAATTGGGATGCTCACCTACCATTAGTTGAATTCTCGTACAATAATAGTTATCATTCAAGCATCAGCATGGCTCCTTTTGAAGCTTTATATGGCCGAAAGTGCCGATCTCCAGTATGTTGGCACGAAATTGGTGAAGCGCAAATCACTGGACCTGAATTAATTCAAGAAACAACTGAAAAAATCCTTCAAATTCGAAATAATCTATTAGAAGCTCGAAGTCATCAAAAGAGTTACGCTGACAAACGGCGGAAGCCATTGGAGTTTTGTGTTGGTGATCAAGTACTTCTGAAAGTATCACCGTGGAAGGGAGTGGTTCGTTTTGGCCAAAAGGGAAAGTTAGCACCACGCTATGTGGGACCATTCAAGATACTCGAAAGGTTAGGTCCTGTAGCATATAAGCTTGACCTACCAGAAGAACTCAACAGAATTCATCCCACTTTTCACGTATTAAACTTGAAGAAGTGTCTTGCCGACGAAAATCTCAATATTCCTTTAGAAGATATTCCAATTGATGAATCAATGCACTTCATTGAGAGACCGGTAGAAATCATGGATTTCGGTGAAAAGCGTTTGAGACGAAGTCGTATTCCAATAGTCATGGTGCGTTGGGAGTCAAAACGAGGACCCGAGTTTACTTGGGAGCGTGAAGACTCAATGCACAAGAAGTACCCGCATCTTTTTCCAGTAACGGCTACTACTAAAATTTCGGGACGAAATTTATAAAAGTAGGGGATACTGTAACATCTGTGTAAAACGGTTTTCAAAAACCCGCACCGTTTATTAATCAAGTATTCAAGTATATTTTATAAGTTATTTTAGAGCTTTGTAATTAATTGAATAATTATAATTAATTAATAATATAATAAATAAAATTCATAGTTAATAAAGGAGTAAAAGAAAGTTTTATTTTTAAGCATCAAGCTAAAAAAAATTAATAAATCAGAAAGGGGAGCTCTACCGGATTCGAACCCGGGCCTTTTACATAAACACACACCTCAAACACCATTGCACTACACGCACATTAGTGCTATAAATGAAATCCTTAAAATCTTATGTTAAACATTAAACCTGCAACCCCCTCTCCTTGTTCCTCAGAAATCTGTAACCGACAAGACAAAAGAAGGGGGGATCAATCTCACATAAATATTGAATCCGAAACTGTTGCAACAGTTACAACACCAGCAATCAACCATAAAGCAATTCACAATCGGTTACAGTTTGAAATCATCAACCCCTAAATCAAAATTTATAACCGAAACCCACATGATTGATCAACTATAAATATAGAACATTTCACTCATTGGTAAAACGCTCACTCCTTTCACATCATACTCATATTCTTTTCGCTCAAACATTCTGATTCGTCGGAGGAATTTATCCACTACCGCCGGATTTAGTCATCGGAAAACCAGGCATTTTACTTCTAGTGGTAAGAACCTTTAAACTTTTCCCTGTATCTATGTTATTTAGTTTGTATTTGAAAACAATCAGTTTTGATATTTATTTATAAGTCAAGTTCGATCTGGATTTAAACAGAGAAAGGTAAGAGATAAACCCTACAAAATGGATAAGTGTAAATAAATTTCGGATATAATCGGGTTAGACACCCAACCCAGTTGGATGGGCTGGGTGCAAAGCATCGCATGAGCGCTGGTTCGAAACCAATCTCTGTCACCAGCCTGACAATTTAAAAACCTTTTTAAATTTAATAAT
Source organism: Scalesia atractyloides (assembly GCA_947069175.1). Classification (NCBI taxonomy): domain Eukaryota; kingdom Viridiplantae; phylum Streptophyta; class Magnoliopsida; order Asterales; family Asteraceae; genus Scalesia; species Scalesia atractyloides. The sequence continues at coordinate 46,508,933 of CAMTDV010000027.1, forward strand.
TTTTTAATCTACCTAATTAATCTATAAGATTAATAAAAAACAAGAATCCAACAGGTTAGACACGTAGCTCAGTTGGAAGAGTTGCGTGCACACGTACGAGAGGTCGCGAGTTCGAGTCTTATCACACGCATCTAAAATCAAACACTGAACCGGTCAGGTTCTGACCGCCACCTGCCAAGGCCAAAATTTTTTATTTTATTTTCTTATTATTATTTGATTATTTATTTATCTAATTAATTACTTTCTTCAAATCCTTAGTTATAACAAGATTTAAAACTCCATTTAGTATCACAAAAATAATCCAAAAATCAAATAAAAAGAATTTAATTGAAATATTTACTTTTATTTATTTATCGAAATGTTACGTTATTATCTAGGTTAGTTTTCCTTCGTCGGCTAACTCCTAAATTCGTGCGCACTTCTCGTCAACCAAAGAAAAGCAACCACGGTGAGTGAATCCTTACAAACTCCATTTTTAATCACATTTTGGGATGTATCATGTGTCGTGCATGTTTTTATTTATTTATTTAACACTCGTGCTAACATCGTAATGTGATCAAATGTGTATTTTAATTTGTATGATTATGTGTGGTTACATTTTGTCATTTCAGTGAATCATTCATTTAAGGCCCATCAGTTCCTCGTGGGATACGAGTTGAGCATCAGGTGCCTCATTAGATCGGCTCCGTTTGATTGAGCCTTGATCTCATGTTCATCATTCATCATGTCATACAGTCATTGTGGATATTGTGTGGTTTGTGATTGTTTGTACATATGCATATGCTCATTTATGATCTACGCACGATTTTTATTTACTTAACTAATATAAGAATTGTTTAAATGGTTTTTACCTAGATTCACTTGCCAACTTTTGTTGACCCAAATCTTTTGTTTTACGCATGATACAGGTGAACAAGCTGAAGAGAGAAACACATAGGAATAGCCTTAGAACATTAAACAAAACTATTATGTTATGAACAATGTTTGATTTTTCTTGTGCTTGTATGATTCCTTGTGTTTGAATATTTGAAGTTATAAATTTCAATTTAATAAATATGAAACTTATTAGTAAATGTCATAAGCTTTGGTGATAACTCAACTATGCCACGACTTTTATATCCGCTGCGGGTCGTTTACTCAAGCTAGGAAGTGCCTCGCCAAAGCGTTTACTCAAGACGGTAGACTAGCAGGCGGTTATAGTTCCGATATGTAGCGAGGACTTCACTGTACAGTTTTAAGAACCTTATGGCCCTTACATGTTGAGTAGAGGACAATCCAATCCTTGTATCTATAAGCAGGACGAATCAGTTCCGTTGTTCGTAAGCAGGACAAACCATCCCCTTATTTGTATGCAGGACAAAACAGTCACGTTGTTCGTAAGCAAGACAACCTAGTCCCGTTGTAACTAGGACAATCGCGTCACTAGTCATGAAACCAATGCATCACTTTAAAATACGCGTGTGTTTTGTAAAACCGATATGTTTAGTATAATCTTTACGTAAACCATTTGAGTTTGTTGGAATTCATTCGTATCATGGTTTAGAAACATATAGTTTTCGTTTATCAAAATTTTGTATACTTTTCAAAACTTGCATGTCTTTCCACCCTAGAAAACATTTATAAAAATGTAAAACTATAAAAAGTGGGGGTTATGAACTCACCTCGATATCCAATGCAAAGCTAGCGTAATATAATCCATAATGTCGTTTCGAAAACGTAAACTCGCTAGCATGCAATCTTAACATCCCTATCAAGGAATAAACTTATAAGTTTCTACTAAAATGTAGCTAAACTACATGTTACCAAGCTCTATTGAATCGCTAATCGAATGATTCGATAGGAAGATGTTAACTTGATGGAAACGAATAAGATATACTTGTTAAGTTCCATTTGTAGTCAGTGATAACCACTAAGTTATGTAAAAACTTGGTTTCTAAGAGATTTAGAATATATATATATATATATATATATATATATATATATATATATAGAGAGAGAGAGAGAGAGAGAGAGAGAAAGAGAGAGGAGGGTTTAAATGAGAACGCTAAATATCGCGAGAAGCGTGAGATAACCACTAGAGCTTGATTAAAAATAGTGAAATTCAAAAATTTCTTTTTAAACTTTTCATTATTATTCGAATACAATTCTAGAAATTTAATTTACACATTTAAATTTACGTGAATTCCGAAATTAAGAAAAGTTACAGATGCGTAAGTTTTCCATTTACACATGTGTAAATTTGTTACATTTACACATGTGTACATAAGAGTGATTTTGAGAGAAGAAATGAATTATTTGATGTTGTAATTTCTTTTTTATTGTTGTATTTTAATTAAAATGATGATTATGTTAAAAAAAAGACTTTGATTGGTTTTCTCATTCATTCCCCGGTCCTCGTAATATTTAGCGTCCTCAAGATAACTCTCCCCTATACACACACACACACACATATATATATATTTATGGAATCGTATTAATCGTCCTGGATGGTCGTGCGTATACATAAACAAGTGTTTGTATAAAAATAGTACACGTTGTAAACTCGTATAAAGTGTTTGTACGGTTTTCGAGTAGTCATCATGCACATGCTCGTAGATGAATAATAATAATACGACTCATCATAGTGTTTCGTAAGATGTAGACATATATACATACATACACACACATATATATACATATATACATATATGTATGTATGTATGTATGTATGTATGTATATATATATATGTGTGTGTATATATAAGTGTAGATGTATATACACGTCACGTAATCGAAACAATAATCTCGTGTCTCATGGATAATTATCAAAATAATTATATAGTTATACACTTGTTAAATCTACTCTCGTTTGTTTGTTATCAAAATGACTCGAGTAATAATGTATACGAAGGTCGTACGGTAACGTGTCGTTTTCGGTTTAGGCGTTTGAAATAAATATACATAATTATATTTATTCTATAAAGTTTTCGAATCGTCGATGTTGGAAATAAATATAATAATTATATTTATAATATTTCGGAGTTCTAGAAGTTTGAAATAAATATGAACAATTATATTTATTTTATAAAAGATTTCCGAGTTCCGTTAACTTGTAACCACGCTCATTGAAACATTATCAACTTGTTTGGTGACTTATAAAGAGTTGTCGAAAATAAATATACACATATATATTTATTTTATAAAATAGTTTGAATCCCGATGGATTTCGTTCTTACAATAAAACACTTTTCATATTATGGATATTTACGAAAAGCGGGCAAAGCTTCCTCTGTTTTTGGACGATCCCGACAATACAATTTCTCGATATTTCATCAAAACTCAATACTTTCAACACGAACATCATAACCCATAACTATTATATGTCTGATATCTAGACGGTGACGTCACAATTTAAGTTTAAATAAGTGTGTGTATATCTATCTATATATATATATATATATATATATATATATATGTAAGCATATACATATGAACAACATTTCGCGCAAACAAACGATGTATGAAACAATCAATGTAATTATTCTTAAAATTGACGATATATAAATGTTAGTTGGTTGGGTCGAACTTGGCTTCACGTTTAAATAATGATTATAAGAAAACATAATAAGTTTGCGTCGTTAATGTTTTACCGAGCCTCACTGAGTTGACTGCGTGGACCAGCAGTTGACCAGTTGACTTGTATTGACTGACTTGACCCAGTGTTGACTTGTGTCGACTGAGTTGACCCGGTGTTGACAAAGTTTATCCTGAGCCCAAAACTGAACTGTTGACTTATGTTGACCTGAACACCGAACCGAACCTCAAATCTGACCGGGTTGACCAGTGTTGACTGAGTTAAACCCAAATCCGATCCAAAACTAAATTAACCCAGCCCATGACCGAGTTATCCCAAACCAAACCCGAATTTCTTAACTGCATCAAGCGGAGCCCGTGTTCAGTTTGTGAACCTAAACCAAACCAGATTTGTATCGAAACCTGAATCAAAACAAGATTCCGAGCAACTTGTTTCCTTGTAACCCAAACTAAGTCTGACCCGAAACACTAAAAGCTGAACCATGTCACAAAACTCGAACCAAACAATTCTTAGTGTTTTACTTGTTGAACCAAACCAATACAGACCCAAACCGCCCCATTATGGCCCCAACTCGAACCATCGTGGCTCTGGCGCCTACTGTCACCATCGGCCACCACCACCATACCACTCCGCCATCGTCTGCTTTCGTGCCACCATGGGGAGGTGGCCGGCCCCCTTTCTCTCCTCGATCTTTCTCTCTCGTTGTTCTCTCTCTCGCTGATCTTTCTTTCCCCGCTGTCTCTATATCCACAGGTTTCAGATCTGTGTGTATGGTGGTATAAGAGAGGAGAAGTGTTGCGTGTTGGCGTGATTCACCGGAAAAACGGCGCTGAAAAAACAGTTCCGGTAAACCGGAGATGCACGAGTGGGAGAGGAAGGTCGTGTGGGTGGGTGTGGCTTGCCGGAGTTCGCCGGATTCCGGTCCCCAGATTCTAGGAGAGAAAGTATATGGTGTGCTAGGTTTTAGAAATGAGAAAGATGAGTATGAGATTGATATATAGTTATGGTTTTAAGTGGGTTGAGCCCAATGCCCTTAATCGCGTTTTGAGGAGCCCAATTACATTTCTGAAGCCCGTTTTCGCACCCGAACTTTGTGGATTATTGTAATATATTTATTTAGGGCCGGAAATACTTAAAATTAGGTGGTAGGTCGGTGTTTGGTGCGTATTTTTGTCGGTTGTATTAAAAATCGCATAAAATTCTTCGGTGGTTGTTTCTAATCTGTTTTTTGATCCGATTTCGACTGCGAATATTAGAATTCAATTGCGAGGCTAAATTTATCATAATAATTTAGTTTTAAAGTAATACATGAGTCTGATGCTTCCCTTTCGTTGTCGATGCGCTCCTACAATTGCGTTTTTCGTTCACGTATGCGTTTTGTGACGATCGAAAGCATGATAATTTAGCATGACTAATTTATGTGTTTAGAATATATATGTAAAACTCATACTTTTCATCATTGTCAGTATTTTATCCGGTGTCAGTTCGTTACTGTTTAAATGCTCGTCAGGTTTCCCGTTAATCATCTTCGCCTACTATAAACCCGGATAAGCGTTCCTAGGCACTCCAAAGGTCTAATTACGTTAGTTTGCGTCTTAAGACTCTACTTATGATCGTTTTAATGTTAGATAAGCGCTTAATTATAAACCAAAAATTACTGGTTGTCACAGTTTCGACGAAGACCGTTTCGAGCCGAACTGTTTCGACGCGAACCGTTTTGACTCGTACCGTTTCGAAACGAACTGTTTCGAATTGTACCATTTCAACGCGAATCGTTTCGACCCGTATCGTTTCGAATTGTACTGTCTCAACACGGATCGTCTCGATGCGAACTGTTTCGACCTATACCGTCGAAACGCATACCATTTCGACCCATAACATTTCGAAACGAACCGTATCGACGCGAACCATTTCGACCCAAACCGTTACAAATCGAACCGTTTTGACACGAGTCGTTTCGAATCTAACCATATCTACGGGAACAGTTTCGAGGCAAACCGTTTCGATGCGAACCGACTGTTTCGACCCATAACGTTTCGATGTGAACCGTTTCCAATCGAACCATTACGAAGCGAATTGTTTCGACCCGTACCATTTCGACCCGTACCGTTTCGAATCGAACCGTTTTGACGCGAACCGTTTTGACCTGAACCCGGAGTTCCGGGTGCTGGGGTGATGGATTCAAATTCATTTGACAACCAAACATAACAAAAATAGAATTGAGATTCCAATTCCTACAATTTCCAATTCCAATTGGAATGTTTAAATTCCAAATCCAATTCATTCAACTTCTAGTTCCTATGCAAATTCCATTTCCAATTCCAAACTATTTCACGAATCAAAGGCCCCTAGATATTTGCTACCTGAATTCCTTCATATTCAACCAACCAATGGTGTGATGGCGCACACAGCATGTGCCGATAGCCACCATGCGATTCATCAGCTGTGCTACTTACTCATCCACCGGCACCCACACGTGCATGCATGGCCCCCTTTAAACTTTAAACACAACTAGTATTAAGCACCGCACGTTGCGGGGCGTAAAACCATGTCAAATAGCACCAATGCCACATCACCGTCAGCAACCAACAACACTGAAGTTGTGATGTACTAATTTTTCGAAGAAATTTGACCGAAGCGTAAAACATAGAAAATAATAACTACGAACTTGTCAAACGGGAAAAATAGATGACATAAAAAGGTTGAACCACACACGCACATGGCGCCGTGTTAACTCGGAAAATTTAGAACGAAGCGTAAAAGAAACGTAAAAACGTTGAACGACACACGCACGTTGCGTTGTATTAACTCGGAAAATTTAAAACAAAGCGTAAAACGAAAAATTTGCGAAAGATGAAAGTATTGGGAACCAAAATTGAAGATAAAAAAGTTGCGAGGTTAAATTACAAAAGATGAAAAGTTTGGGTTAAAAGTAAAAAAATCAAATAGTTTTGATTTAAAAATAATTTATTAAATACTTTTAGGTTAGAAATAAAAAATCATTTTTTTTAAAAACCCCTCTAAACATTAAGTACAACATATATATATATATATAAAAGTGTTGTTAATTCATAGTGTTTAAATTTATTTTCATCTTATCTTAAGTTAATGAATACACTTAATTAATTTAACGTCCTCTTTTGATGATTAACTGGTGCATATACTATACTAATATACTATATATGATGCTAACATGCCCTTCTTAATATGATCTGATTTTTGAAAGAAAAAACCCAACAATAACAATAAAATTCGATGATTTAAAAAATGTTAGTTTAAGCTGTGCCTATGTGGTTCACATGTACATTTATAAAAGTTTTAATTATAAGATTATGCTTACTTTATAATAACATTAAATATTAATTAATCTTGTTGAGGTGGGTTCTCACTATAAACAAGTGCAAGTTGCTCATTCGTAAGCATCCATGATTTATTTTACAAACAACTTGGATTTAACTTATTCAGTAATTAAACTAGTTTGCTTCTAACAGTTAAAACAAAACAAATCTTAATACATCCGATATAATATAACCTGATCAGATCTCTCTCACTATCCTCTAATGAAAGAAAACACCTTTTACACACACCGAATCCTCTCTCAATTTGTAAACATCTTTTCTTTAAAAACCCTAATTTAATTCTAAACCTTAATGTAGATCGCGATTCAAGCTTTATGAATGTGTACGATTTACAAAATGGAAAGAGGATGGTGTTGATTATCATTAGAACATGGGTAAACACAAACCCTAATTCTGTAAATAAGACGTGTGTACCTGGTAAGCCAGCAACCGCACCAAAGAGGGAAGTAGACGTCATGTTCGTCAGATTGGTTGAGTTCCCCTTTATGGTGTACAGTTCTGATGGGTTTAAGTGTTCTTTGTAAGATTAAATATATTATATTTATAATATTTAATCATGTAGCCATTATAATCATTTATATCATATTCGATCAAAATAATAGTAAACCTATTATATATTAGTTAGTAATTACTGATGGACTATATTACCCTTATTAGGTAATTACGGTTTCCTTCTAGGTGTATATATAAGGAGATGATTAAAGAGGTTTAGGGTTAGACATTCACAATAACATTCTTAACATCAAAAGTCACCACCCCTGCATCTCTCTCTCCATAACCGAATTCAACCCTAGCTCGGTTATCACCATCATAATCTTACACCCTAAGGAGGAACCAGATCACACTAACAAAGATGTCGAACTCCATGGTTGCATCTCTGACTGGATTCTCTGCTGGCCTGTCTGCCGTCACAGGTATTTCATTCATGTTTTCCATTATGTTTAAACAGGGAACTGATCAACATATGGTATCAAAGCATATGTTGATAAATCAGTTCTGTTTTGAATCCAGTATTCTGGGATTAAAAAACTCTGGAAAACAGAATTTTGAAAACCTAATAATAATTCGAAATCACTATTTCGAAATCACATAACTTGTGAGTTAAAAAATTCGGATTTTATGTTTTAAATGGATGCTTAATCACATCCGGAATATCACTGTTCCGAAATCTGCATAATATGTTAAAGTTTCAGTTTTCGGATTAAGGAACTTGGTTTTATATTTTTAGGGTTCATCACATGTTCTTATGAAATTCAAAAAAATTCCTATATTTTGGAATGCAATTTGGATTATTAGGTGTTTTTCTTGGTTTTGATCTATTTTGTCTGATTAAAACTTTTCAAAATCTGTTATTGTTATAAAAGGATATATTTTTCGAAATAATTAGATAAATTAAATTGACATTAAAAAGGAAACATATTATCACATAATCCCTTAATTTTTGAATTTTCAAAACTTATCACAACTAACTGCCACGATTAGAGAATTCGAAATCTTGGAGAACAAGTTTCGGATGGATCAGAGTTCCATTCGAGATGCCCATCTCAAACTAACTGGAGTCTCATTTGAGATCCATTTGAGATGAACATCTCGAACTAATTCAAGCCTGTCTCATCAGATATCCATTCGGGATACTTCATCTCGGACTAATTCGAGTCTCATCCGAGATGCCCATCTCGAACTAATCCGAAACTCATTCGAGGTGCCCATCTCGGACTAATTCGAGTCTTATCCGAGATGCCCATCTCGGACTAATTCGAGTCTCATCCGAGATCACCATCTCAGACTAATTCAAAACTCATCCGAGATGCCTGTTTTGGAGTAATTCGAGTCTCATCCGAAATCCATTCGAGATCCAAGATTTTATCCGAAATCTCATTACCAAATTAGGCTATTATTTCAAAACTCGTCCGAGATGCCTATTTCGGACTAGTTCGATCCGTGCTAACAGGGGGTTTGCTATTAAATAAATGGTTTTGTAAATAATTAATTAATCATAGTCAGATAACCTTTTACAAAACCAAATAGCTTAACTTGAATGAGCTTCTGATGTATCACTTCTGCCCAAAAGTCATTTGATGCATCTATTTATTGTTCAAGTATTACAAAAGTTATGTTAATTATGCATTATAAACGTGAATGTGTCATTTCTGGCGAAAGCTGATCTAATTCATGTCTAGCGTACTTAACAAGTGCATAATTAAAGTGGTTGTCTCATTTCTGGCCAAAGCTGATTTGTCACAATCACTTTGCACACATACTTAGATGAATACACTTCTTGCCAAAGCTGATTTGTCTTCATTTAAGTAGAATTTTATGTAAGTCTATTATTTTGATGTTAGTAATAGACAATATCATAACTTCATAATTAAAATGGTCATTACTTATGCCTGCCTTAGTAAGTTGCCCTTAGATCACATTAAGACTTCTTTTCTTAGTATCATAATTTGCGCATATTATTTCCACTATCAGCGCCCAATTGCTGGATTCCACCATTGATTGGTGATAACTTTGCTACATGGAAAGACTCTCTCATGCTTACTCTTGCTTTACTGGATTTCGATTACGCTTTAAGAGAGAACAAGCCTGATGACCTTACTCCTCAGAGTACCGCTGCTGAGCAGTTGGCTCATGAAAATGGACTAGGTGTAACTGCATGTCTCTCATGTTTATGAAACAATCTATAAGCAACACCATTCGAGGAGCCATTCCTGATTCTGAATATGCTAAACCTACATGGCTTCTGTGGAGGAGCAGTTCAAGGGAACGTCTAAAGCACACGCTAGTACTCTAATCCTCAAGCTGGAGACTACAAAGTATGATGGGAGGAGCGGCATCCGTGAACACATCATTTTGATGAACGACATGGCCCATAGACATGGCGATTAGTGATGGTTTTTTGTTCACTTTATCATGACTTCGCTTCCTTCATCCTATGAAGCATTCAAGATCAATTACATCACTCAGAAAGAAAAATAGTCGATGAGTGAGCTGATCGCCATGTGCATTCAGGAGGAGGAGCATATGAAGATGGATCGGACTATTGATGTTGTACACTTTACTACCTCTAGCTCTAAGAAAAGGAAGAGCACTTACCCAAGGAAGGATGTTTCAAAAGTCCAAAAGCCCAATCCTAGTACAAGTGCGCCTTCCAGCTCTAAGAACTCCTTAGGCAAACCCTACTACAAGTTCCGTAAAAAGACAGAGCATAAGCAGAAGGAATGCCCTGACTTTAAGGAGTAGTTGGCTAAGAAAGGTAATGATTTTTTCATGACACTTGAGTCCTGTAATATTAATGTTCCTGCTAATTCTTGGTGGTTCGATTCTGGTGCTATGACTCATGTCACTAACTCTACTTAGGGATTCCTTACAATCCGGAGGCTGGGAAGAAACCAAAGAACACTTAAAGTGGGGGATGATAGAGAATTAGAAGTGAATGCCATAGGAACTTACAATTATTTATGAAAAATGGTTTATGCATTAAACTTTATGATACCTTATATGTTCCTGAGGTAACTCAGAACCTTGTATCAGGACCAAAGTTAGATATACACGGTTTTGATATTACTCATTGTCATCGCAAACTCTCTATTCTCTATGATTCTGTGGTTTATGGTACCGACATTCTCGATGGTGGTCTCTATAGATTAGAACTAGATGATGACTTTTCCAAATCTTTGTTGTCATATAATATTAATGAATCACTCACAAAGATGAAACAAAATCAAGACTTAGAAACTTCATCCATGTTATGGCATCAACGTTTAGGCCACAATTCACGAGAATGATTAAATCGACTCATAAAGGACGAAGTCTTACCTCCTCTCGATTTCACTGATTTTGGAACATGTTTCAAATGTCTTAAAGGTAAAATGACATTAGCGAATAAGAAAGGTGCCACAAAGAGCTCTATTTTATTAGAACTCATTCATACTGACATTAGTGTTCCTTACGAAATCGCTGGCATAACAGGAAATACTTCATTTATCACTTTCATTGATGATTATTCTCGTTACATATACTTGTATCTTATTAAGGAAAAATCTGAATCTCTTACAACTTTTAAATATTATAAAATTGAAGTTGAAAAACAACAGGATCGTCAAATTAAAGTTGTGAGATCAGATAGAGGCGGTGAATATTATGGAAGACATACTGATGTGGGTCAAGCTCCTGGTCCATTTGATGAGTTTTGTAAGGGCCAAGGGATTGTAAACCAATACACCATGCCAGGTACACCTCAGCAGAATGATGTCGCTGAACGAAGAAATCGTACCCTTATGAACATGGTGCGCAGTATGTCAGCCAACACTAATTTACCATTATTCCTCTGGACTGAAGCGTTAGAAGCAGCTGTTCATATACTCAATAGAGTTCCTTCTAAGTATGTCCCGAAAACTCCTTATGAACTTTGGACAGGAAGGAAACCGAGTCTTAAATATATGAAAGTATGGAGCATTGCTGAAGCGAAACTTTACAATGCTTTCCTAAGGAAACTTGACCCTAAAACAATTACCTGCTTCTTTATCGGGTATCCTGATCACTCAAAGGGTTATTGTTTCTATTGTCCTTCCAATGTCACCCGTATTGTTGAAATCAAGTGTGTCGCGTTCCTAGAGGATTTTAAGGTCAGTGGGAGCAGTACCAACCCTTACGAAGAATTGTAAGAAGTACAAGACGGGGGGGGGGGGGGGACTCATCGCTTACCATTACTCCATTTACTCCTCTTATACCCAATGCAAGAACTGCACCTGAAGCTACTGCACCAACTCCAAATTTACCTCCACAACCAGAACCCATTATACCTCATAATGAAGGCACATCAAATGCTCAAAACCAAGACATTGCTAAACCCGATAATCAACTCAGGAGGTCATCCAGGCAAATAAGGCCTACTAATTGGGATGATTATGTTACCTACCTGACTGAAATGGATGTCGGAAAGCTCAATATCCTATCTCTTATAATGAAGCCATTAGCAGTGATCAGTCTTCAGAATAGAATAAAACAATGAATGATGAGCTAAAATTCATGAAGAAAAATGACGTTTGAAATTTGGTAGAATTACCCAACGGTGTCAAACTCGTTGGATGTAAATGTGTGAGAGGGGATCAGCTCTCCTCTTATGAGCACCAGACTGATCTGACTCAGCTAACAGAGGCGGAATTCATTGTTAGCGAGTTGGGCAAACAAACAAGAAAGATATACTGCTTAAACGCCTTGATTTGTATTGATAAACGTGAATGGTTACAGAACGAGTAAACAGTTTGACAGGGCTTTGCCGTAGTCATACACCAACAGATATCTAACACAACACTCAAGCTCCTCTATTTATAGGTCAACATGACTCGCACTGGAGAGAGGTGTGTATGACTCGTGCGAGTGGTGCCTCGTACGAGTGACAAGGTGTCACTCGTAAGAGTCACTAAGCTCACTCCTACGAGCCATTTACAAAACATATAAATCATATAATAACATACAATATCTGACATTCTAAGCCCTATATACATAACCAACATATCCTAGACGTAGGCAATAGACATTATGCACCAAGAAAATGGGTATTCAAAACAAAACTAGATCCGAATGGGAACGTTGAATGCTATAAAGCGAGACTGGTTGCAAAGGGGTACATTCAGAAAGAGGGAATTGATTATCAAGAGATGTTTTCACTTGTCTCTCGTAAAGATTCATTAAGGATCGTTATGGCCCTAGTAGCTCATTTTTACTTAGAGCTGCATCAGATGGACGTTAAAACTGCTTTCCTTAACGGAGACTTAGATGAAGATGTTTACATGAAACAACCTGAAGGCTTTAAACCTAAAGGTCAGGAGCATCTAGTCTGTAAGTTGAAGAAATCCATTTACGGGATAAAACAAGCATCACGTCAATGGTACCTTAAGTTTGATGAAGTCATAAAGAAGCAAGGTTTTATAAAGAATTAAGTGGATCAATGCACCTACCTCAAGATGAGTGGGAGCAACTTTACTATACTTGTCCTTTACGTAGATGATATTCTATCGGCAAGTAATAGTTTAGACATGTTGCATGAGTCAAAGCGGTTACTCTCGCATAACTTCGACATGAAGGATCTTAGAGATGCTTCTTACTTCATTGGAATCAAAATTCACCGAGACAGACACAAAAGGGATCTTAGGGTTGTCCCAAAAGGCTTACATAGATCGTGTCCTTACACGTTATAACATGCAATAGTGCAAACCCTCAGTCGCTCCGGTAGTTAAGGGAGATGTTTTTCGTTCATTTCAATGTCTGACAACAGAGGTTGAAAAGGAGCATATATTGCTGGAATGCTAGCTTGTTATCAGACTAATGTATGCTCAAGTTTGTACTCGCCCAGATATCACTTATATTGCTGGAATGCTAGGTCTTTATCAGACTAATGTATGCTCAAGTTTGTACTCGCCCAGATATCGCTTATATTGCTGGAATGCTAGGTCGTTATCAGACTAATCCAGGCCTAGATCACTAGAAAGCAGCTAAGAAAGTACTTATATATCTACAAGGGACGAAAGACTATAAACCGACTTGTAGAAGAAGTGATCATTTAGAAGTGGTAGGCTACTGATTCTGATTTTGCCAAGTGCAAAGATGACAAGAAATCCACTTCGGACTATATCTTTATGTTAGCAGGCGGACCTATCTCATGGAAGAGTCATAAACAACAATTAACTACAACTTCCATAGTGATAGCAGAATACATTGCTGTTTATAATGCAACCTGTCATGGAATGTTGCTTAGATGATCAATGGACTAAAAATCGTTAATTCCATTTCTAGACCATTGAAGCTTTATTGTGATAACTCAGCTGCCGTTAGTTTCTCGAACAGTAACAGTTTGACTAGAGCTGGTTTATATCTTGATAAATACTTGTTCGTACGTGAACCTTGAGGAAAATAATCTTTGTATTGAGTATATTAGTACTAAAAATATGCTTGCGGATCCGATAACTAAAGGTCTCCCACCTAAAGTTTTCGAAGAACATGTTTCGAATATGGGATTTACTAAAGACCTTCTTTAATAGCATATTGTACTTACTTATGTTTTAGTTAATCAAATTTCCTCAGTTTGATTTTGTCTGTCTCTAACATATGTTCTACCAGTATAATGACATATAGACAAATATAGATACAACTCAAACGCTAAAGAGCTTATTTGCATATTTTGATCATAACTGTAGTATGACTAATGGGGGTCATGAGTCGAATGATGATTCAACGGTTATATTTCTCTGCTACGGTTCTTGGTTTAAAGCGAAAATGAGTGTTAACTCCTGATCAGGCTTATCTAATACTCATGATAAATGATTACTCGGCTAAGTGAGAGAATGTAAGATTAAATATATTATATTTATAATATTTATTCATGTAGCCATTATAATCATTTATATTATGTTAGATCAAAATAATATTAAACCTATTATATATTAGTTGGTAATTGTTGATGGACCATATTACCCTTATTAATTAGGGTTTCCTTCTAGGTGTATATATAAGGAGATGATTAGAGAGGTTTAGGGTTAGACATTCACAATAACATTCTTAACATCAAAAGTCGCCACCCCTACATCTCTCTCTCCATAACGAATTCAACCCTAGTTCGGTTATCACCTTCATAATCTTACACCCTAAGGAGGAACCAGATCACACTGACAAAGATGTCGAACTCCATGGCTGTGTCTCTGACTGGATTCTCTGCTGGTCCGTCTACCGTCACAGGTACTTCATTCATGTTTTCCATTATGTTTAAATAGAACTGATCAACATTCTTGATTAACACAGTTATGAGAGAGATGACAGGAATTGATAGTGATGATGTTATTATTATAATTGTCTAACATAAACTCTCTCTAATAATCTCTATATATATACACCTAAGAGGAAACCCTAAGTTTATCTACTAAGGGTAAATATGTCCATCAAATATTTACCAATTAATGTATAGGGGTAATTAGGTCAATGATCAATATTAGATTAATGATAATATGGCCACTTAATATATGTAATATAAAAACATGTTCTTACATTCTCCCACTTGGCCGAGTTATCATTTATTATGAGTACTAGACAAGCCTGATCAGGAGTTAATACTTATTTTAGCTTTAAACTAAAACCGTAGCAGAGAAATACAGTCGTTGAGTCAATATTCAACTTAGGACCCCCATTAATCATACTACAGTCCCAATTTAAAACTTAAGCAATTAGGATCAATTGACAAATAAGCCCTTAACGTTGATTTGTATAATAATTGTCCCTATGTCATTCAGGCTAGCATGAACATATATTTAGAGACAGACAAATCTAAACGAATGAGGAAAATTAATAATTAGTCATTCACAATACGTTATGCAGTTGTACATGATCATTAGTAAAACCCGTTATTATTATAAGCACTTACATAATATTTATGGATGATGACCTTTCGTTATTGGATCCGTAAGCATATCATGAATGTATTCGATCCAAAGATTTAGTTTCCCGAATTCGTTCATTAACGAATAATTAATTACATATCAAAATTTAATGCAGCACCTCTCGAACTGTTAATATTCAAGGAGACATGGTAGCTGACTTTTTCACAATAAATCTTCTATATATTATTTATATGGAATTAATAAACTTATGAGTCCACTGATAAATTTTCAACAACATTTAGTGACTACTGCTTTGTGATTAGCAACATAATATGTCATTATAACTTAGGTTGTTATCAGTTCATTATGACTCCTCCACGAGAACGGTTTTGTCTTCTAACATAAGGATATGCCCCGAAATTACATTTAGTTATCTTTGAATATAACAAAGTTAAAGTAATCAACCGGTTTGAGTTCACACTTCTTCTTTAAATTATAGTCTCTCGCTTTCTTTAAAGATATTGTTGTAGTCTGTTAGATGCATCACAATTATTTAGACATATCTAGTGAGTTGCAAAGTGAGTAATATCCAAACGAGTATAGACTTAAGCTTATATAAGGCTTCTAATTAAGGAAGCATAAGGAAATGATTACATTGATCCTACTATCCACTAAAGGAGAGCAATATTGTTTGTTACATATGTAAGGACCCATTTAAGGTCAAACTTATGAAACGAAACTAAAGTTTCACTAGGTCTATCTCAGTATGTTATGATATCTATCAATTAAGAGATATCTCTGAGTTCTACTATATTAGAGTATGTATGAACAATGCTTTGACTTATGTAATATATACTTGTCAAAAGAATATCATTTATATAAGGACAAGTTTGGTTTAGTTGCTCACATTCATCTGGAGGTAGGTACATCAATCCACTTGATTCTTGATGAAAATAATTGCATTAAGATTTCATCACATTTTAACATTTGCATTAACCCACACATGGATTTTATTGGCTTATAGATTAAGTGTTCTTGATCTTTATTTTAGAACTTTCAGGTTGTTTTATGAACATATAAATATGTAAGTCAGTTGTTAGGAAAAAATTGTTTTAATGTTCATCTAATGTAGCTCCAAACTTTCATAAGCTACTAGAACAGTCATGATCCTTAAAGAAATATTTGTAAGATAGGTAAGAAAGATTCTTTGATAATTTAACTCTTCATGAGTATAACCTTTGACAATCAATTATGCTTCTTCATGTCTTAACATCTAAATAGGATTTGGTTTGGTTATGCCACATTTAGGTAGTTCAATCAAATCCAAAACGTTATGCAAACACATAAAATCAGTCTACTAGGAAACGGTTTTATTCCATTTAGAAGATTGATTGACGCTAATGGCTTAATTAGAAGAGGTAAGATCAGTAAACTTTTCCAAAATCCATTTCAACTATAGTTAGGGAGGTTACATAATCATCAAGGTTAGGTTTTTAACCTAGATGACCTCCTGAGTTAATTATTGAGGTTATTAGAAGTTTTAGTTTTATGGATTAGCTCTTAGTTAGGCTGCTGTCACTTTCACATATGTTAGATTCTAAATACGTAAGAGTTAGTGCAGTATTGTGTAGAAGAAGTGAATTTGAGTTAAATTTGGAATAAAATTTAATGACTCTCTTCCCCCAGCCTCTTGTATTCCTTGCAAGTCATGAGAAAGACTTTTACTGCTCCCACTGACCTTAGAAGTCTTTAGGACATAAGCATGCTTAGGGTTAATATTTAACGACCAACAGATTCTAATAGAGAACAAATTAATGACGTTAGTCATTGTAGTTTCTCTTATTGAGGATTATGTTAGTTTAGGTAAGAAATTTGAGTGTGCCCACAATTAAGCAACAATGATACTTTTGTAAGAGTAGCATTTGATTTTAAGGAGACACGTTTTGATGGTAAAGTGTCGAGATGGAGCAGTGTCTTGTACAAGAGGTATAAATTGAAGTATATGAAGTTTTCACTCCCTACCTCTTGCAACTATTGCAGGTTATCATTAAGACACTTAATGCTCCCACTGATCTTTGATATCTCTATAAATGCTACAAGAAAAGTTTCAATGAGGTACATGATGTAGGAACCTATCATACATATGTTAGACTTTATTTGTTTTCCTTAATGTCTAGATGTCATAAGAAGCTTATGGACATATTTAATAGAAATCATATTAAGTATATATATGAATAGATTTCTTTTAGAATGTGGTCAATAGGAGACAAATTTAGATACAAGTAGATAGTATATAGTTGATAAATGAATTATGTATGAATATTCCATTTGAAATAAGTTCCACGAATGTCATTGAAATATAACTTATGGTGGACCCATACTTATTCCTTAAGCCAAGTAATGATTTAGGGCCTTTAAACACATGATTTAAAATCAGTGAGAATGAGATTAGATAAAAATTCATCCTCATCAACCTTGTTATGATTTCTCATAAGATTTGGTTACAATGAATGAATTTTATAAGTCTCATTTGTCCTCTTGTTAAATTCTCATTTGCATAACAACAAAAGTTGTGAAATGTATAGTATCATCTAGTTTCATCTTATTAATGTTTCTATCCAGATATTTAGAACAAATAATATGAGAGTTTAAGGTAAGTTGACTTTGTGTTGGCTATTCAAACCTTACAACCTTCATAACATAGCTTAAATATTGATACTATATTCTGATTAATCTCCAGAATATGTAAGGTATCTAAAAGCATTGTTAGAAGACATCCTATTATTGTTTTTATAGCCTTAACATTTAATTTTGTCACTAACTCTCATGTTAGTTACTTGTTGACTTCTGGTAAGGAAACGTATAGAATTAGACTCAACATATCATGTGTAAATTGGAATATTATAGATTATGAAACTTAAATATCATTAATAGGTGACTACCTATTTTAGTAAACTGTTCTTTTGAATTATGGATAGTCTCGTTGCTTATGCCTAGTCTAATGGCATAATTATGCAATGAGATTCTCCATTTAAAAACCTTAGAGTTGGAATTTTGTACTTGTATTTTGACTATGGACCTTAGAACTATCCTCTTTTTAAGGTTTTAGTGGTTATAAGGTGAATAACATCTTATTTCCAGTTTTAAACATTTCTTTCTTTGTACATATGTTGCTTATCAACACACTCCATTTCCTTTGGTACTCTATAGTGTTATAGTTGATTTTTAAGGCATCGAATTGTAAAAGTGAAAATTTTAGTATGTACGTACTGGAAAAATGTACTTATTTCCATATGTAAGCCCTTTTATTTTATGGGTCATGGTATTGTACATTATGATGTATTCATTGTGCCATTATCCTTATAGTTTAGAATTTGAAATGAAGGCACGCATCTTAGGAGTCATTTTGATTATTCCATAAAATTAGATTAATGTTAGAAAAAAATTAATCTGAAATAACTTTAATGATAGCATTTATGTTATATGAGTTCTTGATTATCATAAGAGGCATCATGTTCGACTTGTCCTATTCATCATGCTCTACTTTTCTTCTGTAGTAGTTTTACCAGAAGAGAGTAGTAGGATTATCCTGTCTTATTAGATAATCAAGGATTTGGTTTAAGAGCTAATCTGATAAAAACTTTAAGTAAAGCAAAATATAGTAGGTTTAAAAAATATAGTAGATGATATACTAATTTATAGAAGAAAGTTATAGTGAGTAATGTTATGGGGTATTAAAGTACGGCAGACAAAAAAATGATCTTAGGATTAATGAAGGATCATTAATGTAAGGATCATTATTTGAAGAGGTTGTGATATGTCTATTACTAACATCAAAATAATAGACTAATTCGAAAAAGAATTCTACTCAAATGAAGACAAATCACCTTTTGGCAGAAATGTAATCATCTAAGCATGTGTGCAAAGTAATTGTGACAAATTAGCTTTGGCAAGAAATGAGACAATTACCTTAGTTATGCACTTGTTAAGTATGCTATACATGAATGAATTAAATCAGTTTTGGCCAGAAATGAGACATTCACGTTTGTAAGACATAATTAACATAGCTTTTTATTATACTTGAATAATAAATAGATGTATCAAATCACCTTTGGGCAGAAGTGATACATCAGAAGCTTATTGAAGTTAAGCTATTTGGTTTTGTAAAAAAGTATTTAATTATATTTAAATATTTACAAAACCATTTAGTTAATAGCAAATCACCTTTAGTGACCGATAAGTGTTACGGGATTTATGTTCTCGACTGAACACTAGTTCTCGAGAAAATAGGGCTCTCTAGTAAATAAGGTGTTCTCGAGAAAAGTGGTTTTCGGGAAAATGAGGGTTTACGAGAAACTTAGTTCTCGAGTTTTCTTATGAGATCTCAAGTTTTATAAGATTTCGGGTTCTCTTATAAGATCTCGAGTTAGTGAAATCTCTAGTTCTTTTGAGATTTCGAGTTCTCATAAGATTTCGAGTTCTCTATGTAATAGTTCTCTAGAATGATTATTAGTTCTTGAGAATGATTGTTAGTTCTCAAAAAATTATTGAACTCACAAATTTTAATTCGAAAAAATAAAACGTAAACTTTAAACCCTAAATTTAATTCGTAAACTGAAGTTGATCCGATAAGGCTGATTCAGCTAATTTTAAATGATATCAATTATAATTTCGAAACATCTCATGTGTATTTATCCAAGTTAATTATTCGATTATAATTAAAATTATATTTTATTCAAAACTTAGAGATTAAGATACACAATTTTAGGAAACATAATCAATTCTTAGTGTTATCCCAAAATAAAAGGATTTCTAGTAAAAATTAAATATTGTTGACATCATTACCAACTAAAACAAATTATTCGTTGCTCCATGAACCAAAAAATTTAAATTCTCGAAAGGCATAACACCCACAATTATTATGAATTCCAATAAATTTGTTAATACCAATTAAAAAAAACACTAATGATTTCAGTGAGTTTCGAAAGAATTAGTTCATGTTTCGAAAGCAATTATCCATTATATTCACTCTTTCATTACTTAAAATCAATTTATAAATTCCATGTGCTATCCACTTAAACCGATCAAAATCGTTGCTTCATTAATTCATGAAATCCATTATATACATAATATTTTGTGGTTGTTTGACACATATTTATAATTGAACTAATATAATCAACATCGCTATGATACCACAAGTTGATTATATCATTAGAACATGGGTAAAATACAAACCCTAATTATGTAAATAAGACGTGTGTACCTGGTAAGCCAGCAACCACACCAAAGAGGGAAGTAGACGTCATGTTCGTCAGATTGGTTGAATTCCCCTTTAAGGTGTACATTTCTGATGGATTTAAGTGTTCTTGATTAACACGATTATCAGAGAGGGAGAGAGAGAGAGAGAGAGAGAGGAGACGAATTGATAGTGATGATGTTATTATAATTGTCTAACAAACTCTCTCCAATAATCTCTAAATATATAAACACCCAAGGAGAAACCATATGTTTATTTACTAAGGGTAAATACGTCCATCAAATATTTACCAATTAATGATATAGGGGTAATTAGGTCAGTGATCAATATTAGATAAATGATAATAATGGCCACTTAATATATTTAATATAAAAACATATTCTTACATATGGAAGCCGGATGTTGAGATGTTCCCACCATGTACACGTTGTGGTTCATCGAATACAAAGTTTTGCTATTACAATAATTACAGCTTGACTCAACCAAGGTACTTTTTCAAAGGGTGTAGAAGATATTGGACTAAAGGTGGCTCCCTTACTCCCATAGAAACCTCCCTGTTGGTAGTGGTTGCCGAAAAAACCGACGGGCAAAGTTTGTTTGTCATTGGACCCAATGCCCTGAAAATTTTTGCACATGGTGGTGGAAATGTTGAAAATCGGGCGGAGATGGTGGTGAAATGATAGAGTTACCTAAGAATATTAATCTCCAACAAGTGTACATCAATTTTAGAAATCAAGGGGCAGAAGTTACTCATCAATAAGAAATTCATGATCTGCCTAGTGAAGTTGATCATATGATGTCATTTGGGTTTGGGAGGATTCTTGATATAGACATGGAGTTTGGTGGGAGCAACCATGAGTCGAATTTGGATAGTTTGCTAAGTGAAGGGAGCGAAATGCAACTTTTTGGATACAACTCGATTTTCAATAATGACGATGGAGAAAAACAGTACTTCGTTGCAAGTGGTATTAACAATTGTGGGTTGCCGCCGTTGCCTGGAGAGGAACTGGGGTGGTCGGAATCACATATTGGCTCTTTGGAGGGTGTGTTTGGTCGAAGTATTGAAGCAGAACGCTATGCCTCCATTGAATATCCCGCGAAGATGTTTGAACTGCCGATGAATTCGGATTAAAATCTAATGACTAGAACACATAATTATATAGAATCTATTTTTTTGGTTTGTTTTACAAACTTATATTGTAAATTAGTCATGTGTACCTGTAGATTGAAGATAAAATTATAAGAAAACATGAAGTGATGGAGAATAATATATAAAAAGCTTTGTGCATAGAAAATTAATTGATTTATAAGAATTTTATATTGGGTTTCGGTGTTAGTTTCTTTGTTTTTTCCTCTTCTACTACTAATAATACATTTCTAGTTTTATATTAGTTTTCTTTTCACCTCCCAAAGCCCGTGCATGCAACTTATATTTAATTTACACTTCAGAAGTTTTTAATCATTACATGCTTTACGTCACCAATTAAAACTTTACAAAAGTAAACCTTAATCTTGGATGTCTAGCTTGTTGTTCTTGTCAAAATGCAGGTAGCCTTTTGCCACAATTCACTAAGACTCGCCATAAAACACGTATTAAGACGTCTAACTTATGTCATTTTTAACTTTAAAGATTTACTTGGGTTGTAACAATATTTGAATGGTTAAACAAAGAGGAAAAACAGTCACATTTTATGCAGTGGTTTTAACTAGAATTTAGAGGCTGTGGAACATGCGAAATGAATTTATTTTCAACAATAAAAATCCTTCTTTAACAAAGGTGGTGGAAGAGACTAAGGCGTTAAGCTACTTGTGGGTCAAATATAGGTCCAAAGCTGTCGGATTGGCGTCGGAGGATTGGAGGAGGTTCAGTGTGTTCAATCTTAATCTTTGCATTTTATATGGGGGATGGTTGTTGTATGTCTTTTTTGAGTTGTTTAGTGGTTTCCTAGCTGCTATCTAGAAACCTTTGGTACAGTTTGATATCTATTAAAATGACTTTTTCGTTAGGCGTTAAAAAAAACTTATGTAGAGTTCATAGTTAATAACGTAAAGCAGTACCTTTATTGAAAAAGCTTTATAACTTTCTACAAAATTGTTATAGCTTTGCTATCAATACCATCTTACCATAGACCACTAAAGTAAATGAACAACATATGCATCTCAAACAAACCCCACAGTTACAAAAGTTTGCACATTGACAACTCTAAAATACATGACCAAACTTTTCATTATAAAAAAACTTACAAAATAATTGTTGTTTAAATTCATGTTTTCTTTTCGATAAACATTCATCACACCATTTATCTCATAGCATGTTACATGACTAAACGAATAATATCCCTGGCACATATCATGACTAAAATAAGACAAAATCACTGCCCTTTGTTTGTGCAAGTCTTTGAATTGTATTTATATATGTTGGATTATCAAATATACCTAGTTAACATATGACATTTTGTCACACCAAACCCTGATGATCTTGTTAGTAGATAATCTAAACTTTTATTATATGTGTATTAGCTTATTATTTATGATTTGTACTTATACTATGTCGAACGATTATTAAGTTAGTTGTAATGGGAAGTAACCCATCTCATAAACACTTCAAGAGTTACATAATACGGTTTGTAAAATGGTTATGTAATGGTGCCATTAACCATCTCAACGGTTAGAAGATCGTTATCCGCCGAACCATGCATATACATACATACATACATACATACATATTTATATTTATATATATACATATATATATATATATATGTAACTATATACTATGGTGTTCTTCACCAAGATTGATCACAATTCTCTCTGCGACTATCCATCAAAGTGTTCATTCATTACCTTTAATCATTTTGGTAATTTTATCAAAGTTCTAGGCCAACAATCTGGTATTAGAGCCAAGGTTCTCAAACAATCAAACAAAAGACACCATATTCGATTTTTGAAAGAAACTTCAAAGCCAAAAAAACGTAAGCAAAAAAGGAGTTCAAATAACTAACACATTATTGTGGCGAACCGGGGCACAAGATACAATGATAAAAGATAAAGGAAAGAGATGAGGCGACTTTACTCATACAACAAGCAATTACCACCAGAACAAGAGGAATTTGTGAAAGGGACAACTATGCAGAGTAATACATTGTAAGCGGAATAGAATTAGGATGTTGGAATGATACATGGTACGTCAATACAAAATTCCAGAATCATTTCGTTGGTATTCTTAATCACTTTAAGAAAATTTAGAAACCTTTCTGTGTTGAAACACGACAATCTGGAACCATAGTCTTTATTAGAGGGATTGGGGTTGTTAGACTGTATTTACAAGAAGAATGCTTGATTCTTAGTGTGTGTTATACTCCTGATTTTGATAGGAATTTTTTAAGCCTAAATCAATTTAGACAATATGGTTTTATGGTGAAATTAGAGGGTGGAAAATGCTCTATAACACATATGTTTAAACCAGAAACTCTTCCGATTAATTCAAATATTTTGATGAACGTTATGAGTGAAGAACAACTGTTAGAAACTTTGGGTTATAGTAGGGAACACGATGACTTTAACCAAAGTTACTTAGAAACTTACTTTGAGGATCTTGAAATGAGTTCAAACCAAGACAAGAAAACATGGGTAAATTTGAAATTGAATGGTTTAGAATTCAACATACTAAAGGACTGTATGACATTGCTGGATCTTATAGAAAGATAAAACGAGCCGTGGGTGTTTAGGGATCAAGTTAAAAGACAGGTTCCTTTAGATGGTAGATTGTTTTTTTTATACTTTTACTTAAGAATTTTGATAGCGGATCCCATCGTTGCACGAAAAGGGAAAGAAAATAGAATTATATGATCATTATATAATTGTGAAGAAGGAAGGGGGACATAGAAGGGCATCATAATACAATTTATGGGTTGTAGTGGCAAAGGATATTGGGCTACATTATGAGGATAAAGATATGGTCCTGTTAGTTTATGCTCAATGTTTGGATGTTCTTGAATGGAATTATCAGATCATTGTTGCTGCAAGAAACTCAAGAGGATGACTAGAAATGGAAGAGGAGAAGGTTGCGGTTCATCACAGTCCACAATAAGAACAAGGAACGATGCAATGGGAACAGAAGAAAGGGAAGCAACAATACAAGATAACTATGCATTATACATGGGTGGTGACCGGAATGCAGCGAAGAGGCCATTCATGAAATGAAGTTAAGATCTCTCTCAAGCAATGAAAGCACCAGATGAGACTAACAGGACTCTGTCGAAGACAAGGAAGGAAGTTTAGCTTAGGGGATGGTGTTAGTAGATAATGTAAATTTCTATTATATGTTTATTATGCTATAATTTATGATTTGTACTTATACGTTTAACAAACGATTATTAGGTTAGTTGTAATGAGTCGGGTAACCTATCTCATAAACACTTCAACAGTTACATAATACCATTTGAAAAATGGTTATGTATAGGAGCCACTGACCGTCTCAATGGTTAGAAGATTGTTACCTGCCAAACTATATATATATATATATATATATATATATATGTGTGTGTGTGTGTGTAGTTCTATACTATGGTGTTCTTCACCAAAATTGATCACAATTCTCTTTGCTAATCTATAAAATTTATTCATTCATTGTGTTTGATCATTTCTTGTTTGCATTATCAATGTTCTTGGCCAACAGATCTTTCATGCCATCATACAACTTTACGTAACAATCCAATGTGACCCACCAAACATTCAGAAGATTCATTTACCCAATCTTTATCACATAACATATTCCCATTCCAAAATTCATTAATATACATAAACTTGTTCAAATAAAATTATTTAATAAACTAGTTTACACTAATTTATATATATAAATATACATTCCTTTATATATAAATCGCTTACAAAGGAATTCATATAAAGCATTTATAACATTTAATATTTGAAATCAACTTAGGGTGAGGATGTGCTTTCATCCAAAAGCTCAGGTCCTAATTTGTTTATCTTAGTCTTAACTATGCGGAATTCATTTTAGATTAGTGACAATAGTTCAAGATTACTTTTCAATCTCAATGTTTCATTAACACTTCAAACATGTACAATCCAGAAACAAATCCGACAGGGCTTCACCTTATTGGTCACCAAAAACTTACAGACACAATGAACACACGAATCCTATATATAGACTTCTTAATTCGTGCGAACTTGACTGCTTACCTTCGTACGAAGTGAATTATATTCGTACGAAGTGAATCAAATTCGTACGAAGTGAAACATACATTTTCATAAAATCTAACATTCAAAGCCCTGTTACATACACAGACATGACTCAAAGACGTAAGTGATAGACATACTGTATCAACAAACTCCCCTGGATATTGCCGTAGTTTTGATCAGCCTTCAGTCTTCAAAACATCATAACATTAATTTTTATCTTCCAAATAAATTCTTTCTCGGCTTCCATTGCTCTTCACTAGGAATAGGCATTTGGTCTATCGGTGGAGCCCACTTCATAAATTGAAATATTTTAACAGATGCTTCCTTTATGTTTTTGTCAATCTGTTCTTCTTTTCTCATTTGCTTTCTGAATTCTTTTCCTTCTAACTCTCGCCATTTCGAATTCCACATCTTTCCTGAATTAATGCTAGGTGCATAGCAAACATTGATAACACCCTGGTATTGCATCACATGCACCTTTTCCTTTGCTTCATAGCAGATCTTGTTATATAATAGGCATTCAATATCTTTCTCCGAACAGTTAACCAACCACATTAGATCTAAAATCCTGATAGATCATCACACTCCTTTTGCTTTCAACACGATCACTGCTTCCACAGTCTCAATATCATACTACCACCACTTGAAGAATTCACTGAAATTTTGTTCAATCTTCATTAATGGCATATTCTACATTGTGTGTGGTCGTTTCACAATCAAAGTAACATCTTTCTCTTTTGTAGTCGGATCAATCTTGATAATCTTCATAGGAATATGTGGCTTCTAGTTCTGGAAAAACCATGAGCAGCTTCAAATCTAATCAACTTCCACACTCTTTGATCATTAAACT
Organism: Scalesia atractyloides; assembly: GCA_947069175.1. Lineage (NCBI taxonomy): Eukaryota > Viridiplantae > Streptophyta > Magnoliopsida > Asterales > Asteraceae > Scalesia > Scalesia atractyloides. Next base: position 46,535,547 of record CAMTDV010000027.1, read on the forward strand.
TCATCTGATAATTAATATATTTCGTCTAGCATAATTCTTCAACATCCCACCAAGGCAATGTTTAAATATCACATAACAATCAGAAGTATTGAACCCCAAACTCTCCTTTCACAACATATACATTCAACTTTGCTATCCAACCCTAGCTTAAAATATCTCCTAATGACTTGTCTTGATCTCGTGTAAAGAACGGCAACGGTCGTCGGAATTTTCTTTCTTTCAGTAACTCTTTAAACCACGTCTTTTTAGCTTCCATAATTTCTTATTTCGTTAAACACTTTGGAAGATTTCCATCCTTCACTGTTTCTTCGAACTTTCTTTTCAGCAAATCAGTTTTCTCTTCAAAATACATTTCTTGGAATGTTGGGAAGTCATTTGTTCCATTACCAGTATATTTTACAGTCTCATCATCAGAATCATCCCCCACAACAACATTGTCATAATTATCAGCATCCTCCACATATCTATACACGTAATCATCTGGCTTTGTGATACTTATGTTGTTTAGTTCTTCTTCAAAGTCAAAATCGAACGAATTCTCATCAACTCCCAACATCTGTGCTATCTCTTCCTTTGTATAATTATGAACAAACTCCTCTTCTTCTACACCATATTCTAGATAAATCATTCTATGTTGCATAACAGGAACAACCGTTATAGGAACAACGTCAGTGAGGATTCCTGAATGCTCTTCTTCGTGAATAAAATCTTTCTTCTCCCCCTCTCTCTGAGTATCATTCTCTTGATTGCATCATCGTTTAGAAATGCATCGTAATCAAATAAATCATTAATCTTTGCTGTAATCACCACTAATCCAGTACCCCCTGATTATCATCGTTATCATCACCTTTCTCATCATCATCTTTCTCATCATCATCTTTCTTATCGTTACCACCAACATCATCATCATTCTGATCATCATCATCTTCTTCTTCTTGTTGGTATACCACCACTAAATCCTTATCGGCTTTTCTTTCTTCTTAGAATCATAAGGCACATCAATCACATCGCTGATTAGAACAAACTTAGTAATATCAATTTCAGGCTCACCTTCCTTTTCTTGCACTGTTGTAATAATAGGGATATCATCAATCTTTTCTTTCCCCTAACCAGCTGCAGCAGCCCCAGCTTCAGCCTTTTGTGTCCTCTCAATAGCTCTTTCCTTGCCTATTAAATTTCTATCTGTCACACCCCGACCCGTAGCGGAATAAGAGTCGGGGCATAATTGGGTTATCACCAAAGCTCATGACATTTACTAATATGTTTCATATTTAATAAAGTCAAAGTTACATTTCCAAATATCCAAACATGTTCATACAATACAAAGAAAATAAACCAAACATAACAATCCCAACTCTAAATCATTTTAATCATCTAGTCCAATCCTATGTGTTCCTAGTTGCTGCTGGCTCACCTGTATCATGTGTAAAAATGGGGGTTTTTGGGTCAACATAAGTTGGCGAGTGAACCTTATTAGATAAACATTTATTAATGAATTACTTGTTAGTTTATCAATGAAAAATTGTGCATAATCATAAATGAGCAAATGTAAATAATCAAGCAGTGGCAAATAGCAATCACAACTATAACATACAATAACATATGACAGCATACATGAACATACCAACATCATACGATAAATAACATAAATGAAACTGTGCGATCAAGGCTCAATCAAACGGAGCCAATCGTATTGCATGTACTGAAAATGAAAAATGTCTGTGCGATCAAGGCTCAATCAAACGGAGCCGATCGTATGTGGGCACGCCAGGTTCAACCTCATAATAAAATGGGGAACATGCTCAACGCTCATAATGTAATGGGGAGCGGCGGCCTATGAAATTGCATGTACTGAAAATAATAAATTGCATCCAACAATAACTACACAACAGTTGAAACAAACTGAATACACATGTTCATGATATGATATATGCACAATGGTTTAATTATAATATATATAACAAGACACATGATACACCCCAAAACGTGATTAAACGGGGAATTTGTAAATTTTCACTCACATTGGGTGCGATTGAATGGAGATGATGAGATGCGCACGAATCGGAAGAATTGAACAACGAGATTTTCTAACCTAAATAATAACGGAAAAATATAGTAAATGAGTGGATTTTATTAAGGATTTTAATAAAATTTTTAGATATATTTTTGTGAGTTTAAGGCTATTTTCTATCTTTAAAAATGTTATTTTTAAGTATTTTTAATTGATTTTTAAATTAAATTAAATAAATAAAAATATAAAAAAAATTGTTTATTTTGCGTTGACCGTTGACCTGTTGACTTGTTGACCGGTTCGGTCAGTGAAATTGTTTGCGCCGGGTGAGGCTCGAACCCGAGACCTCCCGTACGCGTGCACGCAGCTCTACCAATTGAGCTACGTGTCTAACCCGAAATAATCTTGTTTTTAATTATATTTGTATACTAATTCGGTTTAACCAAAATTCTTTTAATTTCAAAAACATTTTAATTCAACGAACCGGTTCCAGTGACGGGTTTCGAACGCACGACATGTGACTTAGTGTTGCACACAGTCCACCGCGGGACTGTGTGTCTAACCTGGTTAATATCTCGGTTTTTATTATACTTAACAACTAACGGAGTTAACCCGGTTTAGTTTTTAAACAAAAAGGCATTTTATTACATAAGGAGTGCGTGTATCAGGGATCGAACTCGGGACATGCGTGTATATTTTGCACACAGTCCACCGCTGGACTGTGTGTCTAACCCGTTCATTTTACTGGTTTTAAATAAACTTATAACTTAACTAACTTCGTCTTCTTCATTCAAATTTCCGTCGACTGAATCACTGATCCGTTTCTTGTTTTTACGATTATCAAACATTCTTAAGGTTAAAATGAAATGACAGAAACGGTGTTGGAAGTAACATACTGTAGGAATGATATATCACAGAATTTCCGGCAAATGCGTCGGCTCTGTTTTTGTGCACCTCAACTGAACCAAAACAATTAACCATTTTGATTAGTCAATCGTGGAATTGAAGTGATAAACAAACGTTAACAGCGGGATTGAAGGTCCTTACCGTTTCACAGCCGGAAATAAAGACTTTTAGGAAATTTCCGGCGAACTGGAATTATCTGATAACGGTGCCTGAATTCAATTTCAAATGGATGGTTTGAGTTAGAAACAGCCTAACAACTGTTAGATTACGATGGTATTGAAGAACTTACCGACTTGAGGACAAATACGGTTTTCCGGCGAACCTTACAGAAATTTCCGGCGAGCTGATTTAAGCGTTCTGATGGTCTGAAAATGTGATGAAAGTGAAATGGAATGTTGGTATGATGTTTTTGAGTCGCGAGAGGGGTCAGGAGTTGAAGTAATCTGGACTTGATTACTTTTCAGTTATAAAAACCGATAATGATGAGGATTGATGTTCAATCAATTCCGACTTGATTAAAAATCGTCGGTGCATCGGTTATAAACTGAATGTGCGAGTAATCAAGCGATTTGACGATTGATTTGCCGATTTCCGTTTCTCAGTTGGCGCAACCGCTTTAACCGAGTTTGTGTATAAATGTTATTTGTTTCCTAGAGATAACAGAAAACAACAAGTGGCGGAGTGGTGATGTGAGTGTGTGTTAAGTCGTTGGAGTTGTAAACCGGCTGACCCGGGTTCGAGTCCCGGCAGCAGCATTTCTTTTTTATTTATTTTGTTTTAACTTTTTATCAAATATAATTTTTATAGTTTAGTTTATTTATTAATTATGTATCATTTTAAATCAAAATACTCATAAATATTCAACGTGACTTTTATAACTTGATATTCGATTACAAAACGGAGCGGGTTTTGGAAACCCGTTTTTGACAAATGTTACAGTATCCCCTACTTTTAGGAATTTCGTCCCGAAATTTAAGTAGTTGAAGTAGTAGGAAAAAGATGCGGGTATTTTTCACGCATTGAGTCTTCACGTTCCCAAGTAAACTCAGGTCCCCGTTTCGACTCCCAGCGTACCCTAACAATTGGAATGCGACTTCGTCGCAGACGTTTTCCCCGAAGTCCATGATCTCTACAGGTGTTTCAATAAAATGCATAGATTCATCAATCTGAATATTTTCTAGAGGAATGTGGAGGTTTTCATCAGTGAGGCACTTCTTCAAGTTCGACACGTGGAATGTGGGATGAATCCTGTTGAGTTCTTCTGGTAGATCAAGCTTGTATACTACAGGACCTACTCTTTCAAGTATCTTGAAAGGTCCTACGTAACGTGGTGCTAGCTTGCCCTTTTGACCAAAACGAACTGCTCCCTTCCACGGTGATACTTTTAAAGTACATGATCACCAATGTTAAACTTTAAGGGCTTCCGTCGTTTATCTGCATAACTCTTTTGACGACTTTGAGCCGCTAGAAGATTTTTTCGAATTTGATGGATCTTGTCTGTGGTTTCTTGGATCAATTCTGGACCAGTAATTTGAGCTTCCCCAATTTCGTGCCAACATACAGGAGATCGGCACTTACGACCATATAAGGCTTCAAAAGGTGCCATGCCGATGCTTGAATGATAGCTGTTGTTGTACGAAAATTCAACTAATGGTAGGTGGGCGTCCCAATTTCCCTTGAAGTCTATGACACATGCTCGAAGCATATCTTCAAGAGTTTGAATGGTGCGCTCAGATTGTCCATCAGTTTGAGGATGATAGGCGGTACTGAGATCTAATCGCGTACCCATAGCGGATTGTACTGCTTGCCATGTTCTTGAAGTGAAACGACCATCACGATCAGAAATAATGCTTAACGGTACCCCATGTCGGCTTACGATTTCGCTGATATAAATACGAGCAAGCTTTTCGTTCTTGAAATCTTCGCGGATAGGAATAAAGTGAGCTGATTTTGTAAGTCGGTCTATAATTACCCATATAGTGTCATACCCACCAGAAGTGCGAGGTAACCCGGTAATGAAATCCATGGTTATATTTTCCCACTTGCATACAGGTATTTCCGGTTGGACCAGAAGTCCTGAGGGTCTCTGGTGTTCAGCCTTCACCTTGGAACATGTAAGGCACTTGGAAACAAAAACGGCAATATCCTTCTTCATTCCAGGCTACCAATAGGTATATCGTAGGTCTTGATACATCTTATCGGCTCCTGGGTGTACAGAATATCGCGTTTTGTGAGCTTCATTCATAAGAATTTCACTAAGATTGTTGTGGTTAGGAATCCAGATACGATCTAGGTAGTACAGAATACCGTCAGATTTAGTTTCAAATTTTAGCTCAGCTCCACAGGACATCTCCTTTCGTACATCATCTTCCGTTATCGAAACGTGTTGGGCTTCTCGAATTTGATCTTTAATGTCGGTTATAATTTGCGAACATAGAAGACGAATGGAGTTCGCATAACCCTTTCGACTAAGTGCATCAGCCACCACATTTGCTTTACCAGGGTGGTACCTAATTTCACAGTCGTAGTCATTTAGAAGTTCGACCCATCTTCGTTGCCTCATGTTTAACTCCTTTTGATTGAAGATATGTTGAAGACTTTATGGTCAGTGTATATTTCACACTTAGTACCATAGAGATAATGTCTCCATATCTTAAGAGCGAACACAACGGCTCCAAGTTCTAGGTCATGAGTGGTGTAGTTCTTCTCATGCGTCTTGAGTTGTCTCGAAGCATAAGCTATAACTTTTCCTCTTTGCATTAGAACGCAGCCTAATCCTTGTCCTGACGCGTCGCAATAGACCACAAAATCATCACAACCTTCAGGAAGAGTGAGGATTGGTGCATCACAAAGTTTTTGTTTAAGAGTTTGAAAGGCTTCTTCTTGCTTGGGTCCCCATATGAAAGGTTTTCCCTTATGAGTTAAAGTCGTGAGTGGTACAGCAATGCGAGAGAAGTTTGAAATGAACCGACGATAATAGCCAGCTAGACCAAGGAAAGATCTTACTTCAGTTGGTGTACGTGGAGCTTGCCATTCTTGAACCGCTTTGATCTTTGAAGGGTCGACATGTATTCCCTTGTCATTGACTACATGCCCGAGGAATTGCACCTCTTTTAACCAGAATTCACATTTGGAGAATTTGGCATAAAGCTTTTCCTTTTCTAGAAGTGCAAGGATGAGTCGAAGATGACGCTCATGATCAGATTTAGATTTTGAATAAATAAGAATATCGTCGATGAAGACTATAACAAATCGATCAAGATAAGGTTTGCAGACTCTGTTCATTAGGTCCATGAAGACAGCTGGTGCGTTGGTTAAACCAAATGGCATAACCATGAATTCATAGTGGCCATAACGAGTTCGAAAAGCAGTCTTAGGGACGTCTTCTTTATGCACTCTAAGTTGATGATAGCCAGATCGAAGGTCGATTTTTGAAAAGTAGCTAGCACCTTGTAGTTGGTCAAGAAGATCATCAATGCGAGGTAAAGGATAGTGATTCTTGATTGTTAACTTGTTGAGCTCTCTGTAGTCGATGCACATACGAAACGATCCATCTTTCTTCTTTACAAAAAGGACAGGTGCACCCCAAGGCGACGAGCTAGGACGTATGAATCCCTTGTCAGTCAACTCTTGTAATTGACAGGCTAGCTCTTGCATTTCAGAGGGGGCTAACCTATAAGGAGACTTTGCAACTGGTGTAGCACCAGGTATAAGATCAATACGGAATTCGACGTCTCTAACTGGAGGAAGTCCTGAAATGTCGTCAGGAAAAACTTGCGGGAAATCTTTTACTACAGGAAGGTCTTCAAGTTTCTTCTCCATGGTTCCCTTTTTGATGATATGAGCTAAAAACGCAACATAATTCTTGCGAAGATATTTTTGAGCTTGAAGACAAGACATTAAGCGGAGTCCTTTCGACGAAGTTTCTCCAAAGATTCGAAGAGTCTGACTGTTTGAAAGAGGAATACGTATAAATTTTTCGCGACATACAACTTCTGCCTGATGTTGACTGAGCCAGTCCATACCAATTATGATATCGAAACTTCCCAGCTTCATAGGAATAAGGTCGACTGAGAAATCGTGGTCGTTTAAGGTGAGTGTACAGTTGCGTATAATAGAACTTAATGAAACTGGTTTCCAGTCGGCAACTTCTACCGTTGTGGATTCCGTGAGCTTATCCCGATTTTGGTTTAAGATAGGTTCAAATTCTAAAGACACAAAACTTCTATCCGCACCAGTATCAAATAACATAGATGCATATCTACCATTTATAAGGAACGTACCGTTAACCACATTGCCGTCGGCCCTAGTCTGATTAGCGTTGATATTGAAAGCTCTTCCTCTTGCAGGTGGAGGAGCTTGGTTCGCTTGATTCACCGGGTTGGCTTGAGCCTGAGCATGAATAATGTTTACCAACCTTGGACAAGTGTTTCTGAAATGGCTTGGGTCTCCGCAATTGTAGCAAGCCCGCATAGGTTGGCCCATAGGATAATTGGGTTGGTAATATGTTTAGGCTAGGTGTTGGGTGGGTGGTAATAGTAGGGGTTGTTGGGCTTGACCCATTATTTGTTGGTGGGTTTGGGTTGAAGGCTGGTGGCGGTTTGTTTGCTGAGGCATGCGGCAGGTTTGAACAGTATGTCCTGCGCGACCGCAGCCGGTGCAATATTGGCAAGGATGATCAGGAGAATGGTGATATTGGCAACGGTTACATTTTGGTAACGGGCCAGTGTAAGGTCTTCTGTATGGTGCGGGTGAAGGAGTGACTTGGGTAATGGGTGCAGCATGGATAGGGGAGTTGGCTTGAGTAACAGCGAAATTTCTGGTGTTGCGCTTCCTCTTGTTAGCAAACTTAGAGGAAGAGATAGGATAGTTTGAAGTTTGACCCTCAACAGGGGCTTTCTTTTTCTCTTCTTTGAACTTCCCGTTGCGAATTCGGTTCTCGGTCAGTTCAGTTGCTAGCTCCATAGCAGCTTCAAGTGTTACCGGTGAAGTGCTGAGGACTGAATCTTGAATTTTCGAGGGAAGTCCTCGAATATAATGCTCAATCAGACGATAAGTTGGGGTGAATAAATTTGGAACCATTTGGTTCAACTCCAAGAACCTCTTGTTATAAGTGGTATGGTCTCCCTCCTTCTGCTTTAGTGCATGAAATTCATCCTCCAACTTTTTAATTTCACTCCTAGGACAGAAACGCCTAGTCATGATTTCCCTTAACTCCTCCCAAGTTAAGACCATTGCATCTTCCGTTCCCCTCTTCCCTTTCTCAGTATTCCACCAAGTGAGAGCTACCCCAAGTAGTCTCCTGGTGGCGTATCGAACCTTGCGATCCTCAGGACAATCGCAGTTTAGAAAGGTGTTTTCCATCTCCTCGAACCAATGTAGGAGAGCAGTGACACCCTCGGTCCCTTCAAATTTAGGAGGATCACAAGATTTGAAATGTTTGTATGAACACTTGCTGGTAAGAGGGTTGTCGATGTTCTGGTCATGTTGTTGGGGAGGGTTAGTAGGATTTGTAGCGAGGGCTTGTTGTACTTGGACCACAATGTCAGGCAGTATCGTGGCCATTTGTTTCGCGATTTGTGTGGCCAAGCGTTCCTAAGACCTTCCTGATCTTTTACCCCTTCGTTGTTGTCTGGGCGACATCTACAGGAACATACATGAGAAGATTGTGAGTTTATGGTGTCTTTTTAGGTGTCATGTGTCTTTAAGAAAATGAAAATAACATAAATATCAATAATGCAACTACATCCATAGGATGTCTTGGGTTTGTTCATGTTGGGCCTCAAATGTCCCCATACCTTCACCTATATAGTCATGTGGGCCCCCATGGCTATTGGCTTGGTAGGATTCACATTAGTATTGGCAATTTAACACTCGCATCACCCGAATGCAAACCACAAAATATGTTCATGAGATGTTTGGTCGGAACGTGTCCAGGTGTAGACACAATGACAACTCAAAGTGGGGTTAGCTCACACGACGTTTGGTATAGCATGCTTTGGCCTAATAGGTACTTCGTACTCTCATCGTTAGTCCCCAGGTAGGCAAACTGGTCCTTTATTTTGGATTTATACGAATGCCAGCCTAGACAGGACGTTCCGGCTACCGGTACTGGTACCCTTCCAGTTACTACATGCCCGTCATGAGAACTCACTTTGATGAGATTTGAAAACACAAAAATCATTGTAAAAGCAATCATGATGTGGTGTGTGCTTTCATGGATGTGATATGTTATGAGTATATGATTCATGATAGGCATTATATATACTTATGAACATGCTTGCATAATATTGAATGTAACATTTAAAATAAAACATATAAACATCATGAAATTTGGCATGTAACACACAAAAATCTTATAAGTTTCTAATCAACTATAGTATAGGCTCTAAGGGTCTAATAACCTATCCTATATCCCTATAGTCATGGCTCTGATACCAATCTGTCACACCGCGACCCGCAGCGGAATAAGAGTCGGGGCATAATTGGGTTATCACCAAAGCTCATGACATTTACTAATATGTTTCATATTTAATAAAGTCAAAGTTACATTTCCAAATATCCAAACATGTTCATACAATACAAAGAAAATAAACCAAACATAACAATCCCAACTCTAAATCATTTTATTCTTCTAGTCCAATCCTATGTGTTCCTAGCTGCTGCTGGCTCACCTGTATCATGTGTAAAAATGGGGGTTTTTGGGTCAACATAAGTTGGCGAGTGAACCTTATTAGATAAACATTTATTAATGAATTACTTGTTAGTTTATCAATGAAAAATTGTGCATAATCATAAATGAGCAAATGTAAATAATCAAGCAGTGGCAAATAGCAATCACAACTATAACATACAATAACATATGACAGCATACATGAACATACCAACATCATACGATAAATAACATAAATGAAACTATGCGATCAAGGCTCAATCAAACGGAGCCGATCGTATTGCATGTACTGAAAATGAAAAATGTCTGTGCGATCAAGGCTCAATCAAACGGAGCCGATCGTATGTGGGCACGCCAGGTTCAACCTCATAATAAAATGGGGAACACGCTCAACGCTCATAATGTAATGGGGAGCGGCGACCTATGAAATTGCATGTACTGAAAATAATAAATTGCATCCAACAATAACTACACAACAGTTGAAACAAACTGAATACACATGTTCATGATATGATGTATGCACAATGGTTTAATTATAATATATATAACAGGACACATGATACACCCCAAAACGTGATTAAACGGGGAATTTGTAAAGATTCACTCACATTGGGTGCGATTGAATGGAGATGATGAGATGCGCACGAATCGGAAGAATTGAACAACGAGATTTTCTAACCTAAATAATAACGGAAAAATATAGTAAATGAGTGGATTTTATTAAGGATTTTAATGAAATTTTTAGATATATTTTTGTGAGTTTAAGGCTATTTTCTATCTTTAAAAATGTTATTTTTAAGTATTTTTGATTGATTTTTAAATTAAATTAAATAAATAAAAATATAAAAAAAATTGTTTATTTTGCGTTGACCGTTGACCTGTTGACTTGTTGACCGATTCGGTCAGCGAAATTGTTTGCGCCGGGTGAGGCTCGAACCCGAGACCTCCCGTACGCGTGCACGTAGCTCTACCAATTGAGCTACGTGTCTAACCCGAAATAATCTTGTTTTTAATTATATTTGTATACTAATTCGGTTTAACCAAAATTCTTTTAATTTCAAAAACATTTTAATTCAACGAACCGGTGCTAGTGACGGGTTTCGAACGCGCGACATGTGACTTAGTGTTGCACACAGTCCACCGCGGGACTGTGTGTCTAACCTGGTTAATATCTCGGTTTTTATTATACTTAACAACTAACGGAGTTAACCCGGTTTAGTTTTTAAACAAAAAGGCATTTTATTACATAAGGAGTGCGTGTATCAGGGATCGAACTCGGGACATGCGTGTATATTTTGCACACAGTCCACCGCTGGACTGTGTGTCTAACCCGTTCATTTTACTGGTTTTAAATAAACTTATAACTTAACTAACTTCGTCTTCTTCATTCAAATTTCCGTCGACTGAATCACTGATCCGTTTCTTGTTTTTACGATTATCAAACATTCTTAAGGTTAAAATGAAATGACAGAAACGGTGTTGGAAGTAACATACTGTAGGAATGATATATCACAGAATTTCCGGCAAATGCGTCGGCTCTGTTTTTGTGCACCTCAACTGAACCAAAACAATTAACCATTTTGATTAGTCAATCGTGGAATTGAAGTGATAAACAAACGTTAACAGCGGGATTGAAGGTCCTTACCGTTTCACAGCCGGAAATAAAGACTTTCAGGAAATTTCCGGCGAACTGGAATTATCTGATAACGGTGCCTGAATTCAATTTCAAATGGATGGTTTGAGTTAGAAACAGCCTAACAACTGTTAGATTACGATGGTATTGAAGAACTTACCGACTTGAGGACAAATACGGTTTTCCGGCGAACCTTACAGAAATTTCCGGCGAGCTGATTTAAGCGTTCTGATGGTCTGAAAATGTGATGAAAGTGAAATGGAATGTTGGTATGATGTTTTTGAGTCGCGAGAGGGGTCAGGAGTTGAAGTAATCTGGACTTGATTACTTTTCAGTTATAAAAACCGATAATGATGAGGATTGATGTTCAATCAATTCCGACTTGCTTAAAAATCGCCGGTGCATCGGTTATAAACTGAATGTGCGAGTAATCAAGCGATTTGACGATTGATTTGCCGATTTCCGTTTCTCAGTTGGCGCAACCGGTTTAACCGAGTTTGTGTATAAATGTTATTTGTTTCCTAGAGATAACAGAAAACAACAAGTGACGGAGTGGTGATGTGAGTGTGTGTTAAGTCGTTGGAGTTGTAAACCGGCTGACCCGGGTTCGAGTCCCGGCAGCAGCATTTCTTTTTTATTTATTTTGTTTTAACTTTTTATCAAATATAATTTTTATAGTTTAGTTTATTTATTAATTATGTATCATTTTAAATCAAAATACTCATAAATATTCAACGTGACTTTTATAACTTGATATTCGATTACAAAATGGAGCGGGTTTTGGAAACCCGTTTTTGACAAATGTTACACTATCAAACCAAATTCAGCTTCAAAGTCTATACAAAGCTTCTTATCCAATACTTTCTGAATCATATCGAGCTTTCTATCTTTCCTCAGTCTATCAGCCTCTAGCTCCTCTGTTACTCTTTGCAATCTTTCATTATCTGAGATAAGACTAGCTATTACAACTTCCATATGAGCACGATCATTTTCCAAGAATTTCACTCTTGCTTCTAGATCTATTATCTTTTGATCGTTCAAATTATCTAGAAAATCAAGATCAACAGCACCCTTTGTATCCATTCCAGGAAAGTTAAAATCATTACCATATATATGTTCAGCTTCTACAATAGATTGTCGTCTTGTTGAAGAACCAGGAGTAGACTGTTGTTTTTGCGGTGTAGGTTTCTTTGGTGTATGATGGGGTGTCGTTTGTTTCGGTAGTGATGGTGGTCTTTGTAGTGAAGTATGTTGTGGTGGTGAAGGTGGTTGTGGGGTTTGAATAGGGATAACCACTTCAGCTTCCACATTTGCTGCATGTGTCTCTTTATTAGTAACTACTGAATCAGCGTTAGTAGTTGTTGACTTTAAGTACTTTCTTCTTGCTTTCTTAGTAGTCGGATACCCTGTGGTTTTCTTGGTAACATCAGTTGGTTTGCTCTTCAGCCTCTTGACTTTCTTTGGCAGCACATAAGGCTCGTCATCATCTCCAGTTTTCTTCCTTTTATTTTTCTTTGCTTTATGATCAGCCATTGCTCTCGGATCATTCACATATGATGGCGGATCACTATCAGTTTCTTTAGAATCAGCACCTTTTTTATGATCTCTACTAAACGATCTTCTTCGTCATTCTCAGAATTGCTATCATTTTTCCTCCAATACCCTTGGGCGGTGCAACATACTCTTTATCTTTGCCTGAAGCATTTCTTTGCAACTGGTTTTGTTACATACTTTAAGTACTGATTCAATCGTATCACAGAAAGACTCAACACATGCTCCAAGATTAACTCGTCTTTGTCCTTCGTCTTAAGATCTGGAAATTGATCGTCTAACATCATTTGCACGAATCTTGGATATTGAAGAAACTTCTTGTTAGGGGTTAATTTTTAATATTATGGATCACATATCCTTAGATTGGCCTGGATCACTAATCCTTAAAAGATGGTGCCGGAAGTCTAAGGATCACGGATCCTTACTATTGTTTAGTTTAACTACCAATTGTATCCTTTGTTCAAAACTTATATTTGCAGGTGCATAACGAATTAGACTTGGTCAAGTTGGAATCTCGGGGTATATGTTTCTTATTCGCACGAGCTTGGAAGCATGTAGCCGTTATGGAGAACGTGGGGAGACTTGCAACATTTTCGCTTAGTTTGTTATGTGATTATTAATATTTTTAAAAAGGGATAACAAGCTCATTTTTTGGCAGTTGATTAATCTTCATACGAGCACACAACACTGTCATACTCTCTAGAAAATCATACACTCTAGCTAACTTTGTATTGAGCTCGTTGTCTTCCGAAGTTGTATAAGGATCATTGTTTATTTTGTTATACATTTGGTGATCGGTAGTTTCCATCACCCGAGGTTTATTTGCAAGAGATCTTACTGAGATCAAGGGCATTTTCCTCATATAAATCATCATTCATCAACTTTTACATTTCATATTTGCTTATACAATTGTTCATCACATTAGCACTCTACCTCATATTCAAAGTTTGGTTACATTATCCTTAAACCGATTTTTGACCAAAACAGTTTGGCGCCCACCGTGGGGCAAGTGTGCTTCAATTCTAAGAATCTTCGTTCATTTCCATCAACTTCATGGCCTCTTAGGGAAAAGCTACTTCAAGTGCCATGCCGGTGGTTACCTCATCACAAACTAGTGCATCGTTGCCTCCTATTCCTCCTACTTTCCAAAAGAATGCTGAAAACGCTCAAAATAAGACATCATCCATCTTCACAGGATCAAAAGCTCCTGCTGTTTCTTCCTCTACAACTACTAATAATGATATTTTTGTTTTGATGTTGCAAATTAAAGGCTACATGGAACAGCAGGACAAACCAACTAGAGGATCTTTCGTGAAATTGATGCAATCAAGAAGCAGAAGAGACCAGGAGAAGATCGGTCCCCATTGATGCCTAGGTCATTGGACTTTGCTACTCCATCATCAACAATCCAACATTCTAAAGGATCCAATGTCTAGTTTCAAGAATCCTCAAACCTCTAGCATGGATCGCTAGCAGTGACGCAACATCAAGCATCCTACTTCCAACCTCAAGGATCCTCTATCCTTCGAAGAGGATCACTGGAGACACTGAGCCTCAAGGATTCTTCTACGAACCTGGAGAATCACAGGGAATGTACCAGCCCCAAGGATCCAACATTCAACATCAAGGATCCACAGCTAGGATTCAAGGATCCATGGAGTATCCCTCAAGGCCTTCAGCACCAATGTATCCTGGATCCAACATCATTCAGGATTAGGGATCCTCAAGGAGTCAATCACTTAGAAGTTCTAAAATCCATGAAGGGGATTTTATCCCTATGCAGACCATTGCTTCTTCTGATCCTACTATTGCACCGGCATGTCTTATCCTAGATACACTTATGGGATACGAACTTCAAATCAATTGGGAGGTAATAACTTTAATACATCTTTTGATACTAACTGTACTTACATGTAGGATGCAGGGATCAATCAAGCCATGGCCAGGGAGTTGCAGAAACTCAAGGACATGATATCCAGTGTCCTAGGAGTGGTTAAACCCATTCCTAAGATTCCAGATGGGAGTCAAAGAATATCTCGCTTTGCACCTCCCTTATGCAATGCTTGTATACCAAAGCGTTTCTAAGCCCCTAATATGAAGTTATTCGGCGGTACCACAGATCCAGAAGAGCATGTGGCTAAGTACAGAGTAAGGATGGAGATCAATCCAATCCCTGAAAGGTTAAAAGATTAACTAGTGACTTATATAGGACCACCCAATCTCGTGATAAATCACTTAAAGATTATGTTACTAAATTTGGTAGAGAATCCTTGAAAATCCTAAATTTAGACATTGCCACTACTGTGGAGGCGTTTAAAATGGGATTACAAAAAGATTCTCCTTTCTATGCTGATCTTGTTATGACACCTTGCAGGAACTTAGATGAAGTAAGGAACAAGGCCCTGAGGTTCATCCGATTAGAGGATGACAAAAGGATCCAAGATAGCTTATCTGGATCATCAAAACAGGAGAAGCAAGGATCCTTCTACAAGAACAATCGATCTAAGCAATACTCCAATCATGACAATCAAAATGTTCATTCAGTTGAACAAGAGGAAGATGAGGAAGAATATCCTCACATATCTATATATTGTTTTTCTGCTGACGCTAGTGAATTAATCCTTGCTTTGCAGAATCTAGGTGAAAAGGCTAAATGGCCCAAGAAGAATGAAAAGTCTACATCCAATAAGGATAAATCAAAGTGGTTTGCATACCACAAAGACTTTGGCCACCTTACCGATGAATGCATTGCACTCAGAAAGGAGATAGGTTACCTACTCAGCATAGGTTTCTTGAAAAAGTACCCGAAGGAGCTCCTACACCACCTGCAGACGCTCAAATCATTAACTTCATTTTCGAAGGCTCAGATATATGTGGAACCTCATTCTCTGCAGCAAAAAGGCACGCTAAGGAAACCAAGCTAGAAAATGGTGATAGGCCTATCCGAACCTCCACCCTAACTCAAAAGAAAATCTTATCCTTTGATAAAGATGACCGTGCTAATATACAGGATCCTCATCATAATGGCTTAGTTATTACTTTATATACTAACCACTTTGTTCGCAGGATCCTTATTGATGGAGGGAGCTCTGTGAACATTGTCAACTAGATGTCCTCAAAAGAATGAACATCCCAGAGACATAGATAGTTCCGAGATCGTATGTCCTTGAAGGATTTAGCGGCGAGACCAAGAATACGCTGGGGACATCAAACTCCCAATCTACATTGAGGGGTTAAACTCTGTACAAAATTTCTGTGTCATTGATTGTTTGTCCTGTTGCAATGTGATTTTTGGCAGGCCTTGGATACACGATATGAAAGCTGTTCCCTCTACTTATCATCAATGTGTCAAGCTACCGAGACCTTGGGGGTAGTGAAGATAGAAAGTGATCAATAAGAGGCAAAGAACTGTTACACCTCTTCTATGAAACAAGCATCACAACCAAGAGTAGCATAGCAATTAAAGTATCCTCCATGGGATGTCCTGGAGGTCGAAGAACAAGACATCAAGGATGTAATATTGGATCCCAAGGATCCTGAAATCAGAGTCTATGATATACTAACCACTTTGTTCGCAGGATCCTTATTGATGGAGGGAGCTCTGTGAACATTGTCAACTAGATGTCCTCAAAAGAATGAACATCCCAGAGACATAGATAGTTCCGAGATCGTATGTCCTTGAAGGATTTAGCGGCGAGACCAAGAATACGCTGGGGGACATCAAACTCCCAATCTACATTGAGGGGTTAAACTCTGTACAAAATTTCTGTGTCATTGATTGTTTGTCCTGTTGCAATGTGATTTTTGGCAGGCCTTGGATACACGATATGAAAGCTGTTCCCTCTACTTATCATCAATGTGTCAAGCTACCGAGACCTTGGGGGTAGTGAAGATAGAAAGTGATCAATAAGAGGCAAAGAACTGTTACACCTCTTCTATGAAACAAGCATCACAACCAAGAGTAGCATAGCAATTAAAGTATCCTCCATGGGATGTCCTGGAGGTCGAAGAACAAGACATCAAGGATGTAATATTGGATCCCAAGGATCCTGAAATCAGAGTCTATGTAGGATCTGAGATCCTTGACAGTATAGAGTAGGATCTAGTATCCTTCCTGAAAAGAAGAAAATCTACCTTTGCTTGGACACATGAGGATATGATAGGTATATCTAAAGATATCATCAAACATAAACTTGAAATTGATAAATCTTTCAAGCTAATCCATCAAAAAAGAAGAAAAATTGCACCTGAGAGGAACCTTATCATCCAAGAGGAGATAGACAAACTCTTAAAGACATGTATGATTAGAGAAGTTAAGTATCCAAGATGGTTAGCCAATGTAGTTGTGGTTCAAAAGAAAAATGGAAACTGGAGGGTATGTGTTGAATTTTACACATTTAAATAAGGCATGTCCCAAGGATCCTTTCCCATTACCACACATTGACTCCATGGTGGATACAGCAGCAGGACATGAATTGCTAACCTTTATGGACGCTTCTTCTGGATTCCAACAATTTCAGATGGAACCATCTGACCAAGAGGATACAACATTCATGACTCCTACCGGCATATATTGTTATATTGCAATGTCTTTGGACTAAGAAATGCAGGTTCCACCTACCAAAGACTTATCAACATGATGTTCAAAGAGCATATTGGAGACACTATGGAAGTGTATATAGACGATATGGTAGTCAAGTACAAGAGAGCAGAGGATCATCTAAAGGATCTTGAAGTGGCATTCACTATCCTTGACCAATACAACATGAAGCTAAATCCTTCAAAGTGCAATTTTGGTGTCAAAGCTGGAAAATTCCTAGGATACATGGTGACCAAAAGGTGGGATTGAAGCAATCCCTGAGCAGATAAAAGAGATTGTGAATATAAAATCCCTGCCAATGCCAAGGATGTCTAGAGACTGACAGGAAGGATTGCAGCCCTAAACAGATTCATTTCAAAGTCCTCAGAGAAATGCAAGGATTTTTTTTGATATCCTGAGGAAGAATAAGAAATTTGAGTGGACTGAGAAGCATGAAGCTGCACTCAAGGCTCTCAAGGATTATCCATCCTCATCACCAGCCCTGATGAAACCAGAGGATGGTTAGCCATTCTCCTTGTACTTAGCCGTTTCAGGTAAAGAAGTAAGTATAGTGTTAGTTAAGGATCAAGAAGGCCAACAACATCTAGTATGGTGTGTAAGTAAAAGCCTTCTTGATGCTGAAGCCAAGTATTCTCATTTAGAGAAATTAATTATTGCTTTAATTATGGCTTTCACTAAACTTAGGCATTATTTCGAAACTCACACTGTTATTGCGAAAACTAACTTTCCCGTTAAGGATGTTCTCAGGAAACCTGAAATGTTAGGAAGAATGGTAAAGTGGGTAGTCAAACTTAGTGCATATGACATAAAATACGAACCAAGGACTGCCATCAAGTCTCAAGCTTTGGCTGACTTTGTGGCTGATTTCAGTAGTGATCTCCAAAGGGAAGCTGAATTAGAGGTTCCACAACTTGAGGAGACCAAGGATCCTTGGATACTCTTCACAGATGGAGCCTCAACATCAAGGGAACTGGACTAGGCATACTACTAAATCGCCATAGGGGGACATAATACCCCAATCCATCGCTTGTGAGTTTTAGACAACTAACAATGAAGCAGAATATGAAGCCCTAATAGCAGCTTTGCAATTAGCTAAATAGATGAGGATCAGGTATCTTCAACTATATATAGACTCATTGCTAATTACTAACCATTACAATGGCTCATATGCTGTGAAGGGTGAGAAATTAATCAAATATTTAGAAATTGTTAAAAAACTAGCAAATGCTTTCGATTCTTTTAGCATAACGCAGGTACTTAGAAAAGAAAATGTTGGGGCAGATGCGTAGGCAAACATAGGATCATCCTTAAAGATACTAGAAGACGTGACGATGCCTATCATCCATATTCTTTTTCCTGCAATCGAGAAAAATGAAGCATTGGAAATAGTTGAAGATACTGCAATTGTACCTAATGATATGCAGCCAAATTCAGAATCATGGATCCTTCCAATTATGAGCTACATTCAGAATGGGGAAATTCCCATAGGGGAGAATCCCAGGGCCTTCAGGGTTAAGGTATCTCAATTTATTAACATTTTGTATAAAAGGTCTCTTGCAGGTCCCTATTTGCGATGCATTAAGGATCCAAAAGTCAAGAGGTCTTGAAGGATTTTCATGAAGGAGACTACGGAAACCATACTAGGGGCAGAGCATTATTCTCAAGGATCCTCAGAACATGTTATTATTGGCCTACAATAAAGAAGGATGTTTGAAATACGCAAGAAGATGTGATGCTTGTCAAAGACACAACAACATCCTACATCAACCAGTAGAGCCTATATATCCAATAACTTCCTCTTGACCATTCATGGAATGGGGAATGGATATAGTTGGCAAACTTCCAAAGGAACCAGGAGGAAAAGTATTTATGCTAGCCATGACAAATTACTTCTCCAAGTGGATAGAGGCAGAAGTTTTTGCTCCATTCAGGGAAAAAGAAGTTATATCCTTCATTAAGATAAACATTATTACTAGATTTAGAATTCCTTCTGAAATTATTTGTGATAATGTATCCTAATTTATTGGGCGTAGAACTACTAACTTTTGTGACAGCTGGGGGTATAGGATGATAACATCAACACTAGTCCACCCACAAGCTAATGGTCAAGCAATCAAGCAATAAAATCATCATCAACAACTTGAAGAAGAAACTCGGTTCCAAGAAAAGGGAAATGAGCTGAAGAGCTACCGTATGTCCTACAGACAGATAGAACAACTCTAAAGAATGCTAAAGGGCAGACTCCTTTCTCTTTAGTATTTGGAACTAAAGTTGTGATCCCAACAGACATGCCTGAAACAAATGCCAAACATTTGACCTAAGACCTGGATATTGTGAATGAGCTCAGAGATATGGCAAGAACAAGGATGGCCAGTTATCAATAAAGGATGGCTGGAGCATATAGTAAGAATGTCATGATCAGAAGATTCCAAGTTGGTAATTTGGTACTAAGGAAAGCATTCCAGAACACTACCAATCTAGCTGATGGTAAATTAGTACCAAAATGGGAAGGTCCCTATTTGATAGAAGAAGCTGGGAAGGGGGCATATTGCTTATTAACAATGGATGGTGTCTCCTACCAAGAGCTTGGAATGCTGTTCATCTGAAGAAATACTTCATGTAAGAAGGATCAGGGATCCTTAGAGATTCCCATATTCTGACCCAGGATTTAGGATCCTCAAAGGATGTATGATCCTTATTTTGGTAACATCCCACTTTTACTTTATTTCATTTTATACTTATTATTCATTATAAGGGAAGGATGTTAAACCTTTAATATCCATTTTTATCAAGTTTTGAGCTTTTGTAGAGTTTTAGCATTTTTCACAGAGAATCAAGGGGTTGGCCACCTCTCTCCCACGTTTAAGGTATCTTATACCTTCTAAGGTTTAAAGGTTATCACC
This sequence comes from Scalesia atractyloides, assembly GCA_947069175.1. Taxonomy (NCBI): domain Eukaryota; kingdom Viridiplantae; phylum Streptophyta; class Magnoliopsida; order Asterales; family Asteraceae; genus Scalesia; species Scalesia atractyloides. The sequence continues at coordinate 46,555,824 of CAMTDV010000027.1, forward strand.
TTTCACACGAATTGGGTTTTGACAGCCCCTAGTAGCGCATGTTTATCCAAGTATGGTTCGAGGCAATTGAACCAGTACACGCTTTAGTGGCTGACAATTTCATTGTTGTTGGCTATATGTAGGATCTCAAGTATAATGGTAGACGTACCATACATCTGTTATCCTAAGGTTTCTAATGTTTTCACGTTAGTTAAGGTTTTGGCATTTTCATGTCACTCACGTTGGGCTTATCCCCAGTTTGGGCCACACCCCAAGGATTTTGGACTTGTCCCTAGTTTATCTGGGCTTGACCCTAGTTATGATAGGTTTATCCCTAGGATATTTGGCTTAGTCCCAAGTTGTTTTCTACAGGTTCTTGAAGCCTTAAAGGTTTGCAAATAAGTATCCTAAATCCTTAGACCTTAACTGATTTCTTTGGTCTATTTACGCAATTGTAAGTCTTAAGAATACATAATCCTAACTTGGATCCTTGGTAGGTTTTATCCTTGGTTTATTTGCATTACAATTTACACCCTAGACCCTTCAGTTGAGGATATATGATCCTTGATCATATGACTTCTCATATTTTCCAGAGTTGTTATAAAGAATTGGTGTATTCTTAACAAATCCAAAATTCTCTAAATTTTGTAAAACAAAGCTAATAATAAACATAAACATATCAGAACAACGTTTCAAAAATAAAAAGACAACACAAATATAGTTAAAAGGTTATAATTTATATTAAAACCCTTTTTAAAAGGTTGTCAAAATCATCAACCCAAGTTCCTATCAGCAAAATGTGGCCCGTCCACTTGGGTTGATAAAGGGTGTCCACATTGATTGTTAATAAGATGCAGGAAAATAAAACCGAGGGGCGTCAAAGGCTTCATCCTCCACAAACAGAAGGACCCATCCATCTTTTCTACCCCCTATTGTCAAAAGGATCATTGATCCTTAACCAAAGTACTAACTGTTCAGAATTACAAACCATAAATTGTTAAAAACACCATCAACAAAAAACTAAACCACATAAACCTAAAGAAGTGGGCTCAGGCCTCATCTGTATTATCGTTCGTTGCCCACAACAGTAGCATCACCTTTAGCTGCACCACCACCTGCTTCACCACCTTCAACCTCGGCTGCCTCGACCACCTCCTTTGTCCCGCTGGTCCCAGCTTCCAAGCATGTGCACCGGCTCAGGCTCCTATTCACCACCAAGCTCCAAGAGTCTCTGCCTCCACCCAAAGATTTCCTATTCAGACTTATCAAAAGCAGGATCCATAGCCCCTTGGACTATTTTTATTCTTGCCCGGAGAATGGCTTGAGCTGCACAGACCTTGGCTTCATCGGCGGCCTCAAGTTAAGCTTTGTTTGCCTGTATCTTTGCCACCTCTGCTTCTTCAGGTTGTTGACCTCCTTCTCGAGTTGGGAGATCCTTTTGTCCTTGGTAGTGGCTATGGCACGAAGACAGCTAGACCCTCAAGCGTGGGTTAGGTGCTTATCCTTGTTAGCATGGATACGGACAAACTTCTGCAAGTAGCAAGAAAGGTGGTCAAGATCACTGATCCTTAGAAGAAGACATGACTGATTATCAACATCAGTGTTCCTTACCTCAGTGACAAAGTCGTGGAGTTGCTGCTCTATCTGAAGGTTATCTTCATCAGACTCGCTTGGCTTCTTCCTCTTGGATCCAGCCTTGGCACGGGTGGTCATAACTTTGGGCTCCGGTTTGCTTTGGCCTTTGTCCAGCCCTTTCTTGATCGAACGGGGGGAGATTATGTTGTCAATGTCTCCAAGACCAAACTTTGAGGCAGATTTGGATGAGGACCTGGTAGCACCTATTCAGACAAAATAAAGATAAGTACTCGTGATCCTCTAATTTTATTTCTTTTGTTTTATAATAATTTATCGTACATGGATATTTACTTGACACTATGAAGGAGGTGGAGCTGGTATCTTCTAAATCCTTTGCTTTTGGCTTGTATGTTCTAACTGTTGTATCCAATGCCCAAAATGAAGCTATTCTTTCTGCAGTTCCAGGAGTATCAGTGAGAGAAGCAAAGTTGGTTACTACACAAGTAAACAAAATAGGATCAATTATCCTCACAAAAAAGAGAAGAACTCTCTACAGTCCTAACATAACGATCCTATGTCCTACCTTCAAATTCCACTTTTTTGGAATACTATCCCCTAAAGGAATAGTGTTCCTCCTAAAGAAGAACTGGTTCTTCCAAGTGGTGTTAGCTTTTGTGGTTTTGAGGAGTGGCAGCGCGGCTGTTGAGGTTTGGCTTTGAAAAGAAATCGGTGGGAACCATAAGACATGAGATTATACAAGTGTGAGAGTTCAGAAAGGGTGAAACTCAAACCCTCATCGCTTATGATTTGTTCAAGAGTATACAACACCCTCTACAGCATCGACATTGCCTGGCTGGAGCACAGACCGGTTCGGGTGAAGAAGCTTTAGGTAAATGCTGAGAAAAGATAAGTATAACCGATTTGGAATGATGCAGCAGGGAAACAGATCCAAACAGAGGATTCGGAGTTACTTTTGAGTGAAGAGTCAAAAGGTCTAAAGACGGTTCCCTTAGGGAAACAACTTCACAACAGACGACTTGAGAATCACTGAATCTACACAACTCTAAAGAAGGATTCTACAGCAGGTTTTTGCTTTTGGGTGGACTGTCGCATTCCTAATCCTTATTCAGAGAGGATCGGGTGACCATTTTGCCATTAATTTGCTGGAGAATAAGGATGAATTCAGAACGGAAGGAGTAGAGAAGAGCAGAGAATACATATTGAGACTACGATATGGGTTATAAACTGAAGATTTGTGATCTTAAATGGGGTTTTTGACTTTATCTTTTCCCCTATTTATCGCAATGTTGGTTGCAGAGCTATCTCATCAGTGACATCAGCAAACTGTAACGGCTAGTTCATATCGTAACGGCTAGTTCGATAATGACGGAAATATGCCAGATAAAATTACTCTAATATCAACCATATTTGGGGGCAATTGTTATTGGTTAATTTTTAATATTATGGATCAAATATCCTTAGATTGGCCTGGATCACTGATCCTTAAAAGATGGTGGAGGAAGTCTGAGGATCGCGGATGCTTACTATTGTTTTGTTTAACTAATAATTGTATCATTTGTTCAAAACTTATATTTGCAGGTACATAACAAATTGACTTGGTCAAACTGGAATCTCGGGGTATATGCTCCTTATTCGCACGAGTTTGGAAGCATGTAGCCATTATGGAGAACGTGGGGATACGTGCACCATTTTCGCTTAGTTTGTTATGTGATTATTTCTATTTTTAAAAGGGGATAACGAGCTCATTTTTTAGGCAGTGGATTAATCTTCATACGAACACACAACACTCTCATACTCTCTAGAAAATCATACACTCTAGCAAACTTTGTATTGAGATCATTGTCTTCCAAAGTTGTATAAGGATCCTTGTTTATTTTGTTATACATTTGGTGATTGGTAGTTTCCATCACCCGAGGTTTTCTATACCGGAGATCTTACTAAGATCAAGGGCTTTTTCCTCGTATAAATCCTCATGTTCTTCAACTTTTACATTTCATATTCGTTTATACAATTGTTCATCATATTAGCACTTGACCTCACATTCCAAGTTTGCTTACATTATCCTTAAACCGATTTTTGACCAAAAAACTTCTCCTTCGTGATATTAGCCTTCACTTGCTCGAAAATAACTCTCGTAAAGTTATATGGCAAGTTCAAACTGAGAGCAACAATCATGCACATTTAATAGTCTAACAGAACATCAACCCTCCTTTGCGATGACTTAACGTGTGAATCACCGAATGCACGAAAAATTTATATGTCCTGCCAAGATAAGCTTTGTTGAAGTTTGATTCATTAACTTGCCTTTTATAGCCCATGCGATGAAAACAACCTTTCACCATATGCTTAGATATCCTGTTGGATCACGATCTTTGTCTTTGATATCCTAAACACTCTTGATTAATGCTTCAGTGATACGAACCTACTTATCTTCATTACCAATTCTAACAAAAGATTGAATCGCTGGTGGATCCTGTATGAATTTAGCATTATCCTAGAACCTCTTTACGTGCAATCTATAAGCTTTATGTTGTTCAGTGAGTGCTTTTGTTGTCGGCAGGCGTCCCATGGATTCTAGAATCTCTTAAAATGGTTCAATCTCAGGGATTGTATCGTCTGATATACAACATATGTTGCGTTTCGGCTCAAACAACGTCTTTTTCTCCTGTAAAATACAAACACTTCATCACTTAGACGAAATTTCAAAATTACCAAAATTCTGTGCGAAGTAAACTTGGAACAAAGATGACACATATTCACTTTGTACGAAGGTAGCCTAAAACCATTTTAGACAAAAACATGTTCTATCTTCGTGCGAAGGTGATTTTGTAATATTTCAGATTTCCATCTTCATGCGAAGGTAAGATTCTACCTTCGTACGAAGTTGGTTTCAATATTTTAAGATTTTTTATCTTCGTGCGAAGGTAGATTTTACCTTCGTAATAAGTAACCCACTTTGTTCAAAACTGTTAAGATCCAAATCGTCAATTCGATGGCTTTTGTTGAAATTGAAAATCATAATGTGTTCTAAAAATGTCGATTAACATGTGTGTATATTCAGTTTTAACTTTTGCGGATAAAACACCCTAGATCTATGTTTAAAGGTCCGATCAGTTTTAATTCGTTCAAATTGAGGTTCAATCACAATTAATCTACCTTAACCGTTGTATGAGGTGTGCAAATCAACCTCTACAATCAAGATGTGCAGCACTTCATCGTTTGCTTTACAATTTTCAGTTCGTGCGGAGAGAAGTGTGAACATTTATGATTTACTTTGTGCGAAGTTAATCTTTATATATATCTTAGATTCATCTTCGTACGAAGGTAGATGTTTACCTTCGTGCGAAGATAACTCATACTTCAAGATTTTTCAATTTCTCAAACATTTTACCAGCTTTAACAACCCACTCAGTTGACCAAGTCCAAATTAATGACCCTGATTAACTGATTTGTCTACCAAGTTCAAGTTAATGACCTTGGTTGAAAACTTTGTCAACAAACTAATGTTTTCAGACAATTTAAGTTTCAAATTACTGAACTTTTGATCATTTCAAACCATTTTCTTATTTTAGATAAGCTCCCAACCTGTTGTTCTCTAGATTTCATTCAGCATTCAGCAACTTTGGACTTTGAAGATCAGTTTTCCATCATCGGCTGTCGAAACTTAAGATGAAAATAAAATCTTTTTGATTTTCCCAAAGTTTATGCTAAAACAAACTAAAAATCTTTTTATGTTATTCTGAAATGAAATGAAATAGATATGTACAAACATATCACTAGTACTGTTGAGTTTGTATTAGAGGATCATATCAGTTTTTGTGACTTATCACTAGACTGTTGATCTTTAAAAAAACTTTAAGTTCCAAACATATTCACTTAGATTGTCAGTATACTTGTCTACTTAAACTTCTACACATTTCTCAATTACTTCAGGATACAGTTATTCGATTTCTTAGAACTTAACTTAACAATGTTTCCCCTCAGAATATACTCCCGTATCAAAATTCCCTAGATTTCATCTTACATGTGAATATATCAACTGATATTTATGTCTGGGTTGTGCGAGACCTTGAGACCTCAGGTTAGTACCACCGTACAGATAGAGAGATGAGGCTCGACTTAAAAGTGGTGTTCCATATTTTGGAATCTTTTGGCTGCAATTGCCCGATCTTTCGATACTTTCAATTTGATGCAGTTTTAAGGTTTAAAAGCAAAAGTATTCTACAAGTTCTAGGCCATTGCTTACGCAAAATCAGAAGAACATGTATAATACCCCAGATATCAATTATCTATAAAGACCTAGTATTTCAGAATCCAACAATCTCTCAAAAGTATTTTGGTGTACTAAAACCATATATCCAAGAGATGTTAAACCACTAATTAAGAAGTTTTTCTTTATGTTTATATCTCAGAAACAATTTACTGAACGTGTGAAGCCTACTGTCATATCATCAGTGAGACATGTTTAAAAATTTTGACACTACATTTTTAGCATACTGTGATAGTCTACTGATGTACTATCATTTCCTCTTTTTACACAAAAACTCGTTTTGTCTTTTTCATGTTTTTGTACATTTTAAATTTTTTATATGTTTTTGTAAATTTTGTAACATATTTCTCTCCCTAAAATAAAAAACATATTTTTGGATGTTTGTTTATAAAATAGAAATTTGAAAACTAAAAGCTTGACAAACCAATGAGGAGTACTTCAAATCGTCATCCATCTCGGCTTCAACCTCTGTGTCGCCCCTGATGTCATCTTTCATCCTGTTTAATTTCAAAAGATATTTAAATTTTGCTCTGTCAAACGGTTTTGTATAAAAGTCTGTGTTTTGTTCATCAATGTGGATCTTTTCAATACGAATCAACTTTTTCTCGTAGGAGTCACGGATAAGGTGATGTCGTATTTCAATGTGTTTAGTCTTAGAGTGTTGAACCGGATTTTTCGTCATGTTAATGGTAGCCTCGTTATCTACATATATAGATGTATCAAGAAACTACAATCCATAGTCTCTCATCTGTTGTTATATCTACAAGATTTGAGAACAACAACTTGAAACTGAAACATATTCTGCTTCGCAAGTAGAGAGAGCGACCGTTATTTGCTTCTTGCATTGCCATGTTACTAATCGTGTGCCAAAGAACTTGCAACCAGTAGTTGTAGATTTAGCATTTAGTTTGAAACACTCGAAGTCAGAGTCAAGGTATCCTGCGAGATTGAAGTCGTCATTGCGTGGATATCACAAGTCAGTGCTTGGGCAACCTTTCAGGTATCGAAGAATCCTTTTGACGATCAAAAAATGCAACACTCTTGGACTTGACTGGTACCGTGCATAGAGGCATGTTGGATACATGATATCCGGTCATGATGTTGTGATACACATCAAAGAGCCTATCATCGAATGTTACAAAGTTTCATCAATCTTCACTCCAGTTGTATCTGGTCCGATGCCATGATTCTGAGCTAATGGGATAGTTATTGGTGATGTTTCAGAAATTTTGAGTTTCTCCAAAACGTCGTTCACATACTTCGTTTGATGTATAAAGATATCATCAGGCAATTGATCAACCTGAAGTCCAAGAAAGAACTTCCTTTCCCTCGTAGAACTCATAACGAATTTCTTTTTCATGACTTTTTCAAAATCTTTGCATAGCACATCATTTGTCGAACCGAATATGATGTCATCCGCATAGATTTGTACAATTAAAATGTGTCCTTTGGCTTCCCGCGTGAAGAGGGTGATGTCTACTGTACCTCTAGTAAAACCGTTGTCCTGAAAATATTGGGAAAGCGTCTCGTACCAGGCTCTCAGGGCCTGGTATAAACCGTATAACGTCTTATCTAGTAGATAAACCTTGTCTTTTTGTATCGGATCAACAAACCCCGGTGGTTGGCCGAGTACACCTCCTCTTTCACTTGCCATATGGGAATGCGGACTTGACATCCAATTGATACACTTTAAATCTCTTCAATGACGCGAAGGCAAGGAAGATGCAGATTGCTTCCAATCTTGCCATGGGAGCGTAGACTTTAGTGCAGTCTATTCCCTCTTTCTGATGAAATCCTTGAAGCACGAGTCGAGCTTTGTTTCGAACAATTACTCCTCTATCGTCTCTTTTACACTTGGACCCACTTTGTATTTATCTTTTTATGGTCATGTGGTAGTTCACCAAGTTTCCAAACTTCGAGTTTTTCAAACTGTAGTAGCTTTTCTTGCATTGCATTCACCGAGATTTCTTCTGTGAGAGCTTCCTTGTATGTTTTTGGCTCAATCTGTGACATAAAACATATGTATGAGACTGTTTCTCGTAAAGGTGCAATATTAGTATAAAAACAACTTTGATCCGAATTGATCTAATTTTGCGTTTTGACACTAGTCTTCAACTCTCCAATAATATTCTCTGATGGGTGATACGACAATGTCCTTGGTATAACTTCGTTTGGAATGCTCACTTCGTTTTCTAGATTTATGATATTTTGATCAGCGTCTTCGTTACTTGTGGATGCTTCATTCTGAGCACTTGTTCCTGTGAGTCCCAAACCAGTCTCGAATCACAATGATGGTGATTGACACCACCCAAACACCTATTAATTAGGTGTTTAAATGATATAAGTAAGAAACACAAGAAAAACTAAGATGAAGGTGAAGAATCTTGTCCAAGATGTATCAACCAAAATTTATTAGCAATCCCTTGATGATAATAACATTCATAGATCCTGGATATCGGTTTCAAGCAATCAAATCGGAGGTAAACACAATGATAAACCCAAAACAACCTTGGTCCAATAAACTTAGAGCCAAAAGATTCTAGCGTTCATTATATGTTGCAACTGACCTCCCACCGTAAATATAATTACGCTGGGAGGATAATTACGCCTCCACTGATTAGACACTTTACAAGATATTCAGTTTTAGCCCCTATAGTCTATCTAGCTATTACAAAACAGCTCTAAACTATGAAACTCAAATACTAATGGTCTCAAAACATTCTGACAATATCCCCCTAGACCGGCATACTGAGAGTCTTCATTCCTTGTCTTGAGCTGTAGGGCTGGTTGTTGCTTCCGAAGCGCTTGTTGGTGGTGCAGTTTGAGTAGTCTTCATTCCTTGTCTTGAGCTTTAGGGTTGTCTTTCTTTCTTTCTCTTGCTCTCTCTACTACTCGTTGAAATAGCATTACTTCTTCTAAATATTCGTTGCCAGCTCCGATGTGTATCTTGTGCCCGTAAAGGATGTTCAGGTCAGACAGGAAGAACATAAACACGTCTGTTGGATCAAGGAGTCTAATATCTTCGGTGTCGTTTGATATGAATACTCTCTGCCCCTGCGGGGATGGAGCGACAGAAGTTTTGAGAATTCAAGAGAAGGTCGCTTCACATGTTTTTCCATCATAGAACCACTTTTTGAAGTTTATGAGCATCACTGGCTGTTATGGAGGAATCTTCACCCTGGTAACCACCTTTGCTGGATTAATTACCTATGTGACCTTGCCTTTACAAGTTATCGGGTCTTTGGTGGTCTTTGAGACTTGTCTTCTTGGGCATTGTGGCTTAAACACAATGAATCCACGCACACATTCTTATAGGAAAAGTCCTTTTTAATTTCCTCCAATGCTGCCAATTGTAGGATTTATCAGTTCAAGTTTACCTAGTTCGCGAACATCCCAAGTTGATAAACTTTGCATGTCCTTCCCCATTTGAAAATGTTGGATCACACCCCCCTTCACTTCACTATGAACAACCCAGTCAAGTTACAGTATTTCCAGATTATAATTCTATCAGTCACTTCAGTTTTGTCAATCGTCACAACCTGATAGAAGTCTGGAAGTTTCGCTCGTTCTTTCTTAAAGCATTCAGGGTGATGTGGAGCCACTTCTTCTCCTCCGTTGGTTTCATAAACCACTTCATCCTCCAACCCCCATTCAACAAATTTAGCAGGCATCTAAAATTTGTCTACTTCTTCACTTTCTCCTTCTTCACTAACATCCACTAGCGACTCAAGTTTCTTCTATTTCTTTTCTGCTTCGACAACTTTCTGTTTTTCTTCATTTCTGAATTTGTCGAAGTTTAAAAGATCTTCGCCGATGTATTTGGTTCCCAATTAGCTGCATACAAATCTTTGAGTATTTCATGCATCTAAATCATCCCATCATGCTGAAACTTCAAAAACTCCGTTGATCTGACACAAACTAGTGTAGTGCTTTATTTTTTCTTCTTTGTTCCTTCAATTTCTCTCTAAGCACGTTGGTTTAGTTCACTTGATTTTTAGCAGGCATATTTCTTTTGTTGGAAACAACCCAATTTCTCTTGATAACCGATCATATAACTCTTGGAATGGACGAGGTCTTGCTGGAACTTGTCGAGGAGGTGCTCAAGTTGTTGAAGCTGGCTTGGAAGGGATGTCCTTTGAAGATCCCTCTCTGGTTTTCTCTTTTTGTGAGCAGGGAATTGCTTTAAGTCGTTTCTTGAGGATCAGCGAACAATCCTTCAACAAAGTGATCCAACTATTCTTGTTCCACTGTAACTGCGACGGTGTTTCAGACTCTGTTATCTCTCTTCTCTTCAGCCTTCTCTCTCTCTCTTTTCCGCTTCTCTTACCGGCATGCAAGGCTTGCATCCGTTCAATCTTCTCTCAAGTTGACCCAGCCCTAATACTATCCCCAAGATTCTTTCTGGGTTGGTCATATTCTTTTTTCTTTTCTTTGATCCCCCCTCTTCAATTACTTTCTTGCCTTTGTCTTTTTGCTTACGTACAAACAGGGGTTCTTCTTTGACTTCTGATTCTTGTTCCTCAGCGGTTTATTTTTCTTGCCTCTCTCTAACTTCTCACACATCGTTTCTGTATTTCTTGTTTGACCTTAAAACCGATGGTAGCCTTTCCTCCCTATACATCCAACGGTGCAACATTACCCATTGATCAGTTTTCAATTTCGTAATCTGATGTCCGGTAGGTAACTGAAACTTGTACAATTTTCCATCATGCGGTAGTTGTGATGTTGATCATTGATAAGCAGTTGTACGAATCTTGGAAACATGGCCTATGTTTATTTTTTAGCATTGTCAACCATGCAGTAGAAGATCAACCCAGATATGTTGAAGGGCTGATTTGTACACAAATTCAACATGGCTACCGATCATTCCAACTTCAGACCATCATATCTTCCTTTTCAATGAGCAAGACTTAATGCGAACATATGTAGAATAAACCTCTAGTCCTTTGTCAACTTGTTCCTTTTTATCTCGTTTTACCTTTGAAGTCTCCAACGTAGTTCATCCCCCTGAACCCTTCCTGAATATCTTCTTTTGACAACCTCATTGGATCCTTGGGATTATCACCGAGACACAAAACCTTTCGAACCCTTTCTTCAGTTACAGTCTCTTGCTTATATTAGACTATTGTTGTGATAGTCGTCACTCCGTCGATGATTTTAACTTTTGCAGATCTCTAAAACTCTTCGATTTGTAGGCAGTAGATATCAGGATTTGCTTGAACAGCGTAGCTTAGCTTGCTTCTCGACAACCAATCCATCACGTCTTCAAATTATCTTCTGGTGGATCTAGTGTGATTGGCTGGTTGTGTTTTCTTATTCAGTCCCATGCTATTTGTTTTGCCATTTCTTAAAACACCAAAACGAGCCAAGTGAGATTTGGCATCCGAAGCGTGATTAATAAGTTAGTTTAATATTTACAGAATAAATAAAATAAAAAATTAGAAATTACAATTAAAATAAAAGCCTAAATACGCTAATAAAAACGTTGACTAGATATTAATTTTGTCGGTTAAAAAATATTTACACTGGTTAAAAAGGTATATACGCCGGTAGTTATGGTTTAACTATGCGGTGATGTTTACGAGTTATGTCAAAAGCGCCTGTTGTTTACGCTAAAAATTAATTGCATAATAGAATTAGACCACGAGTTCTTGATCAGCGTAGATGTTGAACATCTACGCTGATTACCCGACATAATAGTCAATTACGCCAGTTGTTCAAACTCGCGTTCGAGACTTAAAAACACAACCCATTGTCTTCATCTAAATACAATGTAATCAAGATAAATACGCCATCTTCGTATATTTCTTGATAAACCCCATTAGAACCCCAAATTGATCATATTTCAAAACGCAACCTAATCTCCGAGTCATTGAGATTAGCTTATATGATGATGTCTGATAAGATGCGATGTTCGATATTTTCATTACCTTGACACACTCTTGTTCGATTACTCTGAAAATGGCTCTGATTAAAGTGATGATATGTTTGTATGTGAAAGTTTAAGATGAAGGTAAATATGGATAAGGTTTTACTGGTTTCAACAAGAACTTATTGTTATATATAGATATCAAAATTTACTATCCAGCATAATTAATAATTACACCAGGAATATAAATACGCGGCCCCTAGAAGTTTTGAAGGATTCTTCAAATCTAAGAAATCCAAACCATATACGCTCAAAAATTTCAAACTTTCTCAAAAAACGTGCCTTTTTTGCTAAAAGTTTATCCAGAAATAAAAAATAACTTTCAGAAAAACAAACGTTGGCAATTTGAACAAAGAAACTCATTTTTCGAACCGAGGGATTTCCTTTTTCGCATTTTTCTTTGGTTTGACACTCCTTGACGTTCCTGCAAAAGATCATACAAGCAACACTTGTTAGTTTATTATTTTAATTTTGATTATCAAGGCACAAGAAAAACTGTCAATATGTTTGTCCCCTTAAATCCATGCATCCTTCTTTCAACATGCTTTTGGTGAGCGTTTTATCATGTTGTGGTAATAGTGACAAAACTTGAAATGGACCCCACTCAAGCTAGAAAGGTAGAATATTATGTCTGTAAGTCCCGCATCATGACATACCCCCGCGATCAAGGTATGCACAAAGCTTCTGCATAATAGGTGAGTGTAATGAATTTCATTCGTTTTAAGAGATACAAGATCAGCGCATTGGTGAACAGGTATGTACATTCATACAGTCAAAGCGACTAATGTTTTCCTGACCAGGGTTAGTCAGATACCTCAATGTAGTACGATTACCTTTGAATGGCTCATTTAGTTGAGCTTTTTCAATCTTAGGGTTTTTAGCCTCTTTGACTCTTTTGAAAATATATCATAATCATGTCTAGGTCTGCATATATCTGAATGCAATAGAAGAGCGACTATGATATCCCCAAATGATAAAACAATATAAAGACCCGAAATCTTGGATTTTAGCAATCTCTCAACGCAAGATTTAAGATCATTAAGCCATATGCCGCACCGTGTTACGCACCAAATACACAATATTGTGGGTATCCAGAATTTTTATGGAAGATTTATCTTTTGTCGCCTAATATGTAAGATTTAGTAGTGTTCTATCATTTCTTTAACAAACAGGTACATCGAGCGATCAAATTTTATTTTCTTGATAACCTCCCCCCCTAAAATTTTATTTCATATGTCCATTGCCCAAAATGAAATTTTAATAAACAGAATATCTTTTTGATGGGCACAATTTTAAGATACTTGTTTTTCTTTGAAAGTGGTTTTTTTAAGATAGAGTATGTACAAACGGTTATCACAACAAAGCTTATTACCACTTAAGGAAATTAATCATTTCCAACCAGGTTACCAACTGGTTGAAACAAGCTTTATCAAAGGCTTTCATAAAGATGTCGACTTTCTTTTGCGTAGTATCCACTGACACCTCATGAACGTATCCTTTTTCGTACGCATCTCGAATCGCATGAATGTGAATCTCGATATGTTTAGTTCTCGATTGATGTATTGGATTCTTCATAATTCCTAGACACGCCTCGTTGTCGACGAATATTGGAGTCTTCATAATGTTGATCTCGTAATCTAGCTACTGATTTTGTATCCAAAGAACTTGTGAACAACTTTAGGCTGTCATATATTCAGCTTGAGTAGTAGAGGTGGACACTATTGTCTGCTTTTTGGTTTGCCACGATATTACACAATTCCCTAAGAACTGACAACCTCCCGAAGCTAATTTTCGATCGACCTTACAACCTGCATGGTCACTGTCAGGATAAGCAATTAGATCAAAATTACTATCTTTAGGATATGAAAGTCCACGCTTGGATGTTCCTTTCAGATAGCGGAAGATTCGTTTAACCGTAGTTTTATGAGATTCTTTAGGATTCGTCTAAAAACGAGCACAAATAAAGACAACCCATGTAACGTCAGGCCTACTTGCGGTCAGATACATCAACGAGCCTATCATTGAGAGATAAGAGGACTTATACACGGGTTTTCCTTGAAGATCAGGGATGAGCTCAGTTTGAATTGCAAACGGAGTGCTTGTAGTTTACAATCATTCATACTGTATTTTTCAAGATTATCTCTAATGTATTTTGCTTGATGAATGAGGATTCCATCTTCTCGTTTCTTCACCTCTAATCTCAAGAAAAATGTGAGCTCCCCCATCATGCTCATTTCGAACTTTGCTTACATAACCTTCTCGAATTCCTTGCATAGCGCTTCATCCATTGACGCAAATATGATATTGTCTACATAAATCTGAACCAACATCACATTGTCTCCGATCCTTTTTGTGAAAAGAGTCATGTTGATTCTTTCTCTTGTGTATCCACATTCTAGAAGATATGTTGACAAAGTCTCACACCAAGCCCGAGGATCTTGATGAAGACCATAGAGAGCTCTGTTAAGCTTGTATTATCGTTGAAAAACATAAACTTCTTCTTTCACCTTACCATACAGAAACACACTTTTCACATCCATCTTAAACACTTTGAAGTTTTTGTACGATGCATACGCCAAAAATATTCTAATAGCTTCCAAACATGCCACCGGAGCAAAAACTTCTTCATAATCAATCCCTTCCTCATGTCGAAAACCTTAAACTACCAATCTTGCCTTGTTCTTGATAACCACGCCACAATCGTCCATTTTGTTATGGAACACCCATCTTGTGACAATTGGATACTTCCCTTCTGGTAAGTCGACCATTTCCCACACTTTAAGCTTACGGAACTAAGATAGTTCTTCCCGCATGGCTTGTACCCAGCTGGAGTCTTGAATGGCTTCTTCTATGTCATTTGGTATGGATTGTGAAAAAAAAGCAACATACAATACTTTATTAATAACATATGTCTGTCCACAAGTGCACACACCTTTTTCCACAGAACCAATGAAGTTCTCAAGAGGATGATTCCAATTTCTTTTGTAACCTGTGTTCATATGGGTTTCAATTTGCTGAGGTAGATTGGTGAAGTGTTCATCAACATAGATGACTCGAGGTCCAACTTCTTGAATTGGTTCATCCACATTCTTCTGTGAAGAGGAAGCATCATTTGCGAATGCATTCTCAGCCGTAGTGTCACCATTTACTTCTTCAAAGGGAAGGATTGGATCAGCTGAAAAGGGAGTGAAACGAGTGGTGAAGGGAGTGAGACCAATGTCTGAAGAATCTAACTATGGTTCAATTTGAGTGGTTTCAGCAGGTTTGGTTTTAGAAATGGTTTCAGGAATGCCAATTGTAGGTCGCCTAGTCCTTATGTATCTTGACAGAATCGTCTATCTAATCTAGAGTGCGGAATCCCCTAGATCAGATTTCACAGAAACAAGAAAAAGAACACGAACACAATTCCTTTAAACAGTCTTCTAGTGATTATCCAACACAAATATGTTTACAATCAATTCAAGACTCGTCTCTCAATCTCTCTGAATAACTAAATCAGCAACACAGCAATAGAACCAGCAACTAACTGAGCAACTCGAACAATAGAACCATCAACCTAAACCCTAATGCAAACTTTCCTTTATATAGAGATAGGATATGCATATGGGCTAGGGTTTCCTACATGGACTGCTAATGGGTTTAAAGCCCAATTCGCCTACCATACACTATTTTGTGTCTAGTTCAGCCCAATTACTTCTAATTCACTAATACAAAACTAAACCCGCTAATCGTTTATCATTTTACTAATTACAAGATATCCAAAGACCAAATCTAAGCTGTTGTCACAAATATGCACCAACAAACTCCCCCTTGACAATAGCTTCATAAAATAACTTAGTCTTCAGTCTTCTTGCAATCTTAAACATCTTTGAAAAACATTGGTCTTTGGATAGCTTCAGCTTTAACAGCTTCTGTCGGCAACAGACTCCCCCTAAGCTGATGTATCCAATCACCAATCTTCTAAATCGTTAGCGTTGAGTTAACTCCAGTTTAGTCCTTGCATAGCAATCTTCAAACTCTTCAACTTTGTCTGCAATGTAGAAAGGAGGTTCTACCAAGCAACCAAGCAAACTCCTCTTCACCAAACTTCTCAGCAACACACTGCTACAATCTGTATACTATAAAACAAATATCTTGAGAAACCATAAGAATTTTTCAACACAAGTTAAACAAATTATTATTATTCAAGAGATAGTCAAACTGTATCACAGATTAAGCACTTCTCAACTCAAACCATATACTCAAAATGTTAAACACCATGAACCTACAGAATCTTAAAAATTTTAAACTCATTTTCTAACACCGTCTCCCCCTATCCGTAACAAATCCTCCATGAACAACTAATATCCGTACATTAAAAATATACAAGAAAATGAAATATTTTTGGATTTTTATATTTTCTGAAAACAAATAAATCACGAAATAATAAACACTCTATTTTTGTGAGTATCACCGGTAAGAAGATCATATCAGCAACATTAAACTGTTTTCACACTATCTGATTATTCTATATGCAATATCCATGAAAGCAGTTCAAGACGATTACCAATATTGTTTATCCACTTAAACAAAATGCATGAACATTTCAAGTTCCATTACCTCGTGATCTGTTTATATAATTTATACAGATATACTAGTGTGTCCCACTTCAGGACATACCCCCGCGATCAAGGTATGCACACAAATTCATCGTAGTAGGTGAGTATACCGAAATTCATCCTTTTGGATTTACAACGTTAGATAACTGGTGATCAGGTCAGTACTCCTATACAACAAAGAGACCAAATATCCAACGAGGGTTAGGACAAATACCAAATTTTGGTACGAATAATGCAATTTGCACATTTGAATGACTCTCTAGGAGAGCTTCTTCAATTTTTGGGATTTGGCATTTTTGCTCTTTTAAGATATCCTGGTTGTGCCTAGGTCAGCATATATCTAGATGCAGCAGAAGGACAACCTTGATACCCCGGATGAAATAACGATATAAAGACCTAAAACCTTAGATTTTGGCAATCTATCAACGCAAGATTTAAGGTTATAAAACCATACGCCACTCATATATTACCCACTCATACATAGTTTATTATATTTGTATCACAAAGGTAAGTTGATTATTTCATGCCTTTTGCCTACAGGTACATCATATGATGAAGCTGCTCTCACACTTAAGCAATTTTCTTTTAAATTCAGTATGACAATCTAACTTGCTGATATACTATCATTTCTTCTTATCCACACAGTAAAATCCATTTTTTATTTTCTATTTCTTTTTATTTTTTTTATTTTTGAAAAACAGTAAATTATTTACAAACTTCTTTTGTGGAAAAATGGTTATTCATGATTCCCCATCCCGTTGAGTTCAACTAAATGTTCAAAGCGAGCCCTGTCAAATGCTTTTGTGTAAAGATATGCCAGGTTATCTAGTGTGTCGACTCGATGCAGTTCAATTAATTTCTTTTCAGCACAATCCCAAATAAAATGATGACGAATGTCAATATGTTTTATGCGACTGTGTTTTACGGGATTGTTGGTGATTGATATAGTGGCATTATTGTCTATCATAATAGGAGTACGAGTGAAATTCAAACTGTAATCGCGCATCTGCTGTTGGATCCAGAGAACCTGAGAGCAACAGCTACCCGCAACAATATATTTAGCTTCACACGTCGAGGTAGACACGCAGACTGCTTCTTGCATTGCCATGACACGAGCCACCCTCCTAAGAACTGACAACCACCTGTGGTAGACTTCCTTGTAGATTTGCATCCTCCAAAGTCCGAATCAGTGAAAGCAACAAACTTCAAATCACTAGCAGCTGGATACCATAACCCAAGTTTAGGTTTCACCTTCAAGTAACGAAGAATCCGCTTCACCGCTTTCATGTGGGACTCCTTTTGATTCGCTTGATATCTGGCACAAAGACATACTGCGAACATGATATCTGGTTTTGAAGTAGTCAAGTACATCAGAGAACCAATCATTGCCCTGTATTGAGTTGGATCAACATCCTCCACACTCTCATGATCTAGACCAAGATTGTGATCCTCACAGATAGGTGTATTGAAAGGAGCGCAATCCTCCATTTTGAAATGAGACAAAATGTCATACATATACTTTGTCTGATGTATAAACATCCCATCCTTCTTTTGTGCAACTTGTAAACCCAAAAAGTAGAATAATTCACCCATCACACTCATCTCCAACTTTCTCTTCATTACCTCTTCGAAATCCTGACACATGTTCTCATCAGATGACCCAAAGATGATGTCATCTACGTATACCTGTACCAGCAGAAAGTCTTCCTTCTTCCTTTTAATGAACAATGTATTGTCAATCTGACCTCTTTCAAAACCATGTTTTAACAAATGGCTGACAGTGTCTCATACCATGCCCTGGGTGCCTGATGCAACCCATACAATGCCTTATCAAGTCGATAGACTCGATCTGGATAGTCTAGATCAATAAACCCCCATCTGGTTGTTAGACATATACCACTTCTTGGGCTTTCTCGTAAAGAAATGCACTCTTCACGTCAAGTTGGTAAACTTTGAAGCCCTTGAATGAAGCAAAAGCTAGAAACAAACGAATCGCTTCCAACCTTGTGACTGGTGCGAACACTTCATTATAATCAATCCCCTCTTGCTGATTGAACCCTTTCACTATCAATTGAGCCTTATTCCTTATCACGATCCCTCGGTCATCTTTCTTGCACTTGAACACCCACTTAGTGCCTATTTCCTTCTCTCCTTCAGGCAAGTCAACTAGCTCCCAAACTTTCATTTTCTTGAACTAGGCTAGTTCCTCTTGCTAGCTTCAACCCAACAGTTGTCTTTTAGAGCCATATGAACATTCTTCGGCTCCTCTTGGGCAATAAAGCAGCTATACAAACATTCATGAATCAACCCAGTCTTCTGAATCGACGTAAACAAACGGGAACCTTCGAGCACACCTCTTCTTGTCTGAACACCTGCCGCAGCATCACCAATGATGTTTTCAACTGGATGATCTTTGTGTACACGTGTGGTAGCAATGGTGTCAACAACCAGATTATCTCCCAGATTAGATCCAACCTCCCCCTGAATGTTAGCAAATGGATTAATGAAGTCCTCCCCCTTAATAGGTTCAGACTCACTATCACTGGAGTCCTCTGGAGCTGCACTAGAAGAAGTTTCTGGACCATCTGTCATCGACCCTGGATCTAGGAAGTCACACTCTCCATCTTCACTGATCACAGTATGGATCACTTGCGACTCATCTGCATTAGAAAAATCAGGAATATTAAATGATTTAAAAACACTGTCATAATCATATAATATAGGAGGACCACTCGTTGATTGTTGAGGTGAATAATTAGTGATTTACATGTTAAACACCAACTCAATTTTACCAGTTTTTAGATTTAAAACCCTTTTATTCTGTGTTCCAGGTATATAGCCTAGAAAGTAACCCTCATCAGCTACTTCAGTGAATTTTTGCTTATCTTTGTTTCGCACAATGGTGCAGGGTAATCCAAATGGTTCAAAGCCTTTTAAGTTTGGTTTTCGGTTAAACAATAGTTCGTGATATGTTTTGTTAAACCGTTTAACCGTCAAAACTTTGTTCAGGACATAACTAGTTGTGTTCATAGCTTCTCCCCAGAAAAGAACTGGAAGCTTTGAATCAGATAGCATAGTCCTTGCGGCTTCAATCAACGTCCTGTTTTTCCTCTCAGCGACTCCATTCTGTTGAGGTGTATAAGGAGCAGAAAATTGATGTTCAATTCCTTTGCGAAGATAATAGAGATCTAGAATCTGATTCTTGAACTCCGTGCCATTATCACTCCTTACCCTCTTGATCCGTACATTATGAACATTTTCCAATTTTATAAAAAGATCTATCAGCATCTCCGCTGTCTCATCTTTTGTACATTCACCGGACCGAATAGATCCATATGAAGTAGTTCATAAGGGGCATCTATGGAATTTACTGTTTTAGACTTGTGAGGTTTCTTATGTTGTTTTCCCTTTTGACATGGAAGACATTTATCTTCCACGTGAAACCTCTGCACCGGCACCCCCTCCACTAAACCATTTTTAATAATATATTTCATTTTTCGGTAGTGGGTGTGGGCCATGTGTCTGTGCCACTGCAATGACTCAGCCTCAGATGCTTTTGATAGTGAACACGCCACCACAGTAGAAGAATCCTTAGCACCCATGTCCATGACATAAGTGTCGTTTCTCCTTGGCGCTCTCATCACTATCCAGTCATTCGGTATCACCAAACCAGGTTTCAACACCAAAGCTTCAGACTTTGTTAAGTGGACCGAGTGACCCTTGTCGCAGACTTGAGACACGCTCATCAGATTGTGCTTCAGTTGCTCCACATAGTTCATTTTGTCCAGTGTGATCTTCCCGTTAGTCACTTTTCCTCGACCGGTAATGTGCCCTCCTTTAGCACCTGAAAAATTCACATAACCCCCATCTATATTCTCAAACTCCGTCAGCAGCCTCGCATCCCCTGTCATGTGCCTGGAGCAGCCATTATCAACATACCACAAGTTGATAATCCTCCTTAGCAGCTCCTGCACCATCCAACAAAATTAGTTAGATTGGGGGACCAAAGCCTTAATGGTCTTGTGTCTTCCAGATTCATCAACTATGGAACCATCCATCCAGTATCCATCACTCCTAACAGGAGTCTTGGATCTTAGACCTGTTGATGGAAATGGTTTTTGATTTCCACTAGGTTTGTGGTCCTGAGGTTTCCTAACCATGTT
This sequence comes from Scalesia atractyloides, assembly GCA_947069175.1. Taxonomy (NCBI): domain Eukaryota; kingdom Viridiplantae; phylum Streptophyta; class Magnoliopsida; order Asterales; family Asteraceae; genus Scalesia; species Scalesia atractyloides. The sequence continues at coordinate 46,576,359 of CAMTDV010000027.1, forward strand.
TGGACTTTGCGACCTTATGATTTTGGTGCCATGAATTTTGATGATGATAATTTCTAAAGCCATCGTTATAAAAATTTCGACTACCAACATTCTGTTATCGATTTTGATATTGACCTTGACTTCTGAAATTATTTGATGGACCATTAAAGTTATTCATTCTTGGTGAACTACTTCTAGGTCTATCATATCTGCCTGATGTAGATGCAGGCTGAAATCTTTGTTGATTTCTTTGAAAACGAGGAACTTGGTGAGTTCCTTTTTCAGCCTTATCTACACCAACAGCAACACTCTGTTGCTTGGTAGCAGATATCTTTGGTGAGTTAACCTTCTTCTCACCATCACCACTTTTTGCTGGTGATTTTTCTCTCTGCCTCTCACTTACCTGTGCTTCGCTCTTTTTGTTAGGACGGCAACTAGCTACATGTCCATTTTCATGACATTTGAAGCTTGATTTTCTAGCCGAAGACTACTTAACTGAAGCCTCTTGCTTAGATTCATCAGGCAATGATGATGATGATGATGATGATTCCTTCGAAGGATCTTGTTTAGTTTGCTTAACTTCTCATTTTTATTGTTTTTGTTCTTAGCAAACTGCACATTAGACTCTTTAGTAATAACAGGGACCTCTTCGTTCATATCACTCCCTTTAACAAAATCAACCTTTTTAACAAAAAAATGTTTTTGAGTCTTAGGGTGTGTATTTTTTGTTTTCAAAACTGGTTCCCTATTATTATCCTTCTTGGCATTCTCAGAACCATCAACACTTCTTGATGTGGAACTACCAGGTGTAGTTAACGCAAAGTCTGTAAGCTCTTCTTCATTTGGCAAGAAAGAATAGTCATGACCAAGTGGTGGTGGAACTTCATTCAAACCTTTGAATCCCACACAAGTCTTGTCATTACTCTTCTTCAAGCCATTCATCATGTGTTTCATGAAAAAAGATGAATCTCTGAATTGATTTAGTTTCTTTTCAAGCTCACAAATTTTAAGTTGTGCTTCAGACAACTCTTTACACTTTTCAGAAACCTCTTTTGTTTTCTCACTCATCATATCATGAGCTAAGTCAATAACTTGAAGTTTTTCATTAAGCTTACAGGTTAGAATATTGATTTCTTCTTCATAACCTTTAATTTTCTTCAAGTATAATGACTCATTTCGTTTTACGAAAAAGTTTGATTCTTTTAGGTTCAGAGCTCATTGACCCGAATTTGGTTTTGATTGGTTAAACGGTCAACCTCACTTTGCAGTTCACGACACTTCAAACAAACAGAACTACCAGAGTTAGAACATACCACGCCTGTTGATTTGCTTAGGTCAGCCATGAAAGCATCAAAATCAGCAGCCATCTTCTTGTCTATAGCAATCTGTTCCCCATTAGCCTTCTCAGCTACCTTCTCTTGCTCTCCTTCAGCATCAGCTTTCAATTCTTCATCAACACATGTAGCTATCTCAGCCATAAACGCCTGTGATGCATTGTTATTATTCTCTAGATGAACACTCCAATCATAAGAACCCCTCTAGCAGTAGAAATCAGGGCCTTTGATCCAGTGTTGTTTGATGCATTCTTGTTGCTTGAACCATGACCAGGAGAATCTTGAAAGGATGAACTAGAACGAGATTCAGACTTAGGTCTTTGACACTCTCTAGCGAAATTTCCATAGTTGTGACAATTGTAACACTTCACTTTCGACTTGTCAAACCCCACACTCTTGCCAACGAACTTCCTGCCCGTTCTGTTCATGAACCTCTTTACCCTTCTAGAGATCATGGCCATCTGCCATTGCAAATCCATCTCCTCTAAGTCATCAGGGTCGATCTGATCATAATCTTCATCAAACGTAGCAGGATCAGATATTTTTCCCTGAATAGAGTTCTTCGTAGGAAGAAACGAAAGAAGCAAGCAATGCTAGGTGATCTTCAGCACTTTTCACACTCAGAGGCATAGACTTAGAACTGTTGTTACTTGATTGTTGTCTCTTAGCCCCTGACGAGCCTCCCGAAGCAGCAACAAAACATACTTTGCCATCAGAGTTTATCACGATCTACTCATTCTCACATGAGAGAAACGCAGTTGTAGTATCACTAGAAGCATTGTTGTAAGAGGAAGGTGTAAGACCTTTATAAATCCCCAGATCTTGAACCTGATCATAACCCGTTTCCTTCTTCTTCATATTGAGCTCATAAGCTCTCAATTTCCCAACAATCTCTTTCAATTATTTCTTTTCATAATCAGCTTCACCTTTTATCATCAAAGTATAGATATCCCACTTTGCATGTAAAGCATCCAGCAACTTGTCATTTATCTTCACATCCGTGTATCCCTCTATGTCATAATTATCCATTTCTGACATCAGATGATAGTATCTCGTGATAATATCTTCAAGGGACTCATTCTTCATGCCTTTAAACACAGCAAATTGTTTCTTCAGCAGATCCACTTTGTTCTTCTTCACATCAGTATTGCCCTCATATCTCTTCTCTAGGGTATCCCACATCTCCTTTGATGTAGTATAACACTTGAATGTATGTTTGATGCCATCAGGTAACGACATCTTTATAGCAGCTAAGGCTTTCTTCTCAGACTCATACATTCTCTTCTCAGCTTCAGACATATTCACATAAGCAGTAACACGTTGTCTATCCTTAAAATCATGCGTTAGGTTAGCATACCCATCTTGAATACAGATCCACATCCGTGTGTCCTGATATTTAATAAAGGATTGAAACCTATCCTTCCAAGTAAGATAGTTCTATACATTCAGCATCTTTGGAGGTTTGTTTGTGGTGCCAACCTCATGCTTCATTCTTAACAATTCATTTAGGTTAGACCTATTCGACATTTTTACTGAACCGGCTTGTTAAAAACGTTAAACTTGTTCGAAATGGGTGGTTACCAAATTATACCATTAGACTCGTCTCGACGATACGATTCTAATGATGTATATTGTCCGATTATGATTTTTGGAATTTTCATGCATTTTTTTGTCCTAAAAATCACACGAGTCTAACTATCCAACCGGTTCGTCAAAATGGTCTATGGATCAATTTCTATGTACGAAAACGTTTAACTCTGGTTACGTCAGCTGGTTAACTTTCCACCTTTTTGTGTATAACTCGAAAAAGTGTCAAATCCGGAACAGTAATCTGAATTGATAATCCGAAATGGTGATCCGGAATAGTGATCCGAGATGAAATCCGGAATGCACTGATCTGATCCGAAATGGAAATCCGGAATAGACTATTCTGATCCGAGATGGAATTTGAAATAACTTCTGATATGAAATTCAATCCGAAATCTAATCCGAAATGAGCTTTTCAGATCCGAATTACACTTCTGATGATCCGAAATTCAGATTTCTGATCCGAAAATCAAGTCTGCAATCCGAAATGCTTCACTTTTTGATCCGGAATGCAAGTCTTCAATCCAGAATCCTTCTGTTAATCCGAAATCACTGCTGAAACCCTAAAATAGCCGCCGAAACCCTAATTCGGCCGTCACAAACTTCAAGAACAGCCTCCAAACTTCCAAAAACTCCAATTTTCTGCTGTTACGATTCTAGATAGAGCAAAATCAAGAGCCAAATGCTCTGATACCAATTGTAGGTCCCCTAGTCCTTATGGATCTTGACAGAATCGTCTAACTAATCTAGAGTGCGAAATCCCCCAGATCAGATGTCACACCTCGACCCGCAGTGGAATAAGAGTCGGGGCATAATTGGGTTATCACCAAAGCTCATGATGTTTACTAATATGTTTCATATTTATTAAATTCAAATTACATCTCAAAGTTCAAGTCAAATTCATACAATACAAGGAAAGGAAAAATTAACTAAAACAATCCAAAATCTAAACTGGTTTATTCTTCTAGGTCACCCTATATGTTTCTTGCTTCCACTTGATCACCTGTAGCATGTGTAAAAATGGGGAATTTTGGGTCAACAAAAGTTGGCGAGTGAACCTTATTAAAAACATTTGTTATTGATTCCTTGTTGTAATTAATATTGAAAATTGTGCAATAATCATACATGAACAAAGGTATGTAAACAAACAATCACAAACACCTTGCATGAGTATATGATATAAATTACAATGTATATGTTGGCAACATCTCGTTCACGCTCATAGGTAATGGGGAACGGACGGCCTATGATGATGTATGTGAGATCAAGGTTCAATCAAACGGAGCCGATCTTATGTTGGCAACGCCTCGTTCACGCTCATAGGTAATGGGGACAGCTCACGCTCATAGGTAATGGGGAGCGGCGGCCTATGATAAAGGATGTACTGAAAATGATAACTTTAATCTAAACATTAACCACACAAACAATAAATATCTATTTACAACACATTTGATCATGAATATGATGAATGCACAAGTGTTTAATTTAAATAAATAATAGCGACACATGATACACCCCAAAATGTGATTAAAACGGGGAATTGGTAGAGATTCACTCACTTTGGGTGCGTTCGGTGGATGATGTTGAATGCGCACGAGTTTAGAGGATTGATTGACGAGAAATAACTAACCTAGTTAATAACGAAAAGGTACGGTAAGTAAGTAGATTTTTTTAACAATTTTAATAGGATTTTGGATATATTTTTGTGAGTTTAAGGCTATTTTCTAACTTTAAAAACGTTATTTTTAAGTATTTTTAATTGATTTTTAAATTTAATAAATAAATAAAAATAATAAAAAAATGTTGACTTTTGACCGTTGACCGGTTCGGTTGTGAATATTATTGCACTGAGTGAGACTCGAACCCGTGACCTCCCGTACGCGTGCACGCAGCTCTACCAACTGAGCTACGTGTCTAACCCGAAATATTTCTGTTTTTAATTATATTGATATACTATTTAACTTAATCCGAAAATCATTTATTTAAAAAGGATTTAACTGTATCAGCCCGGTGATCTCCACAGGTCTCGAACCCGGGACCTGTGGTTTAGTTTGGCACACAGTCCACCGCTGGACTGTGTGTCTAACCTGGTAAATATTCCGGTTTTTATTATATTTAACATCTTACTGTGAGAACCCGGTTCGGTTTTAAAAAGAAACATTTTTATTTTTGAGGTTAGGATTGTGATAGGAATCGAACTCGCGACGTATGTGTGTTTGTTTGCACACAGTCCACCGCTGGACTGTGTGTATAACCCGTTCATAATATTGATTTTAATTAATCTTATAACATACACGACTTCGTCTTCTTCGCTCAAAACACAGACAACGGTTAACCAAACTGTTTGTTTAATTCGATTAACGAACATTATAAGTAATTGAAAGGTAATTGAACGGAGAGGGTTTGGGGAAGGATGTACCGAACAGGTGTCTTTCACAGAACTCCGGCAAGGATTCGTCGGCTCTATTTTGTGAACTTCGGCTGTTAGGATCAATTAACAGTTTGGATGTATTAGATGTGAAATTGAACTACTGAGCAACGATTATCAGTAGGTTTAAATGATCATACAGGCTCACAGCGTGATTCTGGAAATTTCCGAAGTTTTCCGGCGAAAGCAGAATTTCCGACAACTTCGTCTGGGATTGATTCTGGGTGATAGATTGATGTTAGTAATGGTCTAACAATGGAATAGAATAGAAAGAGTCGAGGTATTTACCGTGATGATGTGAGTCTCGGTTTTCCGGCGAAAGTCCAGCGATGGCAGAAAAATTCCGGCGAGTGAAATTGCGTCGAGAATTGGTGTGATTGAGAGCGAAAAGATTATCAGAGGCTAGAGTGTGTATTTATAGGGAAGAATATCGATGAATTGGGTCTGATTACCGTCTTGATTCGTTGGTCAATTATTTTCCGGCGGTTATGACTGATGTCGCAGAGTGGACATCGGTTATAACCGATGTAAGAGTTATTATGCACGTTAAGTCACAAGAAACCGACGATAATTGGCGAAATCGTCGGGATTTCCGGCGACTGCGAAATGGGCGCGTCGCTGACTGTTTTTGAAAACGAGTTTTTGTTATTTGAATTAATTGTTTTAATATATCATCAGAAGGCACAAGTGGCGGAGTGGTTTGGTGTATGCGAGTTAAGGCTTTGAGGTTCCCGGCTGACCCGGGTTCGACTCCCGGCAGCCGGTTTTTCTTTTTAATTAATTTATTTTTATTTTTAACAATTATCATTTATAAATTCTAATTTGTTTATTAATTATGTATCGTTTAAAATTAAAATAAGTCATAAATAAACAACAAAAATTTAAAACTGATTGTTCGATTAATAAACGAAGTGGGTTTTGAAAACCCGTTTTTCGACGGATGTTACAGTATCCCCTACTTTTAGAGATTTCGTCCCGAAATTTAAGTAGTAGTGGTAACAGGAAATAGACGTGGGTAATTCTCGCGCATTGAGTCTTCACGTTCCCAAGTAAACTGAGGTCCTCGTTTCGACTCCCAGCGTACCCTGACAATTGGAATGCGGCTTCGTCTTAAACGTTTCTCTCCGAAGTCCATAATTTCTACTGGTCTTTCAATGAAATGCATAGATTCATCGACTTGAATGTCTTCTAGAGGAATATGGAGATTTTCATCGGCGAGGCACTTCTTCAAGTTCGATATGTGGAATGTAGGATGAATTTTGTTGAGTTCCTCTGGTAGGTCAAGCTTGTATGCTACAGGTCCTACTCTTTCGAGTATCTTGAAAGGTCCTACGTAGCGTGGTGCTAGCTTGCCTTTTTGGCCAAAACGAACTGCTCCCTTCCACGGCGATACTTTTAAAAGTACTTGGTCACCAATGTTAAATTCCAAGGGCTTTCGTCGTTTGTCTTCATAACTCTTTTGACGACTTTGTGCCGCTAGAAGGTTGTTTCGAATTTGATGAATCTTGTCTGTTGTTTCTTGTATTAATTCCGGACCGGTGATTTGAGCTTCTCCAATTTCGTGCCAACATATTGGTGATCGGCACTTACGACCATATAACGCTTCGAAAGGTGCCATGCCGATACTTGAATGATAGCTGTTGTTGTACGAAAATTCAACTAATGGTAGATGAGCGTCCCAATTCCCTTTGAAGTCTATGACACATGCTCAAAGCATGTCTTCAAGAGTTTGGATGGTGCGTTCAGATTGTCCATCAGTTTGAGGGTGATAAGCGGTACTGAGGTCTAATCGTGTACCCAAAGCGGCTTGTACGGCTTGCCATGTTCGTGAAGTGAAACGACCATCACGATCTGAAATAATGCTTAACGGTACACCATGACGGCTTACGATTTCGCTGATGTAGATACGAGCTAATTTTTCATTCTTGAAGTCCTCGCGAATCGGAATGAAGTAAGCTGATTTTGTAAGACGATCAATGATTACCAATATAGTGTCATACCCACCAGAAGTGCGAGGTAACCCAGTAATGAAGTCCATGGTTATGTTTTCCCACTTCCATACAGGTATTTCAGGTTGGACTAGAAGTCCTAAGGGTCTTTGATGTTCAGCTTTCACTTTAGAACAGGTAAGGCACTTGGAAACAAAAACAGCAATATCCTTTTTCATGCCAGGCCACCAGTAGGTGTATCTAAGGTCTTGATACATCTTGTCGGCTCCTGGGTGTACAGAGTATCGTGTCTTGTGCGCCTCTTTCATAAGGAAATCGTGAAGGTTATTGTGATTGGGAATCCATATGCGATCTAGATAATATAGAATGCCGTCAGATTTTGTTTCGAGTTTAAGTTCTGCTCCACAAGATAACTCATTGCGTATGTCGTATTCTGTTATGGAAACATGTTGAGCTTCTCGGATTTGATCTTTGATGTCGGTTATGATTTGCGAACATAGAAGACGAATGGAGTTCGCATAACCCTTTCGACTGAGTGCATCGGCCACCACATTTGCCTTGCCAGGATGATACCGAATTTCACAGTCGTAGTCATTAAGAAGTTCGACCCATCTTCGTTGCCTCATATTCAACTCCTTTTGGTTAAAGATATGCTAGAGGCTCTTATGGTCAGTGTAGATTTCACACTTGGTACCATAGAGGTAATGTCTCCATATCTTAAGAGCGAACACAATGGCTCAAAGTTCTAGGTCGTGGGTAGTGTAGTTCTTCTCATGAGTTTTGAGTTTCCTAGAAGCATAGGCTATCACTTTTCCCCTTTGCATTAATACACAGCCTAATCCCTGCCCTGATGCGTCGCAATATACTACAAAGTCATCGCAACCTTCGGGAGTGTGAGGATAGGTGCGTCACAAAGTTTTTGCTTAAGGGTTTGGAAGGCTTCTTCTTGATTAGGTCCCCATATGAAGGGTTTTCCTTTGTGTGTCAAAGCCGTGAGTGGTACAGCAATACGAGAGAAATTTTAAATGAAACGGCGATAGTAACCAGCCAAACCAAGGAATGATCTTACTTCGGTTGGTGTACATGGCGCTTGCCATTCTTGTACTGCTTTGATCTTTGAGGGGTCGACATGTATTCCCTTGTCATTGACGACATGTCCAAGGAATTGTACCTCTTTTAACCAGAATTCGCATTTGGAGAACTAAGCGTAGAGCTTTTTGGTTCTTAAGAGCGTGAGGATGAGTCGAAGGTGCCATTCATGATCAGTTTTGGACTTTGAGTAAATGAGAATGTCGTCGATGAAGACTATAACAAAACGATCGAGATAGGGTTTGCAAACTCTGTTCATTAGATCCATGAAGACAGCTGGAGCGTTGGTTAGACCAAATGGCATGACCATGAATTCATAGTGACCATAACGAGTTCGGAAGGCGGTCTTTGGGACGTCTTCTTCATGTACTCTGAGTTGATGATAGCCAGAACGAAGGTCGATCTTTGAAAAACAGGTGGCACCCTGGAGTTGGTCTAGAAGATCATCGATGCGAGGTAATGGATAGCGGTTCTTGACTGTTAATTTGTTGAGTTCTCTGTAATCGATACACATGCGAAACGTTCCATCTTTCTTCTTTACAAACAGAACAGGTGCACCCCAAGGCGATGAGCTAGGACGTATGAATCCTTTGTCGGTCAGTTCTTGTAATTGACTGGCCAATTCTTGCATTTTGAATGGGGCTAACCTATAAGGAGATTTCGCGACGGGTGTAGCGCCAGGTATAAGATCAATGCGGAATTCGACTTCTCTCTTGGGAGGAAGTCCTGAGATGTCGTCGGGGAAGACTTGTGGGAATTCTTAATGTCTTCGAGTTTCTTCTCCTTATTTCCCTTCTTGACAACGTGAGTTAGAAATGCGACATAATTCTTGCGAAGATATTTTCGGGCTTGAAGACAGGACATCAGCTTGAGTCCTTTCGAAGGGGTTTCTCCAAAGATTCATAGGGTTTGACCGTCTGCAAGAGGAATGCGAATGAACTTTTCGCGGCAAACTACTTCCGTATGATGTTGGCTGAGCCAGTCCATGCCGATTATAATGTCAAAACTCCCCAACTTCATAGGAATGAGGTCAACTGGAAATCGTGATCGTTTAGAGTGAGAGTACAGTTTCGGATAATGGAGTTTAATGAGACCGGTTTTCCATAAGCAACTTCTACCGTTATGGATTCCATAAGTTTATCACGAGTTTGGTTGAGGATGGGTTCAAATTCTAAAGACACAAAACTCTTATCCGCTCCAGTATCAAATAACATGGATGCATAACTACCATTTATGAGAAACGTACCGTTAACCACGTTGTTGTCGGCCCTAGCTTGGTTGGCGCTGATGTTAAAAGCTCTTCCTCTAGCAGGTGGAGGAGCTTGGTTAGCTTGGTTCACCGGATTTGCTTGAGCTTGAGCATGTATGATGTTCACCAAACGTGGACAAGTGTTTCTAAAGTGGTTTGGGTCTCCACAATTGTAGCAAGCCCGCATGGGTTGCATCATGGGGTAGTTGGGTTGGTAGTAGGTTTGGGCCGTATAGTGTGTAGGTGGTAGTAGTAGGGGTTGTTGGGCTTGACCCATTATTTGATGGTGGGTTTGGGTTGTGGGTTGGTTGCGGTTCATTCGCTGCAGCGAGCGACAGGTTTGGATGGTGTGACCTGCACGGCCACAGCTGGTGCAATATTGACAGGGGTGTTCGGGGGAGTGATGGTATTGGCAACGGGTGCATTTTGGGTAGGGGCCGGAGTATGGCCTTTTGTATGGTGCGGGTGAAGGGGCAACTTGAGTAATGGTGCAGCAGGGATAGGGAAATTGGTTTGGGTGACAGCAAAATTTCTGGTATTTCGTTTCCTCTTGTTTGAAAACTTTGAGGAGGAGGTTGAATGGTTTGAAGTTTGGCCCTCAATGGGGGCTTTCTTTTTCTCCTCCTTGAATTTACCGTTTCTGATGCGGTTTTTGGTAAGTTCGGTGGCTAATTCCATAGCAGCTTCGAGAGTTGCGGGCGAACTGCTGAGGACTGAGTCTTGAATCTTCGAGGGGAGGCCTCGAATGTAGTGTTCAACCAAGCGGTACACTAGGGTGAACAAGTTAGGAACCATCTGGTTCAGCTCAAGAAATCTTTTGTTGTAGGAAGTATGGTCTCCTTCCTTTTGCTTCAGCGAGTGGAATTCATCTTCCAACTTCTTGAGTTCGCTTCTTGGGCAGAAGCATTTTGTCATTATTTCCCTTAACTCTTCCCACGTTAAGGCCATAGCGTCTTCAACTCCTCTCTTATCCTTCTCGGTGTTCCACCAGGTCAGGGCTACCCCAAATAATCTCCCGGTTGCGTAACGTACCTTGCGATCCTCGGGACAATCGCAATTTAGGAAGGTGTTTTCCATTTCCTCAAACCAGTGGAGGAGAGCGGTGACACCTTCGGTCCCTTCATACTTTGGGGGATCGCAAGACTTGAAGTGTTTGTAGGAGCACTTCTTGGAGGGAGGGTTGTCGATGTTTTGATCCTCTTGATTTGGTGGGTTGATAGGATTCGCTGTGAGAGCTTGTTGGACTTGTATTACAATATCAGGAAGCACCGCGGCCATTTGTTTTGCAATTTGAGTGGCCAAGCGTTCGTTTGACCTTCCTGACTTTCGTCCTCCACGTAGCTGCCTGGCCGACGTCTACAGGAATATACATAGGAAGATGGTGAGTTTAAGGAGTGTTTAGGTGTCATGTGTCGTTTAAAATAATAAAATAACATAATCATCAATAATGCACTACATCCATAGGATGTCTTGGGTTTGCTCATGTTTGGGCCTCCAATGTCCCCCATACCATCGCCTGTATAGTCATGTGGGCCCCCATGACTATTGGCTTAGTAGGATTCACATTGGTATTGGCGGTTTAACACTCGCATCACCCGAATGAAAACCCTGAAATATGTTTGCGAGATGTATGGTCGGAGGGTGTCCAGGTGTAGACACAATGACAACTCAAAGTGGGTTAGTTCACACGACGTTTGGTATAGCATGCTTTAGCCTAATAGGACCTTCGTACTCTCATCGTTAGTCCCCAGGTAGGCAAACTGGTCCTTTATTTTGGATTTATACGAATGCCAAGCCTAGACAGGACGTTCCGACTACCGGTACTCATACCCTTCCAGTTACTACATGCCCGTCATGAGAACTCACTTTGATGTGATTTGAAAATACAAAAATCGTTGTAAAAATCATATGAATTGTGAGGTGTGTGCTCCCATGGATATGATATGTTATGAGAATATGATTCATGATAGGCATTGTATAATAATATGTACTTATGAACATGCTTGCATAACATTGAATGTAACAATAAACATAAAGCATATAAACATCATGAATTTTGCATGTAACACACAAACAATTTAAAATTCTAATCAACTATAGTATAGGCTCTAAAGGTCTAATAACCTATCCTATATCCCTATAGTCATGGCTCTGATACCAATCTGTCAAACCCCGACCCGCAGCGGAATAAGAGTCGGGGCATAATTGGGTTATCACCAAAGCTCATGATGTTTACTAATATGTTTCATATTTATTAAATTCAAATTACATCTCAAAGTTCAAGTCAAATTCATACAATACAAGGAAAGGAAAAATTAACTAAAACAATCCAAAATCTAAACTGGTTTATTCTTCTAGGCTGCCCTATATGTTTCTTGCTTCAACTTGATCACCTGTAGCATGTGTAAAAATGGGGAATTTTGGGTCAACAAAAGTTGGCGAGTGAACCTTATTAAAAACATTAGTTATTGATTCCTTGTTGTAATTAATATTGAAAATTGTGCAATAATCATACATGAACAAACGTATGTAAACAAACAATCACAAACACCTTGCATGAGTATATGATATAAATGACAATGTATATGTTGGCAACGTCTCGTTCACGCTCATAGGTAATGGGGAACGGACGGCCTATGATGATTTATGTGAGATCAAGGCTCAATCAAACGGAGCCGATCTTATGTTGGCAACGCCTCGTTCACGCTCATAGGTAATGGGGAACAGCTCACGCTCATAGGTAATGGGGAGTGGCGGCCTATGATAAAGGATGTACTGAAAATGATAACTTTAATCTAAACATTAACCACACAAACAATAAATATCTATTGGCAACACATTTGATCATGAATATGATGAATGCACAAGTGTTTAGTTTAAATAAATAATAGCGACACATGATACACCCCAAAATGTGATTAAAACGGGGAATTGGTAGAGAGTCACTCACTTTGGGTGCGTTCGGTGGATGATGTTGAATGCGCACGAGTTTAGAGGATTGATTGACGAGAAATAACTAACCTAATTAATAACGAAAAGGTACGGTAAGTAAGTGGATTTTATTAACAATTTTAATAGGATTTTTGGATATATTTTTGTGAGTTTAAGGCTATTTTCTAACTTTAAAAACGTTATTTTTAAGTATTTTTAATTGATTTTTAAATTAAATAAATAAATAAAAATAATAAAAAAAAATGTTGACTTTTGACCTTTGACCATGACCGTTGACCGTTGACCGGTTCGGTTGTGAATATTATTGCACTGAGTGAGACTCGAACCCATGACCTCCCGTACGCGTGCACGCAGCTCTACCAATTGAGCTACGTGTCTAACCCGAAATATTTCTGTTTTTAATTATATTTATATACTATTTAACTTAATCCGAAAATCATTTATTTAAAAAGGATTTAATTGTATCAGCCCGGTGATCTCCATAGGTCTCGAACCCGGGACCTGTGGTTTAGTTTGGCACACAGTCCACCGCTGGACTGTGTGTCTAACCTGGTAAATATTCTGGTTTTATTATATTTAACATCTTACTGTGAGAACCCGGTTCGGTTTTAAAAAGAAACATTTTTATTTCTGAGGTTAGGATTGTGATAGGAATCGAACTCGCGACGTATGTGTGTTTGTTTGCACACAGTCCACCGCTGGACTGTGTATCTAACCCGTTCATAATATTGATTTTAATTAATCTTATAACATACACGACTTCGTCTTCTTCGCTCAAAACACAGACAACGGTTAACCAAACTGTTTCTTGTTTAATTCGATTAAGGAACATTATAAGTAATTGAAAGATAATTGAACGGAGAGGGTTTGGGGAAAGGATGTACCGAACAGGTGTCTTTCACCGAACTCCGGCAAGGATTCGTCGGCTCTGTTTTGTGAACTTCGGCTGTTAGGATCAATTAACAGTTTGGATGGATTAGATGTGAAATTGAACTACTGAGCAACGATTATCAGTAGGTTTAAATGATCATACTGGCTCACGGCGTGATTCTGGAATTTTCAGAAGTTTTCCGGCGAAAGCAGAATTTCCGACAACGTCGTCTGGGATTGATTCTGGGTGATAGATTGATGTTAGTAATGGTCTAACAATGGAATGGAATAGAAAGAGTCGAGGTATTTACCGTGATGATGTGAGTCTCGGTTTTCCGGCGAAATTCCGGCGATGGCAGAAAAATTCCGGCGAGTGAAATTGCGTCGAGAATTAGTGTGATTGAGAACGAAAAGATTATCAGAGGCTAGAGTGTGTATTTATAGGGAAGAATATCGATGAATTGGGTCTGATTACCGTCTTGATTCGTTGGTCAATTATTTTCCGGCGGTTATGACTGATGTTGCAGAGTGGACATCGGTTATAACCGATGTAAGAGTTATTATGCACGTTAAGTCACAAGAAACCGACGATAATTGGCGAAATCGTCGTGATTTCCGGCGACTGCGAAATGGGCGCGTCGCTGACTGTTTTTGAAAACGAGTTTTTGTTATTTGAATTAATTGTTTTAATATATCATCAGAAGGCACAAGTGGCGGAGTGGTTTGGTGTATGCGAGTTAAGGCTTTGAGGTTCCCGGCTGACCCGGGTTCGACTCCCGGCAGCCGGTTTTTCTTTTTAATTAATTTATTTTTATTTTTAACAATTATCATTTATAAATTCTAATTTGTTTATTAATTATGTATCGTTTAAAATTAAAATAAGTCATAAATAAACAACAGAAATTTAAAACTGATTGTTCGATTAATAAACGAAGCGGGTTTTGAAAACCAGTTTTTCGACGGATGTTACATCAGATTTCACATAAACAAGAACACGAACACAATTCCTTTAAACAGTCTTCTATTGATTATCCAACACAAAGTGTTTACAATCAATTCAAGACTCTTCTCTTAATCTCTCTGAACAACTAAATCAGCAACACAGCAATAGAACCAGCAACTAACTGAGCAACTCAAACATTAGAACCAGCAACCTAAACCCTAATGCAAACCTTCCTTTATATAGAGATAGGATATGCACATGGGCTAGGGTTTCCTACATGGACTGCTAATGGATTTAAAGCCCAATTCGCCTACCATGCACTATTTTGTGTCTATTTCAGCCCAATTACTTCTAATTCACTAATACAAAACTAAACCCGCTAATCGTTTATCATTTTACTAATTACAAGATATCCAAAGACCAAATCTAAACTGTTGTCACAAATATGCACCAACAAACGTCTGAAGAATCTAACAATGGTTCAATTTGAGTGGTTTCAGCAGGTTCGGTTTCAGAAATGGTTTCAGGAATGCCAAACGTATTGAAGACAACATCTACATCGTAAAACCAATCGGGAGAACATTTAGTGTTGGTGTATTCCTTCTTGAAAGTCGACATAGTATGATTCAAGCACCATCTTAGTTCGTTTGTTGTAGACTCTATACGCCTTTTGAGTAGATGAATATCCCATGAAGTAACACACGTCGCCGACTGCTTCAAACTTGAATAGATTGTCTTGAGTGTTGAGAAGTGTTCATGAGCATCCAAACGGTCTAAAGAAATCTATCAGAGGCTTTCGTCTGAAAAGAAGTTCATAAGCAGTTTTTCCGTGAGGTTTAACAATGAGAACTCTATTTAAAACTTAGCATGTTCTGTTGACTGCTTTCGCCCAGAAGATGATGGGTAGCTTGGAGTCTACGAGCATAGTTCGAGAAACTTCGATGAGTGTTCTGTTCTTTTGTTTTGCTAAGCCATTCTGCTGAAGAGTGCTAGCTGCACTATACTGAAGGCGAATTCCCTTTTCTTCACAGAAGGAGATAAACATTTGATTTTGAATTCAGATCCGTTATCACTTTTGATTGACTTGACCTTCAGTTTGATGACATTATCTGTAATAGGAATGAAAGTCATTAGAGTGGAGGCTGTTTCGCTTTTAGCTTCAAGAAAATAAAGCCAAGAAAATCGAGAAAAATCTTATGTAACCACTAAGTAATAAGAACTTTTAGCCATACTTTTAACACTAATAGAACCAAAGAGATCCATATGTAACAATTGAAATGGTGAAGTTATCGTATTCACTGCTTTGGACTTGTGTGGCATCTTGTGTTGTTTGCCTTGGGCGAATGCAATACATTTTTCTGAAAAAGGAAATTCTTTTATAGGTAAACCTCTTACTAAATTTAATTTAGACAGTTTATTCATATTTTTGAAGTTCACATGCCCCATTCGCCAATGCCAAAGTAGTGATTCCGATTCTGATGCTTTCGAAATGAAGCATGTCATCTGTTTAGCAAATTTGGCATTTTTCATCTTAAGAACATATGTATTATTTTGACACGGAGCTGTAAGCATAATCATTTCGGAAGGAATGGAGTAGCCGGGCTTGAGAAAGATGCATTCTACATCATTGAACAGCAATAACATTCCTTTGTCACAAACTTGTGATACGCTCAAAGATTGTAGCACAGTTCTTGTACGTAGTTAACATCTTCCAAGGTTATAGCATCTGAGATAATGTCTCCAAGTCCAACTATTTTTCTTCCTTTCTCATCTCCAGCAAAAGAGACGAAGTCGCCGTCTATGAATCTGAAGTTTTTGAGAAGTTCCTTTAATCTCGTCATATGCCTAGAGCATCCACTGTCGACGTGCCAAATGTACTCCATTAGCATTTGAAGCGTTTCTGATTTTTATTTTGTTATACAACAACAAACAAGAAATATATACAAGTTAGTTTTCGGAACCCATGCTTGCTTAAATTTCAATTTATCATGGTCTTCTTTGATAACATCATCTTTCCTTCTCCAAAAACAATTTGTTTAAACAAAGTTTTTAGCTGATTTCTTAAAGTTATCAAATTGATCGGTGAAATATTTAGCAAAACTTTGATCTGGTTTAGAACATTTCATGCTTCTGCAATTTCTTCGTGTGTCCTAAATGACCAAAACGAAAACGCTTAATGCAACGAGTCTTTTCCCGCTAGAGGTTGATGTGTTGGAAGATGATGTATGTGATAAGAGTCTTGAACTGGATGATGCATTTATGATGATGATGCAGTGGAGCTTGAACTTATGTTATTCTTCATTTTCTTGTCAATACGCCTTTCATCTTTTATGCAGCATTCATCATTCTCGTTGTCTGTTGAAGAAACTGATTCTTTATTTTCACTTGACTCATCTGATCCTTGATCTTTACTCCAGCTTCCTTCGCCACTTTTTGAAGTTGTCATGCTTGAATCTTCACTGCTGCTTTCTTGGTTTTGTTCTTTATCAGACTTTGACATACTTGTATGAGATGGAACAAACTCGGGAATTTCCTCTGTGAGGAAGTTTCCGAATCTATTTTGTTTCAATTCTGGAATAAATACAGGGGGTTCATGCACAACATTTTCATCACAAAAAACAGATTGCAAATCAACACATTCAACCAATACATTCTCATGGTTGCGGGTCATAGGTTTAGGCATATGCCTATTGCAGTCATCCTTACCATTTAAGTAGGTTTAATATAGTCTTCCATCCTAGTTAAATTATTACATTCACCCCGAACAAAAGTCTTGTTTATTTTACCATAGTTCCAGGCGAACCAGTTAACTGTAGTATAACTATCTCCTGAATACCCTATCCCTATTTTTGTCCCACCATATTCCTCATCGCACACATCCTCCTCACGCTCAATTGCATCTGCATTACGTTTTGAAACGTTAGTATTTTTTTCATTTTCACAATCGACACTTTTAGCAATTAAATCATTTTTATCAATTAAGTCGTTTTCTAGATGAGGAGTTGGCATGGGTACATAGTTTTTGCTGTGAGGAGGTGGAAAGATTCTTCTTTCATTTCCAAGCTTATCTTTGTACCCAATGCCATCTTTCACGTATGTCGGTCGTTGGCAGTTTTTAATTTCAACCAGTGCCTTTTTACTTACTTTCCATTTGTTAATTGTGATTTGCAATTTATTGTTTTCATTTTTAGATTTCTCAAGTCTTTCAGTTAAATCGTTTATAATGAAATCTTTTCTGAAAACAAATTCTTTTAAAATTTGCATCTCAGTTAAAGATGAATTCAACTTTCTTTGATATGCAGCTTCGTTCTGTGTTAGTTCGTTGTTAAATTGCAAAAAACCTTTCTTTTTCTCTAATTAGATCACAGTTGAGAGATTTATAGTGAGCCACGACGTTAACACACGGTTGTGAGCACAATTTCTCTTTAAATTCGTAGGGTATGTTGTTTACCAAGTCTTTTCCTCTTTCTCTTTGGCGGACTCGACTTTCATAGCTGCTGTAGGAGCATGATTTTTTTATTTCTTGACACTGCTACTGGCTTCTTTAACCTTCTCCTTTGACTCATAATTTTCACCCTCTTTCTTTCCTTGCTTAGCTTTAGGCTTGGTTGTGTTGACGATGCTCTTAAGTCCTTTGTCAGCAGACTCATCTCCTTTAGGAATACCTGCATTTTTATTACCGAGAAAGTTTGATGAGCGTGGAATCATCTAAGTGGATATCATAGCCATTAGAGCCTTGTTAACTTCCTCATTTGCTTCAGCGATTTCATCGGTCCAATCATAGTCTTCCACCACTAAAGCCTTTGGAGTATTAGTAGCAGCATTGTCATCTCCTTCAATAGCAATTGTCCTTCTAGTTGGTGCTGTCTTAGTGTTTTCATTCTTGAGTAACGGACAATCCCTTTTTAGTGCCCCAAATTCTTGTAATTGTAGCATCGTAGCTTGGACCTGTCGAAACCAACTTTCCTGAGTGCCAATCTTTTCCCTTTTGTCTTGAAACTTTTTCAGCCTTAAGTGATCATTGCCATTTTCCATTTCAAATCAATTTCCTCCATATCATCTGGATCTACTTGATACATGTCTTCAGCAGTAAGGAAATCCCGTTTGAGCACACCTGACATAAATGCTTCATAACTGCCTAGGAAGGTGTTAAATAGTGCAACATGTTCAGTAGATATCTTTAGAGCATGAGCATCCTAACCACACTAGTCTTTTCATTAGACTGTGGAGCCTTTACAGAGCTTGCGTATGCGTTAAAGTAAGATACATTGCCACTATGAGAGCTTGAACCACCGGAGGTTATGGGAGCAAGGAATGCCATATTTTTTAGAGCAGAAGTGGTAGCAGCAGATTGAATAGACTTCTGAGAGTATCCTTCTTGATCCATTTCTCTCTTAAGCACATCCATTTCAAAGGCTTTCAATGTGTTGATTAGATCCGAGAGAGTGACTGGATTCATACTATTTAAGAAGGTTCTCTTGATCATCATGCATTGTAAAATCCATTCTTTTGGAAGAGAGTCTAAAAGCTTCTTGATTGAAGCATAATTCGTGATAGGATTGCCATCTTTCTTCATTTTTGTCAACATGTTCAGAAAACGGCTAATGTGGTCTGACGGACTTTCATCGTGAATACTTCCAAACATATCATATTCTTTCTGAACCATATCTCTCTTGTTCTCCATCAGTTCTAGATTACCTTCATAGTGATCAATCAGTGCCAACCACAGTTCATGAGCCATGGTGTACTCTTCAAACAAGTTGTTGTCATCTTTCGATAGAGCCACTATTAGAGTAGTGTGAGCCTGGCGGTCACATTGGATTAATGACCTATCTTCATTGGTATAGGTCGAGGGATCACCGTTGATTATACGAACACCATCACAAATCACCATAAGGACATGGGGTTCGATGGTGACAGAAATCCATTGAGTATAATCCGTATACTCAAAGAATGACTTAATTCTGTTCTTCCAGCTACTGAATCTTAAGATCATTTCAACTTTGGAGGCCTAGTTGCAGTTCCAATTTCAAGTTTGGCTTGAGCAACCGGGTTTAGTTGATTAAGCGACATATATGCAGGTTTTTGTATTACTCGGCTCAATTACGCTGGTTCAAATTAATTACACTGTATGATAAGTTTTAAATCCAGATGGTAAATACACTCACTTGAAGAAAGTTTCTTAGACCAACGACAAACAAATACGCTGAGAGACCAAAGACACCTAGAGACTTGGCTAAAGATGTTGAACACCGTGATAAAATCACTAATGATTTATATCATTGACCCGAAATCGCCTTCGGATAATAACGCTGACACAGTCACCAGTGTAAAAACAACTACTCTGGCTTCAAGCGTATCTATGCTAACTTCAAGTTTATCTATGCCCAGAAAGGTTTTAGTATGACCAAAAAACCCTCTAATCACCCCAAAACAATCCAAAAACCATGACATATTGCATCAAAATGACCTAAATATTACTATAATCACTGATTAACAACAACCAATCATTAAACACACCAAATCAAGCTATTTGAACCCAAAACTTTTGAAAAACTTTGAAAACTTTGAAAAAGCTTCAAAACCTTGAAAATCTTAACTCAGTCAATCAAGAACACAATGGCTCTGATACCAAATTGTGAGTCCCAAATCAGTCTAGGATCATAGTGATGGTGATTTACACTCACCCAAACACCTATTAATTAGGTACTTGAATTATATAAGTAAGAAACACAAGAAAAACTAAGATGAAGGTGAAGAATCTTGTCCAAGATGTATCAACCAAAATTGATTAGCAATCCCCTGATGATAATAACATTCATAGATCCTGGATATCGATTTCAAGCATTCAAATCAGAGGTAAACACAATGATAAACACAAAACAACCTTGGTCCAACAAACTTGAAGCCAAAGGATACTAGTATCCATTATATATAGCAACTAACCTCCGAGGGTAAATATAATTACGCTGGGAGGATAATTATGCCGCCACTGATTAGACACTTTACAAGATATTCAGTTTTAGCCCCTGTAGTCTATCTAGCTATTACAAAACAGCTCTAAATTATGAAACTCAAATACCAATGGTCTTAAAACGTTCTAACAGCTCCCTCAGCTTGATTGGTGAGTAAACTTTCAATCTGATCTGCACCATCATCAGAAGTAGATCCATCATTGTCATATGTCGTTTCAACATCAGATTCAGATTCATATGATTGATCAAATGTGGGAGCAGGTTCATTCATCTCTTCATTATCAATCGGATCACTTGTTCCAACAGTCTGTAATTCTGGATGTTGAGTTCTTGAGACCGCTTAAGCATCATGAATACCAACAAGTATTTGAGTAATCACAATTGGACTAGGAACTTGTTCTTGAGATAAAGCTTGTTGCTGCTGATATAAAATTAAAAGTTCCTCTTATGTCGGTTAAGCTGGCAGCTCGAAGGAATCCCAAAGACTTTCGTAATTGAACAGCCAAGAATCTCCAGGTTTTTGTGTTGGTGACGTGTATCGTTGACAATGTACGTTCTGAGCTTTAATCACTCGGTTTATGCTAGGTATATATACTCTCAGTAGTGGACTAGCATATCCCACGAAGAACCCCTCCATGGATTTAGCTCCAAATTTGCCGTCAACATCGATTACAATGCATGGTGACCCAAATGGTTCTAAAGATTTCAGGTTTGGCTTTCGCTGGTTAAGTAGCTCGAAACACATTTTCTTTTTTGGTTTAACTGTCAATACTTATTCAATGTATAGCATGTAGAGGCCACGACTTCTCTCCAAAAGCTAACTAGTAGTTTTGAATCAGCGAGCATGGTTCTTGTTGTCTCTACAAGGGTTCTATTTTTCCGTTCAGCTACACCATTTTGCTGTGGGTATATGGTGCACTAAATTCATGCAAAATTCCCTTCGTATTGCAAAACTCTAACATCAGATTTTTCTTGAACTCTGTACCGTTGTCACTTCTTATGCGTCGAATTGATAAGTGATACAGGTTCTCCAATTTCCGGAATAAGATCATCAGAATCTCAAAAGTTTCATCTTTGCTTTCCAAGAACATCACCCACAAAAATCTTGAATAGTCATCAGTCACAACGAGACAATATAGATCTCCTGAGATTCTTCGAACATTGACTGGTCCAAAGAGATCCTTGTTTAGTCTCTCTAGCAGGAGCTTGATTGAGTTCAGGGGCTTCCTTGGATGCCACTTTTTATGTCGTTTGCTCTTTTTGCAACTTATGGAGTCATCATTCAAGTGAAAACTCTTTAAATTGAGTCCCTCCACTAGGTTGTTGTGTACTAAGAAGTTCATCTTTCGGAGATGAATGTGCCCCATCTTCCTATGCCACATGTTGATTCTTTTTTCTGTTTCTTTGGACACAAAACATTGCATGGATTTTGTCATTGTTGTCGCAACGATCATGTCTAAGAAATACAAGTCGTTTTCTCGGGGACCGCGCATCAAGATCCACTCCTCAGGTATATGGAATCCTAGCTTCAGAATGAGACATTCTAGGTCAGTGAAATGTTGTGAATTTTTTTGTGACATATCTGAGAAATACTCAGTAAGTTGTTCTCAAACTCTGCTATGTAGTTGACTTTATCGAATGACACCACACCATTTGTTAGAATTCCTTCACCTACTAATCTTCCTCCTTGGTTACCCGCAAAGCTAACATAGCCTCCTCGAATTGATTAACATCATACTGGAGAGCCAACATTCCTTTCATGTGCCGACACGCTCCACTATCCATCATCCAGTTGGAAATTATTGATCTCGGGAGCCCCTGCACAAGCACTTACACAATTATTTGAATAGCGAGACCCAAGCCTTGACGGTCTTGGGTAGGTTTGGGTTTTCCACTTTTAATTCAAAAACACTTTCTTTCTTTATTCAACTTTTTGTTCAGTCGTTCCATTATTCACAGTTGGAACAATTGTTTTGATCTCTTCAGGTGATGCGTTTGTTTTGATCACCCATGTTTGATTCTTTGAAAAAGCATTTTCGGGATAATAGTTTGAATCTCTTTGTTTGTTTTAATTGATGATTCACTAGCCTTTTCAATTGAAACTTTAAGATTCGCTGGTTTAACATCGGTATTAGATTTGTTGTTTCATTTAAGAGTCTAAGTAGGCATAAACATTGGGGATTTCTGTTTTTCATCCTCTGAAGATTACGTAACACTGTAAACAGGTTTAGAGATATTTGTGGACACCTTTTAGCGATATGTCCAACTTGGTTGCATTTAAAGCTTCTCCTACTGTCATTTCCAACAGAGGATCTCATGACCTTTCACGACGTTGTATTTCAGCATAAAATTCTTTATTTGATTGTTTGCTTGACAAACTTTCTTTCTCACTCTCTGAACTTGTTCCGAAAATAAAGTTTATATTCTTTGAAAAGTTTGGTTTCGAAATATGTGGTTATTTTTCTTAACATACCCCAAATCTTTTCTTCTCTATTGAAAATTATTTCTTTTGTAATTGTTATAATAAGAGTGTTTAGGTTTGGAATAGTAAGATGTATTCAGATTATCAAGCTCAGACAGACTAACTTCAATCAACTTGAATACTTTATCAACCTTATCAAGATTCACATAACATTCTGAATTGGAAATTCTTCATCAGATATAGCTTGTTAGATCCATTCATTTGTACATGACAAAATTAGGATCATCATTCAACCTATTTTAGATTTTTGAATATAATTCTTGTGGAAGCATTCTTCATTTTTAGTATGTGAACTTGAACTGGTTTTCTCAAGATTCGAATCAGCACTCTCAAATTCAGTGCTATCATTGTCATTTTCCAAAACATTTTTAAAAACATTTTTAACAACTTATGACTCGCAATCATTTTCAGATTCGGTGTAAGTTAAATCGAGTTTTTCAGGTAGCTCGTCTTTCTTTTCAGTTCTCAGTTTCAAATTGAGCGCCTTTTCCACCTCTTCAGGCGTTTTCTTGGAATAAATGTTCCACATCGGGGGTGGAACTCGATTATAACTCATACCCTTGTTTTGATTACCAGTCTCATTTTCTTCCTTTTCAAATTTTTTAGTTGGTTTAGGAAGAATATGATCAATCACATAAGAAGTAACTGAATAACTGATCAACAACTTATTAACCCTTTCTAATTCAATCCTAATAGCTTCTAGCCCAGTTTTAAGTTTAGCAATCGTGTCAATGTGAATATTTATTGCCATTTGCTTATCCATTACCGTTGCTTTGAGTATTGAAAGCGTGGCATTGTCTTCCCTACTAGCATCTCAGTATTGGTTAATAGTCTTGCTCAGTTTATCATATCCTACTTTAGTGTCTCTAAAATCGCTTGACAGGTTATCAATATGTTTTTTAAGGTCTCTTTATATCTTTCATCTTTTACTAAAAAGTCTTTGCATGGCTCTAAGCAGTTCATGCATTGTTTTTCTGTTGCTTTCATCTCAACCTTACCCTCCTCATTGACACCATCTTGAACTTTTTCAGAAACCACCTCTTGTAGTTGTCCCATCATAGCTTTGTCAGCAATTTCCATAAGATTTTCTGCGTTCATTTCTTTGTTGACATCGATTATTTCTTCTACATGCTTCTTGGTTTCTTCATTAGTTGGTGTGATCTGATATTGGCTTGATCCTCCAAAGAAACCTGCAAAAGATTTATACACGTCAGGTGGAATGACAGATTTAAAAGCATTGTGAAAAATGTCCTCCTCAGCACACTGATCATAATAGTATGATTCAGCATAAGAAATTTCATCTGGCATCTCGTCAAAAGTGACTTCACAATCTTCGCTTAACTCTTCCTCGACCACTTCTTCTATAAATGGTTATGGTTCCTCAATAATCTCTGCGAGAAGTGCGAGACTCTCGGTCTTTGGAATGTAGTTATTCCAGTTAAAACCTTCATCTTCCTGAGAAACCATAAGAGCTTTATCCTTTGTTTTTTCCAAACCATCCTCGATTTGGATTAGCTTTGTCGTGCTTTGAGGTTGTGGAGAAGGTCGGTGATAAATTGCTTTCTTGTAGTAGTGATCACCGAATGGATTGTGATTTCCATGTACTTCGATTTGGACATTCTCTTTTGAAATGATCTTTCTCACGGCACTTAAAGCATGTGACTTTTGATTTATCAAACCCTAGCTTTGCATCCTGACCTCCCAGACTGTTTCTTCCTATTATCTCCATAAACCTTTGAGTTCGTCCGACAATGCTAGCCATACACCATTTGATATCTATGAGCTCTAACTCTTTTGGATCGATCTAGTCATAGTCCTCCTTCGTCGTATTTGGATTACCAATCTTTCCAGCTACCAAATTTTCATATGATTCCAACACTGAAGCAAGTAACGCCATGTGTTGTTTGGAAGTAGTCTTAGTAAAATCTTGTGCATTTTAGGTTAACCACTATATTGCACTTCAAGATTCATTGGTTTGAGTTGGTTTGGTTGTTCTGGCTGTTGTTGTAATTATTTAAACTCTAAGAAGATTCAGGTGTCTGTGGAGCATTTGGATCACAACTTGGGAATGAGGGAAACCCGCTACCACTACCTGAGTACTTTGAAGAAGCATTTGACGAATTGTTTGCATTAAAAGCTGTCTGAATATTTGGGCTTTGATTATTGGCTATTGAACTTCCTTTGAAATACAGATTAACATCTTGTTAAGCGTGCGCACTTCTTGTTTTAGCCATCTTCTGAAGCTCTAGTTCATGACCCTCAACTTTCTCAATGAACCTTGCTAAACTCAAAGTATTGTTGTACTCTTGACTGTTCTTTAAGATCATCAAGTAGGTTAACCACTCACCTTCCAGTAAAGCATCAGCTAATTTTAACAACTAGCTCTTCATTATCTTTGTTAACACCCAATCTCTTAATCTCAAACACTTGATGACAATACCATTCGATGAGTTGCTTCATTGATTCACCTTTAACGAATTGAAGATGTCAAATTCTTTTTTTAGCAATGCTTGTTTACTCTTGATCATCTGCTTGCTACCTTGGAACTTCACCTTTAACGCGTTCCATATTGACTGAGCTATCCCTCATGTTGTAGTAGTGTGAATATATCCGCTTTGATTGCTTGTTGCAAGATATTCATCATCTTCTTTTCTCGAGTAAATTCCGATTTTTCTTGTTAAGTTAACTTGATGATTCCTTTTTCAAGACCATTTTCTCCACTTGGAACAACATACCCTTCCTCAATGGCATACCAGCAGTCAAGATAGTTCGCTTGAACCTAATTCACGAAACGTTCGTGCCAGCCTTTGTATTCTTCTAAGTTCATCAACTTGGGCGGTTTTGTCATCGTTCTCATCTCGTTGTCTAGACTTAGAATTTTGGACAACTGACGTTGAGGTTGTTGTTGCAAAGGCGTTGTAAATTCGTTACCCATTTCGTTGAAACATTTTTAACAAAACTGCTTCGTGCGAAGTTAACCTCATGCGAAGGTAACCTGATGGAAGTTGATACAAAATCACAATTAAATCCAAGTTCGTACCAAGATAAAACAACCAAGATTTTCAGATCTATAGTCGTGCGAAGATAAGACCATATTTCTTAAAAATTCACTTTGTACGGAGTTAGATTTTCAATTTGAAAGAATTTCAATTCATACGAAGGTAACGTTATCTTCGTGCGAAGTGGGTAGTTCGTACGATGGTAAGTTCAAAATTTCATGTTTTTCAATGATTTTATTATGATTTTGATTGTTTGTAGGTCTGATTCTTTCAAGGGTTTGCTAGAAGTAAATTTTAATTATTCCTGGAAATTCAGTCCATTTCGACCGTTAATTTCGTGAAAAATGATAAAAAGAATGAAAAAAGAGTAGAAGAGAAGTGTGAGATTGTTGAATCTTGTTGATTTTCTTCAAATCAGGCCTTCAAACTTTGATACCACTTGTGAGGATCTACTTTCATCCATAAGCTCAGGTCGTAATTTGTTTATCCTAGTCTTAAATGTGCGGAATTCATTTTAGTTAGTGACAATAGTTCAAGATTACTTTTCAATCTCAACGTTTCATTAATACTTCAAATGTGTACAATCCTGAAACAAATCCGACGGGGCTTCGCCATATCGTTCACCAAAAACTTACAGACACAATGAACACACGAATCCTATATATAGACTTCTAATTTCGTGCGAACTTGACTGCCTTCCTTCATACAAAGTGAATCAACTTCGTACGAAGTGAATCAACTTCGTACAAAGTTGACTTCTATCTAACTTCGTACGAAGTGAAACATACATTTTCATAGTATCTAACATTCAAAGCCCTGTTACATACACAGACATGACTCCAAGACGTAAGCGATAAACATACTATATCAACACTTAGCTTTTATGAAGGTAGTGGCAATATTGAAAATCATAGTGAGATGGTGGTGGTGGATTGACAATGTTGCCTACGAAAATTGATCTCCAAAAGTGTATGCCAAAGGGCCAAAATTTACTCATCAGGAACAAATGCATGATCAAATGTTACTCGGGTGAAGTTTGGTGCAATCAACTACAAGTCAAATTTGATGAGTTTTCAAAGTGAAAGGAGCGGAATGCAACTTTTTGGATACAATTATATTCTCAATGATCAAGAGGATAAAAAGAAAACATAACTTTGTAACAAGGGGTATAAAAAATTTGTGGGTTGTTGTTGGTGCCTAGAGAGGAATTCGGGTGGTTGGAATCACATAGCGGGCTCTTCAAGAGTGTGTTCGGTCCAAGTATGAACCAGAATGCCATGTCTTCACTAAATGTTTGGCAGATATGTTTGAATTGCCATGTAGTCACGCCATGTCTTCTCTTCGATGTAGAACGTTTAACTCTATAAAATCCAATGATTCGGTGTTTTATTTTACAAATATGTATTGTTATTAATTATATCTACAATGTAAATTGAAAGTAATAATATTTATGGGGTTTTGTGTAGAGCCAACTAGTTAATTTACAATACTATCTAAGATTGGGTTGCTCCACGAAGTCAACCAAGTTATTGTGTCATTGTGTCCCGATTGCCTTCCAAAACGTAATCGGACAATCCCTCCCTCCCTCCTTCCTTCCTTCCTTCCTTCCTTCCTTCCTCTCACAATGTCCATTTTTTGGCCGCTTGTCATTACTCTCTCCTAAGGTCACCACGTTAAATTAACCTTTAACTCAGTTTAATACAAAATATATTAAATTTCTTCTAAGGTTGTTTTTTATGTTATTTTAGTAGGCAAAGATTGGTTTGCTTCTCGATGGGCTAATCAAGACTATGTTACATCTTTATGCTTAGCCCATTTGTTTCTTCTTCTCAAAGGTTTAGTAGACGACTACCTATTATACGACTTTCCTTTCTCTTGGTATCCTCTGTAGGTTGTCTTTCCGTTGGGAATTGATTTCCTTCGTTGTTTGATTGCTCCCTAATTCTGCTTTCGTTTCTTGGCCGCATGATTTTCTTTTCCATGAGATACGTGCTTAGGTTTATATAATGTGCTCTGTTAGTGCTTGATAAAATATGTTGAAGAATACAATCTCTTGCAAATTGCATCCCTGTTCTACTTTGTTTTGAGTTCTTGTAAAAAATGTCCATAATTTTCTACTTGGTATTCTCAAATTGATTTGGCTCCCTTAAAACCGAATTAGCCGTGCTGGATCGACCTTCGTGGTTGTTCGGTTGTTCTGACCGATTTGCAAGGGTTCATATTATTCCTTTCCCAACTGTTAGACTACATGGCGTGGTGGGCAACGACAAGGGGGCAAATCCTCCTATGTGTACGCCACTTAGGAAGTGGGGGCTTTGCCCTCCAAAAGACAAAAACCATGGGGTGGTGGACAAGGGCGAGGGGCATGTTATTTTTCTAATTAAATTAATTTTTATTTTTTATTTTAATTCTCAAAAAATCAAAACAATTATATAAAAAAAGACATTTACATTAACTAAAACAATAACATTACATAAAATTAAAAGAATAATAAATAAAAACATAATTGAAAGACATTAAAAAAACATTGCTAACCATGACTATGTTTTTCCTTAATTTATCTTGAAAAGCGTACGAGTACTTCTTTTTCCTTAAGCTTTTCCTGTTGAATATTAGTTAATGTATCAATAGGATCGGCTACCTTGGCTAAACTTTCAGTATAGTCTACATCGGCACTTGATGATTTTGATGGCCATGTTATTTATTTATCTCTATTAGGTGGACGACTCGCTTCAACTTCGATATTATTGTCACTTAAGTTTAGATCCATTTTGTTACACTAGTATCTAAATGAATAGACAAGCTTGTTTTAGTTCCTTATGTAGATTGGGTCGTAAGCAGTATATTCTCCCATTTGCTATGGCAGTGCGCCACTTGCCAACAATCAATAAATGAGAATGCATGTTTTTCTTATCTTAGTAATCACCATACGCTCTCACAAAGTAGTAAGCTTCATTAAACATTGAAGGCTGTGATCTTTTTATTCAATTCACTCCACTTTTGATTTTGATGAGAGACTATCACAAACATGATAAATCTCGTTTCAACTTTTCGTGATATATCACGAATCCGTTTCCAAATTTGTCTTCATTTTTTGAATTATCTATTTAAAAAATACATATTAAAATATATACAAGACAAAATACGACAAGATAAAAGCACCGGTCACCGGGTCCTATGATACGAGTATCCAAGCTATGATTAAAACAATTTCTTCTTCTCTTATCCATTTTTGAGCAACTCGACTCCCGCTTGGGTCCTTCTCCGGTTCGGTTGTCTTCTTGTAGCTTCTCTTTTTTACTTTCGGAGCCGACACTTCACCCATATTTTGCAGGTGGGTTTCCGGAACGAACTCTACTGTAGGAGGCATTAGGGATACAAGAACTTGTGTTGAGGGATGTTTGGTAGCATATGTGACAAGGAAATAAGAAGCGGTTGATGAGGGACGTTGTCATAAGGGATTTTGGATAAAATATGTCAGTTAACAAAGATGCGGCGTACGATGCTAGATCGGGTGTAGGAACCGTAATTGGTATATTACGATTTTGTGGTGGACTAGGAGTCATGGTTTCGGGTCGACCATATGGGCTCTTTATATCGAAAAATGGTTGTCGGGTGCATTTTTTTCATAAGACTTGAATAATTTTTATATAATGTTGAGAGGAGTGGTGGAGATATGTGAAAATGAGTGTGAGTGTGGGTTATTTTATAGGGTTAATTGAGTTTTTTTTTTTTTTTTGTGTGATGTGCATCCATCACAATAATATATTTGATGGATAAATTAGGATATGATTATTATGATATTATATACTAAAGTAACAAATTACAAACAAGTGACAGGTAAACGGACAACAAGCTGCGCCGCAACCCCCTTTTGAATTGCAAAACCAATCCTACTAAAGACGAAACCAATCCTAATTGAGTTAATTTATTTTAATTGAAAAATCTTTTTTTTAAATGTCCTTGATCAACGGCTACATTTTTTTGAAAACCCCACAATTTTCTCGGTCAATCTACTAGTCAAATGCCCCACGCCGGTCAGATATTTTCCTTGGGCTTGCCATCTTGAAATTGCGGGTTGGTGTTTTGAGGCATGGAGGGGCTCCCCTCTCCATGCCACCACACTATCTAGCCTTAGTGGGAGGCTAATTGATTGCTCGGTTCTGTGTCTAGTGTTACCAATCTTTTTTATGCAGGCCTACAAAAGTTCTCTATTTTTCTTCTAGAGATTCGTGTTTCTGTTTGAAAGATTTGTATTTGCTGGTTTAACAAATTAGAAAGATTGGCCTCATTGTTGCTACTAGAAAACCCTTACTTGGGTGCCCAATTGTGAGGATATCTTTCACAATTTATTTTTTATTTTTCGTTGCATTTATCCCTTAACCTACATTTTTTTACCAGGCTAGAAGGATCAATTTGTTGATCATCGGTGAGAGACACCCACCGATTATACGTCCATTTTCGTGTTGCATTTTTTGTTGTTATGTTTGTTCTTGTATGTTTGCTCTTATTTGATTGGTTTTGAGTTTCTTAATTTATTATTAAAAAAATGTCGGAAACCAGTGCTTGTAATTCTACTTAAACTCTAATTAATAAACTTGATGCTAGTGATCCTCTAAATTTGCTTGCTAGTGATCCTAGAAATTCCACCATTATTTGTGTCAAGTTAAAAAGGACTGAAAATTATACTATTTGGTCCAATGACGAGTAATTAGTTCTCTAAGTAAAAAATAAAATCGACTTTATTGATGATACTCGTCTAAAATCCACTAGGAATTATCTCTTAGCAAAGGATAGGTGTAATTTAGCTATCATTACTGGGATCCTTAATTCTGTACTAGATGAATTATATATGGGTCATGCTTTTTATTTTCTTTTCTGAAGTACAATAGAATTTAAAAGAACATATGATAAAAATAGGGCCTGTCATTATTGGTTTACATCAAAAGATTAAGTCAATAAGTCAAAATGACACTTCTATGTTTGAACATTAATCTGGAAATAATTTGATCAAATGGTTCAAGTTCCTTCTTGTACTTGTCGTGCTTCAATAGATTTTAATGATTTCAGCGATATGATAAAATAAATACAGTTTCTTGTGGCCCTTGATGATGTGTACCAACCAGTTAGGACAAAATTATTAACTAGTGACCCTTTCTCCCTCAGTTGTATATGCCTTTCCAATCATTTCCAGGAAGAGTTTCAAATAGAATCTCAAACATCCCTTTAAAAATTCAAGCTCAAAACATTAGTTTTGTTGAGTTTATCAGAATACGGATGAGTCAAGACATGTCTTATGGAATGGTGTCCATTCCTTTAGTGTATGTAATGTGTTAATTCATCCCCACAAGTTATAAAGATAGTTCCGAAAATATTGCTTGTGCAATGGTGGTGGGAGTGGTCTCTCGAGATTTCACGCATGACAGGACCTCGTGTCAAGACAGTTCAAGCTTGATGGTCAACAATCTAGAAAGTGGATCATGCCATAGAGGAATGCTTATCGTTACACGTTAGACCCTAGGTTGCTAGAGAGAGTAATGGACCAATCTAGGAAGAATCGAGGCCACTGTTATGAATGTAGAGGCGTAGAGCATCCTATATATAGAAGTCCTAACTATAAAGGTGCGGTACGTGTTATGTTTGTTTACTTATCTCAGTACCAGTGGTCGAGGTTTAGGGCCCACCGATGACAGCAACACACTCGTTGGGATTTAGGATTGCTCCCTAATGAATCAAGGGCTGTTTTGAAGTAACTTAATCATGCATACACAAGATGAAGGGTTGGTCTTTATCGACGGATCCTAACATTAATGACGATTTCATTACTAATTTGTCCCACCATCTGCATCTTGAACTTTAAAACATTTGAAAAGTAAGTGACCCAAAACAACCAACGGTCCCTCCCACATTGACTTGATGTAATGAACAAGTCAACATAATGCCTTCAATAACTACAACCCCATGTTACGTTCGGTTCACTTGCAGACAATTTGTCAAACTATTGTGTGCATTAATTAATTTCTATAATCATAAAAAATATAAATAAATAAGTAAATAAAATCCAACCCTTCATCCAATATTATAGGTGATTCTTGATTTTCAAAGATTATATCTTTTCTGAATTTTGTGGTGAAGATTTAACTTTCAAGGGACGTAGATTTAGAATTGAAAAGAATGACAAAAATAACTTAAAACTTCATTGACCTGAGTATTTTGAATGAAATTTGAACAGCCTGCGGGTGTGGCGGCTAAGACAAAATCAAGTCAATGAAACTGATCAATTTATCATCAGCACTTACGTAAGTACGTGGTCGTTATCACCCCAGTCCTTGTCCTGGTCCTGGTTCTATTAATTTTGTTTTTTTTTTTATTTATTTTTTTAATATTTAGAGTTCTGTAAACTATAAGGTAATGCCATAGGAGATGCTTCTAATATCATAAATAATGTATATATTGTCTTAATTCTTTAATATGGTAATGCCGTAGGAGATGCTTCTAATATCATAAATGATGTATATTGTCTTAATTCTTTAAACATGTTAAATCGGTATAGATAACCGGTCATGTATTATATCCATAGCAATGAATATGTTGCTATTTCTATTTCATGGTTTTTATCCCAAAGTTTGCAATACATATTCTTATAGTCCCTATAGAATTATGTTTTCAGTTTAACCTTTTTTTTCTCATTTATATATTCAATTAGTATTAAGTATATAATAGGGCGCACGCCTCATAGCCAATAATATGCTAAGAATGGCAAGAACCGCATGATATACTTGAATTTATTTATTAGATATAGCTCTTCAAATACATCATCCTTAGTTGTCTATGTTAGAAATTTTTGTAGTGTGAACAGATATTAACTTAGTTAAATTATAATTTAGTAAAATTATAATTTTTAATTAAACTCTTCATGTAGTGAATTAAAGATTAAACTCTAGTAGAGTTTTTATGTCACTTTATTAGTTTTTATTAGAGCTTTATATCTCTAACTAAATCATTAATTAAGGAAAACTTTTCACTATTCTCAATTCTTGTAAGTAGGCTATGTGCCTCATTTTGTGATAGAGAAATGCTAGAAAAATACAAGAGAAGTAATACAAGAAAACATATGAATTCATGGAGAATTCTTGGAAAAGAATAGATACTTGTATACCGATGTGTTGGGTACTTAGAGAGATAAGTTGTATCTACTCAATTTCATCTTCTTCATATTATTTATTTTTCCACAAGTTCTAACACTATAATTCTATCCGGTGTAACCTCGGGCGCGTGGCCATTTCCGGTAGTACAGACTGCTCCGGCTGTTGTACAATGGGAGACAGACGCGTCATCTTTAGTAGAGGCGCGAAATCTGTTTTAAGGGAAGCGTGTTGAACACGTGCCTCATCCACAACCATCAACATCGTTTGTTCTTTCTTGTAGCAATGGATATTACGAGAAGGCCTTGTTCGAGCACAATGTTGATTACTCTATCTTTTGAAGATCTTGCTAAGAAGACTACAAGAATGCGTTACTAAAGATCAAGTTGAAGACTTTATCTTTTGAAGATATCGATTTGAATCGATTTATTTAAATATGTTGTATTTCCTATTTAATTTTGTATGGATTTTTACACGGTACGGGTACTACAATTTCCCAAAATTATGTAAAGTGAGTATCTTTACAATTTTTATATTTATTTATATATTTTTTTTTATAAAATTGTGACCCATGTCCTAAAAACTTAAAACAGATTTAGTGAGATTGTTGCTACAATCTTAAAACCTTATTTATATAGGATTTTGGGTTTACGAAAGGATTTATAATAAAAAAAATTTAGAGATTTGATCTTATAAATATTTTTTTGGAAAATATGTATGTAGTACAACTTGTTGTGTTTGGATTTATTGAGATTGAGATACAATCTTAAATCCTATACTGTGATACAAAACAATAATTTTGGTTCAACCGTTTGGTTTTTGAAACGATTTTGTAATCATTAAATTTTCTAACATTTGTGTTAGAACGAGTTTATTAGTGTAAACCATACGTTTTTTGTAAACGTTAAATTTCTCTAACTTGTGTGTTAGACCAGAATTATGGGTGTAAACCATACGTTTTTTGTAAATGTTAAATTCTCTTAAGTAGAATTTTCATGTCTTTAAATAAGAGTTTTATGTTACTTTATTAGAGTTTTATGTCTCTAATTAAGTTCTATTTAAAGTAGACTCTTCATCCACCCATGGATTTATATGAACAAATAAGCCTTATAATGTTTTTTTAATCATTTATTTCAACACGAGCGTGTTAGAATTGGGTTCTTTATACAAACTGATATGTTTTATAACGGTTTCTGTAATCGTTTATTTCTAACGAGCTTTTAGAGCCTATTGGTATGATAATAGTTATTATAATCATTTATTTCTAACAAATATGTTAGAACATATTTATTGATAAGATTTATAACACTTTTTGTAATTGTTTATTTCTAACAAAAGTGTTAGAAATGATTTATAAAAAAATGATTTTTGTAATCATTTGTCTTCTAACATGCGTGTTAGAAACGGTTCATGAAAGGTGTTAGAAACAGTTTATAAAAAAATTGCAATGATTTTTGTAATCATTTATCTTCTAACATGCGTGTTAGAAACGGTTCATAAAAAAGTGTTTGTTTGGAAGCAATTTTTAGTTGCTTATTTTTAAACATGTGTATTAGAAGTGATTTATTTATATAAACCATATATCTGTTTATAATAAGTCGAATTAACATTTAGTGGAAATTTAATATTTCTAACGTGCACCTTAGATTTTTTTTCCATTTTAACATAATTGTTAAAAATGGTTAGAATACAAATGCTTTGAAATGTTTTATGTAAACATTTTATATAAGTAATTTGTTGTAGAATTGATTTTAATGAATATAAATACATTAATGCTTTCCATGGTTTAAATAAAAAGTCATACATTGAAGTTGATGTTTGATTGGCTTCAAAAATTAAATCACCATAAAGTGATGGTGTTGTTGTATGGGATTTTCACTAACTTTAATTTGTGATTTCTAAATCCAAATGGTTATGTTTTTATATATATATATATATATATATATATATATATATATATATATATGAGTTAAATTTTCTAACATGTGTGTTAAAAATTGTATATCACAAATGCAAGGTTAGAGATTGTTTATTATATAAGCCATAATGAATGGAAATGTTTTATGTAAACATTTAACTGCCTATGTGTGCATTAAAAATGATGAAAAATAGTTTATTTTATAAAGTTTATCATTGGAAAACGTTTTATGTAAACGTTCGATTCTATATGTGCTGTTATAACATTTTTTTCTAACATGCGTGTTAGAAAATGTTTAGTACATGCGTAGTAAGACTAAACAATATAAAATCGTTTGATGTTTTGGGTTTTTGATCTATGGTTTCATAAACCTTACTTGATATTATTAATATAGTATCTTGCAAAACTAAGGAAATATTTTAGAATGTTTTTTAAAACAAAGTTTTGCATAGCATTAATAATTCAAATGGCTTGCTACTCTTGATAGAAGTAGCATATGGTGTACAAAGTGATAATCTCGTGATATTATTTGGTGGAAAACAACTTGGTATTGTTGTGAACAAATTTAATTGTTTTAGTTTACGACTTAAATGTAGTCTTTATAACAACTTGGTGTTATTTTGAGCAGATTGTCCAAGCTTAGAGTTTCAATATGAAATGGGGAACTTGTACTTATAAGTTCATGGAGTCTTATTGAGGGAGTACCTCAAGACATGCCATGGGATGATATCGTTGCAAAGATTTCGGTTAGATGATAAAGTGTTGAAGAGAATAGCACTTTGACATTTAATGTCTACATATCGTCTATGCTTCTGTTTAAAATATTCAAAGTGTTTGCCACTTATGATTTAATTTCGAATGTATTTTATTGTTTTGTATTCAATATCTTCGGATAACATATACAATTTTTACAAAGAAATAAATCATAAATGTTTGGATGTATGGATTATTTATGTGGAAAATAATTATAACGTCAAGTATACATTGTTTAAAGAACATGGTTTTAAACGGATAGTACATGAAAAGACTTGGACATAAACAACTTGAGAGTTGTTGCATTGGCTAAAAGTCAAAGAAGAGGCATCAAAGGTGTAACCCTATCACGAGTGAGTAGGGAGTGTATTGAGATGAAATACACAAACGAGATTCATGTCGAAATACTTCGTTAGAAGTCATTGGAAAATTCACAAGTTTGAATTCTAACATATGAAAGTAAAAGTATTATATATTATTGTATACCTTTAACAAATCTTGCGAGATTTATACATAGATGCATCTTGAATATGGAAATTTTACCTTTGTTTGGGAGAGCATCCTAAATGTACATATCTCCTAATGAATAACAATAGATGTGTGCAAATCACTTATGGCAAAATTATGAATGCCATGTTGTTGAGTGTGGATCTAGTTGATTTTATCTTCCACATAATAGTGATTGTAAATAAGGAACATTTATCTTGTTGGCGATGAGTGTGTTCACCAAGTGCATTGGATTAAGACTTATGTTTAAGTCCTTATGAGTCAATGGTAAAGCGTTGGAGATCAAAGGTAAACAAGTTATGTTCCTTAATTGAATGATAAAATTTAGCTATGTGCTATATATAACAATTTGTGAGACCTTCCTAAATATTGATGTTTTAGGATTATGAATAAGTCTCATTATATTGTCTTAACAAGGGATGAATGTTGCAAAGTGATATTATGATATCCTTGGGGCTGTGAAAAATCAGAATGATGGATATTCTGTTCACATGCTAAAGTATTGTAGTCTAAAGCATTCTAGACTAATACTTGATTAATTATGGTCTCGACAGAGACTAATTAACTCTAAACATTCAAATGTGTATGAACACAAAAAGAATTTGTATATAGACAAAGTTGAGGGAGAATTTTATTCATTATAAGGAAAAGACATGTAACTTTTGAAGATTTTGTTCGAAAGCTAATGAGGAGAACTCATTGTCTAGACTTATTCTAGATGTTAAATTAGAATTATTCTAAGTTGGTGACAAACTTATAACAATGGCATGTGTCGCTTTGGACAACTCGGAAGGTTATGTAAGCTAATGCAATATAAGTTGAATTCACTGATATAATGAGGTTGATCTTGTTTGATCATATGTGTATAAATGTCGTCATAAGTGAAGTTACAGAAATGTTGATCAAATGGCAAGAAATGTGGGGGATAAAACAACCTTATAAGAGTATGTAGAAATGGTTTTCATCACCCCATCTGGATGTTATCCAATAACACTTAAATGTGAGGGTGTCTTGCATTTGTACCATAATATTTTGGCAATAAGGATTTTGTAATCCAATCTAACATTGCAAACAGACGACTAAGTTGAAGACACAAAGGTCATAGTGCATAATGGAGATGTGTTTGCCTTAAATTATAAATGTATCATTCTAAGACAAATATTATAACTAGATTCAGGTGGCCACTGAGGTTATAGTCTTAGAAATTGAAATAGGCAATGTTAACTTTCGAGTTACGAACACGTCATGACAATTGATCTCAACTGCTAAGTTATCTTCAGTGACTTGTCAATGACCAAGATAATGTTATGGATCCAACAACTTGAGGATTTATTAGAGATCAAGTTGTGGAATGAGACTAAAGCCCATGGAAAAAGGGTGTGTGAAGAAAACCTAACTTAGTTGATTGGAGATCCCAAGATCTAAGTTCAATAGGACAACGAATTCATATTCCTAAGGGTGGTCACTGTGGGGGCATAGCTAATATGCATAAGCTAGTATATATGGTTTAATATACCTCCAAAACAATAAAATGGTGTTTAAATACGTCCTAGTTCATTCCTATGGAATTCAGTGACAAATTGTGAGGCTAAGCATATTATGTGGTAAATGATTTTGGGTAATCATGGTAACCATGATTCTTTTAATGATTTAAGAAGAATCACCTATGTTAGAAAGAAGTGAGGTCGCTTCGAATGGAATTGGGGGCACAATTCCTAGAGCTCTCGCAGAACCAGGAAAGTGTTCCACGACCATTATTGGACACAACTATAAGGGGATGACCCAGCTAAGGAGAGTATTGTGTGAAGTGTATTGTCGTCTACACAAACGGGGGTTTGTTCAAGGACATTGCGTCTACAAACCGCTAGGATACTAAGTATGCTTCACAACGGAAAGTTCAAAGGGAACACCTACTTATCCGGCAATACTCAACTATCGAGGTTCCATTGGAAATTTTATGTGTTTTGAACGATCTCCATTTATGTGGGGGATTGTTGGAAATTTTTGTAGTGTGAATGGATATTAACTTAATGAAATTATAATTTAGTGAACTTATAATTTTTAATTAAACTCATCATATGGTGAATTAAAGATTAAACTCTTAAGTAGAGTTTTTATGTCACTTTATTAGTTTTTATTAGAGCTTTATATCTCTAACTAAATCACTAATTAAGGAAAACTTTTCACTATTCTCAACTCTTATAAGTAGGCTATGTGTCTCATTTTGTGATAGAGAAATGCTAGAAAAATATAAGAGAAGTAATACAAGAAAACACATGAATTCATGGAGAATTCTTGGAAAAGAATAGATACTTGTATACCGATGTGTTG
Source organism: Scalesia atractyloides (assembly GCA_947069175.1). Lineage (NCBI taxonomy): Eukaryota > Viridiplantae > Streptophyta > Magnoliopsida > Asterales > Asteraceae > Scalesia > Scalesia atractyloides. The sequence goes on from CAMTDV010000027.1 coordinate 46,614,849, forward strand.
GGTACTTAGAGAGATAAGTTGTATCTACTCAATTTCATCTCCTTCATATTATTTATTTTTCCACAAGTTCTAACACTATAATTTTATCCAGTGTAACCTCGGGCGCGTGGCCATTTCCGGTAGTACAGACTGCTCCGGCTGTTGTACAATGGGAGACAGACGCGTCATCTTTAGTAGAGGCGCGAAATCTGTTTTAAGGGAAGCGTGTTGAACACGTGCCTCATCCACAACCATCAACATCGTTTGTTCTTTCTTGTAGCAATGGATATTACAAGAAGGCCTTGTTCGAGCACAAAGTTGATTACTCTATCTTTTGAAGATCTTGCTAAGAAGACTACAAGAATACGTTACTAAAGATCAAGTTGAAGACTTTATCTTTTGAAGATATCGATTTGAATTGATTTATTTAAATATGTTGTATTTCATATTTAATTTTGTATGGATTTTTACACGGTACGGGTACTACAATTTCCCAAAATTATGTAAAGAGAGTATTTTTATAATTTTATATTTATTTATATATTTTTCGTTATAAAATTGTGACCCATGTCCTACAGTCTATGCATTAGTGTATAATTGGGTTCACGGTGACATTGAGTTTATATGTGATTCCTAAGCTGATTCTTGTAAGTATTATGATCAAACAATACTATGCCCATTTTAAAATTTGTTTTCAGAAATCAACATATAACTGTGGGGAACAATATAATATGAAATGGTGTCTTACATGTTGTGTCCATGACAAAACCTTTAACGTTGTGCGGGAAGATAGTCAACAATTGAAGATTTGTATAATGATAGAACAGAAAGAACTAGCTCACTAATGGTGTGAAACGAAAAAGAGGTTCAGATGTCTTAAACAATATGAACTAATACTCTAAGTTCATAGAGTTTTTTGGAATTAGAATGGAATTGGAGTTAATTCTCTTGAAATCCTATGTTTGGTTACCACAATAGACAAATGAAAAACTAATTCCCTCGGTTGTGGAAATGTGACTTTCCTTGACACCTCTAATGGAATTGGTAAACATTCCAAAGGAATTTGTTTCGGATTACCAAAAAGCCCTCTCGCGTCACATCATTTTTCCCTCCATTGTAATTTCCTCTTGCCTCATCCTTCTTAAAACCCATTCTTCAAATTAATTTATCATCTTCATCACAATTGAGTTAGTGGTAGAGTGGTTGAGAAAAAAATTGGTGTTTCTTTTGACCCAGGTTCGATTCTCACTCTCCTCATTATTTTCTGCGGCATTCAGGTAAAGAGCGACTACGGGTGGCGCCGGTTCGACTTGGATGGGAGGCGAGGTTTTACCGATTACTCTACTGTTGTGCCTTCGGGCGGGTGGATGTGCGGGTTTCCGCGTATCTAGGGAGAACCAAGGGGTTGACGACAGTCGAATAGTCAACCTTAGCCACAACGCCCGGTGTCATGATTGCTGGCATATCGTTTCTTGTCGCTCAAAAAAATTATCATCTTCATCATTTCATAAATAACTTGGTATAGTTCAATTTTAGCAATTCCTGAAAACATTTTTGTCTATTTTCATAAGTTTAATTTCTTATTATTAATTATAAAAGTATAATCATAAAAGACATAAAAACTTATAAAAATATGGCAATTATGTCATTTCCCATTCTTTTAAATTCCAAAAACTTATGTCATTTGCCATTTCCTCTAGGAAATGCGCAGCATGTCAGCGACACGCGCCCAATACATTGTGCCTCAAAAATCCTTTGATCCTAATGACAACAACATGGTCTTTTCAGCAGTGGGCAATCGATATGATGGGATCTTTTCTTAATGCCCCAGGTGCCGTAAAGTTTATAATCTTAGTTGTCGATTATTTTTCTAAGTGGGTAGAAGCCAAGTCACTCGCATCAACTACGTCAACGGTAGTTCGTAAATTCATTTGGGAACACATTATCTGCCATTTCGGTCTGCCTCTGCGCATTGTCAGTGATAATGACCCCAATTTTTCCTCCGAAGATTTACAAAGATGGATGACTGAGATGCACATCGAGCACGTATTCACTTCAGTCGCGCATCCCCAAGGGAATGGCCAAGTTGAAATTATCAATAGAAGTATAGTCGAAGGGATCAAGACAAGATTAGGGACACTGCACAGAGATTGGGTTGATGAGTTGCCAAGTATCCTTTGGGCTCATCCGACTATGCCGCAAACCAGCACAGGTGAAACACCATTTAGTCTGGTTTATGGGACTGAAGCAGTAATCCCAGCTGAGATTGGTCTCCCATCACCACGCATGATCGCTATGCGAACCTAGAATAACAATGAAGCACATAGGCTTGATCTGGACCTCTTGGAGGAAAGGCATGAAAACGCCGCAATCAACGAAGCCAAATACAAGTCAAAGCTTGAAAAATACTACAATGCGCGAGTCCGCATATGTACTTTCCTTCTTGGAGATTTCGTTTTAAGAGATACCAAAGCGTCTAACGCTGAGCGTCCAGGAAAGCTTGCGCCTAAGTGGGAAGGCTCTTACGTAATCCATAAAGTCTTAGGAAAGGGGGCTTACACCCTCAAGCGTTTGGATGGCACAAACATTCCTAGGACCTGGAGTGCGCAACAATTACGGCGATGTTATATAGAAGCCGAGCATCTTCATACGCATTGGCCTAACGCCCTATCAATATTGGCGCAAGACTACTAAACTTATGATCTAATCTTATCGATTTTGTACACGGATCTTGCGCCTTATCGTTAATACAAAGAAAACAAAGTTGATACACGACATTGATATTTAGCCGTTTTGTTACAAATGCGCGAATCCACTTTGGGTATACGCAAAAACATTATGGTATAACGACTCATGATCAAGACACCTTAATTTCAGCAATCAACTATTGCACGCAGATGGGGTTGAGACATTCATACATGAGCTCATCACCAATTTATTCGCTCTACCTATACAAAGTGGTTATTTTCACGCAAATATTGTAACTTCAAATATATATATCAGATTACCGTTTCAAACATACCCGCATTGGGTTAAAAAGTACAATCAAACTTCTATCCTAACCATCCTAAACACCACACGAGAGGAACTCACACCCTATTCCTCCAACTCAACTTTAGCCGCATCATCATGGAAGACATCCTTTAAACTATCAACAAAGTCGTCGTGCTGGAGCGCTTCACTTACCAAGTCCATCACTGGTAGCTACAGATGGTTATAGTCTTGCTTCGCTTTGAAAAGGCAGCATCTATATTGACTCCATGGGTAGCGGCGCGACTGGTATCCCAAGTAACATCCAAAGCATGAGATATGTGACGAGCGCACTCTGCATAGTCCTGCGCATATCTATCATGGCGTGTCGTGACCATCAGGTTGGCCACAACACTGTCTAGCTCTACCGAGTTGAGGATCGAATTGGCAATCTGCACAATGCATTGAAAGAGTGAGAATCAAGATAAATGATGATCAAAATAATAAAAGTGTACGCACATTTACAACCCCGTGATGTTGCATCCAGAACATGTTGTTCGTCAAGGGCTCAACTACACTCTGTGCGGTGGCGCGGGCCGCCTCTGAATCTTCTAGTGTTTGCTCCGCAAGTTCGGCGCGCTTACCACTCACGCTCACCTTCACTTCAGAGAGTCGCAGTATCTCTTGATCCTCCAGGTGCCTACGCTGTAATTCTGCCTTCTCAACCCTGGCAGCTTAGAGATCTTTCTTCCACCTTCTAGAGCCGCCCTAGTTTCTTCCTGATCACACAATAAGGATGTAAGTCCGGCAATCTCTTGATTTCGTAAAATAAGAAGGGCAGAAATTTCTACCTCTTTCTACTCAGTCCAATCATGATGAGACCTCGCCTCTTCAGCAGCAGCTGTAGCCTCCTCATTTTCCTTCTTGAGGCGCTCAATCTCAGCGCACAAGGAACAGTTTCATTCCTCAACAATATTTTCTCATTATTACCTCGCTCACAAGCCTCTTTCCACAACTTGCGCTCCTCAGCAAGCGTGGTCGTGGCGTTCTCAGCCTTCTTCTTCCACCCCAGCACAGACCATTCTTTGGTCTTTTACGCTTCAGCGAACTTTGCCTTCTCGGGCTCGAGTTCTTGTTTTTGCACAGCCATGTGGGCCCGCTCCAGCGCCATTTCTTTCTTCGCAGATGCGAATTTTTCTTGATCTTTGTGCATACAGCGCCACTCTCGGATGATCTTGTGAGTGTTGGAGGCGGAATTGCTAATTGTAGCTACGCGCGGTACGTTTGTTCATAGCTCTGTTCCCCGTGCGCTCTCACCTCCGCTAGGGGAAAGCACCTTTAAACCACTCCCGACATACCTACCAGTGGCTGAACCTTTCACCCTTCTTCAACTTCCAAACGAGGTATGAATCTCACCAGCCTGTTTCTCTGAATATGATCGGTAATAGTAGTCACCCGGGGGTTTCATCCGGATGAATTAGGGACCCTTCATCAGAGGGGTGCTCCCCAAATTCTCCGGCGTCACCCACGGGTACTTGTTCCGCCATCTGAGTCCCTGGAAGAGAAGTATATTGGGGCGCGTCCTCAACAACCTTTTCTCTGATCTCTTCAACCACAGTTTCCCCTTTAGGCACCACCGCCTCAACATTCACGCTCGCCACCGGTACCCTGGTACTTGACTCACCACCTTTGGCACTCAGCGCTTGTGCAACCTCATAAGCTGGTGGTGGCATTAGTGTGGTTTCGATAGGTACGGTAGGAGCGGGCGGTACAAAGAATGGTGATTTGTCTTTCCCTGTATTATGAAGGCACCGAAACGGTTAAACAGGAAAGAATAAAATTTTAAGTGCAAAATAAGGTTTTACCTGGTGAAAATTTGGCTGCAAGCGCGTCAAGATTCTCGTGCTTGCCTATAGTTTTCCTCCGCGCAACCTTCTTAGCAGGTTGCGCAACTGTATCGCCCTTGGGAAGAGCTCTCTTCTCAGTTTTCCTATTTAGGGGTTCTGGGCTTGACTTTAGATCTATCAAATTGTCCGGGTTTGCAGCCGGTATGCACGCGGCATCTTGCGGCTCAGCCTTTGGTTTCTTCAAGCCTATAGGCGCACGGCGTTCCATGAATCAGAAACCACCGCATAGTCAACCCAAGTGTCAGGCACAGAGCACGTACCTTTGGGTGGGTCCGCCTTGGGTTGAGTCGGCTTCTTGGTTGCACCAACGTTGGGCCCCGCGCGCCTCTTCTTTTTCGAATCTGGGCAACACCCAAGTTCCGCATCGCACTTGCATCATGGCGCAATACACACTAAGTAATCCGAAAGGATGCAAGTAACAAACAGTTAACACTTACCACTTCTGGACGGAGGGGCCGTCAAATTCGCACCTTGAGGCAACTCAAAGTTCCCAAGTATTTGGGAAAACCAGGTTGGGTCCTCTTTTGGATTAAGCGGAACATTCTTCATCCGCCCATGTTCCCTCTGAAACGCCACAATGTATAGCACAACCCTACAAAAACACGCATGGTTTAGTCATAACGCACATGGAGAAGTAACACAATAATGGAGCTTACTCTTATCATCTTCCATATACACCGACTTTTCACGGCGGTCAGACTTCCACAATAAGCTCATCCCCGCAGCAGCTAACGCTCTATCTGGCAACTGAACGGTCGGGATCTCCTTCATATCCTGATACCTATGATTCTTGGTAAGGAATGGAGATAGTCTCCATTCGAATGTCTTTAGCCCCACGGAAGTGCATCCTTAGAGGGATGACCCCATCTTTGATGAAGAAGAACTTTTGCTTCCATTCATAGTAAGACTTGGGAAGGCTGTGCAGGATCTTCTTCGCCTGTATACGATGCTGAAAGGAGTAAAACCCTAAGGAGCAGTGAAGCTGATAAAAAACCCGAAACTGGTTTACGGTTGGGTGGATGCCTATTGAGCGACATAAGAATTTAAAATGATTCTGACCATTCCCATTGGATTCAACTGGGAAATTTGAAATCGGTAGTGGTCCAGGTTATCCAAGAAGAACTTTGTCGCCAGCAGCCTGAAGTTTCCGTCGGAAAAATGATCGAAAAACAAGGTGATGAAGCCAGGTGGGGCGTCTGCAGGAGTATCCCCTTCAGAAGGGTATTCGTACCCCATTCTTCCGGAAATCGGAAGCCAGCGACAAGTCTTTGAAAACTGTTCACTAACCATTTCAGCACGAGCAGTAAACTGGTAATGTCTCCGCCGGTGGTACTTTCGGGCCTTTCTTCAGTCATTATCTCTAGCTTTTCGACGGAGTAAAGATTGGAAAGTGTTTTGGAGAAGAGAAATATGAAGATATACAAAGAAGTGAAGAGATGAGTGAATTTCAACCAAGGCGGATCATCTATTTATACCCATCGCATTTAATGCAATGGGAAGCGTGACGCCTCCACACACCCAGTGACGAATCCACATGTGACATGTGGAGGGCAAGAGGGAATCTAACGAATGCCACGCACGCGTGGCTGGTCCTTTCTGCGATTCATTAATGAAAAAGCAGCTGCACTGTTGACAGCCTTCTACAGCCGTCAGAGGTCACTTCCGCCTCGTTTTTTTCTCAACAACTGGCCTAAAAACCTATCAGCTTTATGGAAATTCAAATTTCAAAGACATTATCCTCCACAATGGTTTCCTCTAGTCAAGGGTTTTCTTTAGTTTTTTCCTCACAAAGGCCTTAACGATTTACGGCCGTTGACAGAAACGCGCATACCTGATTTTTTATTATAGCCCAGTGCCCCAACTACTTGCTAAGTTGCGCATAGGAGCAACACTGGACTGGGGGGAGTTGGATGGGTATGGTCCCAAAAGCCCTTCGCTTGCGCATGATACCATACACTCATAATGATAACAGGTCGCTTGAGTAACCTTGTGCGCTATGCGCAACGATAAGCCAACCCTAAAGAAAGCAGGTTGCTTAACAAACCTTGCGCACCTCATAACTTTGAAGGCAGACAACGGGTCACTGCCTACGGAAACATATCAGAGGCAGATAAGAGAATGGATGCATCTGAGAAGAAGGCCTTAGCTACAATAAAGATGTCTTTACCCGATGGAATTAAACATACATTCAAGCGATATACTACTTCGAAGGAGATGTGGGATGCTCTAGAGAAGAGGTATGAGGGCAATCCAGATGTGAAGAAAAACAAATTTTACTTACTAAAGAAGAAATATGTTGTCTTTAGAGGCATGGGAAATGAGTCCCTCAAAGATATCATCATGAGATACTATCATCTAATGTCAGAAATGGACGATTATGACATCACGGGATACATGGACGTTGAGATAACAATAAGTTGTTAGTTGCTTTACCTACCGAATGGGATAATTATACTCTTATGATAAAGGGTGAAGCTGATTATGAAGATAAAGACTTGGAAGAGGTTGTTAGGAAACTGAAAGCTTATGAGCTCAACATGAAAAAGAAGGAAACTGGATATGATCAGGTTCAAGATCCGGGAATTTATTAAGGATTCCATCTTCATCTTCCAACAATGCTTCAAGTGATTCAGCAACTGCGTTTCTCTCATGTGAAAATAAGCAGGTTGTGACAAATGCTGAAGGTGATGTATGCTTTGTAGCTGCTTCAAGAGGATTGTCAGGGTCAAAGAGACAACAATCCAGCAATAATAACAGCAATACTAGGTTTATGCCTTGGAGTGTGAAGGCCGCAGAAGAACATCTGGCCTTGTTTGCTTCATATGAGAAGTACATTCAGGGAAGAATATCTGTCCTTGCTACTTTTGATGAAGATTATGATCAGATTAACCCTGATGACCTAAAGGAGATGGATTTACAATGGTAGATGGCCATGATCTCTAGAAGAGTGAAAAGGTTCATGAATAGGACGAGAATAAAGTTCGTTGGAAAGAATGTAGGTTTTGAAAAATCTAAAGTGAGGTGTTACAATTGTCAAAATTACGGATACTTTGCTAGAGAATGTCAAAGACCTAAGACTCAGTCTCGTTCTAACTCATCATTTCAAGATTCTCCTGGTCATGGTTCAAGCAACATGAATGCATCAACTAACACTGGATAAAAGGCCTTGATCTCTACTACTAGAGAAGGTTCTTATGATTGGAGTGTTCATCTAGAAGGTGATGATAATGCCACACAGGCTTTCATGGCTGAGATAGCCCCAGTTGATGATGCAAAAGTAAAGGCTAATGCTAAAGTAGAGCAGGAGACTGAAGTTCAGGAAGAAAATGTAAAGTCTAATGTAGAAAAGGATGCTGCAGATAAGAAGATGGTGGCAGATTTTGCTGCTTTCATGGTTGATCTAAGCAAATCAACAGGAGGGGCATATTCTAACTCTGCTAGTTCTGTTTGTTTACAATGTCATGAACTATAAAGTGAAGTTGACAGGTTAACAAAACAAAATCAAAGTCTGGTAAATGAGTTCTCAAGCGTAAGAGAATCTAACTTTTTCGTAAAAAGAAATGAGTCATCGTATTTGAAGAAAGTTAACGGTTATGAAGAAGAAATAACATTTTAACTTGTAAACTAAATGAAAAACTTCAAATTATTGACTTAGAACATGATACGATGAGTGAGAAAACAAAAGAGATTTCGTAAAAATGCAAAGAATTGTCAAAAGCACAACTGAAAATTTGTGAACTTGAAAAGAAATTGAATCAATTCATAGATTCATCTTTTGAAATGAAACTCATGATGAATGGCTTGAAGAAAAGTAATGACAAGACAAGTGTGGGCTTTCAAGGTTTCAATGAAGTACCACCACCTCTTGGTTATGACTATTCTTTCTTGCTAGATGAAGAAGAGCTGACAGACTTTTGGTCAACTACAGCCAGCAGTTCCACATCAGGGTATGTGGGTGTGACTGAATGTTGATGCACTTTATGCCCGTCACTGTGCGAATAGGCTAGATAGAGTGTGCATTGAATATTGTAATAGATTAGATACGAACACACGACCCAAGTGCGAACAAGTACTGGCTCGGACAAGTGAAATGTGCCTCGTACGAGTGACTGTATGTTTCGTACAAGTGACATCTGTGATTCGTATGAATGACAGCATCTCTCACTCGTGCGAATATTTCGTATGAGTGACAACAGGCTTGGTTCGCACGAAATGTCAAGTCTATAAATAGGTGTTGTGTGTTCATTGTTAAAGAAGTTTTGGAAGTTCCCTGAGGGGAAATGCTAGCGGATTCTCTCCAGGAACTCCGCCAGCAGACCAGATGTAAGCTCTTTCGGTATGAATGAATGAATGAAAAGCTTCCCCTGATTCTGTTTGTGCCTAACGTCTATGTTTGTTCTGCCGGAACTGCTCTATCCCCAAAACCTCCGTCTAGAACCGCCGATCACGGGACCACACTGAACATGATGATGTAAGTGCCAAGAAGGATAATAACAAGGAACCGGTTTTGAAAACAAATAACGCACACCCTAAGAATAAAAGGCATTTTTTTTGTTAAAAATGCTGATTTTGTTATAGGGAGTGATATGAAAGAAGAAACCATTGTTATAGAAAGTGAGTCAAATGTGTAGTTTCCTAAAAATAAAAACACACAAAAAAAATTAGAAATTGAGCAAACTAAACAAGATCTTTCAAGGGCATCATCATCATCATCGTCACCTGATGGATCTAAACTAGAGACTTTAATTAAGAAGTCCTCGGCTAGAAGATCGTGCTTCAATGTCACACAAGGGACATGTAGCTGTTGTTGTCCTAACAAAAGAATGAAGCACAAGTGACTAAGAGAAAAAGAGAAAAATCACCAGAAAAGATAGGCATTGGTGAGCAGAAAGTTTCTAACTCACCAAGACATCTACTCCCAAGCAACAGAGTGTTGTTGGTGGTGTAGATAAGGCTGAAAAAGGAACTCAACAAGTTCCTTGTTTTCAAAGAAATCAACAAAGGTTTCAGCCTGAATCTACATCAGGCAAATATGAAAGACCTAGAAGTAGTTCACCAAGAATGACTAACTTTAATGGCCAATCAAGTAATTTTAGAAGTCAAGGTCAATATGAAACTCCATATCAGAATGTTGGTAGTCGAAATTTTTACAACAATGGCTTTAGAAATTATCACAATCAAAATTAATGGAATCAAAACCAAAATTTCCAAAGGTCACAGAGTCCAAACGTGTATAGGAAACCTCAGGACCAGAGACCGAGTGGAAATCAAACCATTTCCATCAACAGGTCTGAGATCTAAGACTTCCGTTAGGAGTGATGGATATTAGATGGATCTTATGGTGGTTGATGAATTTGAAATACCCAAGACCATTAAGGCCTAGGTCCCCCAATCTAACTAATTTTTGTTGGCTTGTGAAGGAGCTCCTAAGGAGGATTATCAACATGTGGTATGTTGATAGTGGTTGTTCTAGGCACATGACAGGGGTTGCGAGATTGTTGACTGAGTTTGAAAACATAGATGGAGGTTACATGAATTTTACAGGTGCAAAAGGAGGTCACATTACAGGTCGAGGAAAAGTGGCTGACGGGAAGATCACACTTGACAAAGTGAACTATGTCGAGCAGCTGAAGCACAATCTGATGAGCATGTCTCAAGTCTGCGACAAGGGTCACTCGATCCATTATACTAAGTCTGAAGCTTTGGTGTTCAAACAGGGTTTGGTAATACCGGATGATTGGATAGTGATGAAAGCGTCGAGGAGGAATGACACTTATGTTATGCACATGGGTGCTAAGGATTCTTCCAGTGTAGTGGCGTGTTTATTGTCAAAAGCATCTGAGGCTGAGTCAATGTTACGGCATAGACGCATGGCCCATATTCACTACCGAAAAATAAATTACATAATTAAAAATGGTTTAATGGAAAGGGTGTCAGTGCAGAGGTTTCACGTGGAAGATAAATGTCTTCCATGTCAAAAGGGAAAACAACATAAGAAACCTCAGAAGTCCAAAACAGTAAATTCCATAGATGCCCCTTATGAATTACTTCATATAGATCTATTCGGTCCAGTAATGTAAGGAGCATAGGTGGAAAGTACTACTGTTTGGTTGTTACAGATGATTACTCATGGTATTCATGGGTTTGCTTTTTAGGTACAAAAGATGAGACAATGTAGATGCTGATAGATCTTTTTACAAAATTGGAAAATGTCTATGATTCACGGATCTAGAGAATAAGGAGTGATAATGGCACGGAGTTCAATAATCAGCATCTGGATCTCTATTGTCTTCGGAAGGGAATAGAACATCAATATTCTACTCCTCATACACCTCAACAGAATGGAGTCGCTGAGAGGAAAAATATGACATTGATTGAAGCCGCTAGGACTAGGTTCTCTGATTCAAAGCTTCCAGTTCTCTTCTGGGGAGAAGCTGTGAATACAGCTTGCTACGTCCTAAACAAAGTTTTAGCTGTTAAACGGTTTAACAAAACATGTCATGAACTAATGTTTAACAGGAAACCAAACTTGAAAGGCTTTGAACCTTTTGGATTACCCTGCCAATAGTGCGAAATAAAGATAAACAGAAATTTGGTGAGGTAGCTGACGAGGGCTACTTTCTAGGTAATGTGCCTAGAACACCAAATAAAAGGGTTTTTAATTTAAGAAGTGGTAAACTTGAGGTTGTGTTTAAAAATCACTAGTTATTCACCTCAACAATCAACGAGTGGTCCTACTATATAATATGATTATGACAGTATTTTTAAATCATTTAATCTTCCTGAGTTTTCTAAGGCAGATGAGTCTCAAGTGATTCAAACTGTGATTAGTGATGAAGAGGGTGATTTCATGCCAAGATCGAGTACATCGATGACAAATGCTCCAGAAACTTCCTCCAATGTTGTTGGACAAGATACAAGTGATAGTGAGTCTGAACCTATTCAGGGGGAAAACTTTACGAATCCATTTGCAAAATGAGAGCATTCAGGGGGAGACTGGATCTATTCGGGGAGATTGGATCTAATCTAGGAGATAATTTAGTTATTGACAACCTTGCTACTACACGAGCAAACAAATACTATCCAGTTGAGAACATCATATGTGATGTTGGTGCAGGTGTTCAGACAAGAAGAGGTGTGATCAAAGGTTCCTGTATGTTTGCTACAATTCATAAGACAGGAATTATCAATGAGTGTTTGTATAGCTTCTTTATTGCCCAAGGGGAGCTGAAGAATATTCACATGGCTCTAAAAGAAAATTCATGGATGGAAGCGATGCAAAAGGAATTAGCTCAGTTCAAGAAGTTGATAGTTTGGGAGCTAGTTGACTTGCTAGAAGGAGAAAAGGAAATAGGCACCAAGTGGGTGTTTAAGTGCAAGAAAGATGACTGAGGGATTGTGACGAGAAATAAGGCTCGGTTAGTGGTGAAAGGGTTCAATCAGCAAAAAGGGATTGACTACAATGAAGTGTTTGCACTAGTAGCAAGGTTGGAAGTAATTTGGTTGGTCCTAGCCTTCGCATCATTCAAGGGCTTCAATGTTTACCGACTTGACGTGAAGAGTGCTTTTCTTTACGGGAAATTCCAAGAAGTGGTGTATGTCTCACAACTAGATGGGTTTACTGATTGGAGTGTCGCGCCCCGGTCAAAGATAATATTTATAATCCTAATTACCCTTAACAATGTGTTAGTTGTAGTAAGGGGTTGAACCACGAAGAGTTTGGGGTTTGCGATGGATGCGATTAATTTTGAAGGTTGTCACAATTTATGAAGCTTGCTATGTTGTTTAATTGAAATGATTATTTGATTGAAAGAGATGTCGGATTTAACCAATAAGTTTGTTTGCAATTATTAGACTACAAAAACTTCACCAATTGAGATTTTCACGAAAACTTGATTGATTGGTTGTAAACAATAATTTAGAACAATGTTCACACCCGATTCAACAATTGTAGGACCTAGGGTTACTACACGTTTTAACTTGGTTTAATCGAATTAGTTCATTAACGGTTTTAGAATCGCAGTTTAGGTGCCAATTGCTATCGACATTATAGACAACGGACCGCAATGCACTTCGTGACCTTGGACAAATAAATCCTATCAAAAGACAAGGCATAAATACGCATATTCATTTCACGAAGTCAAATTTCATAACTCACTCAACAATTCGTAAATTCAATACAAACGTAAGACAATTATCCAAATGACTCAAATGCAATTCAATTAGTCACAAACCAAATACTAAACAAGTAGCAAACCCTAGAAATCCTTACAAAAGTTTACACCGGGGTGAAACCCTCGAGAATTAGCCGCTCATGACGAATGGAACTTGGTCACCGGATGATTGAAACTCGAAAATGAACATCTTGAAGCTTTGGTGGTGGTGATGATGATGATAGGGTTTAGAGTGGATGATGATGATGGTGAAAGGACTGAAGGATTGATGATGATGGATTAGGGTTTAGAATGATGGATGATCAATCTTGATGATGATAGATGAATTGGGTGGAATGTGGTTGAAGGTTTTGGTGTTCTTGGCTCCAATATGAACTTTCAAACTCCAATTTTGCGTAACACCTTGAAAATGGGTCAAAAACATTGATATAACCTGTCCCCAAACATCAAACAAGAAAATTTCCCGTCTGGCATCAGGAGAGGGCGTCGCCGACAGCCCTAGAGGGCGTCGGTGACGGCCCATGGTTAATCCAAATTCTTCCGACGGCTTAATCCACTGGCTACGGAGATTTTTGGCCGACGAATCATCTGAGAGGCGTCGCCGATGGCCTAGGATGTCACACCCGATTTTCGATGTAGCGGAAGCGTGTCGCAAGGTGTGACCAGAGCGGCAATCGTTGTATTCAACCAAGTAAACGACAATTGTGTTACAAAACATTCATCCATACTTTTTATTTAATACATAATTTAAATACCAATTATTTTTTTTTAAACCATATCACAAGTTTGAAACTGTTACTTAAAATTCAACATAAGTTTATAAACATAACAATGAAAATTGAATTAAACACGACATCTTGACTTCACAACCAACGAACAAGATTTTTCCTCGAAGGCCATCCACTAGTTCCTGTAATACATGTTAGTTTTGAAAACGTCAATAAAAGCTGGTGAATTCATGTTATAAATTTTGTATCAAATGAATTATTGAAAACATTTTAAATAATAAATTCGTTTAATATAGCTTAATGAAACTTGTAAGATCATTAGTGTGTTGCAAGGACACTAATCTGTATACCGAATAAGGTGGCAACCAAACCTTGACGATTTATTATGTGTCTGAGACACTCGTTTTAGACACAAAAGCACTCTAATCCGATCTGTTATTATTGCCATATTAGAGTGGGGCTCGCCCAAACCCAATAGATCTATCCCCTTGTTCCTCAGTACTTGTTATTCATTAATGGCCCTAATGCTTGAGCCTTATTCACATGTGATCTAAATATTTTCATTTTCCCAGCTATAATAATTGTAACATGTATACATCCCTGCACGTTTACAAACCATAAAATCGTTAAAACAAAATGGGAAACATGAACTCACAGATTTGCGTTCCGTGCAAATCTCTAACCGATTTATGATACTTCATTCGTTTCTCGACCTACAAGTGTTCTAATCTATTAGACACTTAGGCTTTCGTTCATTTCTTGTACAAGTGTTTTATCTCGAATTTCATACTTTAATTGTTGGTTTTTCTTTGTTTAAAACATATATATATATGTATATATATTTCTTTCATATATATTAGATTGATTATATGTAAATGGACCTAGTCCATAATTTAATTGTAAATAACTAAATCTAATAATTCATTACATGTGGGCCTAGTCCAAAGCATGGGTCTAGCCCAATTTGCTTACTTTGTGTGGGCCTAGCACAATTCATTTCATGTATGTGGGCCTAGCCCAACCTAATTTTGTTTTAAAATGGAATAAGCCCAATTGGTTTATAAAAGTGGTCTAGCGCAAGTTAAAATGAAATATTGGGCCTAGCTCAAAATAACTTATAAAAATTTAATTAGTCCAAGTTTAGTTTCATAAAAGTGGACTTTAACCCAATGTTAGTTTTTATAAAATGGATTAGCCCAATTTTTTCTTTATAAACTGTGGAATTACCCCCATGTTATCGTGAGGGTGTGGGGTGGGAGGTTGGTTTTGTTATTTTTTAAATAAATTATATGTAATTTTTATAATTTTATAAAATTTAATAAATTTATATACAAGTTTTTATAAAAACTAATGCCCAACACTCTAAAGTGATGTTATAACATGCCAAAATAACTTACTTGTCTTATTGTTTCTTTGTTCGATTGATAAAGTTAGTTTGGGTCTTGTACCGGGTGAAATACTGATATATAGTGTTACTTATAAAATTTTATGTTCATAATAATTCAAGTATAATTTTTTATTTTCCCGTTAATTAATTTAGCTTTTCAGACTAATAAATTTGTCATTTTGAGTTCAGTTTCTGTACCGGCTTTGTTGTCAGATTTTTACTAAACGAATCGTATAGCTTTAATAATAAGTTATATATGGGTTTTATATTATTTCTAACACCCATTATCATTCTTTAGCTAATAAAATTTAGTGTTGGGTTTTC
Organism: Scalesia atractyloides; assembly: GCA_947069175.1. Classification (NCBI taxonomy): domain Eukaryota; kingdom Viridiplantae; phylum Streptophyta; class Magnoliopsida; order Asterales; family Asteraceae; genus Scalesia; species Scalesia atractyloides. Next base: position 46,630,318 of record CAMTDV010000027.1, read on the forward strand.
GGACATTTACTGAATTTTGCTGCAGAATGCTGAATTTGCTATAGACTTGGACAATTTGGTATTTTAAATAAAATTTTTATGGTATAACAGTTCAGACATATTTTATGTCTTAATTCTGGAATATCAAACTGTACCGTAACTAGTTCTGATATTTATTTCGTGTTCGTGTCTTTGTCATTTTTCTAGGATATGGTTTTTATATATATTCGTGATTGTGACGAATCCATTATCATACTAAGCTATGATTCGGTTAAATTCCTATACTTTTAAGACTTAAATCAAAAATTTAGTCATGTCATACGATACATAGACAATGTACTATTTGTTCAAGTTGTACAGAATTACCGGAATTTTGCCAATTGTCACACAGGAGGGCGTCGACGACGATTCCTGCTTTTGGTGTTTTCTGTTTTGGCCATTTCTCACACCTGGTTGACCCGTTTTCCGTCCTTGTGCTCCGTAAAGCTCCCGAATAGCTCCTTAAACTCCATTAGACCTGCAAAACACATTTCTAATTAAAAGTAGGCTATTCGAAATTAAAAGTTATGTAAAAACATAAACTTAAACATAACCGAACACTAGTTTTCAATCACACATCATTTACTGATCCAGATTATCCAGATCGAGTCGCGACTTGATAAGGCATTGTATGGATTGCATCAGGCACCTAGGGCGTGGTATGAGACACTATCAGCACATTTGTTGAAGCATGGTTTTGAAAGAGATCAGATTAACAGTAACTGTTCATTAAGAGAAAGAAGGAAGATTTTCTGCTGGTACAGATATACATGGATGACATCATTTTTGGGTCATCTGATGAGAACATGTGTCATGAATTCAAGGAAGTAATGAAGAGCAAGTTTGAAATGAGTGCGATGGGTGAGTTGTCCTACTTTCTAGGTTTGCAAGTTGAACAGAAGAAAGATGGGATGTTTATACATCAAACAAAGTATGTGTATGACATTTTGTCTCGTTTCAAGATGGAGGATTGTGCTACTTTCGACACACCTATTTGCGAGAATCACAATCTTGGTCCAGATCATGAGAGTGTGGATGATGTTGATCCAACTCAATATAGGGCAATGATTGGTTCTCTAATGTACTTGACTACTTCAAGACCAGACATCATGTTCACATTGTGTCTTTGTGCCAGATATCAAGCGAATCCAAAAGAGTCACATATGAAAGCGGTGAAGCGGATTCTTCGTTACTTGAAGGGGAAACCTAAATTTGGGTTATTGTATATAGCTACTAGTGATTTGAAGTTTGTTGCATTTACTGATTCAGACTTTGGAGGATGTAAGTCTACCAGAAAGTCTACCACATGTGGTTGTCAGTTCTTAGGAGGGAGGATCGTGTCATGGCATGCAAGAAGCAGTCTTTCGTGTCTACCTCTACGTGTGAAGCTGAATATATTATTGCGGGTAGCTGTTACTCTTAGGTTCTCTGGATACAACAACAGATGTGCGATTATGGTTTGAATTTCACTCATACTCCTATAATGATAGACAATAATACCACTATTTCAATCACAAACAATCCAGTAAAACACAGTCGCACAAAACATATTGACATCGTCATCATTTTATATGGGATTGTGCTGAAAAGAAATTGATTGAACTGCACAGAGTCGACACACTAGATAACCTAGCAGATCTTTACACAAAAGCTTTTGACAGAGCTCGTTTTGAACATCGATTCAAACTCAACAGGATGAGGAATCCTAAATAACTAGTTTTCATAAGAATTTTGTAAATAGTTTACTGTTCCTCAAAAATTCAAAACATAAAAAAAATTAGAAAATTACAAAAATAAAAAAAAACAGAAAATCAAAAATGAGTTTTCACTGTGTGGAAAGAAGATATGATAGTACATTAGCAAGTTAGACAGTCACACTCAAATCAAAATTAAATTGCTTAAGTGTGATAGCAGCTTCATCATATGATGTACTGGTAGGCAGAAAGCATGAAATAATCAATTACCTTGGTGATATAAACATAACGAACTGTGTATGAGTGGGTAACATATCAGTGGCGTATCGTTTTATACCCTTAAACGTGCGTTGATAGATTTCCAAAATCTGAGGTTTTGGATCTTTATATCGTTATTTCATCTGGGGTATCAGGGTTGTCCTTCTGCTGCATCCAAATATATGCTGACCTAGGCACAACCAGGATATCTTAAAAGATCTAAAATGCAATTAACCCATAAATTGAAGAAGCTCTCCTATAGAGTCATTCAATTGTACAAAATGCAAAAATTGTACCAACATTTGGTATTTGCCCTAAACCTCATTGGATATTGATCTTTTTGTTGTATGGAAATACTGACCAGATCACCAATTATCTAATGTTGTAAATCACAAAGGATGAATTTCGGTGTACTCACCTACTACGAGGAATCTTTGTGTATCCTTGATCATGGGGGTATATCCCGAAGTGGGACACACTAGTATATCGGTATAAAATTACCTTAACATATTACTAGGTATTGGTACTTGAAATGTTGATCTATTTTGTTTAAGTGGATTAACAATATTGATAATCGTCTTGAACTACTTTTCATGAAAATTACATATTGAATTATGTAATAGTGTAAAAACAGTTTGATGTTGCTGATATGATCTTCTTATCGGTGATTCTCACAAAATAGAGTGTTTATTGCTTGGTTATTTATTTTCTTTCAGAAAATATAAAAATCCAAAAAGATTTTCTTTTTCTTGAAAAATTCTTAACGTACGGAAAATGGTTATTCATGGAGGAGTTGTTACCGATAAGGGGAGATGGTGTTAGAAGATGAGTTCTTAATTTTAAGATCTTGCAGGTTCCGTGTGTTTAAAAATTTTGAGGATATAGTTTGAGTTGAAAATTGCTTACTCCGTGATACAGTCTTACCATCTCTTGATTAATAATAATTTTTTAACTATGTTGGAAAATTCTTATGGTTTCTCGAGATTTTTGTTTTATTGTATACAGATTGTAGCAGTGTGTTGCTGAGAAGTTTAGTGAAGAGGACTTTGCTTGGATGCATGGTAGAGCCTCCTTTCTACATTGCAGACAAAGTTGAAGAGTTTGAAGATTGCTATGCAAGTGCTAAACTAGAGTTTACTCAAACACAAATGATTTAGAAGATGTGGTAATTGGATGCATCAGCTTAGGGGGAGTCTGTTGCTGATAGAAGTTATTAAAGCTAAAGCTATCCGAAGGACAAAGATGTTGAAGATTGCAAGATGACTGAAGACAAAGTTGTTTTATGAAGCTATTGTCAAGGGGAGTTTATTGGTGCATATTTGTGACAACAGCTTTTAGATTTGGTCTTTGGATATCTTGTAATCAGTAGAACAATAAACGGTTAGCGGGTTTAGTATTGTAGTAGTTGACTAGGAGTGATTAGGCCAAACCAGACCCAAATTATAGGGAGTGGTAGGCGATATGGGCCTAACCCAATTCGCAACCCATGTGGTTAAACCTAGCCCAGTTGCACACATGTCTCTATATAAACAGAGTTTTGCATTTAGGTTGAGGTAGCTCAGTTTGTCACTTCAGAGAGAGTTGAGAGAGAATTTGTAGAGAGATTGACTTGGACGAATTCGTGTGATCTAAATTGATTGTAATCGTTGTGATAGATAATCAATAAAGATCGGGCTTATAGTGATTTCTGTGTCTACTCATATTTCTGTGATAATCTGATCTAAAGGATTCCGCACTCTAGGTTGGATAGACGATTCTTTGAAGATCTATACGGATTAGGGGACCTACGCAACTTTGAAAGGTAGCAGGGGCATTACATAGTCCAAATGGCATTTGCCTAAATGCGAATGTGCCATACGGACACGTAAAAGGGGTCTTTGCTTTGTCTTCAGGATGAATGGCAATTTGATTGCAATCGGAATAGCTATCCAGAAAACAGTAAAACTTTTGACCGAACAATTTCTTAACTATTTGGTCAATGAACGGTAAAGGAAAATGATCTTTGGAAGTTGCGGAATTCAACTTCCTATAATCAGTATAAATATGCCACTCGGTTACCGGTCGAGTGGCAACCTCTTCACCTATGTCATTTTTGAAGTCTTGAATACCCGCTTTTTTGGGAACAGTTTGTGTTGGCCTCACCCATTGGCTATCAGAGATCAGGTAAATGATACCCACATCTAGCCACTTTAGGACATCCTTCTTCACCACCTCCCGCATGTTCAGGTTTAACAATCTTTTCGCATCTCGTGCGGGAGTTACTATTTCATCCGTGATGATCTTGTGCATCACCGCTGAGGGACTAATACCCTTCAAGTCTACGATGGTCCACCCAATAGCCGCCCTATTGGTGACCCGTACCGCCACACGGTTCTCTTCTTTCTCTCCGGTCAAGTTAGACGCAATGATGAGCGCGAGCTTGTTGCTTGCACCAACATAAGCATATTTTAAATGCTTTGGCAACACCTTGAATTCCACCATTGGAAGCTCTACCAAGGACGACTTCAGCTTAGTGTCTATTTTGTCTGAAGACTCTCGACTTGGTGAGTCCACGGAGGCATGGCCTCTTTCACAGCCAACACCTCCAACTTCTTCTCCTCCTCCTCATCTATGCTTCGACTAATCTCCACATGTGACATGTCAAACATGAAACACTCCTCTATTGGGTTCTCCTCATCGACAACTATGTCGCATAAAGGTATACACGTGTCAACATTTTTTTCCATATAGCATTGATCATTGACTAGAGGATTCCTCAGTCCTGAAAAGACATTAAACCTTAACCTACGGTTACCAAAGGTCATGTCAACCGTACCTGTTTTGTAATTTATTTGGGGATTCGTGGTTGCCAAAATGGTCAACCTAGAATAACCATGGGTTGTTTGGGGGTCTAAAGAGACATTATGTAACATAAGAAAGTCCACCGGGTAATAGAATTTCCTCAACTTTCTCTATTACATCTGTGATTATTCCGCGAGTGGTAAGTAAATTATAACTTGTTTAAAAATTTTTGGACCTAAAAAGGAACAGATGATATCCAAAAGCCAAAACATGACACAAAAATCAAAAAATAAACAGTTGATGAAGCAATTCTCTCCCCAAAGATAGTGAATCTTGAACACCTAATCAGAAAATTTGTTGAAGACAAGCAAACATCTGAACATAGTATGCATTATTCACAGCCTATGCCTAAAGGGACAATGGAAGACCAGAATCTGCAAGCATAGTTCTTGTAGCCTCAATAAGGGTTCTATTTTTTTCTCTCAAAAACCACATTTTGTTCTAGTGTTCATAGAATGCTGTATTGTCTCACAATTCCTTTTGACACAAAGAAATCATCAAGTTCTTGATTTCTGAACTCCATCCCATTGTCACTCCTGAGAGACTTTACAGGTAGGTCATCAAAAAGGCAACCATTAGCCACGTGATCACCATTGCTGAATAACCCTATATAAACCCTAGCCAAACAGAGTTTATCTTTATAAGTGAGAAAAAAACTATGAAATTTCAAAACTTTTCTTTCTACAAAACAAACAAAAAGATCATCGACTCAATGATTTTTGAAAAGACTTCCACTTTTCAATCAAAAGATTATCTACTCAAAAGATTGTTAAGAGATTTGATGAAATTCTACAATGGCTCTAATCTTGAAACCACCCCACAAATATGTCCCTATTTTTTTGAAAACCACTACAAACACAGAGATTCACTTGATCATCGACATCTTCACTTCCTAAAAATATTATAACATCCTTGTTCCTAATGTACCCATCCATTTACAAAACTATAACACCCCAAAAACGGGTTTAGTAATCAAACCACGTTAATATTAAAGAGCGGGTAAAGAACCGTAAGCGGTAAAAGTTAACCCAGAAACAAAATAGCTAGGAAAAATTAACATAGTTAGTAACATGAAATAGTAATAAAACAATGAGTTGTAGCTCTTAATAAATAAAACCTCAAACATGAGGGACCAAAAGGGGAAATGTTGAAACTTGAATATATAAAAAGAAAACAAAACACCACACACACAAAAGATGTGTGTGTGTAACGACCAGGAGCAAGACAAGAGTAAACCCTTGTTCATCTTAAATCATCAAATTGGAGGATGAATCGAACTCGGAATTGATGCATGAACGCATATAAACGATCACCTAAATGAGGGGATCATAAGGTATATCTCAAAACTTAGATTGGTGAAAGTCAAAACTTGAGACAAGTAGAATACTTGCAATTAGATAGTTGGATTATGATCCAAAGATGAAGTTAAGTGTTTATGTATGCTTAATTGTGTTGGACATCATGAAATTATGAGATGATTGAGACAAAGTTACTTGTAAGTGATTAACAAGTAGATAATGAAGTGGGTTTTGATAATATGATGAAGTAGATGATATACATATGCTTAGAATCATCATACATGATTGTAATAGCAAGAATACCTAAATAATCTATGAGTTTGAGTATATGTTCATACTCGCCATGGAATGGGTTTTTGTATGGTATAATGAAATAGATGTTATATTAATGTTAAATGACGTTTGAAATCATCATGTATTTATGAATGTTTAAAGTATTAAGATAAGGATAAAGTTTGGGTAAATCCCATGTTTATGGTGCAATGGGATTGTTTTATAATGATGAAACAATCCCAAGTTCTTGTATAAGATTGATAGATTAGCATACACTGATTGAGACTATGTTAATCCGATGTTAACAATTTTATGAACTTGGTTGAGAAAAGTAGTTAAAATGGTAGCCTAAGAATAATGACTACGGGTATTTGACGAATTGCTTAAATGAGCTGTTAAACTTAATTGTGCATTTGCGTATGTTAATAGGCAGTTAACTTTTCAAAGTCAAACTGACCTATAATAAGATCAAATGGTAAATTTGATGTAAAGTCCGTAAGGTGGGATAGTCTTGATAAATAATGACTAATCTAACCATCTTGCAAAATGATAAAAGGTAGTTTGACGCTTGACAATCTAGGTGAAAGCTTGGAGAGAAGCGGGTCAAACGGATCGAATACGCACATAACCGGGTTTCAAGGTAAGTAAAGCTTACATCTTTTAAGTGGAACACCTACTTATAGTATTGGTTAAGAATAAGGTAGATTAGCATTTGAAATATGATGTTCAGATGCGAAGTGATTCGGGTCGGAACAAGTGAAAATGATAAGAAACCATGATTGATGGTAAAAAGGGTAAAACGGTAAATTAGTCATGTGATTATGAATAAATAAGGAGTCTTGAAACACTACCTTACGGCGTAAACCATAATGGGTAATAAGGAGTAAAATGGTAATCCGGTCACGAGTTGACGGATAAATAAAGAGTTTTGAAAAAGACACCATATGGCGTAAGTCATAATGGGTCAAGCGAATTAAAAAATGATTTTTAAGTCATAGGATCACAAAGTGTAAAACGAAATGGGCTAAATGGGTGAGATAGCAAAGAAGTGCCATCTCATATCGATAAATGGTCATTTAGGCTAAACGGGTCAAATGGTGATATTATCACCATTTGACAATGATGACTAATGGTCGCTTGTTGAGTTTTGTGCTCATAGGAAGAATAGAGTATGACTTGCATCGCTATTAAATAGAGCAAGGTATTGAAACGGTTCAATGCTATGACACGAGCCAGGTACGTGTAATGGGTCAAACACTCAAAGAGGACTTAAGGTCCGTTGAGAGTTAAACGAGTCTTGATTGAACATTGGATTACCTAAAGAGAGGTATACCTAATGATTTAAATTCTAGACATTATGTTCTTAGGAACATAATGAAATTTTAATAAAACGTGGGTTAAAAGTGTCCACTTGGTCAAAATATGCTTCTAAAAGTCCTTCGTCGTAAAAAGGACTAAAGTTAACCAAAACGCCCTCGAATGATAAATCAATCAAACGACCCTTGAGGGTAGTTTAAAAATGAGTTTTATAAGGAAGTACACCCATTCGGTAGTGTAATACTAAATGGCATAAGCCGTTTTAGCTTAATGCCTCAAAATGGGTCTTTTCGTATATTGTCAAACCGAAGGGTGGGATTTGGAAATATATCATTTTCTATAACCAATCCACTCCAATTATAGTTGTGGTGGAAAATAAATAAATATCTTAGTCTGGAAATGAGAAGTAAGGAAACAGGAAGTGAGATTTAAGCTTAAGTGGTTAAATCTCTCAATGGGTCAAAACAAATGTGAGCATAAACCGGAAATGATTGCGTAATTCATAAGAAATAAGAATCCAGGTTAAGGATTTCGGGTTAAATAGGTAAGAAAACATTTTATGGACATTTAGAAACAAGTTTCATGGGAAACAGATGAAAATTGAATAAGTTACGGAAGTTTTCGTAAAAAAACGACAAGACGGAAATACTTGCGATAGACCACTTTAAGCTATGGTGGCCAGCCGTAGCTTACGGTAGAAAACTGCTGAATAAAAGCAGAAAATAGTGTTGTACGGTTACGTCTTCGTAAGTCTCGGGTCGTGTTTAAATGTACGGGATTTGAAATAGGTCGAACGGACAAACAAAATGACACAACAACAAATCTGCTGCGGAAGATGGTGTCGCCGAGGCCATAAATGGTCGTCGCCGACGCAGCTTCTTGGTCCGACGTCCTAAATTACTGCCTACGGCAATAAAGCTACAACGCAACATTTGATAAGGTGTCGCTGACGTGGCATACTTCCTTCGCCAACGCCACCTCAGAAGTTGAATTTTCTGATTTGATTATTTTGACAAGTCGGTTATGTTGTGCTTTTCGGTTATTTGCTATAATACTAATATTTTGCAAATTTACAGTTTAGGGTAATCGAGAGCACCTTTGGATTACGATCAAGCTCAATGAAGAACCGAACACGATTAAAGATCAAGCTTCCACAGTTGGTTCCGTTGTTACAGAACTAATGAATGACAACATTTCATAATGTTAAATGTTTATGAAGTTTTTAATAAACTCGAAAATAAGTATGGACGTGCATTCGCTTTTACACATTTCGATGCGAAAATTTTATAGAAATTCAATAAATTGAGATTGGGTCTTACAAAAACATTGAAGATTTTTGGACAAATTTGGATTATTTACATCATGATAAAAAGCCCTTCACCGTCATTTCAAAAGTAAATAGTACTGTTGTTCAGATCATACCAGAATTGATCTCCGCTACCTTCGCCCTTGACAATGAGACATGTAATGAATTCATAGACAGGGTGTATGATGCAGATAAAGCAGGAGCAACAATTATAAACCCAATTTTCCACCTGCGATGAAGTTTTTCTTTCATAGCCTACTCATATGTCTTTAACCACAAAACCACTCCTTATAATGAAATTCCTTCAAAAACACAGTATTTGGGATATGCTATTTTAACAATTGCAAATTATAAGCTATCCAAAACTTTGTTTCTTAACATGGATGCAAATGTAAAAGTTAAGAAAGAGGGCAAACCCAAAGCCTTTCTCTTGTACACAAGACTTGTCTTTTGCCAAGGGTATTGGCACAAAACATTTTTGCAAGAGGTGATGCTCTTCAAACTAAAAGTCTTTCAAACGAAGCGTTCACCCGCATGATGACATGAAAATGTGGGTGAAGAAAATGTTTTAGAAAATCCAACAACAGATGTTACAACATCTGTTGTTGAGCCCACTACTCCTAGTGACCATAGTACCCAACCCAGTACTGTGGAACACACACCAACCATTTCCAAAAGGACCATTTCTATCTGCAAGCCAAATACAAAAAGATAACACCAAAAAAGGTAACTTTGGAAGATGAGTGGCCAGATGAGCCTCCTACGTCACAAAAGCAGCAAACATCTATTATTACTTCATCACAACAAATGCAAACATCTCAACCTCCTCACATATCCTCACAAAAGGATTGTGTTGTAAGCACAGGGGACCCATATCAAGAGGGAGATGACTCACTTGAGCATTTCTTCTCAAGCCCCTCTCCTAGGGCTGCTTCTCTTTACACACCACCCACCACACTTATACTCTCCACCATAAAACTATTGCTTGATGCACTTGATAATCCTGACTTGCATATACCTAGTTCCTCTCAACATCAAGTCACTGAGAGTATACCTCCGCAACTAACTAGGGCAACTACAGGAATCTTTGCTAGCCCACAATCAGAGGAGGCTACACCTCATGTGTCTCAAGGGACACTTGGAGGTATTTCATGTGGGGCATCTACTACAATTGTTGAGACAACGGTCTCACAATTGGAAAGTAGTCACATTATTAAGACCCTCTTGAAGGTAAAAACTATTGAGTCTACAATTATACACTATAAACAATTTGAAGTCCCTAGTACCAAGACAAAGGGGCATCTGGTTCAAAACCAGACACAACCACCTCTGGCGGGAATTTAGGTGATTCTATTAGTTTAGGTGATGAATTAAGATATAAGGAATTGACGAATAGAGTATCCAATTTGGAAACATCAGTAGTTGAGATAAAATACATGATGAAGATATTGGTACAAAACTATACTCCTCCTCCAATGAATGCAGAACTTGCAGAAACAATTTGGTTCCATGCCCAAACCTATCTTCAACTACAAAAGCAGTCTATAGATGTCGCCCATGATATCCACATGGAAATGATCAGATATATGGTTTAAGAAAGATTCAATGATACACAAGCAGAAATTCAAGCCACAAAAGATCATCTTCTTCAAGCTACAGGCATTACTCTAACTCACAGGTATCCTGCAGATGATGCCAAAGAAGGGGAGAGTAGTGATAGCCAAGAAAGCATCCACCAGCAAACCTAGCCAAAAAGGCTAAGGTTTCTCAAACCACTGTTCAACCTATCAAACCACTGTCCCATCCCAAACCACTGCATATCAAACATCAGTTGGAATTTCAAAAAGGCCAACAAATGCTACAATAACACCACTCACCACATCACTACCACCTATCCCTCTAAAAGAAAAATGAAAACTTCACCTATCAAATCACCCATCCAATCATCTTCCACCAAAACTACAACTTCATCAATTCCAACATCATCACCACTACCATCATCTCTTCCATCTGCAAACCTTCCAAACCTAGAAGTGTCAGTGAATACCTAGAACTAAAGAAAAGGCAGGCCAGAACGATGGTTTTGGAAAGAAACCATGGGAAGGATGACAAACAGATTTTATAGATTCTGACAGAAGAATTAAAAAAGGTAGAAGCTCTAAGAAGCTATGCCAACATGATTTGCAGAACTCTATTACATGATCCCATAGGTGATTCAGATCTCAAAAAACTGCTCAGGGAAGATTACATCATGGAAAAGAAACCATATGATGCTGATAAGGAATAGTTCACTAGATGGCCACCTGAATCCTTAGATGAAATAGTAAGGATTGAAAAGTTCAAGCTCTTCCAAAACATCAATCTTTCACCCCCAAACTAGATAGATGGCAAAAGCCAAATGACAAGAGGGCATTGAAGACGAAAAGAATGGAGGAAGAAATGGCTGCTGAAAAAACGGGCACCATGAAGACAATGACAAAATGAAATAAGTCAACAACCATTAAGAGCTACAAACAGTTGGAAGTTCAAAAAGAAAGGAATGCCTCATTACCAAGAAAGCCAGAGTATGAGCAATTAGACTTCCCCATAAAAACTTTGGTTGAACCTTTAGAGTTTCCATCAGGAAAAATCATATCAAGAACTGCAAGGGAATTTTAAAAGAGAAAAATTGAAAAGAAGAGGGAAAGGTGATTTAGCATACTCTCATGGGAAGACTAGTATCTCCAAACTCATTAGCAATAACTCTAGTCCTAGCAAATCCTCCTAGTCTTAAAATTCAAAACAGGAAGTCAAAAAAAGGCACCCATGAATTGACTCTGCTCATGGCTAGTGGGGAGGTGAAGAAGATCTCAACGAAAAGTGCTTCTAGGTTAAGAATTGAAGATCTGGAAGACTTAGTAAGCCAGCCACTTGAGAGGGGCCCTAAAGACCCTATTTCTCTAGACTCTGAATTACAATTCAAAGATCAGATAAGAGAACAGTTGATGAGAAATAAAAGTTGATCAAATAAACATGTCTTTTGGCATTATCTGTTCTAAGGGGAGATTGTTGGACCTACGAAAGAATATATGATATCCAAAAGCCATGACATGACACAAAGATCAAGAAATAAACAGTTGATGAAGAAATTTTCTCTCCAAAGATAGTGAATCTTGAACACTTAATTAGAACATCTATTGAAGACAAGCAAACATCATATCAAAGCCTTGTAACCGCTGTTCAAGAAGAAACAAGGTCTGTTGATGGCTAAAGTCTGTTGAAGCCAAAGGTCTGGTGAAGAAGACCAAACATTTGTCTAGGCAAACAAAGTTTGGAATCAAAGCAGCAAAGGATAGCTCCAACAGTGGTTTCTTAACGTAACAATACTTGTTTGATTAGTGTTTAGCTTAGTTAGAACAAATGTTAGATTTACCTAGATGTTTACAACATCTATAAAATCTTTTCTGTTAGAAATGTTAGATACCACTATTAGGGTGATGTCAGCATATCACAAACAGATCTTTAGTACTTAGTATAAATAGATCTCACCTATTAGAGATTTATTTTATCACTTCACACATTCTCTTTTATACAAATAGTTCTACTGAGTAACTAGGCTGATGGGGAGATTGTAGGATCGTTTTGTAAATCATTTTACATTAATGAAAAACAGTTATTGATAATATCTCTCTACTTGTGAATTATATTACTTTTATCAGTATTTTCTTACAAGTATCAAATTCAGAACCTAACAAAAACCTCCCACATTTCTTCTTGTTGTGGGCACGCTTCTTAAACATCCTCTTAGATGCTTCCAACAAAGATTTGGGATATGAGGCGATATTACTCTCCGGCCCATTATCCTTAGCCTTTGGAACGGAGGTGGTTACAATGGCTTTATTTTTGACATTTTCAGAAAATTTTTTATTTGACCTGTTTGGCCACTTTGACCTCTTTGGCCATTCTCAACCTCAACCTCACTATCATCACTCACATCAACCACCACGCCTTCAACAAACTAGGATGGGGGCAACTCCACACCATTATAAATAATTTTACCACTACATAAAGTAATTTTATTAATTGGTACCTCTTTTGTGTTTTCGGAGCTGATCCTTAATGCTTCGGATTTACCGTTGTGTCACTTGGGAGTCGTTCCCCACTTCCTTTGAGTTGGGCCACATTTTCGGCTAATTGAGCCATTTGACCACCAAGGCCTCATGCGACTTGTCTCGCACCTCGTTGTCCTTCTTCGACTCTTTCATCATATTCATCAACACATCCATCTTTGGTCTTAGACCATCACTGCCACCTTGATTATTCACTGACCTGCTACCATTACCGCCTTGGTTGTAACCCCTTTGAATACTGTTGTCATAGTTTTGGTATCCTTGGTTACCTCCTTGGTTGTAGTTGTTGCGTTGCTAACCCACTTGGTTACCGCCTTGTCGGTTTTGGTATGATGACCCACCATGGTTACCCAATTGGATATTTAGGTTCATTTAGTTTGAGGCATTACCATACGTAAAATTAGGATGGTTCCTCACACCGGGGTTATAAGTGTTAGAGTTCATATCGTATGGCTTTTGGTCTCCATACACCCGGTTGACCTCGTCAATGGTTTGGGCCATGTTTACTTGACAATTATCGCCCCGATGACCAATGTCACCACAATCCTCACAAACAATGAATTGCACCACATTAACATCTTTCTTCTACATGCAGGCTAATTCCCGTTCCAACGTGGCAATCCTATCCTTAGAATTAGAGTCAAGGTCCGGAAGAGATCTTGAAATTGGGTGCTTCCTGGCTAGATCAGCTGACTCAAGGGCTTTTGAATTTTTGCTCATTCGCTCGAAAAATTCCCAATCGTCATCTTCATGATTATTCAATAACGTACTGTTACTAGTGGATTGAAGATACTTCAACTCCTCCATCTTCAATCCCTTCATAAAACACTTTACTAGTTCCCAGCGCTTAATTTGATAGTGAGGGCATTTCCTTATCAACTCCTTGAAATGAGGGAAAGCTCCATGCAATAGTTCACTCAGTAACTATCGAAACGACCAAATCTCATCCCTAGCATCATCGATCTTGGCCATTGAATAGTAATCATCGAGGAAAACTTGTTGGATTCTTCCCATGTACGAAAACTATTAGCCGGCAATGTTAGAAACCTTTGCTTGGATTTAGCATTTAGTCAAAATTGAAAAAAGCCTCAATCTCACCTCGTCTTTCGAGAAATTGTGTCCCCCAATCGTACTACACAAAGCTAAAAATTCAGCCATTAAAGCGTGGTAAGATGTTGTTATTGTTCGGCTTGCAATCAAAGGACTGTCTTCCAGGGGTGGTGGAAGAGTGGGTGAGTCATTATCATAGATCATCGGTCTAAACCGACTGTTAACACCTCTAAGTTGTTGAAATTGGCTTTGGTTTTATGGTCAATTTCGTTTTGACTGTTGACTTTTTGATGCACCAGTGGTCCACGGTTCACTGTTTGGTTGGGTCTTTGGTTAGCCACCCCCAAAAATCGAGTAATTTGGTTCCGGTTAACGTAATTATTGTTGTTGCGAACATTGTTCCGGTTCCCTTGAACGATGTTTTGTGGTTAGTAGTTATTCCCGTAACTGTCTTCATTACTATAACTATATCCATAGTCCCATTCTCCATCTCCATACCCAGAATTTTCGTTTTGGTACCCATCCTCATTTGGGGCTAATTTGCGGGAAAGCCACGATTTTGGTTAGCCCCAAGGTTGGGGTTAACGTTTTGATTATTGGGATTTGGTGGGAGTGGGTTTCGGCATTGATTTTTAGGTGGGTTTAGGGTATGAGTTAGATGTGGTTTTGAATTGGTGGAATGGGTGCTCGTCGGTTTTTACATTCGTTTTGGGTATGTGTTAGATGTGGTGGTGTTTGTGGTCGTTGATTGTTGCTACCACCCGATTGATTGTTACGGTTGTTTTGGTTTTGAGGAGGGTAATCTTGGTATTGGTGTTGGTTTTGGTTATCCATTAGGACGGTCCCAAAGGATGAGGTATGTGCTTAATTTTGGTTGGATGTGTTAAGGGGAAGTGTTGCCTCTAACCGGTTGGCTAGGTTTATTCGCACAAGACGCTCAACCTTTGGTTCAAACACTAATAGAAAAATCCTCCCGCAATTCCTCGTATGCATGCACTACCTATATCCTACACAATTAACACACCCGTATAACAAAGAAAGCAGAAAGACAAAAAAACAAAACACTTTTAATGGTTAATCACACAAATAATCAAACAGTTCTTAAACACAAGGCGCACGAACTCCCCAACAAAGCCGCCAAAATTTGAATGGAGTGTCGCACCCCAGTCAAATATAATATTTATACTCCCTTATTACATCAAACAAATAGTTAGTGGCAGTCGGGAGGTCAAACCACAAAGTGTCTGTAGCATGTGTTAGGATTCAATTTATTATTAGTTTTGGTACACTTATGAAGCTTACTATGTTGACATTTTGTTTATTTGTTTGGTTTGGAAAAGGTGTCAGAGTAAACCGAAAAATTTGCTATTATCTATGAAACAAATTACTCAAATTTGCACTAAACTAATATCTTGATTTTAGATAAAAATAGTGAAAGAACAAGTTACACACCCAGTTTGATAAATGCAAGACCTAGGGTTCCTACACATTTTAACTTAATTTAGTTGTGACGAACTTAATGTGATGTAGCTTAGGTGCCAAGAGCTATCAACCTCACTAAAACGGACCGCAATGCACTTCGTTACCAAGAACATGTAAATTATACCTAAGACGAGGCATAACTACAAATAAACATTTCGCAAAGTGATGACTTAATCTTTACTCGACAATTTACGAATTCTATGCAAATGCAAGACAATTATCAAAAGGCTCAAATATCAAAATCAACTAGTCACAAATCAAATTTAGCACAATGTTTGAATCCCTATTAAATCTTACAAAAATCTGCACTGGGGTGATACCCGAGGAGACTAGCCGCTCATGGTTGATGAATCACGAATACCGAGCCATGATCTTGATTCTTGGAGTAACGATGAAGGTTTGGGTTAGGATTGGATGGTGATTGTGGATTGGATGGAGAGGTGAGGATGATGATGGATTGTTGATGATAATTAGGTTGTTAGGATAGAATGGATGAAGATGGTGATGATTGGTGTTATGATTTAGGTTGTGCATGATGATTGTGATGAAAAAGGCTCCAAGAATGTGATTATTATTTTCAAAACTCATAACTCATGTTATTCCCTTCAAAATTTCTCAAAACTTGGTCAATCCAAAGCATTATCGGTCGCGCCAACGACGGGCTAATGTCATGTTGGCGATGCATCTGTCTAGCTCAACTTGCTTCGACACCTTCCTCCACTGCCTATGTTGTTTCTTTTATTTAATGAACCTATTTATGTTTTTAATTATTTGCATGTATCTATTATTTGCTTCCTAGTTGTGTCTAATAATTTGATCATGGGGTAGCTTTTTTGAAACAATAAGTACCATGTCATGCCCTTAAATACTCTCTAGAATGTTAAAGGTTTTTTGTTGGTTCATTTGAAATTTTATGTATGCACACGGGTAACAAAATTACAAAATGCCTCACCTTAAGTCAACAAATATCGGTATCTTTTTAATTTCATTACTAACTAAACATTCATCTAGCTGTTAACACAAACAACTTTAAGAAACTCCATATACATTCATCATGTAACAAGGACATACATTTAAAAATTATTCAAAAAATGAAAATATTATGATGGTGTAGCGGCGACGATCTTACGGTGGTATGGGAGAAGCTTATTCAAAAAATGAAAATATTGTGATGGTGTAGCGGAGACGATCTTACGGTGGTATGGGAGCAGCTTCTGACGAAGAGGAAAGGAGGATGGTGTGGTGTGAAATGATAGTGGGTAGTTTGGTATGATTAAGTAAAAGAGAAGGTGTTAATTTGATGGGGTGAAATGGTAAATCAGTCATTTCAACTAAAAACTAATAGAATGGTAATAACCAGTGTTGCAAAAGTTACTAGGCAGTCTCTACTCAGCCAACTAGGGAGTTGCGAGTAATTGGAGTACTCTAAGAGTATGCGGACATAGTAAATATAAAGAAAATTGATTATTTTATTATATTATATTATATTATATATATATATATATATATATATATATATATATATATATATATATATATATATAAGCATAATTCATATTATAATGAGTATAATTTAAATGAAACATGTTTGAAGTTCAAACCTCAACGCGTACAAGACTGAGTAGTCTGGGTATAAGGCCAAGTAGGTTGAGTACAAGTCCGAGTAGTTTGAATACAAGTCCGACTAGTCGGAATACAAGGCCGAGCAGGCCGATGTTTACCAATTTTGACCGCCGCCGACTAGTCAAGTCTGATTTGGGTAAACTCGTCTCGGAGGTGGTCCGTGGACCGAGTATTCGCCAAGTAGGCCGACTTTTACAAACATGTAACAACACACTGGGCGGGGGTGGATTGATGTGATTTGGAAAGGCTGAGGACTCAACCTAACGATTTAAATAAACAGGGACACAAAGTATCAATTGCAACAAACCACATGGGCTCCGACTGCAGTTTACTCAACTATTAAAAACCATATGGTGTTTCGTGAAACTAACCTTTGAAAAAAACTGAAGTTTCACACTTTGAATCGAAGAATCGTCATACTAGTTGACATTTGTTCACAAAACTAAGATCCCGAATAAACTCCCTGGCCCATATCTTGAAACCCAAATGCCCGAATGTGTGACCCAAGGACTCTTTTACGGTCAAAATCTCGAACCTGGTCAAACTGGAAATCAAGCCTGGTCAAACCAGGAAAGGCCGGTTTTCTAGGGGCCTTGCAGCGGCAAGACAACGGCGGTGGTGCAACAGGGTAGCCAGTGGGTGGTGGCGGTTATGTGGTAGTGGGAGCCAGTGGTGGTCTGTGGTCTGACATTTGGTGTGTCCCCAAAGCCTAATTAGCTCTTCTATTTATAGGAATCATACCTTATGATATTTAGTGTTAAACATTATCACCTTATATTTATCTACTACGTATTTAATTTATCTATTACGTAAAGTACATATGTTGTTTATCTCATAAATGAAATTAATCCACCTTTATTCAATTATTATTTCATTAGTTTTTAGTAAAATAAACAACTAAATATATACTTTGTCATTTTGCAAATGATTAATTCTATAAACTTTTCACCAAATGTTTAATCCACATTACCGCTAAATATTGCGCAATGAACTATAATACTATTTACCTAATAAACATTATTTCTTGTTCGTCATCCAGAGTATTACTCTTTGGATCGTACCTCGAACATCTGATATGCAACAGTATTAATACTCTTTGATGGGAATATGCATCTCCCCTATGTTTGGCACTCCTTTATGTAATTGAGCCTCCATTGAGTTGGAAGAAATATTTAAAATTGTGATTCATCTTGATCTATTTGGAAACTAGGATACTGTAACACCTAATTGTGGGCTCTTCTTCCACACCACCATAAATCAAGAACATATCCCTTGTCCTGTCTATGTACTTTCGGATACTCTTAACTTGTATCTAGTTGTCTCACCACGCTCTGATGATACCAACTCGTCATGCTCAAAGCATACATTACATCATGTCTTGTGAACAACATGGTGTGTATGATAGATCCAATTATCTAAGCGTATATAACCTTTTTCATTTGGTTATATCTTTATCCTTTTAGGTCACTAAGACTTATCCATGGTAGTACCATGTGCCATAGGCAGGATTCCTTCCTTAGAATCATACATTGCAAAGCATTTGATAACTTTTTCAGTATATGCACTATAAGCCCGTTAGCCACTTTGATAAATCTTAGTAGATCCTTATTGCTAGAATATATACGGTGTTACCAAGGTATTTCATAGGGAAAAACTTTACAAGAAAAGATTAACATCTTTTAAGATAGGAATGTCATTTCCAGTTAGTAGATTGCCATCTATAGACAAGATCAAGAAAACAACTACGCTCTTACTAGTCTTCTTGTAATTAACACAAGACTCATCTTTATTCTTATAAGACAAAACTCTTTGTTTCTCTCAAGAATCAAGGATTCCACCTTCTTGATGCCTGCTTTGATCCATAACTGATTTCTAAACCTTGATGACTTTATTAGAATGAATTGGATCAACAAAACCTTTTGGTTGAGCCACATATATGCCTTCACAAAGATATCCACTTAGGAAAGTCGTTTGACATAAATTTATCATATTTCATAATCATGAGAAGAGATAATAACAATCATTATCCTTATCGGTTTAAGCATATCAACAAGAGAGAAGGTTTCTTCATAATCAATCCATTGAGTTTAACTGAACACTTCGCTATGTGTCTTGCATTGAAGGTATATACAATTCCATCCATGTATGTTTTCTTCTTAAAAAACCACTTACTCTTTACAACCTTGTTGTTTGGAGAATGATTAACTAAGTCCCATGATTGGTTATCATACAAGGATTACATCTCCATTCCTATTATCGTACAAGGATTGCATCTCCATTCCTATGGCCTCAGGCCATTTACTAGATTAAGAATCTAAATTATAAGTCTAGAAGTTAGTGTACCCATTTTGGTCAACTAAGTAAACTTTATCCGTAGCTATGAAAAATCTATATCCCTCTACCTCATGATGAATTCTACTAGATATACCGATGGTCAGACTTACACATGGTTCCTAAATTACTTTTAGGTTCATGTTCAACAACTTGTTGTTGATCGATGGTTGCCTCAGGTGAAGCATTATGTGGTTCTTGAATTACTTTTAAAACCACATTATTTTCGTTGGGTCCTTTTATGAGAAATTCCTTTAATTTAATTCTTCAATATATTAAAACCTTATACACTAGGATTTTTGAAATAGTAAGCCATTGTTTTTTTTAAGTCGGACAACACATGTTGGAAGTTACGCGTGTCTCGCAGGCTCACAACCCACACGCTGGAAGGACTTTTCATGTCAAATCATATGACAATCTCAGATAAAGGATATGAAGCTGATTGAAAGGTTATGGGCCTCATTTCTAAGACAATTATATAGAGGCAACTGCACGGGAAAAGGCTCCAACTTAGGACACAACTATTGGTACGTTTGGATTATTTGGACCAAAAGTGTCGTATGGGAATAGGGATGGCAATGGGTCGGGTTGGGTCGGGGATTGGTGAACCCAGGCCCGTACCCGGTTGTAGTTCTTTGTCGCATACCCAGTCTGTTATCCGTCGGGTATTTGTCAGGTAATTACCCGTCGGGTATCGGCATACCCGCGGGTATCGGGTATACCCGTTAATTTATTAAAAATACCCGTTCGGACAAATGTGCAATTTTTTACTTTGATGTTTATATAAAATTTACTATTTTAATGACTGTAACAAATAAAAATATGATTAATAACTTACATATCATATTCAGACCACATATACCAAACTAAATCAAAACGATTACTTAATTAAGTAATTTTATCAGGACCACCTATTGTATAAACATCCACATAATAAAGGGTGATAGCTTCCATATCCAATATACATGCTCAAAAATAAGTTATATGTTCACTAAGCACCTGCTAAATACATAACCACATATGACTAGAAGACTATACCCTAGTACTATAGAGAAGGTAATAATTACATGTGCTAAGTTTACATATATGGAAATTTATAATACGATACTTTCGGTATTATTCGAGTAAATGGGCCGGGTATTGGGCGGGTATCACTAAATCCCATACCCGTACCCGTACCCGATTTTTTTTCTTTTTTTAAGCCTATACCCGGCCCATACCCATTGGGCTTCGAGTATACCCGGCCCGTATGTTTCGGGTCTCGGGTATACCCGTCGGGCTTGGGCTTTTTTGCCATCCCTATATGGGAAGGCCTTAAAATATTAGATTATGTAACAGACTAAGATAAAGAATACGACGCTAATTGAAAGGTTACTGAACTCATTACTAAGACAAGTATATATAAGCAAGTGCTTGAGAAAAGGCTCCAATTTAAAAGGACAAAGCTATTGATATATTTGGAGTTTCAAGTACCAGAATTGTGATGTTGGAAGGCCTTTAAATGTCAAATAATATGACACTCTTAGATGACAGATAGGAAGCTAATTATAATGTCATTGGACTCATTACTTTGATAACTATACAGAGGCAAGTGCATGAGATAGGGCTCTAACTTATAAGAACGTAACTATCAGTATGTTAGGAGTTACATAGTCCAAGAGTGTGGTACGAGAAGGCCCTAACATGTCAAATCATGTGACAGTCTTAGATAAAGGATACGAAAGGTTATTAGACTCATTACTGAAACATCTACATAGAGACAAGTGCATGAGAAAGGGCTCCAACTTAAAAAGACGTAACTATTGGTACATTTGGAGTTACATGGTCCAGAATTGTGGAAGAGGAAGCTTTAACAAGTCAGGTCATGTAACAAACTCAGATAAAGGATATAAAGCTATTTGAAAGGTTATTGGAATTGTACTAAAACAACCATATAGAGGCAAGTATAGGAGAAAAAACTCCAACATCAATTATTACATTATGGAACGACTTAAGTGAAACATAAACCTACTTTAATGTCCTATGTGGTGTTTTTATGAGTTT